>CM076576.1:181647895-182262478 GCA_034641835.2 Pinus albicaulis | reverse complement strand
TCCCTCTCTGAGAATAGGAGGAATAGATCCCGTAACTCTAAAGATTGGTTCTGATGTTGCCTTGTCTTTTGATTTTCCAAACTATCAAAACACGGGACACCAACATAACGCCCACAATTCAGAACAAATATTGGAGATTTACTGTACCAGTACTGAAAATACATCAAATCTCTCTGTCGGTATGCCCGACCTCTCTACCAACTGTGCATCAATAAAGTTATGGGTGGCCCCACTTTCAAGTAGCACTGAAACACACTGTCCCTTAGCGGTGCCCCTAACACGTAGCGTCAAATACTTGGGAACCCCTCAAAAAGTAGTAAGGATTCCCCCAGTAGGTGCAAACGTTGCCCCTCCTGCTCCTGGGGGTGGAGGTGGTGGATAATCCCCTCTTTGCACTACAACGCTGCCTTCTGCCTCTATCTCCTCATATGCATCTTCTTCCCCATCACTGTTGGAGAAGACCTCTATGTAGTGTGCCTTTCCCATGGCACATCGATGTCCTGGTGCCCATGGCTCCTGGAATGTGAAGCATAGCTTCCTCTGTCTCAATTCTCTCCAGGTATCATCATCCAAAGGCCCCCGTCCTTGGTTCCCCTTTAGAGGTGGAACCCTCGTGTCCTTCCCCTTTGGTTGAAATGTCGGTCTCTAGGGAAAAGGAGCTCTGGTCCTGGGTAGAGCATCCTACAAATCCCTGGTCCTCCCAAAAGCATCCTGAAGTGTATCAGGCCTTGTGGATTTGACTAGCCCACGCAGAGGTTATGAAAACCAATCAATAAACATGTAGATCCTGCTAGCTCAGGACAAGTCAGGCACCATCACCGAAAGCCTTAAGAAGTTAGAAATGTAGGTTTCCGGGTTCCCATACTGCTTGATATTGGTCAACTCAACAAAGTTCTCTTCTAGATCCTTCTAATCAAATTGCTTCGCCAATCTCCGTGTAAAATCTTCATACGTTGTCACTGTTGAGTGACCCAGCATGGCCATATCGTGGAACCACCAGTCATGGGCCCCTCCCTCAAGGTGCAACACTGCCACCTTGATGGCCTCCCCCTCTGCCATTTGATTGAGCTGGAAATAAATGTCCAACTTCTCCACCCAAGCCTTTGCTGAACATTTTGAGGACCTGTCAAATTTTGGGAAGAAAAATCTTCTCACTGTACGTTGTACATCCCCATCCTGTGTGTATCTACCCCCTCTCTTATGGTTGTGGGGTTGGCTATCCTTCTTGAGCTGAACAACATCATGGAAAGTGAGAGCTTCACCAAACTCTCACCCATAGGATTGATACTCTGCAAAATAATCTCCCATATGATCCGGCTCTGACTCCTGAGGTCCTCCCGTCCCAGTGCCTGTAGTCAGAAATGTGGGCATTGTGGAACATGGGGGAGTAAGTGACACAACCTGTTGCACTGTGATCTTCTCCTGTAAATGGTGGGAAGTTCCAGACCCTTCTTCGATGTGAAAACCCCTTGGGGTTTCACGCTATCTCTGGTCTGCGGTAAAATTCTACCCTATCTCTTCGATCCTCCTCAATAGCTCCTGCATAAAATTTAGGAGGAGTTTCCTGAACTCCCTCCCTTCATCTTTCTCCTCTGCCATCGGTTCTTTCTCCTCTACGTACACCATTGGAACGCATTCCCCTTCTCCAAAAGTGGTCTCAAGCCTCTGCTCTTGGTCCTTGTACTTCCTTCCCTGGTAAGTGATATATGGTTTTCCTGTTGGTGTCATAGACTAATCTGCTCCACAGGGTGAGCCAAGTCTATGAGCTCTGATACCACTGTAATATTCCTAATAGATATAAACAATAATACAAAGCAACATAAACAAGCAACTACAACAAATAAAGAGACATCATACAAATACTGCAAATATGGAGAAACACTGAGCCATTTTATTATATAAATTGAAAGAAAATAATGGGTACAAAGGTGATCAGAATGATGGCACCTTGGCTTGATCAAGGCAAGTTAGAAATACTCTCAGTAATGCTCAAGGAATGGTTGCTCTGTCATGTACTGCGTAATCTCCAGATGTTGTTGTTGCTGCTACCGGACTACTGCTACTGCTGGAATTCAATAGTTTTTTGGGGATGTTACACTGCTAAAAAAATAATGAAACTCTGGAAATGAGCTCTCCTCCAATAACCAGGAAAAACCCAGGAAGAATCCCAGAATGGCTGACCCCAGAATTTGACCTCCCTTCAAAACAAATAGACTCCGAGTGAGTATGCTGGCCCTAAATGGTAAACCTGCAAGTGATGGCCTCCTCCTACTACAAAATGATGATTAGTGAAGGGCCGGTCCCTTCACACTATCCTCGAGCTAAAATCACTGCTATCTCCTCACTCTCGGAACTACCTCTACCACAAACTGCATAATCCCTCAGAGAGACTGCCTTGTCCAAGCAACTACGTGATCTTCGATGAAGGTGTTACGTGTTCTCCCCTGAAAAATGATGGATAGATCTGCTCACCTGAGTGGACACTCAAAGTCCCCTGAGGCTGAGGTTGGGATCTCCTCTTGAAGACACCCGGTGTCCCCACTAAATTGCGTTGTCCCTCCTTGGCCACACTATCCACTCTCAACTGCGATGTCATGGGCCCAGGCTGTCTACGCTTCTCCTTCCCTCACACTGCCACTAGGCTCTCATGTTCCCCACGCCATCCTCTAATATTTTCCTAAGTGACTTTAGGGAGACTTTATTTCCGAAGTGTGGGTTATGGGTCCCATCACTTATTTTTATTTACTGATAAACATTAGAAAAGAAAAACTGGGAAAAATTAATATAAAATTAATATTTCCAATTAGCTACTTCTAATTGGTAATATTACATTTAACATCAGTTTTTATGTGAATTTCATGAGGAAATTAACATAAAAAAAACATGGAACAACATCATCTAACATACATAAAAATCACCATAAACAGTAACACAACAACACATGATGAAGGAGTTCACCCCGCCTGGGCTACATCTATTTGGTCCAGCTTCCAATGGCTTGGCCCTATTCTATTATGCTTAAAAGTGTGATTACATGTGTTTACAATGCTCAAACAGCTCTTAAACTTGTTCGATCAGCTCCAAAATGCCCAAAAATGCTTGTGTAGCCTCTTTCTGCCTTGAATTTGGTCAAAAAATGACTTAGTTATGAATTCCCCAAGTTTCTCCACTATTTGATCCACATTTCCCCCAAAATCCGGCATCATCCTACAAATCTACCCGAAACCTAGCTAACTGAGTGAAAATTTCGCCAAAAACGAGGTGAAGTTGTCGGAGCGCTTAAATGCCCAATAATTCTTAGAAATAGGATTTCAAACTATATAAATTATAGTTTATAATTACTTTTATATATGAAACCCACCGCATGGTTAACTCCTAACCATCAGCATTTGATGCCAATCGTGGAAAAATGTCGGCAATTGCATGAAGGTTAAAGGTTACGGTTAGGGGCGGTTAGCAGACCACGATCCCGACAGTCTCGGCGGTTGACATGTGTTACCATTGACGGTGGAATTTAAGATTATGTCATGGTTAATTTTTTTTGGGGGGGGGAATGGAGCTAGCCTTACTACCCATGGTCCCACCCTCAACGGTGACCAGAGATGGGGCTAGACCTTGTCCCCTCCCCTCATTGCGCATTATACGTTACATTAAAACCAAATGACAACATTTATATAACAAGGAACAAAGCGAAGTGTGACTATAAAGCTTGTTTATTAGTACTTGGACATTGTGGGTTTGACCCTTGTCCGCTCCGTTTGGATTCAACCCAAAATTTTGTGGCCCCTCGTGCTACCACGTGGCAGACTGCTATTGGGCCACGTGGCAGCATATGGTTGGACACATGCCCAAACAATCACAAACTCACCACAACAACAATAACAACATGCCACTTTCCACAATATGATTCGACGAAGAAAACCATTGAACAAGTCAACCAACATAGTCACCCTGCCACGTACACATGCCCAGTCAGCTATACAGACTGATGACTGGGTTGTCCTGTATTTTTTTATTATCTAATTTTGCATATTTGAAAAAGTGGACATAACGCGTTTCTGGGAGCATACGATGTTGGTTTTCTAAAAAATGAGTTGCGCCAGATTCAAAATGACGAGATCTACGCGATCGTTAAGGTTCCACACCATTCTGAAAACTTTAATTTTTTAGCATAATTTTGAGCACCTGATCACTCCTCCCCACTAGAAGCTTTTGGACCCAAAAATATCACTTTCAATTGTTTAGCAAATGAGGATACAGTTCCCTCACCTTTTCAATCTCGATCCATTTGGCCTTAGAAGGATTTGAGCCTTTGAGCCCCACACGAAGGTAGTCTACACTCCCTTGTTTTGATGTCCTTGTTCTCTGTCAAGAATTGTGTCTCGCTGAAGCTCATCAAGGTGTTCAAGAAAAAAATATTGAATAGAAGGAATCTGAACCTATTCTCCTTGATCTTCAATCAAAGGAGGCTCATACAACCTCAAGTTCTCAACATTAACAATAGAGTAAATTTGCATGTATGAAGGCAAATCTAACTTGAACGCATTTTCACCAATCTTTTCCAAAATTTTGAAAGGACCATAATGGATTGGTTTCCGTTTTTTACCTTCCCCTTGAAGCCTTTCTTTGCTAATTTGAAGCCAAAATTCATTACCAACTTTCAAATTGTGATCTACACGATGCTTGTCCTGCCTTGCTTTGTACTTTCCTTGGCTCTTTTCAAGTTGATCTTGAATTGTTTGATGTATCAATTGGATTTTTCTATGAACTTCTTGGATTTTTCTATGTTGCTATGGCCATTAATAGCAACATCCTTCCCAAAAATAAAATCCAATGGCGATCTAGGAAAGTATCCAAGACATGCCTCAAATGGCATTGTTTTTGTAGAGGAGTGTTTTGCACAGTTGTAAGCATGTTGAATGTAGTGAAGTTTTCATCCCACAGCTTAGGAATCTTGCTGCAGTATCCTCAAATAAGATGTATGATTTTTCTGTTGACCACCTTGGTTTGATCATCTGTTTGTGGATGAAAGGTTGTACTCTTCTTCAACTTTGTATTCATAAAGTCCTACAAACTTGACCAAAAATTCCCAACAAATCAAAAATCTTGATCACTAACAATGGATGTGCAAACCAAAATGAACCCAAACATGCTGAAATAATATGTGAGCTATTTTTTCATCTATAATTTTATTTTTACATGGCATTAATATACACATCTTGTTGAACCTGTCCACAACTACATACAAATAATCACGACCTCTTTTTGACAATGGAATACCTCCTACAAAATCCCTAGAAACACTCTCCCATGGATGTGAAGGTATAAGAATTGGTGTGGACAATCCTAACTTCCTATTTCTATGCTTACTGACTTGAAATAATGAACAACCTTTAATGAAACGTGACACACTTTCAAGCATACGAGGCCAATAACAATACCTCTGAAGATGTGCCACCATTTTGCTTACACCGAAATGTCCAACAATAAGAGAAGTGTTTGCTTCTATTATCATTTTCACTCTCTCCCCCCATGGAATACAAAGCTTTCCCAAATGATACAACAAGTTATTATGTACATGGTAATCCAATTCCTCTACTTGGTTGTCTTGACTCAAGCTTGCATAAACATCTTGAAAGTCAATATCATATGCATATTTCTCAACATAACTTTCATGCAAAACAAAATTATGCTTGAGTAAAGTAGCAGCACTAATAATAGGCATAGAATGCATATCAACAACTTTTTTGTATATACCTTTCTTATACCCGATGACCAAGTGGAATTGTTGTAATAAACCCATTCGTCGAAAGTTCCTTGACTGCTGCAACTTATTTTGTGTTTGTAAGTATTGCAATGGTTGGTGATCGGTGTGTATGATAGTTTCCTTTCCCATCAAGTAGTGTTTCCATTTTTTCACACGTTGAACCAACACATAAAGCTCCTTGTCATACGTAGGATAGTTAATCACCGCACCATTGAAAATTTTTGAATGAAATGAAATGGGCTTACCATGTTGCATAAGGACTGTGGCTATGGCATAGTCGCTTGCATTTGTTTTAATCTCAAAGGGTTGTCTCAAGTCCGGTAATGAAAGTACTGGGGCTAAACTGATCTTCTCTTTCAAAGCATAAAATGATTTTTACTACTTGCCTCCCCACTGGAAGACCTTTTTCATGCTAGTCAATGCATGCAAAGGAGATGCGATAAAAGAGAAGTCAACAATAAAATTCCTCCAATATTGGGTTTCTCCCAAAAGAATTATTACCTCAGTGAATGTCTTGGGTGTTGGCCAAATCACAATGACCTCAACCTTAGAGGGACGTAGTATCAACTCACCTGCTCCAATAATATGCCCCAAATACAACAAAGAATTTTTACCAAACTCACATTTTGACATCTTCAAAAACAATTGTTCTTTCCTTAAGACATAAAATACTTTTATTACATGCATGACATGTTCATCAAGTGATTTACTGAAAATTAAGATATCATCTAAGTAGACAATGACAAAATCATCAAGAAATGACCTCAACACATCATTCATCACACGCATGAAGGTAGTAGGAGCATTACATAAACCAAAAGGAATAACAAGCCATTCAAACACACCTTGCTTTGTTTTGAATGTTGTCTTCCTAATGTCACCTTTAGAAATTCTAATTTGATGGTAGAAACTACTTAAGTCCAACTTAGTAAAATACTTTGCATCTTTCAATTTATCAAGTAAATAATCTATTCTAGGAAGTGGATAATGATTATTTATGGTAATCTTGTTTAATGCACAGAAATATACACACATGCGCCTTGTTCCATATTTCTTTGGGACCAACAAAATAGGTGAACCGCATGGCAAAGTACTTGGTCGGATGATCCATTTGTCCAACAACTCTTGAATTTTATTTTTTATTTCAACACTCTCCGTCACCAACATCCTATACATGCCAATGTTAGGAAGAGGACAATCTTGATGCTACTGTATTTCATGTTGGATTCCCCTCTTGGGAGGTAACCCCTTTGGCTCCTAAAACATCTCATTATTTTGATTAACTACTTCAATCAAATCATATTTCAAACTTGGATCACAACTTTGAAATGCTTCATAATCAACATCATTATTTGGTTTAATCATAAGAAGCACAAAATTCTTTCTTGAATTCACTGAGATTTTCGTTTGCCATGCATTAACTAATGAACAATTTAGTTTCTTGCAATGAGCTCTCACAATATACTCCACACCATTTTTAAACAAGTGGTACTTTTTTTCATGGCAATAGAAGATGGCTTTTCTATCATAGAGGTAAGGACTCCCCAAAACAATTCCTGAAATATCAAACGGTACAACATCTAATTCAACTTCGTCAATGAAGTTTGCTGTGATTGCAAACTAAAGAATACACCTTCTTGTAACCTGTAAATTTATGTTCTTTCATATCCAACCCAATGGATATGGTTTGTGATAATGAATGGTTTCAAGATTAAGTTTCTTGACTAAATATTCAGATATGAAATTGTCTTGAGACCCACTATCAAATAGTGTGTCGATTTTTGTATGTTTTGAAATAAACCTCACATGAAATAATTCAATCTATGTTTCCTCATTTGGAGTACTAGTGTGAAAATTTGATGAACTAGTGCTAGCAATAGATTCTTTTCCTTTCATGCCCATGGCTGTAATTTTAGTTTCATCACCTGAGTCATATCCAAAACCCCGTTGAGTGGTTGCAATTGTTTTTTGTTTTCCCTTGTTGTTGAATTTCTTGGGTGTCATCTCTGGATGAAGCTTCCAATAGTTGTATTCATCCTGACCCTCTTTGGAACAATGTTTGCATGTCATTTTATCTCCTTCCTTTTTAATGGATGCATTTTTCTTCCCCTTTCCTTTGTCTCCACCCTTAGATGACTTATTTTTACCCTCTTCTGGAATATTTTTCCCTCTTTCCTCAAGGTGAGTGGCTTGCACACAAACCTCATATAGACTAGTGGGATTGAACATAAGGATAGTATGCCTTAGGTAGCTATGTAAACCCCCTATATAGTTCAACAACTTGTCTTGTGAATGCAAATAAACACCTAATATAATAGATCTTTTTCTAAATTATTGGGTGTAATCTTGCACACTTTGACCTTTAAGTTGTCTAAAGTTCTGCCAATTCATGATGGATTATTGCATATATATTAGAGGGTAAAATTGTCTTTTATTACAATAATGATTTTAGACCAAGAGAGTGAGATCTTACCATGTTTTTTAATCTCGTCTTATGTCTTGGCTTCCCACCATACTATTGTTGCACCCTCCAGTATCAAGGAAGCTAGCTGAATCTTTGTATCATCATCTTGAAGGTTTTGAATTCTCGACTAGACCTCTAACTGATGAACCCAATTGTCAAGATTCTCTGCATTCACTTCACCATTATACATAGGCAGCTCAAATTTAATATCAAATTTTAATAAGGGTTGATTACCAATTCCTTTTGAGGTAGGTTGATGAGTATGAGTAAGGGTTGTAGTAGTGGAAGAGGATGAAGATGAAGGTGAAGATGGTGGTGAGGATGATGGTGGAGTAGATGGTGGCTTATCACCACTTCCATTACTTCCTCCTCCTGGAGAACCCTCTCTTCTTGGAGGCCTGGAGCTTTCACTTTGCAACCTTGTGTTCCTCCCTTCATAGAGGAACTTCACCATATTTTTCATGTCCAATGGCTTGGACCTCTTATATTATGCTAAAAAATGTGATTGCATGTGTTATCAATGCTCAAACAGCTTTGAAACATGTTCCATTAGCTCAAGAATGCCCAAAAATTCCTGTGTAGCCTCTTTCTACCTCAAATTTTGTGAAAACCTGAATTAGTTATGAATTCCCCAAGTTTCTTCACTATTCGTTCCACATTTCCCCAAATTTAGACATCATCCTACAAATTCGCCTAGAATCTAGCTAATTGAGTGCCAATTTCGCCAAAAACCAGGTGAAATTATCGGAGTGCTTAAATTCCCAATAACACTTAGAAATTGGATTTCAAACAATATCAATTATGGTTTATAATTATTTTTTAATACAAAACCCACCGCACGGTCTACTCCTATTTTTCGACATTTGATGCTAACCGTGGACACATGTCGACAGTTGCATGAAGGTTTAAGGTTACAGTTAGTGGAGACTAGTAGTCCATGATCCTGATGGCCTCGACAGTGGAAATGTGTGACTGTCGACGGTGGCATTTAACGTTATGTCATGGTTAGTGGGGGAGGTGCGGGGCTAGCCTCTTGCCCATGGTCCCACCCCTGATGGTGAGCAGGGCTGGGGCTAGACCCCAACCCCCTCCCCCCACTGCACATTATATGTTACATTAAAGCAAAATGGAAACATATATAAAACAAGGAACAAAGTGTGGTGCGACAGTAAATATTGGTGCTTGGTACTTGTAGGTTGCGGGTTCCATCCCTGTTCGCTCCACTCGGACTCAACCCAAAATTTTGTGGCCTCCCATGCTGCCATGTGGCGGCCTCCAGTTGGGCCATATGGCAGCATGTGGTTGGCCACATGCCCAACCAATCACAAACTCACCACAACAACCAATACCAACGTGCCACTCGGCACAATATGATTCGACAAAGAAAACAATTGACCAAGTCAAGCTGCATAGTCACCCTCCCACATAGGCATGCCCAGTCAGCTGTACGGACTATTGACTGGGCTGTCCTACATTTTTTTTAAAATTTTCCTATTTGACAAAGTGGATAGAATGCGTTTCTGGGAACATACGGTGTTAGTTTTCCGAGAAACAAGTTGCACCGAATTTAGAATGACGAGATCTATATAGTAGTTCAGGTTCCACACCATTCTGAAAAATTTCATTTTTGAGCACCTGATCATCATTAGTAGAAATTAATGAAACGACCTCGACTCTCTTGACATCGGGTCTGCAGACATAACTCACACTGGCTGAAGTTTGTTATAAATGTGTTATGTGTTCTTGATTTGATGGTTTTCGTCATGTTTCATCTTATTTACAGTATGCACATGTGGCTTTTCATCCTCTTTTAAATTCAATTTTGCTAACATCACATAAGTAAAAGATGTTGGTTAATTCTGATAGCTGAAGAGATCCAAATCAAGTTTGACATTAGAGCAGTCTTCTCGCTAATGTGAATTGTGAGTGTGATTGAGTGGATAGGAAAAAAGAAGTGAAATGGAGAACAACAAATATCTCTACAGGGACCTCCTCAAGATGGCACGCATGGTGGACATAATGTATGAATATTATGAGAAGACGATACTCCAGCTCCATCTTCTAGTGACCATTCATCTTCTTCATCGTCTTCTCATCATTCATATGATAAGATCAATCGGAGCCTTCAAGCAGAGAATTCTGAATTGAGGAGAGTTCTACGAGAAGAAAAAGAGTAGAAGTAGAGACTACATCTTCATCTATGAGCCACGGAAGAGGCCTTAGAAAATTTTAAGTGAAATGAAAGTGAAGCCATCATCATTTTATTCAGAATCGACAATTGAGGTAAACGTTGTTGATAGTTCTTCAATTTCATTTTTGCATGACAATATTCTGTTGGAAACATGGAGGTACCCATTTCAGGAACTGGCATGAGACTCCTTACCAAGATGGGGTATAAAGGAGGAGGATTTGGTGTTAATATCGAAGGAATGACTCAACCATTTGATGTGATGCAAAGACCTCGATTTGTAGGTTTGGGATACACTGAAGGAGAGTGCTCAAAGGAGTCAGAATCTTCCAAGACATTGTTGAAACTGTCGAGGAAAGAGAATGATGGGAATGCATCACCATCCTCCCATGACAGTGGACATAACAAAGGAAGAGCTAAGGCAAGCTCTCATATCTAGAATCACACCAGAGACATTCAAGGGAGGTACAACAAGTCTCAGTTTTCTAAATTTAATTTTTATTTCAAGCATGTTAATGATGAACAAAAATCATGGCATATAAAACCATGTATTTTTTGTGGTTTACATAACCATGTGGTTGCTGAGTGTTGGAAGAGAATGGAAACAAGAAAGAGGATGAGGTGTGAAAGGACTTCTCCACATCAGGGAAGGAAGCAAGTTAAGTAGGTATGGAGGAAGAAGAATTTTTGCAGTCATTGCAACAAAGGTGGACATCAAAGAGCCATAGGTTGGAGGCTCTATTCAGAGTAGCGTCTCAAGGACAAAACGCCCATGCAGAAACCAATTGGTGAAGTTGTTCGAAAAATGAATCTGCCACAGGGAAATGGTGACCCATTCACTTTCATCAGTGAGAGATAGTTTTCTCTCATGGCTTCATTTTGTAAATCATATGTTGCAATAAAATTGTAAAAGTGATGATGTGTTTTCTATCGCTTATTAAAGCAACAATGATGTTTTGGCCTTGTATTGATAGTTGGGGTATTGTTTCTATTCTCATGTAAACTTGATGAAATATTATGCCTTATAAACTCTTGGAAATTATGGGGATGATCGCGTCATGATTGAACATGTAATTTGCAAGGATTGTACTACAGGTTTGCGGAGGATGCAAGTGTTGGGTCATCGCTTATGGCTCCGAAGAAGAAAGGTGAAGGAGAAGGAAGGGTGACCTATCAAGACACTTTTCGTGTAGATGATGTACACAACAGTTGTAGATTATGTTCATGCTTTTGGAGGACCAAAAGCTCCTGAGCGGGGAAGAATGATCCAGATGGTTCTAGAGATGCTCAGAAGTTAAAGAGGTCTCAAAATAACTTAAAAATAAAAGTGGTCAGATAGAAGCGAAACTAGAACCAGATCATAGTGCTCGTTTCCCTGATTCCAACTGTGTGAATGGCACTAAAATCCGAGTTCATATGGTCAAGTTATTTGTGGTCAAAGTTTGGGGAAAGCTTGCCCAAGTGGTGGGCTTAACGAGGAAACAAATTGACTGAGACCTGGCACACAAAATTTAGACACCGGGAAAGGTGAAATTGGCCTACTTAATTTTCCCAATAACCCTTATTTTCAGAAAAGTTGAAAATGACCAATTTGTTTTATAAAAAACAAAAATATATATAAAAAAAGGTTGTTTGGTGGCCAAACCCCCCTGAACCATAAAACAAACGTTGTTTTGAATATATTAAAAGAAATATCGTGGAGTTGGGGCCCCCGACTCTGACCCAGGACCCCGCCCATGACCCAACCATATGTGGCAATAACACCAAATGAAGTGGATTCAACAGGGTTCGTACCCGCCCGACCCACGTTGGTTGGCCCTCAACGGCTGGCCCCATAAAACATTGTATCAACTGGAAACGAACCTTTAAAAAAATACCTATATAATACACCACCGAACCATGTAATTCGACAGTCGTGGACTTGGAACTTGGGTGGCCCCCCACCAAACTGATCAATTTAACCAACACACCAACAACGCCTTTGTATAATTTGCCCATCATTTCACTTAAGAACCTTTTTCAATGAGAGCGGAGCGGAACCATGAGTTGAAGGAGGCTCGAACCATGAGCCATATGATATGTCAAGATGCCAAAAATATTCCCTTTAGGGAAAGAGATGCCAAAGACAAAATTTGTCAAGCTTGTAGTCATTTTTTCACATTTTCTCGCCAGGATTCCAACCATGCAGTCAGAATATTCATCCAAGCAGTTTATTTTTTTACCATATTCAGGAAAGAATCTTTGAGGGAATCTTCAAGATTCCCGAGGGTCCAATATTTGACAGTGTCATAACTAGACAATTTTATAGTTGTTTTTGCACCATTCATCGTTATAAATTCAGTGGTGCAGTCCATTTCAACAGCTGAGCTTTGAATTTTTCGTCCGTCACCGAAAGTGGAGGGATATAATGCAATTATGTCATGCTTTTATTCTGATTTGCTGAGATGATGTTTGTATTGTTGAGATATTTGATTACCATTATGTTGAGGGATACTTGTTGCACACATTATATGATATTTCATTATCTTTTCATGCTGAAGAAAAACCCATTTGAGTGAGAGTTCATGTAGGGAGAACGTCCCGTGGAGAGACACACCACTCAGGCTGAGGGTATTTTTGCTTCTAATGACAAATAACATGCCATGTACATCATCATCATTTGTAACAATTAATGAAGACACCTCCACTCTCTTGACATCGGGCCCAAAGACCTAACACACAATGGGTGAACTTCTTTATCAATTTTTTATGTGTTAATGATTTGATGGTTGTCATCATGTTTCTTCTTCTTTACAGTAAACACGTGTGGCTTTTAATGCTCATTTAAATGCAATTCTGCTCACATCACAGAAGTAAAAGATCTTGGTTAATTCCGATAGTTGAAGAGATATGGATCACCTAACAACCATGAGAGAGTTTTTTTAGGTTTTTTTAGGGGTTCTATTGGTGGTTTAGGACTAAATAAAGGGAAAAGTCCTATTATATCGAGTAGAGGCATAGAATCATTCACAACATTACCCTAGGAAAAAGGCTGCAACTAAATTCTCAAATGGTAGAATTTTTCCAATTTATGGGATACATAGAGATTTGAATACCCTTGGAGGGGTTGGTCCATGCTTTCTTTGTCTTTAAACTATCAAGAGTTAGCTGTTGAGATTGCAACAAGATGCTGAGATTAGTGGAAAGAAGTCGCCTTCACTAAGTGGGCCCACAGGCTATTTTTGGCGCAAAGTCTATTTGTAGACTATGTCTATTTTTAGACAGATGGATCATGTTCTATGAGTTGTAGGATGCTACTTGTGGGTGGTTGGTCAAGTCAGAAAAAATAGATGGACTTCTACTTTTAGACATATTGGGCATAATCTATTTTTAGATTGCCAATCTAAAAATAGATATGTCGAATATTATTAGCTCTTAATAATATTTGGACTATAAACATTATCTTTTTCTCTTAGAGCACTTCAGTCAAGTGCACAGATGTGGCACAGGAGCTGACAGAAGGAATTACACTATTCCTGAGGGTCGTGTGGAGCTATTGCATGGATACTTCAGTTAGAACTCATGTGACAAAGTTTGGTGGAGTTGATTGAGGAGTTAATGGAGTTGTGTTCAGTTTAACTAATCTAAACATAGTTGAGCTAGTTTTATTTAGTCTAACTTATTAATACACTAGTGAAGAGTGGTGTGAATTAATTATTAATTAATTCACTAATTATAAACTCATTAATCAACAAAAGAATACATCAGTTAACTTCAGTGCATGGACAGTTTCAGTGGAGACGAGTGAAGAGATAGGTGAAAGAGCAGGTTAACTATCAATTGTGACTATACTGTTGCATATTTGCAATAACCAGTGATTGGAGAAGCCCATGAGGATTGCGCAGTACAAGCCAGGTGGTTCAAGTTATTTAATGAGCCATCCTACAACATTGATTATGCAATAGAGGCCCCAGCTATCAGGTGGCTGGAAGATTGGGGGAATATGTTTCCGCTAGATATAATTATTTGATTACTATGATTGTTACATGATCTCCATGACATATAATATATAGATAGTTGGGGTTTTTAACTTTAATATTTCCCATTAAATACTGTGTTCATATGTGTGATTGTTTGTGGTTTTAATGTATGCATGCAATTGATTTTATTTCCGCATGTGATGATCAATGGTAGAAGAGATTATGTATTATGCATGAAGCTAAAATAGTGCGTGATCAGGAGAATCTCAGTGAATAATATCTCAGTTATTCAAATTTCTACATGATATGGGGCGATGACAGTCATTGGAGAAATTGCAAAAAATTGAAGCGGTTGAGTTTTGTGCTGGTGGAATTCGAATTTGCAGCAGTGTTTTCTTGGTGTCGAAGTTGAGATGTCTTTCAACGGATTGCGATTGGAGTATGCCCTTGAGGGCAGCTCGAATTATATTTCATGGAAGGACAAGATGGAGGTGGTGTTGGATGACAATGGGTTGAAGGAGTTCATAGATGCAGAAATTCCAAAACCTACTTCTAGCGATACTGTCGTACTTGACGCATGGAAAAAGAAGACAGCAAAGTGTCGAAGGATCACATAGTGTCCAGCCTTCATGGTAAGGATTCTCCATTCTTGATGTGGAAAGATTTGACAGATTTATTTCAAAGCAAGAGCGACCAGAGGAAGTTGGCACTCAAGGATAAACTCAGAAACATAAAAATGGAGAAAGGCGACAGTATGCCCAAGTACCTCACGAAGTTCATCCAATGTAGGGATGAGCTGGGAAGTGTGGGGGTTACTGTTGATGAGGAGGACTTGGTGAGCTTGGCTCTCCTTGGGCTTCCGAAGAGTTGGCATTCCTATCAGGACTCTATCAATGGTCGGGATAAATTGCCAGGATGGGAGCGACTTTGGTCGGATCTTGTGCAAGAGGAGATAAGGCGAAGTACCAGGGAATGAGATCAGCATCAAAGAACTCTACGATGAAGGCGAATTGCCTTTGTGGCTATCAAAGCAAAAGAAGGGGAAGAGCAAGAAAGCTTCTCAGAAATCCGGTCTGAAAGGCAAGAAAGGGACATGTCCAAGGTGAAGTGCTTTCCTTGTCACCATCGGACATTACGCCACTAATTGTCCACGAGAAGAAGAAAAATAAAGTAGGGCACTCGTCTGCGGTGGGAGGCCTTAGCCTCGCGGTTGAGCTAGATTTTATTGTTGTCATGCTTGGTCTCCAAGTGTGATGAGTTCAGTGTGGGTTTCTTGACGGTGGTGTGTCTTTTCATGACGAGGGAGATCGAGATTTGTTTCTTGCAGTCTGGATGAGAAATATATTGGAGTTCACATCAAGATGAGCGATGATGGTAGATACAGTGCAACCAGTATTGGTACCATTTCCTTTGAGAGGGAGTCTGGTAAACCCTTCGTATTGAAGGAAGTGATGCATGTTCCAAGATTGAAGAAGAATCTGATCTCTGTGGCGATGTTAGAAGATAAGGGATATGATGTTGTCTTTAGCGAGGGAAAGACTTTCCTGCGCAGTAAGGCAACTGGTGAGACCCGAAGGATAGGGGTTCAAGTTAAGAACCTTTATCAATTGCAGGTAGATGCCTGCGTAGCAATGGCAGGCAAGGCAGAAGGAGTGGTGAGCCGGGATGATGGCGAGTTGTGGCACCGGAGATTGGGCCACCTTCACCATGGAGCTTTGAAGATACTGCAACAGATTTCTACTGGGCTTCCTAAGGGTACTCTTGCGCAGTCAGATCAGTGCAAGAGATGTACCTTGGGAAAATTTGTGAAATCCACCTTCCACAAGAAGGATATTCGTGCCACGACGATCCTTGAGATAATTCACACAGACGTGTGTGGACCTCTCTCAGTAGCTTCGACAACAAAGCACATGTACTATGTAATATTTGTTGATGATTTTTCTTGTAAGTGTTGGATCTTCTTCATGCAGAATAAGAGAGAGACATACTCAAAGTTCTGTGAGTTCAAGGCACTAGTTGAGAAAGAATCGAGGAAGCAGGTGAAGGCTCTTAGGAGCGACAATGGTGGTGAATTCATCTCTGGCGAATTCAAGTACTTTTGTAGCGCAGAAGGAATTCGAAGAGAGCTCATAGCACCTCATAACCCACAGCATAATGGGGTTGCTGAGCGGAAAAATAGAACGATCGTGGGTGTTGCATGGGCGATGTTGCATGATCAGGGCCTTCCCATACACTTGTGGGCTGAGGCATGCAATACTGCAGTATATGTGCAGAACCGTTGTCCTCACAGGATACTTGGCATGAGTACACCCGAGGAGGCGTTTTCTAGTAAGAGGCCCGATATTTCCCATTTGAGGATTTTTGGTTAACCTGTTTACATTCATGTGACGAAGGATGCCAGGAAGAAGCTGGAGCCGACCGCAGAGGTTGGGATATTTGTGGGGTACACTGATACACCCCACAACTATTGTGTGTATTTTCCAGACAGTCGCAAGACTGTTGTGCGACGGGATATCAAATTTCAGGAGGAGAAAGCCATGAAGTGTTCGCTTGAGAGGGAGCCACACTTGCATGCAGATGAGGAGCTATTAGTTCCTAAGGATGAGTCTCGGGATGTGGATCAGCCACAAGATGAGGTTCATGGAGTGGAAGAGACCACTCGCGATCTCAACCATCGAGAGGCGGAAGTGCACTACGGAAGAGTTGGCTTGGCCCGGCCCAAGATTAAGAGAAGGTTGGCAGGAGCACCTACATCACGAAGCCTTGAGAGAGAGACATTCACTTTTTGTGGGGTATCTTTTTTGGATACATGGCTCTTATGAGCAAGTGTATCGTGACAGAGCCATCCTCTTTCGAGGAAGCTGTGGAGGATCCCGCATGGGTAGATGCCATGGTGGAAGAGTATGATTTGATTGTCAGAAATAGTGCATGGGATATTGTCCCAAGGCCGGAAGGGAAATCAGTGGTGGGTTCGAGATGGATCTACAAAGTGAAGCAGGAAGCTGACGGGAGTGTGGAGAATTACAAGGCAAGATTTTTTTCCTGAGGCTTCTCACAGATTGAGGGGATCGATTATGAGGATACCTTTGCACCTGTCGCAAGGTATTCTTCCATACAGACGATTCTTGCTCTCTCAACGCAGATGGGGTGGCACATTCATCAGATGGATGTGAAGACTGCGTTCCTCAACGGGGTGATTTAGGAGGAGGTGTACATAGAGCAGCCCGAAGGTTTCGAGATCTTCAGCAGCGAGTCGCATGTGTGCAGGCTCAAGAGAGCGTTGTATGGGTTGAAACAAGCACCTCGTGCTTGGTACACACGGATAGACAGTTATTTCACCGAACTTGGATTCTCCAAGAGTAAGGCGGATCCGAACCTATACCAGATTGTGGTGGAGGGTAAGTTGCTGATCATTGTACTTTATGTAGATGATTTGATTTTGACAGGTGATGAGTT
Organism: Pinus albicaulis; assembly: GCA_034641835.2. Lineage (NCBI taxonomy): Eukaryota > Viridiplantae > Streptophyta > Pinopsida > Pinales > Pinaceae > Pinus > Pinus albicaulis. Next base: position 182,244,644 of record CM076576.1, on the reverse strand, counting down.
GTTGATACTCTCATGCAAGGATGATCTTGAAAAAGAGTTTGAGATGAAGGACTTGGGCCTCCTTCATTATTTCCTGGGATTGGAAATTTGGCAGCGCAGTGATGGACTATTTGTTTCTCAAGGCAAGTATGCCCGGGAGATACTGGAGAAGTTCAACATGCATGGCTGCAAGCCTGTTGATACTCCTCTTCCTAGTGGATGGAGGAAGGAGGATGCTACTTTGGCGGAGGTAGTGGATGCCAATGTTTATCGACAGTTGGTGGGGTCACTTATGTATCTGGTTAATACATGACCCGACATATGCTATGTTGTTAACCAGCTTTCACAAGCTATGGTTAAGCCTACTAAGCTCTACTGGAAGGCAGGAAAGCATGTATTGAGATATCTCAGAGGCACATCAGGATATGGATTATGGTACAGAAAGTCAGATGAGGTGAGGCTATGTGGCTTCACGGATGTAGATTGGCCAGGGAGCCCAACAGATAGAAAGAGCACATCTGAAGGGATTTTCAATATCGGGTCGACAACAGTTTCTTGGTACAGTAGGAAGCAGAGATCCGTGGCACTTAGTTCAGCAGAGGCCGAGTATATGGCAGCAAGTTTGTCTGCATGCGAGGCTATATGGATGAAGAAGATCCTAGTCGAGTTGTTCGATTCACACTTAGATCCTACTGTGATTTATTGTGATAATCAGAGTTGCATTAAACTCTCGGTTAATCCAGTATTTCATGATAGATCTAAACACATTGACATCCGGTATCATCATATCAGAGATTGTGTGCAGCGGAAGATCATGTTACTTTCATACATTCCCACGAAGGATCAGGATGCTGATATCTTGACGAAGGCGCTCACTAGGAGAAAATTCGAATACCACAGAGGCAGGATAGGGGTGGCAGATAATCCTTATCTTGTTGAGAGGGAGTTTTGAGATTGCAACAAGATGATGAGCTTAGTGGAAAGAAGTCGCCTTCACTAAGTGGGCCCGCAGGCTATTTTTGGCGCAAAGTCTATTTTTAGACTATGTCTATTTTTAGACATATGGATCATGTTATATGAGTTGCAGGATGCTATTTGTGGATGGTTGGTCAAGTCGGAAAAAATAGATGGACTTCTATTTTTAGACATATTGGGCGGAATCTATTTTTAGATTGCCAGTCTAAAAATAGATATGTCGAATATTATTAGCTCTTAATAATATTTGGACAATAAACATTATCTTACTCTCTTGGAGCACTTCAGTTAAGTGCACAGATGTGGCACAGGAGCTGACAGAAGGAATTACGCTATTCCTGAGGGTTATGTGGAGCTATTGCATGGATACTTCAGTTAGAACTCATGTGACAGAGTTTGGTGGAGTTGATTGAGGAGTTAATGGAGTTGTGTTCAGTTTAACTAATCTAAACATAGTTGAGCTAGTTTTATTTAGTCTAACTGATTAAAACTCTAGTGAAGAGTGGTGTGAATTAATTATTAATTAATTCACTAATTATAAACTCATTAATCAACTAAAGAATACATCAGTTAACTTTAGTGCATGGACAGTTTCAGTGGAGACCAGTGATGAGATAGGTGAAAGAGCAGGTTAACTATCAGTTGTGACTATACTGTTGCATATTTGCAACAACCAGTGATTGGAGAAGCCCATGAGGATTGCGCAGTACAAGCCAGGTGGTTCAAGTTATTTAATGAGCCATCCTACAACATTGATTATGCAATAGAGGCTAGCTATTAGGTGGAAGAGATTGGAGCATGTGTTTTGCTAGATCTAGCTTGATTAGTGTGTATCAATTCAAGGTTGTGTTGAGAGCTTGTGAGGAGCTTTGTACAATGATTGTTACATGATCTCTATGACATATAATATACATATATTTGGGGGTTTTTAGCTTTAATCTTTCCCATGAAATACTATGTTCATATGTGCGATTGTTTATGGTTTTAATGTGCGCATGCGATTGTTTTTATTTCCGCAATTAATGATCAATGGTAGAAGAGATTCTGTATTGTGCATGAAGTTAAAATAGTGTGTGATCAGGAGAATCTCGGTGAATAATATATCAGTTATTCAAATTTCTACATTAGCTAATTTTTCTAACAAATAGTCATTAAGAATATTTGTGAAGGTTCATAACTTGACTTTTTGTAAGAAATATTGAGAGAAGAGGGTAAGATAGTAGGGGGCCTTGGAACGTTGCTATAAGGCTGGGAATTCATGTTTATGAATGCTAGTGGGAGGTCTAGGGGTTTTATATAGGGTCAAAGAAGAAGGATTTTTTAGTGTTATAATTTTTGGACTTTCAAATCAATGGAATTTTGAGTAAAAATGGACCTCAAGATAAATAAATAAATGTACAGTCAAAATGATTTCTAAAAGAACCAATCACATTTTGAAGGATGACATCATCCATTATTGTTGGTTGAATTGCCATTATTTAAATTAATAATATTTATTTTCACATTCTAAATGATAGATAAGAACTCATAGTTAACATTGGTAATGTTGTATGTAATATATTCATAATGAGAAGAGTATTCATAAATTATTTTTTAAAATAATTTAAATGTACTCATAAAGTGCATCACTCTTAAAATAAAGTACTTTCTAATAGTTAAAGTGCTAATTCAAATTTCAAAATAATGATACATGCATTCTCATATTATTCACACTTCATATTCCAAATTCAATTAAAGAATTAAAGAATTCACAATTAATTACAAAGATACATATTCAAATTAACATAACTAGCAATTGTCCTTAAAGGTGCAAAGGTACACAAACATAATAGAAGATTTTGGAAGATCATCTTGAAAAACTAAATCACTAAATTTAAAAACTATTATTTATAATAGAATAAATATTATATAAAGATCATTTGAAAAAATGAGAAAACTCTATTACACTGAGCAACCTTCTACTTCAGTGGTTTCTTACTTGTTGATGGAAATTTTTCATTGCAACATTTGGTTATGCTCGAAGTAATATGACTGATGGAAAATTATGCAAGTAAATAGCTAAATGACCACAAAATTTATAAATTTCCTTGTTTAATTCTTTGAGTATTAAGGAAAATGTTGATTTATTATGTTTCCATGTTGGGTAGGGAAAATTGTGAAGACCAAATGGATCAGTTTTCACACAATTTCTTTGACCAGCCGGGTCAATACAACTTAGAGGAAAACTTCAAAGAGCTAGACACAAAATTGACCAGGAAGATATTTCCGAGCGGAGGATGGATCCACTCTTGAGTTTCTAAACATGATCACAAATCTCATCGACTTGCCCATTTTCATGCCCTCCACCTTCACGGTAAAGGAACTCAGCTCCATACACAATTTTGTTTTTCATTTTATATTTCCCTAGTTTGAATGAGAAGCTCTCCATGTTAGCATCAATTGTCCAACATTGGTTCACAATGTTGGAGCCCTTCACTTCTAGGACATCTGGCTCTGGATTTCGTCATACGTCAACTGCTTCAGAACACCCTCCAGATCAACACCATGCAAAGAACAATGAAACCACCAAACCAATTAAAAATTAAAACCCCCCAAATAGAGAACAACAAAGAAGCCCCAAAATCAAGAACAGTATACCATCAACAACAAGGTATGAAGTAGTTTTGAATGTAACAAACTAATTTTTCTATTATGCAATATTTCAAGACTCCAGTCGCTCAATCGATTAATAGGCGCTAGTCCCACATCATACCATTTCCTTGTTCTTGTTAAATTCTATGAAAATTATGATAGAATACAATTTTATGATAGATAATTACCTCCTAATGATTTGAAAACAATATTTTCATGCCACTCCTATCATTGAATAATTATACTTTACAAAATCTCAATAGTAAGTGCAATGGAAACAATAAATATCATAGAAAAAAAGCCATGCACAATAGAGACAATAATTTTTATCATGGAAAACCCAACCTTGGGAGAAATCCCAAGAATTTTTATTAAGATAAATTATTCTTCAAAAAGGTTTACAAATCAACAATTTGTCTATAAATTTGTGCCAATAATCCAAGTGAAATACCAATCAAACCTAGTCAAATTCAATAATTGGTCAACACTAGTCAAAACCAATCAAAAGGTCAAATCTAGTCAAACTTTGGTATGTAGTCAAGTTTGTCTCTATCGTTAACAACTTTTCATCAACTGCGATATGCAGGAAAACCTATGGTCAAATTCAATCAATGCCCCACTGTCAAATTCAATCAACACCCTACAGTCAAATTCGGTCAAACATCTATGGTCAAGCTTGGTTGACTTCTCACACAAGTAACCTTAAGAATGTTGGTCAAACTCGGTGATGAAGAGAGAAATCCTTGCTCTTCATTGGTGATCAAATGAGACATCATAAAATCTTATTTATACATGTCGAAGAGGCGTGAAAAACCAAGGGACACATCCCTGAATTGGTTGGCCAACATGACTTCTTCCTAGGCCGATTTGATTTAATAAAGTAAAATTTTACATCACTAATCTAGGGCTGACTCGAATACCCTTTAGCCATGTAGGAATACCTCCAAATGCTACATAAAAATCAATAGTTCCCCTCATCTCCCTTTCCTTTCCTTTCAATACCCCCTTTCCATGTCCATTTCCACTTCCACACACTATGTTATAACAATTTGTTTTATCGAGGCTTACTCTTCATTTTCAACTTGACCACTTACTCCATAGCCTTGATAATCGTGCTTTTTAGGAAGCCCCCCTAAGCTGGAAAACAACCAAACAAAAGACACAGGATGAGGTACTAAGGAGACAATGATCAGTCTTCCACGGTTACACAAAGTTGACACCTTGTGCTTGGGACTTTTGTGGGTGCTAGTTTTTTTAATAACACAATCAATGCTCTGTTGTACCCTAATCTGTCTGTTAATTTTGAAAATCTAGGCCCAAAATCCATGTTTCACTGCTCATATGATGATGGTCATATTTTTTTTGGATTCCTCTTTCGGAGAGGTGCAAGATTGATCTAAAGATCATCTTGATCGGATGAGCAGAACATTGATTTTGAATTTATTTTCCACATTTGCAAGGTTGACCAGATTCATCCCACATGCCTGCGAGATGTGTCACATACCCTCATTTATGAATATAAATTGGAGATACTTCGAGGTCATTTCTCTCATCATCTCATCACACATTCTCTCATTATGATCCAATTGGTTCGATAGCCTTTGGAGGCCTTTTTTCCCTCACACGTGTGGAGCGAAGCTGCTGTTTTCTGCGTTGATCTGTTTAGGGATTTATGTTTTTTGCTCTAATCTGTTTAGGGCTTTTCTACTTTAGCATTGACTAGCATTGACCTTGGTCAACCCTTGGTTGTTTGACCTCAATCTTCTACATAAATTCTGATTGTAGAAATTTGAATAAATGATATGTTATCCACCGAGATTCTCCTGATCACACACTATTTTAAATTCATGCACAATACAAAATCTCTTCAACCATTGATCATTAATTGCAGAAATAAAAAACAATCGCATGCGCACATTAAAACCATAAAAAATCACACATATGAACACAGTATTTTATGGGAAATCTTAAAGCTGAAAACCCCCAACTATCTGTATATTATATGTCATAGAGATCATGTAACAATCATCATACAAAGCTCCTCACAAGCTCTCAGTACAATCTCCAATTTCTACACACTAATCAAGCTAGATCTAGCAAATCACATGCTCCAATATCTGCCACCTAATAGCCTGCCTCTACTACGCAATCCCTGCTGAAGAATGGCTCTTAATTAACTTCGAACCACCTGGCTTGTACTCCGCAATCCTCATTGGCATCTCCAATCAGTGGTTGTTGCAAATCATGCAACAGTATAGTCACAACTGATAGTCCCACTGCTCTTTCACCTACCTCTTCACTGGTCTCCAATGAAACTGTCCATGCACTGAAGTTAACTGATGTATTCTTTAGTTTATTAATGAGTTTATAATTAGTGAATTAATTAATAATTAATTCGCACCACTCTCACTAGTGTATCAATCAGTTAGACTAGATACAACTAGCTCAACTATGTTTAATTTAGTTAAACTGAACACAACTCCATTAACTTCCTTAATCAACTCCACCAAACTCTGTCACATGAGTTCTAACTGAAGTATCCATGCAATAGCTCCACTTAACCCTCAAGAATAGCATAATTCCTTCTGTCAGCTCCTGTGCCACATCTGTGCACTTAACTGAAGTGCTCCAAGAGAATAAGATAATGTTTATAGTCCAAATATTATTAAGAGCTAATAATATTCGACATATCTATTTTAGACTGGCAATCTAAAAATAGATTCCGCCCAATATGTCTAAAAATAGAAGTCCATCTATTTTTCCAACTTGACCAACCATCCACAAATAGCATCATGCAACTCATAGAATATGATCGACATGTCTAAAAATAGACTTTGCGCCAAAAATAGCCTGCGGGCCCACTTAGTGAAGGTGAATTATTTCCAATAAGCTCATCATCTTGTTGCAATCTCAACACTGATTTTAGGAGGCCGTACAACTGGGCACTAAAATCAATGAATTTTGGGTTGTTTGACCAAAGCCCTAGTTTTCTACGTTGACTTTTCTAAAGTTGCCTGCGTTGACTTTTCTGTGTTGTCCCTGGTTTGACTCGAGTTGAATTGTGATGAGCTGTCTTTGAGGGTTGTGGGTGTGACACATGAAAGTTTTGGTTGACCGAGAAAGACTTTTCTGGTTGAAGCATCCTGCTGACTGTCGTAACACAACGATATCTCATATCTTTGCTGGACATAAGGAATTGTAAATCTGATCTATATTTGGCTTGTCTTCTATTAATATATTATTGTGTTCTATCAACATTTTACTTTCAACAAACTAATTTTTCTATGAAACTGTGGAAAATACGAAGACCTCTTCAATAATTGAAAACCATAATAGCTTGAAAACCAGAATTTTACTTTCAAGTGTATATCATTGCTACTTTGTATTGGGCCTAAGAAATATTGAAGTGAAGTGAATCAAGCATATAACACCATTATTATCTAAATTTAAAATGGAATAAGAGCTGAGGTGAAGACAAATTCCAAGATTCCAAGCTGGTGTTAGAAGCTATCTCTGAAGGAAGAAATCCTATCAAGGAAAAATGGCCTCCTCAACCTACAAGGGTTTCAAGGATGATGATAAATTGACTAATAAGTTTGATTATCATGCATGGAAGATGTCGTTGTATTTGGTGCTAGAAGATCAAGATGTCATGGAATATGTACAGCGGAATATTCAAGAGCCTCCATCAAATGCAATTGCTGAAACAAAGTCGAATTATAGAAAAGGGGAAATCAAAGAAAATATGATTATCTGGTATTCTATTCATAAGCACTTGGTTGCTTACATTTCTGAGCTGAGGACATCTAAGGAGATATATGATAAGCTGGTGAGCATGTTCAGGGCTAGAAATGCTAATCAAATCCTCTTCTTCAAGAATCAATTGAAGAATATCAAGAAGGGTAAGGATGAATCTATTCAATCCTATTTTATGAGGCTCACTAAAATCTAGAATAACCTCCAAGCTATTTGGGAAACAATATCTGATCGAGAGATGGTTCTTATTGCACTTGGAAGTCTCCCCCGTGATTGGCATGTATTCAATACCACTATTCTAAAAAATAATGTGATTCCTAATTTTGATGAAATATTGACGAGATGCACTCAAGAGGAAACACGAATGATGGAGTATGCCTCTAATGGTAATGGAAGTGACCCTACTACCTTCACCGCTCATGCAAAGAAGAAGAACCATGGTGGCCTGAGAAATCAAAACCATGGTAGAGTGGGGCCCAAAGGAAGGAAGGGAAGATGTTACACTTGTAACAAGATTGGTTACTATGCAAGAAAGTTCCCTAATAGAAGGGACTCTCCCAGGGATGATGACAACAAAAACTTGAGAAGGAATGGCAGGAACAACAGGTTCCAAGGAAAAAGGAAGGATCCCTCTGATTGTAATGGAAATGGGAAATCTGTCAAGAGGTCAAGAAATTCCAGGTACGATGACTCTAATGTTGTTGATAATAAGAAAAATGATTTTATTCTTGTATCTGCCCTCTCTGCTGCATCTCCACGTGACACCCTGGATGTCTGGTTAATTTATAGTGGTGCTTCAAGGCACCTCTATGGTTATAAAGAAGCCCTTTCTGCTTTGGTTGAGAAGGATACTAATATGGAAATTATCCTTGGAGATAATTCCACCTATCCCGTGAAAGGGACAAGGACTATGACCCTCCATATCTCAAGGTCAAGTCATTTGATTACAAGATGAGTTGTATGTACCAGATTTGAAGAAGAACCTTGTGTCCATTTTGGAAATGGAAGACAAAGGGTTCAAGGTGGCATTCGTTGATGGAAAGGTACTTATCTCCAAGAATAACTTAAAGGAAGCTCTTTCTATTGGTTTTAGAGTTGATACACTCTACTAGGTTGGAGGAAGTCTATTGGGGGCTATGACATGTGATACAACTCTTAAAACAGGGTTATGGCACCAGAGGTTTGCACACCTTCATTACAAAGCCCTTCCCGAAGTAAGGAAGGGGTGATAGGGATGCCCTAATTTAGAGATGATCATGAAGGTATATGCCAGGGTTGTGCCGAAGGAAAGCATACAAGGTTACCATTCCCCTCAAGTGTCACAAAGAGAATTGTTATCTTGCAGTTGATACATTCTGACTTATCTGGTATGCTGCCTGTGACATCCTTGGGAGGATGTTCTTATTACATGACTTCTACAGATGACTTCCCCCGCAAGACCTCGATATATTTTTTGAAGAAGAAGGAAGAAGCATTCGAATGGTTCCATACCTTTAAGGCCTTGGTGCAAAATCAAATCGAGAAGAAAATCAAAGTTTTGAGGATTGACAATGGGACTGAGTGTGAGTGAAATGAGTTTAATGAATTTTTTAGAGAAGCTGGTATTAAGAGGGAGACCACTACTGCGTACACTCCTGAGAAAATAGTGTTTCTGAAAGAAATAAAAATACCATTTTGGAAGCTACATGCAACATGTTATGTGACCAAGGTCTTCCAAAGTTGCTATGGGGAGAAGCTGTGAACACTACTATGTATGTTCAAAATAGATTCCCGCATTCCGCTCTGGACTCCAATAATCCCGAAGAAGTCTTCTCTGGTAAGAAACCTGATGTTTCTTATTTTAGAGGTTTTGGTTGTCTTATTTAATTTTATGTGCCGAAAGAAAAGAGAAGCAAGTTGGATGTTTCTGGAAAGAAGGGAATGTTTGTGGGCTATAGTGAAACTTTGAATGCATATAGAATCTATGTGCCTGCTCAAAGAGAAGTGGAAATATGCCATGATGTCACCTTATATGAAGATGCTTCCCTCAAGAAAGTAAGAAATATTCCTAGCTCCAAGGAAGACAAAGAAGATGAAGAAGCAGGGAAGATGGAAGAGTCGAAGGATGACATGATGCCCAATGTTGAAGGACCTATGGATCCCATTGATCCACCTCCTTCAAATAAGAGAAGACCCTCATGGCTTAGGTATACTCTCGAATATGCCGAGAGACATATTTCCCCAAGGGGGAAATTCCGTGAAAACAAGAAGCTCGAGAGATACCAAGGGTATCTAGTAGCCATGAGTACGATAGTACAATATGAGCCTGGAACATTTGAAGAAGCCATAAAGAATCAAGTTTGGAAGGATGATATGCTCGAATAATATGAGTCCATTATGAAGAATGACATCTGGGAAGTGGTCCCGAGTGTTGAAGATTGCAACAAGAAATAGTGAAGGAGGCATCCTGAAACATCATCCTTGATCCTAGTTGGAAAATAATCACCTAAACTAGGTGGGGCCCACACAGGTGATTTTTGGCGCAAAGTCTATTTTTAGGCTATGTCTATTTTTAGACATGTCGATCATATTCTATGAGTTGTAGGATGCTATTTTTGGATGGTTGGTCAAGTTGGAAAAATAGATGGATTTCTATTTTTAGACATATTGGGCGGAATCTATTTTTAGATTGCCAGTCTAAAAATAGATATGTCGAATATTATTAGCTCTTAATAATATTTGGACTCTAAACATTATCTTATTCTCTTGGAGCACTTCAGTTAAGTGCACAGATGTGGCACATGAGCTGACAGAAGGAATTACGCTATTCCTGAGGGTTTACTGGAGCTATTGCATGGAGGAATTCAGTTAGAACTCATGTGACAAAGTTTGGTGGAGTTGTAGAAGTAGTTGGTGGAGTTGTGTTTAGTTTAACTCAGTTAGACACAGTTGAGCTAGTTGTATCTAGTCTAACTGATTGATACACTAGTGAGAGTGGTGTGAATTAATTAATAATTAATTCACTAAATATTAACTCATTAATCAACTAAAGAATACATCAGTTAACTACAGTGCATTGACAGTTTCAGTGGAGACCAGTGGAGAGGTAGGTGAAAAAGCAAGTGTGACTATCAGTTGTGACTATAGTGATGCATTGATTGCATCCAACACTCAGTGGAGATGCCTATGAAGATTGCGTGAGCAAGGCTGGGGCAATTCAATTCATCTAGAGCCATTATTCAGCAGGGATTGCATAATAGAGGCAGACTAGCAGGTGGCAAAGATCGATGCATGGATTTGCTAGATCGGGCCTAATTAGTGTGTAGCGATTGGATTATACTGAGAGCTTGTGATAATATTTGTATGAGGATTTTTACATGATCTCTATGACATATATTATATACAGATAGTTTTGGTTTTCAGCTTTAATCTTTCCCATAAATCACTGTGTTAATGTGTGTGAATTTTTATGGTTTCATGTGTGGTGGAATAGATTCTGTATTGTGCATGAAGTTAAAATAGTGTGTGATCAAGAGAATCTTGGATATATAACACATTAGTTATGTAATTTCTACACCGATACCGGAGGGAAAATCTATTGTCACCTCGAAATGGCTATATAAGATCAATCATGGATCTGATGGAAGTGCTGAAAAGTAAAAGGCAAGATTTGTTGCCCGAGGCTTCTCTAACAAAGAAGGCATAGGTTATGATGATATATTCACACCTGTGGCCCACTATACTACCATCCGATCTATTATTTCCCTTACTGCTACGCAAGGATGGAGTCTACATCATATGGATGTGAAGACCACTTTTCTACATGGATCTATAAAGGAAGAGGTGTATGTGGAGAAAAACCTGGGGTTTGAAGTCCGAGATAGAGACACCCATGTATGCAGGTTGAAGAAAGACCTCTATGGGTTGAAGCAAGCCCCCAAGGCTTGGTACGAGAGGATAGATAGCTACTTGATGAAGTTGGGCTTCACTCGAAGTAATGCTGATCCAAACCTTAATTTTAAGGTTGATAGAGAAATGCCTCTCATTTTGGTTCTCTATGTGGATGATCTCTTCCTAATAGGTTCTAACCATCTCATTCATCAGTGTAAGAGGGAGCTAGCTTCCTAGTTTGAGATGAAAGACCTAGGACTGATGCACTACTTCCTAGGCTTGGACGTCTGGCAGAGTCCAGGTGAGATTTTCCTTTCTCAAGGAAAATATGTCATGAAGCTGCTGGAAAGATTTGGAATTTTGGATTGTAAGTCTGTGTCGACACCGATGGAACTCAAATTTAATAAGTTGAGTGGAAACGATGCTAGGCCCTTGCTAGCAAATCCTATCAAGTATCGACAACTTATGGGGGCCCTGATGTTCTTAGTGAACTCCCGTCCGGACGTATGTTTTGCAGTGAACAATTTGAGTCAACATATGGTTGATCCTCATTGCATTCACTAGATTTGTGCCAAGAATCTGTTGAGATATCTTTGGGGCACAATCAACCATGGGCTGAGATACACTGTTGGATTTTGAGAATCCATGGATATAATGATGTCTATTGGGCTAGCAGTGTGGTGGATCACAAGCACACATCTGGATGTTGCTTCACCTTGGGTTCTGCTTCAATATCTTATATGAGCAGGAAGCATAAGTCAGTGGCTTTGAGAACCACTGAGGCCTAATACATTGAAGCAAGTATGGTTTTTTGTGAAGCTATTTGGTTGCGAAAGCTCTTCAGTGAGTTGTTCGGTCGTGTGCTAGATACCACCATTATCCTTTGTGATAACCATAGTGAGATTCATCTTTATGAGAATCCCGTGTTCCACGATCGATCCAAACATATTGATATCAGGTACCACTTTATCCGGTATATGGTACAATGAGGCATTGTAAGGATCGATCATATAGGAACTGATGAGCAGGTCACAGATATTCTCACGAAGCCCCTGAGAAGGTCAAGTTCCTAACCTTCTGTGAAAAGCTTGGAATCGTGGAAAGACCCTATTCTGAGGGTCCTGCTTGAGTTGGACTATGAGCTCTGGGAGCTCCAGGGGGCTTGGGGATAACTTCTTAGAGCTATAAGCACATACGGAGCTAGGCTTGCCGAACTGTGTTGTGCTTTTCCCCCACCATTATGATATTGAGTTGGTTCGCCTCTCTCTGATCTGTGCCCCACACGCATCCTACCCATGGAGTTTCGAACTCATGGGAAGTACCTCTCATTTGGCCAATGAGGTGGGAAATGTGGATAGATACCATAGCAAGACCGATGGACTCATCGAATATTGTCGTACTCTCTTTGTCTAGGATGGCACATGTCCAACACCTTGATCTAGGATAAAGTATGATGAGGTTTTATCCTCTAAACTAACTTCGGGTTAGTATGAGACTCTTTTGAGTCCGAGAGAGGTTTTTACCTCTAAGCTAACTTTGGGTCAGCTATGTGTGATGTCTTTGTGACTCACCTTTTGTTCTGAAATAAAGAGCCAAAAAAGCAAGTTACGGTGGGATGATGCACAATATTTGGTTTGGTACATGATGGATGGAACTTGTGGACAGATGGAGTTCTCCCTAGTTGAGAGGGAGTATTATTTTTTGGAATCTAGGTCCAAAATCCATGTTGCACTACTCATATGATGATGGTCATATTTTTTTTGGATTCCTCTTTCGGAGAGGTGCAAGATTGATCTAAAGATCATCTTGATCGGATGAGAAAAATATTGATTTTGAATTTATTTTCCACATGTGCAAGGTTGGCTAGATTTATCCCACATGCCTAAGAGATGTGTCACACATCCTCATTGATGAATATAAATTGGAGAGAATTGGAGGTCATTTCTCTCATCATTTCGATAGCCTTTGGAGGACTTTTTCGCCTCACACGAGTGGATCGAAGTTGTTGTTTTATGCATTGATATGTATAAGGCTTTATGTTTTATGTGCTGATCTGTTTAGGGCTTTTCTGTTGTAGAGTTGACCAGCGTTGACCGTGGTCGATCCTTGGTCGTTTGACCTCAATATTTTGCAGAAATTATGATTTTAGGAGGCTGTACAGCTGGGCACTGAAATCAACGAATTTCACATTGTTTGACTGAAGCCCTAGTTTTTTGCGTTGACTTTTCTGAAGATGCCTGCATTGAATTTTCTGTGCTATCCCTGGTTTGATTTGCGTTGAATTGTGATGAGATATCTTTGAGGGTTTTGGATGTGACACATGAAAGTGTTGACTGACTGAGAAAGACTTTGCTGGTTGAAGCATCCTGCTGATCGCCGTCATACAACAATATCTCATATCTTTGCTGGACATAAGGAATTGCAAATCTAATATATATTTGGCTTGTCTTCTATTGATCTATTATTGTGTTCTATTAGAATTTTACTTTCAAGTTTATGTGATTGCTACTTTTTATTGAGCCTAAGAAAGATTGAAGTGAAGTGCATCAAGCATAGAACACCATTGTTATCTAAATTTAACACTGTAAAATCTGAATGAAATATTTTTTGAATATTAAAAAAAATGACTTAAATTGTATTCAAAGAATTAGATTCTCCAAAAAAAAAAGCCTCAAACAGGATTATCCAACTTTTTTTGAGTCAAATTGAATCTCAAAATAAAAAATTTCCCCTTAGTTATGCACTTTTCAAATAAACCTCAAAACAATATTGTTCAACAGTGTTTAGCACCCATTTTCTACAAATAAAAATTTAAAGCTTCAACTTTTTATCACTTATTTGGATTTTTTTGAACTGTAAAAATTCTTAGTTTTGATAATATAGTATATAAAATTATGTTTTAAAGAATTTTTTGAATTTTTAAAATTGAAATTGCACATGATATATTCTTCTAATTCATAATGGTATGCTATTTGGATATTGAACCATAATTATTTAAAAGAGTTTCAAAAATGAACCTCAATATGGGACTCTCCAACACAACCTTGGAGACAATTGGCTAATTGAGCTCACAAATTTGTTATAATAGTTTTGTGTTTCCTTCTTATGCAATCCATGTTTTTCAGACCAAGTGTGTTTTTCAAACAACGTTTTTTATAGAAAATTAGTTAATGATTTTAGTTTTCTATCGGTTATTTGAATTGTTAAATTTCATGATTCCCATGAAGTGGTGTTACAATTATGTTTTAAAGACTTTCCAAACTGTTAAATTTCACATTTGTTAGTACAATTATTTAATATTTACTCTAATCCGCAAAATCAGAATAGGGTAATTTCTGGCTACTAAACAAGGATGGCTCATTTTGCAATTGGTACTTCAGAGTTTCAAAATAAAATGCAAAATGGAACCATCCAACACTATTTGGGGATATTTTTTTCTCAACATTAACAATTTTTTTCCCTATTATACAATCCATATTTATATTTCTAAAAGTAAGGGCTAATTTTTTTCTCAACATTAACAATTGTTTTCCCTATTATACAATCCATATTTGTAGTTCTAAAGTAAAAATATAAGGTTTTGATCTTTTTCTCAGTGAGTGGATTTCAAGTCTTGGAATTCTCATGAGGTGGTATTCATAATTATGTGTTAAAGAGTTATTTGAACAATCAAATTTCATTTTTTCCCATATTGTAAATTCTATTTATTATGTTAAACCTTAATCTGCCAGATGAAAAGGTCATGTTTTCTCGCCGCTAAACATGAAAGGCAGAAATCACATTCTGTGCATTTGATTTTAAAAATAAACTTGTTGAAGATAATGGAGAATCCTATATTAGTGTGAATTGGTTCATGAGACCTTAAGATAGGAATTAGTTTCTATTTCTTAGGATATGGTTCTAACTTCCCTAAAACCATGTATGCTATATAATGCTTGAAGTGTATCGAGAATATAGAGCGTTCTATTGAGCCAGGCTCTCCTGGTTCAGACACTCCTTCGTAGAGCTGACCAATGGGTTGTTTATTTATTTAATTCAAACATCACTTTTTATCATGGTATCAGAGCTCCAGGGTCAAATGATAGCTGAAGTGATGTGATCCCTGCGAGTATCCAGGTGGCAGAGGAGAAGCCCATGATGACTAATTGAATTATTTTTTCCAGGCTTTAAGTGGATCAGCGTGGGTTTGAGGGTAACAGTCACAATGATGGCACAGAAATAAGCAGAAAAAAAATAATGATCAGAGGAAGACTTACTGAGTTTCAATTTTCAACGTAATCGTCGCGGAAATTGGGTCAGTAAGTGCGCCGAGGAGATCTGAAGTAGATCTGAGCTAGTGGACACCACTGATGAAGGAGGAAATCTGGTGAAATTTTACCGATGAAATAAGAGATCTAAAGCAGATCTTGCTGGTGTAGAGGATTCAAAATCTTGTTGCACAGCGTGAAAAACAACATGTTGAATTGATCACAGATCACGTAGATCTATATCATAACATTGCTTTTTGTGAGGATCTAGGGTAGATCTATCATTTATTTTTTCTTCTTGTTAATTTTTTTTTTGAATCGTCAAGATGCATAACCAAATAATCAAAGCATACTTGAATGAGAGTAACAAACTCGATGGCTCCAATTACTCAAATTGGAAATTCAAGATGCAGACTGTGCTAGAAGCGTAGAGTGCTTGGACGATTGCAAATGGGGATGAGCCGAAGCCAGCAGTGGGAGCCCCAACGACTCAAGACTAGGAGAAGAGAGAGGGAAAAGAAAAAATGTTGTTGATGATGTCAGTGAAATACTGCATCATACCGCATATCAGAGAATTCAAATTAGCGAGTGAAATCTGGACAATATTGAAGGATTTGTATGAGATCAGGAATAAAAATCATCTTCTATTTTTGAAGAGCAAGATTCTATCCATAAAGATAGAGGAGAATGAAATAGTTGCTTCTTTCATATCACGGATCAAGGATCCGAAGAAAAAATTGGCAGATATCAGTGAAATTTTAGCAGATGCAGATTTGGCCATGATTGCCATGAATGATATGACTGATGATTACCAAATGTTTATCACCGGGATAAGTGTGAGAGAGAAAATCCCAAAATTTGAAGAACTGACAGGAATATTAATGCAAGAAGAAGAAATAAGTTTGACTCTAAAACCCCAGAGTGTAGATCTTGCGTTAATGGCGAAGACGAAATTATTCAAAGTAAAAGGAAATCCTTCACAGCAAAATGAAGGAAATCCATAGAAAATACCGAATCAAACTCAAGGTATGTATCCGAATAGAAATGACTCTGTAATAAAATGTTTTATTGTGGAAAACTCGGTCACATGGCTAAGGAATGCAGGAAGAAGAAATTTCATGAAGAACAGCAAAGGCATAAAAAACATGCAGGTCATTTCGTAGATGATGACCATGTTCAGAAATTCAGATTGTTCATGGCATACTTTGATGAAAATGTCGAAGCAGACATCTGGTACGTGGATTCGGGAGCATCCACACATATGATGAGAAACAAACAATGGTTCGAAGAGTTTAAATAAATCAACAACGAAGCACAAATCTACCTTGGTGATGATAGAAGTCATCAAATCAAAGGGTGCGGGAAATGTTTTTCTATTTTACCTGATGGAAATGTCAGATATATTCATAATGTAATGTATGTGCCTGGAGTGACAAAGAATCTGATTTTTGTGTCCATGATTACAGATCAGGATCTCAAGGTAGAATTTTTTAAATCTAACTGTTATATTAAATATTTGTTGGATGGCATGAAGACTATTGATTCAGGAATCCGAACAGGAGGTTTGTAAAAATTGGATGTGAGGACAACACCAAATCGAGATTTTACAACATCAATCTTGACTACAAAAGAGCTATGGCACCAGAGACTTGGTCATATCAACTACAAAGATTTTCTGTTACTTCAGAAAAAGGAAATGGTAAGAGATCTTCCTACATTAAAACAAGTGCATAATGATTGTGATGCTTGTGCATTAGGAAAGATGCATAGAGAAGAATTCCCTGTTCGAGTAGAAAAGAAAAAGAGAGACATACTTGAATTAGTGCACACTGACCTATGTGGACCCATGCAAACAAAGTCATTAGGAGGTGCACTTTATTTTCTATTGTTTGTTGATGACTAGACAAAGTTTTATTGGGTGTATTTTATGAGTAAGAAAAGTCACACATTTTAATACTTTAAGCAGTTCAGATATATGACAAAAAAGAAAATAGGGAAGCACATAAAAATTCTCTGCTCCGATCAAGGGGGAGAATACATGAAGGAGGAAATTACCAAGTATTGTAAAGATCATGGAATATTACACCAATTCAGAGTACCCCATACTCCTTAGCAGAACGAAGTGGCAGAAAGAAAGAACAAAACATTGGTGGAGTGTGCTAGGAGCATGTTGAAAGGTAAGGGTCTTTCGAATGGTTTTGGGATGAAGCATTGAATACTGCAGTTTATTTGAAAAATAAGAGTCCTACAAGAAGTCTCGAGTTTAAAACTCCTTTTGAAGAATTATATGGATTTAAGCCTGCAGTGAAACATCTAAGATTATTTGGGCCTAAAGCATTTTCCCACATTCCAAAGGAATACAGAAGAAAACTAGATTCAAAAGCCATCAGATGTACCTTTTTAGGGTATTGTTCACAATTTAAAGCTTATAGATTATTTAATCCCTCTACTCACAAGATAGTTTTTAGTAGAGATGTCTTGTTCCATGAGTAGGTTTTTGATGAATCTGAAAAAGCAATGAGGAATGGGATGTTCCGTTCTTGGTGGAAGGAAGTGAAGAAATAAGTAACAACCATGAGGAGCAAAAAAAGGCAGAAGCAAAAAGTTCAAATACAACAATCAAGCTGAGTCCTTCAAACGAAATTCAGAACGGGTTGGAAGCTACACCAATGCTCAGAAGATCAGATAGGCATATTCAATTGCTTAATAGATATAGGGAGAATGCCTTTATAACTAGTATGATGAATTTTGTTGAACCTTCTAGTTATAGAGAAGAAAATCAATGTAGTGAATGGAAAACATATATGGAACAGGAATATGAATCTATTATAAAAAATAACACTTTCTTGTTGGTTGAAATACCTGAAGGGAAATAAACCATAGGTTGCAAATGGTTGTATAAACCCAAGATTAATGTAGATGGAACCATAGATAAACTAAAAGCTAGATTGGTAGCAAAGGGGTATTCACAAAAAGAAGGTATTGACTATGAGGAAACCTTCACCCCCATAGCTAAACTAAACACTATCAAAATGATGATTGCTTTAGCTTAAGAAACATTGGATCATTCACCAACTAGATGTAAAATCTGCATTTTTAAATTGGGAATTGAAAGAGGAGGTTTATTTAGAGAAACCTGAGGGGTTTGTCTAGAAAGGGAAAGAAAATTTAGTTTGTAGATTAAAGAAATATCTATATGAACTAAAAAAAGCACCTAGGTCATGGTATGAAAATATTGATTCATTTTTTCTGCATCACAGTTATAAAATAAGTAAAAAATACCGTAATTTGTATACTGTGAAAGATGAAAAGGGGTGGATAGTGTTGATTTCTTTGTATGTATATGATCTAATTATTACAGGTGATTTTATTGATCTGATCAAAGTAATCAAGCAGAAAATGTCACAAATTTTTGAAATGAAAGACATTGGTGAACTAATATAATGTTTGGGTCTTGAGATTTGGAGAGATTCAGGACAAAATTTTTTGTCCCAGGGTAAGTATGTCAAAGGTCTACTGGAAAGATTTAGGATGGATCAGTGCAAGGCTGCAGCAGTACCATTACAACAAAACATTAAACTTCAGAGTGAGGATGGTTCTAAAGAGGCATATGTGACACTCTATCGACAGTTGGTTGGGATTCTAATATACCTAACCACTACAAGACGAGATTTGGCTTATACAGTTAGTGTACTAATTCAATATATGTCCAAGCCACTTGAGAGTCATTGGAATGTAGCAAAAGCTGTTTTAAGGTAGCTACAAGGGACTACATATTATGGTATTATTTATATTGATTCTTCTGATGTTAGATTGACAAGATTTACAGATTTCGAATGGGATGGAAACATAGATGACCGGAGATCCATAACAGGTTATGCATTCAACATTGGATCCGGGATGATTACATGGAGCAGTAAGAAACATAACATAATTTCCTTGTCTTCAACGGAAACGGATTATCAAGCTATGTGTGCAGCGACATGTGAGGTAGTTTGGTTGCAGAGACTTCTCCAAGATGTCAGGGAAGAACAGAAAGATACAACAACAATCAGATTTGACAACCAAAGCTCAATCAAACTTGCTAATAATTCGGTGTTTCACAAAAATACTAAACACATTGATACACAATTCCACTTTTTCAAGGAGAAAGTTCAATCTAAAGAAATCCATCTTGTATATTGTAAAAATTGTGATAATGTTGCAGACATTTTCACTAAGCCTCTTGGAAAAATTAAGTTTCAAATGTTTAGGGATATTTTAGGCATATTTTTGAACCCCTTCTCCATTAAGGGCGAGTGTTGAAGATAATGGAGAATCCTATATTAGTGTGAGTTGGTTCACAAGACCTTAGGATAGGAATTAGTTTCTATTTCTTAGGGTATGGTTCTAACTTCCCTGAAACCATGTATGCTATATAATGCTTAAAGTGTATTGAGAATGTAGAGCATTCTACAGAGCTAGACTCTCTTGGTTCAGACTTTCCTTCATAGAGCTGACCAGTGGGTTTTTTATTTATTTAATTCAAACATCACTTTTTATCAGAACCTAAAAATGGGACTTCTCTCAAAACTGTTTAGATCCATTTTAGGTCTCAAAACTTATACATTTGTATGCAATCCATTTTTTCATTGCATGTACCTTCAGAGAACTAAGTGAATAATCCAGCTTTTATCAGTTATTTGAACTGACAAATTTCAAAATTTTAATGATGAAGTACCTAGATTTTCGCTTTAAAGGGTTTTTTGAACAATCCAATTTCATATTTCTGTAACTTTAAACCCTGGTATGCCAAATCAAAATGGAAAATGTTTTGGCTATATAGCCAATGATGCCATAAATTTCAAACTTTGCATCTAATTTGGCAGACTAGAATTTAAAGGAAAATTTAAGATACCACATTACGAAATCTTAAACTTAAATCTCAATCATTTGGCACCTCAAATTTCTTGAAATTAACAAAATTACTTCCCTTTTCATTCCATTATATTGTCATACATGCAACTTAACTTCAGAGAAGTAGTAAAGATTTTGGCTTTTTATCCACTCTTTAAACTGCCAAATTTCATAAATGTAGTATGTAAATATTATGTTCTAAAGAGTGATTTGAACGAACGAATTTCATATTTTTCCATGATGTTGTGCGTACAATATGTTAAACACCAACCTATATAATCAGAACAACATATTTTCAGGCTACTAACAAAGAAGGGAATAAATTTCATTTCACACATTAAAATTTTTGAAAAACGCCTCAGGATTCTCCAAATTAACGTTATATTTCACTTTTTCATGCAATCCATACCATCCTTCCGCGTACTTTTTGTTGGAAAAATAATCTCAACCACCACGTTAAATGAACTGACAACAACCATACCTCAGGAGTTCTGAACAAGAGGACGAATATGCATTCCACAACATATTAAAGAATCAAAATCAAATGGAAATTTAATTCATGATTAGTAAAAGCGTATGGGCAAAAAAAAGGAGCCACAACCTCCATATATGAATGTATTTCATGTTTTGAAGTTATAATATAAAGTTTGATTTGTCGGTATATGCTTCTGGAGATTTCACGTGTGAATTTTACCACAATGTTTTACTCCGTGAGTAAATTTGTTTGATTTTATTTGCTCTATTATAGTTGTGATTTTAATCTCTGCCACTCTATATTAAAAGGAAGACTGTTATGATTAGATTTCAACAATTGTGTTGGATCAACCTCTCCGCAACTTTGTGTGTTAAGGAAAATAATTTCCCCTGGGTTAAATATTTTAACATGGTATCAAAGTAAGAGCAAGTGTTTTTACATGGATTTAAAAGTTGTTTTTGAAGGCATTCTATAGTGTATTCACTAGTAGTGAGAAAGTTTGGTTTTTACACAGTGAAAATGGAAACAACAAGCACAAGCTTGAATAATCCACAAATACCACAGTTTAATGGAAAATATTACGATTATTGGGTTATTAAAATGAAGTCTTTGTTTCTTCTCAAGACATTTGGGAATTAGTGGAGAACTATTTCCAAGAACCAGCAAATGCAACAACATACAATGTTTTGACACAAGAAGAAAGAGATTTGTTGAGGGACAACATGAAGAAGGACTCCAAAGCCCTCTTCTACATCTTTCAAGCAGTACATGAAAGTATTTTCCAAGGATTTCAATAGCAAAAATTCCAAGAAAGGATGGGATTGTTTTGAAACCATCTCCAAAAATAGAAGAAAAGAGATATCAACGCCTTAGAAATAAGCCACTTCGACGGGGCAACCTCCAATACATTACATGAATGAACAATTCTTGGATGATAAAAATTACAAAACCTCTTTTCTATATATAGGAGTCCATGGGGCCACAGTGTAATCCTAGCCGACCTAACAATAATAATTTAAGGGCACAATAATAACAATATGGCGGTTACAGGGGTACAATAATAACAATAAGGGGGTTACACTAACAACAATAAGGGACTATACTAGTAATATAGGGACCTAACATGCCCCTCTCCTTCAAAAAAGTGTTGTCCTTGATGCTTGAGTAGCTCTAGGTGCTTCTGTATAAAATTCTCATCCTCCCATGTATAATCTTCAGTGGGTAAGTTCTTCCACTTGATGAGATACTCTGAAATTGATCAATTTCGTAGCTGTAGAGTTCTTGTTTCCATGACCGCTTCAGGTTCCAATATGATTTTTCCTTCCTCATCAAGTTCTGGAAATATTGTTTGAACTGGAAGATTCTCACCTATAACCTTCTTTAAGCATGAAACATGGAAAACTGGATACACTCGTGAAGAAGCAGGAAGCTCCAATTTGTATGCCATAGTACCAATCTTTTGCAACACCTTGTAAGGACCATAGTACTTTAGCGATAATTTATTATCCTTCTTTGCTTGCTTGAGGGACATTTGTTTGTATGGTTTTAGCTGTAAAACTACCCAATCTCCTACATCAAAACTTCTCTCGCTACGATGTTGATTTGCCTGTTGTTTCATTCGATTTTGTGCCAAATTCAGGTTATCCTTTAGAGTTGGAGAACTTCTTGCTGATGCTCGATGTGATCTTCCACTGCTTGAACCTTCGAATTTTCCCTTAAAGATGATGTGATGGATGGTGGATGATATCCATAAAGTGCCATAATTGGGGTCATTTTTGCTGCAGTATGGAAGGAAGTGTTATACCACCATTCAGCAAGAGGTAACCACTTGACCCATTGTGTTTGTTTATCAGATACAAAACAACGAAGATATCCTTCCAAACATTTATTTACTATCTCAGTTTGACCATCAGATTGAGGATGATAACATGAGCTATGAGCTAATTGAGTACCCAAACAAGAAAATAACTTCGTCCAAAAATTTCCAGTAAAAATGGGATCTTTGTCGCTCACAATAACCCTTAGGTTTCCATGTAGCTTCTGAATTGTGTCCATAAATGTTAGCAACTGTACTTGCTTTAAATGGATGAGATAATGCACAAAGTGTGAATACTTGGTATGTCTATCAACTACCACCATGATGACACTCTTTCCTTCGGACTTAGGTAAACCTGTGATAAAATCCATTGAAATCTCCTCCCAATGTTGACTTGGAATGGATAAATTTTGTAGAAGACCTGGGGTCTTAATTGTCTCAACTTTATTCTGCTGGAAAACCAAAAATTCTGCCACAAAATTTTGAATATCAGATTTAAGGCCATCCCAAAAAAAATCTTTCTTCACCCTGTGGTAAGTTTTTAAAAATCCCGAGTGTCCACCTAAAGGAGAAGTGTGCAATTCCAAAAGAATCTTTTATTTTAGTTGGGAATTCTTACAAAGATATAAGCGATCTTTGTACCATAAGGAATCATTTTTCCAACTAAATGTATTAGATGTAGTAGGATCTTGCTGCAACTTTTGAATGAGTGTCCACAATTCTTCATCCTTCTTCCATTCATCTCTTACTTCGGTTATCCAATCTGGTTGGATAATAGAAATGGCACAAAGCAATTCTTCCACCTCTTCGTTATTTCTTGAGAGTGCATCTGCAACAACATTTAGCTTCCCTTTTTTGTATACTATTTCAAAGTCATAACCCAACATCTTTGTGACCCATTTTTGCTGCTCTTCTGAAGATAGTCTTCGTTCCAAAAAGTGTTCCAGACTATCATGATCAGTTTTTACCTTGAAGTGTCTTCGCATTAGGTAAGTTCGCCATTTCTTTAGTGCATGTATTATTTCTAACATTTCCTTCTCATAAATAGGTTTTTGTAAATACTTTCCTTTGATTGGACGACTTTCAAAAGAAATGGGTCTTCCTTCTTGCATTAAAACAACACCAATTCCATTTTTTGAGGCATCACATTCCACAATAAAGGTTTTTGTGAAGTCTGGCATAGCTAAGACCAGTGCTAGGCACATTGCCTCTTTAAGATGTTCAAATGCCTTAGTTTCTTCAGGAGTCCATGAAAATGCATATTTCTTCAATAATGTTGTTATAGGTGCTGCTATTCTCCCATAATTCTTAACAAACTTGTGATAATATCTTGTTAACCCAAGAAATCCTTGCAACTACTTTATGTTTGTGGGGACTTTCCATTCCTTAATGGCTTTAATTTTGTTAGGGTCTACCTTAAAACCCCCGTGAGATACAATATGACCCAGATATTCCACCTCTTGTACTCCAAAGAAACATTTGGATGTTTTTGCATATAATTGTTTCTCCTGCAACAGTTTGAGCACCCTGTCAACATGTTGAGCATGATCCTTCCAAGACCTATTGTAGATTAGTATATCATCAAAAAATACTAGCACAAATATTCTAAGGAAGGGTTTGAAAATGGAATTTGTTAGTGACCTATAAATATAGGATTCATAATTTTGACTTGACTAATGGTAATCTTGTAAATATGTACATACTTTGCCTTCTGCAAGTTGTATTCCCATATTTTGTAAAAATAAAAAATAAATAAAATAAATAAAAATAAATAAAAAAAGAGGGTAAAAAGTCCTAAAAGAAAGATCAAAGGACTTAGAAAAAATAATATACCCAAAAAAGTAAAAAGATGAAGAAAACATGAAAGTATGCAAGTCTAAATGCCACTACTTTTACCTTTTGCAGTTGATTATGGTAGAGTGTCAATAAATGCCATAATCCATGATGAGTTAAATAGTTTAATCTTGACTTGTCATGTCTCAATTTCACTTGTTGTAGATAGAGAATAAAGAATTGTCATACAGTTTAATCATGACAATTCAGTAGTTAGGTAGAGAATAAGTGAATCCAACAGTTTAATCCGGATTCCTGGATGAAATGAGTATAGAATTAGATAGTTTTATTGCTTTCAGAAAGAATAAATGTTGTAAATGTTGCTAGCTTAAATGCACCTAATCAAAATGGAAGAAAACATGTTAGCAGTTAAATTGGGTAGGTATAAGAAGGTGAGAAGCATCATTGTAAATATTATTCCTCAGTGTTGCAAATAACTAACTTCCCATCCCCATAGCCATTTATCATTCTAAACTATCAGTCAGAAAGGCTCAAGGCATTTCCTTGACTTATGTTGGGACCGGACCCAAGGCTCTATGGCTAATTAGTTGAAAGTGTTAAATATATATATTAATCCCAAAAATCACATCATTTTCCATTCATGCATTCATTTCCATGAAAAATCATAAGTAAAAACCTCATTTTTACTTAATGATGCTCTAATCCCCATTTGATTAATTTCCCACATTTCATGAAATCATAAAACCCTCAATATGACATTTTATCCTAAGTTGAAGTGATGAAGTTATTATAATGTAAACTTGTCTTTAAACTTCACTTTTCTTAGTTATATTAATGTGTTTTGAGTATACATTTTCCCCTTGTCATATTAACTCTAACTTATTTACTAATTCCTTACAAAAATAACCTTCTCATATTAATATAACTCCCTTTTTATTAAATAGCCCAAAAAACCCATTAATATAACTTTAGCCAAGTTATTTATTCCCACATGTTTAAATAAAAAACCAGCATTATACCCCCTTTGGCTAAATATATCGTTATATATATATCCCGCCCCTATGGTAGTTAAATCACCTTGATTTAATTAACCGTATAATAAAAATATTAAAAAAAACCTTTAAACATGTTCAAATATGTGTTTAAAACAAAAAAAATCCCGAAGTTTCATTTAAACTAAACTTCAAAGAAAAAACCCATCCATTGTTTATACATCCCTTTCCCTGACTCCCTTATCCTAAGGTTAAACAATAACCCTTTGCAAATTCCCCGATACATATCCCATACCGCAATATTAACCTTGGTTAAAAATCCTTTGATACTCCGCCCATCCATTTGATTTATGTATAAAGTTTGTTTTATATATAAAACTTTTATAAATTCTTCATGCCATTAGATTTAATCCTGGCCCTCCGATATCCGTTATCTCATAAATCCTACAGTTCTCGTTAAACGCAATGAGAAATGCCTATCCCGTTATCCAGCGCGATAACTTTACCCTTCCCACATTGCGCTAATTATCAACCGTTGATCTTCATTTACTTTTAAGATCTAACGATACCCATTTAACCCGAAATCTCCATCTCCTGTCTCCACCACTACTCATCGCGCTTAATATAAACCATTGATCTATCCCTCATTAGATCTACGGCAACCATTTATAACCCTCACCCCACTACATTATACCCGCAACTTTCATTCAATCCTCACCGTTCGCTTTTCAAATTTAGATCCGACGATGATAATCCCATATCGCGCGATCAAAGTTCTCGACCCATGTTTCCAAAAATTTACGCGATATGAGTTGTTTTCCCAAACCACCCCTTGCCGACGTGTCTTAATTTAATTGGATCGCGTGCAAAAAGGGAATTTCCGCTTACCACCTTAGAGCTATGGGAAAACCACCCAGGCCAAATCTAAAACCGCTCCCACCATTCCTGCAATAAATACAATTAAAAGGTGATTATACTAATGTTTAATGCATTAAAACTTAACCATTTTTCATCGCATTTCACCTATTTGCTAGTAAAACCTTTGAAAAACTTCGTAGAGCCTTATTTCCATCGCATTTCACCTATTTGCCAGTAAAACCTTTGAGAACCTTTGCAAAGCCTTTTTTCCTCATTTTCGAAGCCATTTGCGAACCAGTATCCATTTGAACGACCATTGTTCTCTGAAATTCACCCACAGAGAATTCCATAACCTCTGATAGCCCAATTTACCAGAATTGAAGATTGTGAACACAACTGCAACTTCGTCAACCACAAATTATACCTTTCACAGGTATTTTTCACTATTAGACCTGCAAAATACTTCAATTTCAAAGGAGAATTCATTTTTTGAACTTCATTTCCTTAATAATCTGAATTTTCCATCTTTGAAGTCTAAAAACCTCAAAAATACAGGGGAAACCCTGTCAAATTTCTCTAGGATCTGCATTTTCCTTTTAACAGGTTTTAAGCTATTTCTAGATCATTTTCATTACTGAAATTGATCTTAACCATCCTCTGTGCATATAAAACTCTTTTATCATCCAGAAACCTACTCAGAGTCCAAATTTTTCCAAAAACGTCCTTCAAATACCTCTTGTTTCAAAAAGAGAACTCAACAAATTGTTTAAAATTTCTCTGTTCAGCTAAAAATGACTAAGAAACAAGTAAGTCCCAAGTTCAGGGGACCAAAATCCCAAATTTATATTCTACTGTTACCTTAGGGTAAAAAATTATATTTCAAAGTGTATCAGGGTCGAAGTGTATCAATAAAAGCAAATTTTACTGTTGATCATTTGCAATTACAGTAGTGAAACAGTGAAAATAAAAGATAAAGAGTATCAGGATTGAAAGTGAAAAAAGAAGGAGTGTTCTACAAGCCATCTTCCACGAGATAATACATAAATTTCCAGCAATGCTCCCAGCTAATCATAAAATTTGTTTGATTAGGATAGACTGTTCTATTTTTTCTTATAAAAGAGGACAACTTGCAAATTGTTTTGCTGTTGTCCCTCTTCCTGTGTTATATTTCCTATTTTTCCTTGAAACATTATCTCAAACTCTGAGATATTTTGTAAGTAATTTAATTGTATAAATACTTCATATTTCAAAGTATTCAGTGTGGAATAAAATCTGAAGATTACTATAGACTTATTTTGTTGAAACATTGGGACTTTTTGTGAGTTAAATTGAAGCAGCAAGCTGGAAACTGAAGCAAAAGACATCATAGTTAAGGATTCATGAGATAAACATATGAGTATAGTCTTTTCATGTTTTCATTGTGTACTTATTTAAGTTTCATTCATATATCATATGTATTTTCCTTCTTAAATGATAAACTAGGAAAGTTATTACAGAATTAGTGTTAAAAATCTCTCTGTATTTACTAGTTATCATTATTTATGTTTTCTGCTGATTTTCAGACTAGAGAATTCTTAAATTCTCTTTAGTTTCGTTTGACCTCACCTTTCCCTCTTCCTTTCTATGATCTAAGAATTCTTAATTGCCCTTAGTCCAGAATCACATCACTTCATCAAATTAGCCTTTCAAACCCTCTGAAAGTTATCTAACTTGCCCTTAGCATATTTGCATCTTTTGACCTTGGTTTTCAAGTCTTGTTAGCTAGAAATTTGACTCCATTGCCCAATGGTTAGGTAGATATTTCTATGGTTTCCCTTGTAGTCCTTTATTCCTACCAACATTAAAAAAAAAAACAAAAACAAACCAAATCGTCCATTCATAGCTAGCCTAAAATCCATTACAAAAACAAAGCTAAATCTTAAGAAGAGATCCCTCTCCGGAACTCAGGAAGGCTAGATCCTGAATTCTAAAAAAGGTTCTTAGTAACCCCTGGTTTTCTTAACTACAAAAATCCTCATCCCACAACCTTAGAATTACTAGGGTGATAACATACTGGCGACTCCATTTGGGAACTAACCACTTTCCAATTTTAAGTTTAATCTTAGAGGAAGATTTTTAAAACATATCTTTTCTACTTTAAGATTAAGTTTAAAGGTTGTGGGTAATATAATGACAACTCTATTAGGGAAACTAACCTTTTCTTCAGAAATATTTTACAGGTTCAGATCTGATCTATGATGGTGGACAGTGATCAGACACACAAAGGTTAAAATCATCCACCTGGCGACTCGACACCAATTTCACAATCAAGACTCCACTGGAGGAATGAACCTGGAAGAACAATATGGAAATATCAGGCTTTCAACGTGGATCTTAATCCAAGACATTATGTTATTTCTCGTTAAGAAAGTTTTTCAATATGTATTGTATTTTATATAAGGATCTAACTTGGTTTTACAGATACCGTGGCCTTTCATTATGGCTGATTTTCAAGATAATCCAAGAATAAAATGAAGATATGCTCCCATGAGCAGAGATCGCATACCTGGATTTCCACACAAACTACCAAAGGTGAATTGGGGTGAAAATCTACCTATGTTTCAAGATGAGAATATTGATGATCCTTTATTGCATCTCATTAGATTTCATATACACTCATCAATATTGAAGGGTGATTGGCATGAGGATTGCCTCATGAAAATATTCATGGCAACCTTAGAAGGAAAAGCAAGGGAATGGTACGAAGCTCTCAAACCTACAAGTTTGTTTTCTCTAAAAGATTTTCATAAGGTACTTTATGAGCATTACAAAGAAGATTTTCCATCTTTATCATTAGCTGAAAATTGTTGTGATCAAGCTGAAGATCTTATACATTACCTTAAAAATATTGATGAAGATTTTGGAAATTGGTATCCTGAAGATTTATTAGAAGAAGTCCAGAACTTTCATTCTCAAATTAAATGTCATAATAATCAAGAGGAGTTAAACAAAGATGATATAGATCAAGAGATGAATCAAGATCCAAAAACCCCTCTGTATTAACAAATGATGTTTCATTTAATGTTTTGAATGGAGTTAAAGAAAATATTCAACCTCATGATCAACTTTTAGATAAGGGAAAAAACAATTGTTATTCAAATCTAAGAATTCAGAGACTCCCATCCCCCCTCACCGAAGAAGAAATCAATTTTCTTCTAAACATGCAACCATCCTCAAAATATTTACGTAATGAGGAAATTTTTTCTATTTATTCTATGGTTGATGAATGTACTAAAGTTTTTATCAATGAAGAAACAAAAGAACAAGTTGATGCTCATGTTATTCTATCCTCCCAAAAATACCCATTGCTTGATAGCACACCTATTGAACAAAACAATGATTTTCAAACAGAATGCAATCAAACTAATCCAGATCTATTAGGATTGTTGGAAGAGAAATCTGCTGATCCAATGTTTATAATTGATGACATTCCTTCTTCTTTAGATTTTCCTAAATATGATCAGTATGATGATAATTATGTTCTTCAAATTCAAGATAACTTCACAGAACAAACACTAGCTAGTTTGAAGGATGAGATATTAAATTTTCAATTTGATGAGGATTTTCTAAAAGTTCTATTTCTTATTTCTAAATCAAGAAAATGTTCCCCTCAAGTTAAAAAATGGCTTCTTGATATAATTTCTGAAAATTATGAAACTGAAATCAAACTTTTGCATTCTCAAATTTAGTCATACAATTTCCGAAATCCTAAAATTTTCTTTGAAAATTTTCCTTCTCCAAAGCAAGAAGAAATTGTAATACCTTTTGACTTGCATATTGAAGATGATTATTCTTCCAAACACAAGACTGAAGAAATAGTTTCATGGTCTACTATTCATAATTCAACTGAAAAATTAGTCATTGAAGGCCTAGAAGTAAATAACATACATCATGCTTTTATTGATCCTATATCAGATTATATGGAGAATATTTTTAGCCCAAATCTGCAAACATGTTTTCTCTATAAGGATCAAATACATCAAAAGTGGCCTTTACACATCATATCATTTATTATAAAGGCACATGATCATAATATACTTCCAAGTTTGATGAAAATCAGTCAAATTATCCATTCATTGCTACAATTACTTGACTCGTTTCATTGGCATTTTTGTATTTTTAGATTCAACATGGTTAACAGTAGATTAGAGTAAGTAGATGAGTGCCAATAAGCTCAGAATTTTGAGCATTTTTTTTTTTAGTTTTTAATTTTCAGCTAGTTTTTCATTAAGATTTAAAGCCAAGGATGAGGCCCTAAAGATGTTTAAGATCTATAAGTTAGTTTGAAAATTGTTGTGTGTTGTTTTAGTTTCAGATCAGATTTCAGTTTGCAGAAGATAGAAGACACTTACTAAGATCATCAAAGGTTAAAGATGAAGGCTACTGATCTCAGAGTTCTTGACATTTCACCAGAAAATGCCATCCCCAAGTGAAGCCGATGTTAGTGACCTATAAATATAGGATTCATAATTTTGACTTGACTAATGGTAATCTTGTAAATATGTACATACTTTTGCTTCTGCAAGTTGTATTCCCATATTTTGTAAAAAATAAAAAATAAATTAAAAAATATATA
Organism: Pinus albicaulis; assembly: GCA_034641835.2. Classification (NCBI taxonomy): domain Eukaryota; kingdom Viridiplantae; phylum Streptophyta; class Pinopsida; order Pinales; family Pinaceae; genus Pinus; species Pinus albicaulis. The sequence goes on along the minus strand of CM076576.1, from coordinate 182,213,740 downwards.
TATATTAAAAAAGAGGGTAAAAAGTCCTAAAATAAAGATCAAAGGACTTAGAAAAAATAATATACCCTAAAAAGAAAAAAGATGAATAAAACATGAAAGTGTGCAAGTCTAAATGCCACTAGTTTTACCTTTTGTAGTTGATTATGGCAGAGTGTCAATAAATGCCATAATCCATGATGAGTTAAATAGTTTAATCTTGACTTGTCATGTCTCAATTTCACTTGTTGTAGATAGAGAATAAATATTGTCATACAGTTTAATCATGCCAATTCAGTAGTTAGGTAGAGAATAAGTGAATCCAACAGTTTAATCTGGATTCCTGGATGAAATAAGTGTAGAATTAGATAGTTTTATTGCTTTCAGAAAGAATAAATGTTGTAAAGGTTGCTAGCTCAAATGCACCTAATCAAAATGGAAGAAAAGATGTTAGCTGTTAAATTGGGTAGGTAGAAGAAGGTGAGAAGCATCAATGTAAATATTATTCACTAGTGCTGCAAATAACTAACTTCCCTTCCCCATAGCCATTTATCATTCTAAACTATCAGTCAGAAAGGCTCAAGGAATTTCCTCTACTTATGTTGGGACAGGACCCAAGGCTCTATGGCTGATTAGTTGAAAGTGTTAAATTTCTATATTAATCCACAAATCACATCATTTTCCATTCATGCATTCATTTCCATGAAAAATCAAAAGTAAAAACCTCATTTTTACTTAATGATGCTCTAATCCCCATTTGATTAATTTCCCACATTTTATGAAAGCATAAAACCCTCAAAATGACATTTTATCCTAAGTTGAAGTGATGAAGTTATTATAATGTAAACTTGTCTTTAAACTTCACTTTTCTTAGTTATAATAATGTGTTTTGAGTATACATTTTCCCCTTGTCGTATTAACTCTAACTTATTTACTAATTCCTTAAAAAAATAACCTTCTCATATTAATATAAGTCCCTTTTTATTAAATAGCCCCAAAAACCCATTAATATAACTTTAGCCAAAGTTATTTATTCCCACATGTTTAAACAAAAAACCCGCATTATACCCCCTTTGGCTAAATATATCGTTATATATATATCCCGCCCCTATGGTAGTTAAATCACCTTGATTTAATTAACCGTATAATAAAAATATTAAAAAAAAACCTTTAAACATGTTCAAATATGTGTTTAAAACAAAAAAAATCCCGAAGTTTCGTTTAAACTAAACTTCAAAGAAAAAACCCATCCATTTTTTATACATCCCTTTCCCCGACTCCCTTAACCTAAGGTTAAACAATAACCCTTTGCAAATTCCCCGATACATGTCCCATACCGCGATATTAACCTTGGTTAAAAATCCTTTGATACTCCGCCCATCCATTTGATTTATGTATAAAGTCTGTTTTAGATATAAAACTTTTATAAATTCTTCATGCCATTGGATTTAATCCTGGCCCTCCGATCTCCGTTATCTCATAAATCCTACAGTTCTCGTTAAACGCGATGATAAATACCCATCCCCTTATCGAGCGCGATAACTTTACCCTTCCCACTTCGCGCTAATTATCAACCGTTGATCTTCATTTAATTTTAAGATCTAACGATCCCCATTTAGCCCGAAATCTCCATCTCCCGTCTCCACCACTGCTCATCGTGCTTAATATACATCGTTGATCTATCTCTCATTAGATCTATGGCCACCATTTATAACCCTCAACCCACTACATTATACCCACAACTTTCATTCAATCCTCACCGTTCGATTTTCAAAGTTAGATCCGAAAGCGATAATCCCATATCGCGCAATCAAAGTGCTCAACCCATGTTTCCAAAAAGTTACGCAATATGAGTTGTTTTCCCAAACCACCCCTTGCCTATGTGTCTTAATTTAATTGGATCATGTGCAAAAAGGGAATTTCGCTTACGACCTTAGAGCTACGCGAAAACCACCCAAGCCAAATCTAAAACCACTCCCGCCATTCCTGCAATAAATACAATTAAAAGGTGATTAGACTAATGTTTAATTCATTAAAACTTAACCATTTTTCATCGCATTTCACCTATTTGCCAATAAAACCTTTGAAAACCTCCGTAGAGCCTTATTTCCATCGCATTTCACCTATTTGCCAGTAAAACCTTTGAGAACCTTTACAAAGCCCTTTTTCTTCATTTTCGAAGCCATTTGTGAACCAGTATCCATTTGAACAACCATTTTTCTCTGAAATTCACCCACAGAGAATTCCATAACCTCTGATAGCCCAATTTACAAGAATTGAAGATTGTGAACACAACTGCAACTTCATCAACCACAAATTATACCTTTCACAGGTATTTTTCACTATTCGACTTGCAAAATACTTAAATTTCAAAGGAGAATTCATTTTTTGAACTACCATTTCCTTAATAAGCTGAATTTTCCATCTTTGAAGTCTAAAAACCTCAAAAATATAGGGGAAACCCTGTCAAATTTTCTCCAGGATCCACATTTTCCTTTTAACAGGTTTTAAGCTATTCCCAGATCATTTTCATTACTGAACTTGATCTTAACCATCCTCTGTGCATATAAAACTCTTTTATCATCCAGAAACCTGCTCAAAGTCCAACTTTTGCCAAAAAATTCCTTCAAATACCTCTTGTTTCAAAAAGAGAACTCAGCAAATTTTTTAAACTTGCTCTGTTCAGCTAAAAATGACTAAGAAACAAGTAATTCCCAAGTTCAGGGGACCAAAATCCCAAAGTCATATTCTACTGTTACCTTAGGGTAAAAAATCAGATGTCAAAGTGTATCAGGGTCAAAATGTATCGATAAAAGAAAATTTTACTACTGATCATTTGCAATTACATCAGTGAAACAGTGAAAAGCAAAGATAAAGAGTATTGGGATTGAAAATGAAAAAAGAAGGAGTGTTCTACAAGCCATATTCCACGAGATAATACATCAATTACCAGCAATGCTCCTAGCTAATCATAAAATCTATTTGATTAGGATAGACAATTCTATTTTTTCTTGTAAAAGAGGACAACTTGCAAACTGTTTTTGTTGTTGTCCCTCTTCCTGTGTTATATTTCCTATTTTTCCTTGAAACATTATCTAAAACTCTGAGATATTTTGTAAGTAATTTAATTGTATAAATACTTCATATTTCGAAGTATTCAGTGTGGAATAAAATCTGAAGATTACTATAGACTTATTTTGTTGAAACATTGGGACTTTTTGTGAGTTAAATTGAAGCAGCAAGCTGGAAATTGAAGCAAAAGACATCATATTTAAGGATTCATGAGATAAACAGATGAGTATATTCTTTTCATGCTTTCATTGTGTACTTATTTAAGTTTCATTCGTATATCATATGTATTTTCCTTCTTAAATGATAAACTAGGAAATTTATTACAGAATTAGTGTTAAAAAGCTCTCTGTATTTACTAGTTATCATTATTTATGTTTTCTGCTAATTTCCAGACTAGAGAATTCTTAAATGCTCTTTAGTTTCGTTTGACCTGACCTTTCCCTCTTCCTTTCTGTGATCTAAGGATTCTTAATTTCCCTTAGTCCAGAATCACATCACTTCATCAAATTAGCCTTTCAAACCCTCTAAAAGTTATCTAACTTGCCCTTAGCATATTTGCATCTTTTGACATTGGTTTTCAAGTCTTGTTAGCTAGAAATTTGACTCCATTGCCTAATGGTTAGGTAGATCTTTCTATGGTTTCCTTTGTAGTCCTTTATTCCTACCAACATTAAAAAAAAAAACAAAAAACAAACCAAATCGTCCATTCATAGCTAGCCTAAAATCCATTACAAAACAAAGCTAAATCTTAAGGAGAGATCCCTCTCCGGAACTCAGGAAGGCTAGATCCTGAATTCTAAAAGAGGTTCTTGGTTACCCCTAGTTTTCTTAACTACAAAAATACTCATCCCACAACCTGAGAATTACTAGGGTGATAACATAATTCATCAACCCTTGAAATGTAGAAGGTGCATTGGTAAGGCCAAAAGGCATGACCAAAAATTCATAATGACCCTCATGAGTTCAAAATGTTGTTTTCTGAATATCTTTTGTCTTCATTCTAATTTGATGATATCCTAAACAAAGATCCAACTTGGTAAAATAAATTTCTCCATGTAATTCATCCAATAATTCATCAATCACAAGAATGGGAAATTATCTTTAATGGTGAGCTTATTGAGCTCCCTATAATCTGGACACATGCGCCATGATCCATCCTTCTTGTGTACCAAAACTACAGAAGTAGAGAAAGAACTTTGACTAGGTTGCATTATACCCGCCTCTAACATTTCTGCAATCTTACATTCAATCTCACTCCTTTGGACATAATGATATCTGTAGGGCCTGATGTTTGGAGGAACACTTCCTGGAATCAAATGATTAGCATGATCATGATCACGAATAGGTGGGAGTCCTTTGGGAGTTTTTGTGTGTTTTGCATGTTAGTCATCCATAATTTTTACTATCTATAGATGACTATAGATTGGTTCTAGATTTCTAAAAACAAAATTCTTGAATATCATGAGTTTTAGAAATCTCACTGCCTTCATTATCCTTATAGAAATTTTTCACTATTCTACTATTTTTTCATTCCATGGTCAACCTACCTCTTCTAAAAAACCCCTCATGGGCTTATGCCACTCATCTACATCCTATTTTTCCCACCTATAACCTGATCACTCTGTTTTTGCCTTGCCCATAACTCCATTTTCCACCTAGGGATTCCTACATGCTTAACTCATGCACATGATCCCCAAGTCCCTCAAGCATTCATGGTCCCTAAACTATCTCTGTAGACTCTTTAGATAAATAAAGTACATTGGATTTTGGATCTTCAATACACCATTTTTTCAATACTCTGTTTTTACACTTGAATATTCCAAACCAATTTTCAGTCAAAGAGAGGTCAAAGAATCCCCATTAGGTCAATTAGGGTTTCATGTATTTCAAGGTCATCATCTCCAAAAAGACTACCATTCAGCTTCAAAGTCTGCACATAAGGTAATGGGATATCTTGAAACTTTTGCAAAAGTAATAAGAGGCCAACTAGCAGAATAAATTGGTAAGGTAAGAGGTCTGCTACTCAATGATGGCATCTTGCAGCAAGGGAGACAGGAAAAATAGGGTTTTCTGAGGGCAATTTTCTTGGTTTCATGACCTCCATGGTTAAAAAATCGACAAGGCTTGTATCCTGATGCTATTACACCTCCTCCTATCCTTAATATACCTTTGTAAATAGTTCCCATCACTCCTATCCCTCAAACTTATCATTTTTCTACAAAACCTAGCTTATTGCTACAATTTGACACTTTTCGAGACTAGGCCTGTGTTTTTCAATTTTGGAACCTTTTTCCTCACTCAATCCTTGAAATTCCACTTTCCCCTACTCCCTAACATCAATCCCTATTACCCAAAATTTCCCCAATAATTTAGACAACCCTTAACCCCTTCATTCCCCTCCCTCTACAAGGCAGTCCTAATTTCCCTACACCAAACCCTAATTTCCTCTTCCAACTAAGCTAGGGTTTGCTATGGAAAAGAGGCATCAGATTAGAAGATCCATATGTTAGGTCATATCAGCAATCATGAAGCCATACCAACACATAAACATCATGCCTCCATCATTTTCCAATAATTCATTCCAAGGGCCATGTCATTTGCCACACCTAGGGCCAGTTTTTCTAAAAAATATGTTTTTGGCTAAATAGAGATGAATTTGGCACAAGTGAAAGAGGTTTTTGTCCATCATAGGGCCAAGACGAAAAATCTCCTTCATTTTTTACACAAGTATCATGTTTTTGGATCAATGTCAAAAATACAGGTGTCACTGGAGAATTTCTGCACTACTAGAGTGACCTTGGAAAATTCCGTTTTTCTAACATCTGGAGTGTCCAAATGAATTTTTTAATGAGTTAAATGAAAACCGTACTTGAAATAATTTCCAACGAGCCATCCCAGAGCCAAATCCGACATCGGGAAGGAGGTCAAAACAACATTGCAAGTACACCTATTTTTTTGTTGTAAGTGGCACTACGCACAGAGAAATGTTGGGATTTCTACTTTTTGACTAGGCTATGGGAGCTTGATCAGGAAAAAATAAGACTTTCTGGAAATTAGACTCATCAGGATTTCCAACGAGCCATCCCGGACCCAAATCCAACATCGGGAAGGAGGTCAAAACAGGATTGCAAGTACACCTATTTTTCTACTGAAGTGGCGCTATGCACAGAGCAATGTTCGGATTTTGGATTTTTGACTAAGTTACCGGAGCTGTATCAAGAAAAAACAAGAATTTCTAGAAATTAGACTCATCAGGCTTTCCAATGAGCCATCACGGAGCCAAATCCGACATTGGGGAGTGGTCCAAAACTTGGTTGCAAAACACCCTATTTTTCTACTGAAGTGGCGCTACGCATAGAGAAATGTTGGGATTTTGGATTTTTTACTAAGCTATAGGAGCTGGATCAAGAAAAAAAAAAGCCTTTCTAGAAATTAGACTCATTAGGATTTCCAACGAGCTATCACGACCCCAATTCTGGCACCGGGAAGGCCTCCAAATGCCCTTTTCAAAATGGCGCTGCGTACAGGAGAAGTTTGGCCAGAATTGTCACATAGAGATAAAAAAACTAAAAGAGGAAAAAAAGCATGAAAGCCTTGGATTTTTGGCTAAGGCTTCTCAGCAGGTGTCCAAGACCTCTTGAAGGACCATTCCACCAATTTTGGGCAAAATTAAACAAATTTTTGTTTTTTTTTTGAAATTTTGAGGCCTCTGTGCGCAGCACCCTAGGCGCTACGGACAAATTTGGTGCTTCCTTAGCTTGAAAAATTTGCATTTTTGGATTCCTCTCATCACTAGGAGTCTTCTCACCAAATTTCAGATCATTTGGAGCATTTTTGACCCCTCAAAAGGTTAAAAAACATCAAAATTTTGACCTTTCTGCCTCATTTTCATACCAGGTGTTGCACATAGAGAAATGTTGGGAGATTTGATTTTTGGATAGGTAAATGGCATCCACTCAGCACAACTCAAGAATTTCTGGAAATTAGACTCATCAAGATTTCCAACGGGCCATCACGGAGCCAAATCCGGTGTCGGGAAGGGGTCCAAAACGCAGCTGCAAGAGACCCTATTTTCTGCTGAAGTGGCGCTATGCACAGAGGCTACCTAGTGTGTTTTGGACAAAAAGTCAACAAAACACACTCATTTATTGCAAATAGATATTTTTGAGTTTTTTGAGGCCAATTAATCTAGAATTAGGTGCAAATAGTTATTTTAGCATTTATTTCTTGGGATATTATGTGCCTTGGGCCTTGCATGCTCTCTTGGCCATAAACGATATTTATGACTATATTTGACATTTTCCTACCACATTTAGGGTTTTAGTCCTCATTTGCTCCATAAATAGAGCATGAGGCCCCTATGTATTTTGTTGGCATTTGATGAGCTTGAAGAGAAATATACATGGTTTCATGAGCTTGGATAAGAAATTGGTTTTGTGAAGTGGATGAATGGCTTGTTTTCTTGGATGATGGAGAAGCTTGTTTGCAAGATTCCATAGCTTGGTGAATGGTGATGTTTTCCTAATTTGTCTATTGTTTCCTTTGTTATCATTATGTTTCATGTTTCTTAGCTTCTATTAAACAGAAAATTATAGGTTGAGACATGTTCTTTGAGGCACCTCAATCCTCCTGTTTGTTATAGCCTTTATGTTTTCTCTTTTGGCCATCTTAAGGAATTCTTTGCTGCTCCTTAGGTCCACCAAAAAAGTTTTTGTTTATGCATGGTTATTATGTTAGCTTACAAGTAATATTTATGGTATGCCTTGCTTATTTGAAGTTCTCAAAACCCTATATTGAAGCCTTTCTGTGGAATATTGATTGATTAGGTTAAGATAAAGAGGTCTCGTTCGATATTTCCCTTTGTCCATGCTTTTCAACTTGTTTCAGAGTTCCCAATAGCTTGAAATATGATGTTTAGGAGTTCCCTCTTCATAAATTAAGTTATTTGTTTAAATCTTGTATGTTTTCCCAAAATATGAAGGTGAATTTCTAAATTTAGGAATTATAATGCTTCTATGTTTCACTGGAATGTTCATCTTATATGTTTATCAGTTTGAGTATTGTTCATAGAGATCAATGGTTTTCCCTACCTCATGATTTATGCTTTAGACTATATATGTGTAAGACCTCTTAGTCTTTTCCCCAACTTAATGTTCATTACACCGTCATACATCACCTTAAGGATCCATTGACCTTGTTAAATTGGCCCTGCAATACACTCTGTTTCATCATTTAGACACTATTGACTTTCACTTGACTCCATAGCCCAATGGCTTTGACATCCTCTCACTCCTCTTATTACATTTTACCATCTTACCCATCCAAAAGAATAAAAAACCCTATACCTAATAACTAGCCTAAAATCAAAACCCTAGAGCAAAAAGAACACATCCTTTGCACCCAATAGAGAGATCCATCTTTGAGTCTAGGAAGGTTAGGTCCTCAGACTCCAAAGCTTGGTTCCATGTTACCCTGTCATTTGGTCTTCCAATCTAACAAATCATAGGACCCTAACATTGCACATTATTGAGACCAAAATATTGCTCCATCTGTAGTATCCATGTTACAGGATCCTTTCCATCAAAATTCCTCATATCCATTTTTGGAATATGGTGGTTCTTCCCTCCAACATTAGAGTTTATGAAATCACGATTAAAATTTATTTTGTTCTCATCATGATTTTCCTCTACTATATTTTCACCATTAGGAAACATTTCTTGTATCAACTTTGTCAAACCTTCCATGTCTGTTGTTAGATCATTCTTCATGTTTTCCATCTTAGCTTCCATGTCATCCATCTTAGATTCCATGCCAAATTCCATGCCATTCATCTTAGCTTCCATGTAATTCTTCAAACCATCCATCTTAGATTCCACGCATTTCTTCAAAACTTCCATGTCATTTTTTGTTGCTCTTTGCGAGTGCGAAATTTGTTGCACTTGCTCTTGTAATTTTGATATGTCATGTTGCCATTCTTCGTCTTCATGAGTCATAGTAGAGCCTTCTAAAGGCTTAAGGGGCGTTGAATTCTTTTTAAGGGCCATTTTAGAATCCAATACTGATATATATTCTACAATATGCCCTTGGAATCAATTCAACTTAATTCTTCAAACAAGACTTATGCAATTCGGAAAAACAAATACACACCTTTTACTTGCTTTTGAAGAGCTCAATATTGAAATTGACTTATCTCTATACTTGAAGATCCTCAATATATAAAAATTTTCCCTGTAGTAGTCCTCTAAAGCTTCTTTCAAATGCCACAGGTATGACTTGATTTGGATTATTCAAGGCAAAGTCATGTCCAATCTCCCACAATGACCTAATTATGGACTGGTTCAGAAGAACGAACTTGTACGACTTGCCACGTGTTACTGTTTTCTCCTTTGGCTCTGAAATGTATAGAAATGAAACTACAGTCTGTGTGCTTCCAGTCATTTTTTACAAAATTCCAATCCAATGCTCAGAGAGATAGTTATGAATATTTTCCCACGCTCACCTCTTTGAGATGAAATTCGAGAGCCTAAAAAAGACCTAACTTCCACAGATCATATCTCTGTAAATATTGCGAACCAAAATCTGAAATTTTGCGATGATGTTTCTCGGGATGTCAGCTTCGCGCTCTAAACATTTTAGCTTCTGACCCTTAGTAGAAAAAAAGTTATAGCGAAAATACTGCGATGACCTTTTTAAGTGAAATTCAGGAGCCTACAAAAATCCCTAACGTCCACAGATCATATCTCTGCAAATATTGTGAACCAAGCTCTGAAATTTTGCGATGATGTTCCCCAAGATCTCAGATTCACACTCTAAAAATTTCAGCTTCTGAACCTTCATAGAAAAAAAATGATAGCAAAAATTCCATGATGACATGTTTAGAGCAGTGAAACCCTAGAATCTAAAGCTCTGATACCAAATGTTGTGAAACCAACTATAAAAATAGAAGAAAATAGATATCAACGCCTTAGAAATAATCCACTTCAAGGAGGAAACCTCCAATACATTACATTAATGAAAAATTCTTGGATGATACAAATTACAACACCTCCTTTCTATATATAGGAGTCCATGGGGCCACAATGTAATCGTAGCCGACCTAACAATAGTATTTTAAGGGCACAATAATAACAATATGGGGGTTACAGGGGTACAATAATAACAATAAGGGGGTTATACTAACAAAAATAAGGGATTATACTAGTAATATAGGGACCTAATAGGGATACCCTTCAGACAACCTACCAAAACATGCAAAAAGGTGAAGCCAATGAAACTACAAATGCTCAGAAGAGATTTTGAGATAAATTGTATGAAAGAGTTTAAGAATGTAGACTCATTTTTTACACATGTAACTATATTGGTTACTCAAATAAGGTCTCATGTTGAGACACTTGAGGAAAGGAAAATAGTTGAGAAAGTTTTGAGAATCCTTCCAACAATATTTGATGCCATAATTGTGGCCATAGAAGAGACAAGGGATCTCTCATTGTTTTCAGTGGATGAGCTTCATGCATCACTGAATTCTCATAAATATAGGTTGAATAGAGCAACAAATTCCTCATTGGAGCATGCTTTCAAGACACAATTTTCATTTGGTCAAGGTAGAGGTCGAGGAAGATCAAATTATATAGGAAGAGGCGAAGACCCACACAGAGGTGGAAGAAGCACCCTTTCAAGTTCAAGTGGAAGGGGAAGCAATAGAAGAGACAAAGGAACTCTCATTGTTTTCAGTGGATGAGCTTCATGCATCAATGTGGCCATAGAAGAGAAAAAGGATCTCTAATTGTTTTCAATGGATGAGCTTCATGCATCATTGATTTTTCATGAACATAGGTTAAACAGAGAAACAACTTCCTCATTGGAGAATGCTTTCAAGACACACATTCAATTTGGTCAAGGTAGAGGTCGAGGAAGATCAAATTACAGAGGAAGAGGTAGAGATCCACACAGATGTGGAAGAATCAACCCTTCAAGTTCAAGTGGAAGGGGCAACAATCAAAATCCAAGTCAAGGCTCAAGCCAAAATCAAGCACAAGGTCAGAGGTATGATAAATATCAATTTCAATGTCATTGTTGTAAGAAGTATGGTCATTATGAAAATGAATGTAGAAATAAGCAATACGACATAAGTAGCAAACTAAGTGCAAATTTCATAAAGGAAAATCAGAACCATGATAGCATGTTTTTAGCTTGTAATGTAGCACAAGAAAAACAAGGAGATGTATGGTTTCTAGATTCAGGGTGTATAAAACACATGAATCGGAACATAGAAATTTTTTCCAATTTAGATGAAAGTGTGAAATCTGAAGTGACATTAGGGATTGATAGAAAATTCTATGTCATGAGAAAAGGAAGATTCTACATTCTAACAAGGAAGGGAGAGAATTATATTTCAGATGTTTCTTTTGTCCTTGGTGTGAAACATAACCTCATAAGCATTGGACAACTTATGCGAAAGGGTTACAATGTATTTTTCAAGAATGATGAGTACACAATTTTGGATAAGTCTCCAAGCAGACAACTGATTGTAAAAGTTTAGACGACAAACAATAGAATGTTTCCTCTCAAGTTAAAATCAGATTTGAAGGAAGAAGGTGCTCAAGCACAACTATCAATGAATTCACAAGAGAATGAAGGAAAAGTTGCAGCTGTCACACAAGTAGACTTTCAAGAAGAGGTCAAAGATGAAAATTGGTTATGGCATTTGAGATTTGGTCATCTCAACTTTGGAGGTTTGAATTTGCTACATAGGAAAGGCATGGTGAAGGGATTGGCACTCATAGAAAAACTAGACAACCAATCTGAAGGATGCATCTTGAGCAAACAATATAGAGAATCATTTCCAGCAGGAAATTCTATAAGGTCAAAGGAACTTTTGGAGATTATACATTCATATTTATGTGGACCAATGCATACACCATAAATGGGGGAAAACTATTATATTTTGACCTTCATAGATGACTACACAAGGAAGACATGGGTTTACTACATAAAAAAGAAAAATGAAGTGTTTGAGTGCTTCTGCCAATACAAAGCTCTTGTTGAGAGGAAAAGTGAACACTACATCAAAGTGTTGAGGACAGATAGAGGTGGCGAATACATCTCAAGTGACTTCCTACATTTTTGCATGAAGTACGGAATTCACAAGAAATTTAAAACAAGATATACACCTCGGCAAAATGGTGTGGAGAAAAGGAAGAATAGCACCATTATGGATATTGCAAGGAGTATGTTGAAGGCAAAGAATTTGCCAAATGATTATTGGGCTGAAGTTGTCGCTTGTGCATCATATATTATTAATATGTTTCCAACCAAAAGTGTTATGAATATATTTCCTGAAGAGGGATGGAGTGGAAGAAAGCAAAGTGTCACTCACATGCGAGCGTTTGGGTGTGTAGTGTATGCACATGTACCGGATGAGTTGAGGAAGAAGTTGAACAACAAGGGGGGTAAATGTATATTTGTTGGAAACATGAGGAATCCAAGGCATACAAGCTCTACAATCCATCAACCAAGAAGGTCATAATCATCCGAGATGTTTATTTTATATAAGAGGAAGCATGGGATGGAAGTTTAGAGAACACATTCAATGTGAATACATGTATACCACATGAATAAAAAGAGGAATTGACCGCAACAAGTAATTCCTCAATAGTGACTCCTCCTACACCTACACAATCTCAACAAAGTAGTCACCAAGTGAAACCGTCAAAAAATAATAGGACATCATTGTGCAGTCAAGAAAGTGCTTCTCCAAGCACACTGTAAAGATCCGTAACTCCATATACTTCAATTGCAACACCAAGTGTGATATCAAGCCCATCTTTCGCAAGCATAAGAGGACACAAATTCAGAAATTTAAGTGAAAATTATGATCAAAATAAAGTCGATATTAATGCTGGTCTAAATTCCTTATTTTCATTATTTTGTCATGTATATGACCCAATCCACTTTGAGGATGCATTCAAAGAAGAGAAATGGGTTGCAACAATGGATGAAGAAATAAAAGCAATAGAAAAGAACAACACATGGGAGCTAGTGAACCTTTCACAAGGAAAAGAAGTCATTGGAGTGAAGTGGGTCTATAAGACCAAGAGAAAAATTAAAGGAAAGATTGAAATACATAAAGCAAGGCTAGTTGTCAAAGGACACAAGTAGCAGCATGGAAGAGATTACGCAGAGACATTTGCGCCAGTGGAAAGGATGGAGAAAGTGTGTTCAATGTTGTCAATTGTCGCGCAACGTAAATGGAAAATGTATCAAATGGACATAAAATCATTATCCTTAAATGGAGCGTTGAAAGAGGAGGTATATGTTGCGCAACCTCCTGGTTACGAGATAGAAGGAAAATAAGACAAGGTGTATAAGTTGCGGAAATATCTTTATGGGTTAAAAAAATCACCGTGTGCATGGTATAGCAAGATATATGCTTACTTGATGGATAATGGGTTCGACAAATGTGATGGTGAACCTACTCTCTACATAAAATAAAGAGACAATAAACTTCTTATTGTTGTTTTTTATGTAGATGATTTGATTTTTACAGGGAGTGATGATTTCCTCATCACTAATTTCAAAGAAGTCATGAAAAGTGAGTTTGAAATTTCTGACTTGGGGTTGTTAAGATATTTTTTGGGGATAGAAGTGAAGAAACAAAAAATGATACGTTTATCTCTCAAGAAAAGTATGTTGCATACATTTTAGAGAGGTTTAATATGCAAAACAACAAACCAACACCAACTCTAATTGTCATGGGGTTGAAGTTGAGCAAATAAGATTGCAAAAATAATGTGAATCTGAAATTATACAAAAGTATGATGGGAAGCCTAATGTATTTGACCTCAACTAGGCTTGATATAATGTACGCAACGAGTTTGGTGTGAGACACATTGGCAAGTAGCCAAAAGGATTTTAAAGTATGACAATGGGAAAAAGGAGTATGGTGTCTTGTACACCGCAACAGATGATTTTAGGCTAGTTAGTTACACTGACAGTGACTGGGCAGGAAGTATTGATGATAGAAAGAGCATGTCAAGATATTTTTTTCATTTGGGTTCGGGAGCCATTTCATGGGACTCCAAGAAGAAACTAATAGTATCATTGTTAACAACAAAAGATGAATATGTCGTTGCAGCAGCAACAATGTGTCAAGCAATGTAGATGAGAAACATGTTGAGGGATTTATGCCATGAACAAGACGAACCAACAACTATTTTTTGTGACAACATTTCTGTAATTTCACTATCAAAGAATTCTTTTTTTCACAAGAGAACAAAGCACATTGATGCTAAATATAATTTCATAAGAGAATTAGTTAACACTGGCGAAATTGTGTTGCAAAATTACAAGTTAGAAGAACGATTTGCAGACATCTTCACAAAGCTATTGGCATGTGTAATTTTTTTTTTTTTTTAATCTCAGAGATTGTTTGGGAATGGTCAATGGCAGTAGTTGTGATTAAGGGGGAGTGTTGGAAAATTAAAATCAACCACCGCGTTAAATGAATTGGAAGAAAACATACCTCAGTAAATCTTATGGAGGTTGCCGATTGAGTTTGCAGGAAAGGACATGGGTTAAATGGAGTTATGAATACATGAAATCCACAACACAGAAATAATTTTTTATAATCACCCATGTTGTGTATTAATTCACCCATGCATTGTATTACTTTTTGACTTTGCCTTAGATATATATTTTTTGAATTAACAAGCATGTAGAAGTTGAATGTATTGTGGCGAAGTATGTTTGGAAAGACAAAGGGAGAAAATCGTGGAGCGAATTTTGGTCAGTGCGTGAAAAAAACAGTTACATGTTTTACTTTGTGTTACTCTGCAACCTCTATTGAATGTAAATATTAGTAAAATGTATTTTTTTACTAGTGAAGGAGCCGAAACCTCCATATATGAATGTATTTCATGTTTTGAATTTATAATAGAAAGTTTGATTTGTCGCGATATGCTTCTGGGGATTTCACGTGTGAATTTTACCTCCACCACTATGTTTTACTCTATTTCACCGTGAGTAAATCTACTTGATTTTATTTGATCCATTATACTTGTGATTTTAAGCTCCTCCACTCTGTATTTAAAGGAAGACTATTATGATTTGATTTCCACAACTGTGTTGTCTCGATTAAGACCTCTTCACAACTCATTGTGTTGAGGAAAATAATTTCCCCTGTCTTAAATATTTTAACACCTTTAGCAAAGCAGGTAAATATTTGAGCCACAACACCAGCCTAAATTTCATTTGGTCCATTCAAATTTTGTAATACGCCTCAGGATTCCCAAAATTAACATTTTTTCATTCATCTGCATACCTTTAGAAAAATAGGTAAAGATTTGAGTTGTATCCCTGAGCAACCCTACGTTGCTGCAAATGTAAGTATTTAACTGATATTTTTTCCAAGAAATTCATGAACAATCTGAAGGAAAATTCTCTTTTTTTCTAAAGCCTTGACCGTCTCTTCTTCAAATTATGCCATGTGTTGTTTCATTGTTGTTGCTTCCATCATTGAAGCGGTAAGCCAGGGCCAACTAGTCTAGGATAATTTGACTTTCCGAGTCAGATCTCCATTCGCTCCAAATGATTTAACAATATTGTCCCCTCCTTCTTTGCAATATTCCTGCTCCTTCATCTTTGAGGGTGTGCTTGTCAGGGTCAAACAACGTGTCACAGCCCCATCGAGACTCCAAACCTCACGGTTCAAGTATGACAACGGTTTTCTCACATAATTCAATGAGATCTAAGAGGCCGACATGTCCGACGACGATGAGGCCACCACATCATTGCCACTCATAGTCAGCATGCACTTATTCTCTATGCATTTGCAGGCTCAAATCGAGAGTAATTTTGAGGCAAGGAGGCGAGAAAAGCTCTATAGATGGCCGAATGATAATAAGAACCCTAAATGCTCTATATAACCCCGGTAATTACACTTCTAACTTCTATACATGTATCCCTGTCTGAATCACTCAGCTAAATATATGTGAACTATTAAATTTGCAACTAGACAACTCACTCTGCACCATTGGGAATATTTGATCTATGTGGTTATCAACAATTTTTTTTCTTCAATTGAATAAATTGTGCCTAGATCAGCTCTGAGGTGTATATAGTCATAATATTGCTCATAATTGAACCACATAACATGTAATGATAAAACTTACCCACCCAACCATTAGACCAAAACCACATGACTTAACAAACCCTACAATAGAGCCACTCCCCAATGGTCATGGGGTCATGTCATGCTAGGTACAACAATAAGACAATGCCTGGACAAAAAGCTCTAAAATAAATCCACATCTACCGTATAAGATAAGACTACAGTAATTTCACTTGGAACACCTTGCATACAAAGGGCGAGTAAGAAAGAATCAAATTTATACACACAAAGCATGGCCTATATCTTCCACTTGACTAGAATTCCTCATTATCTCTCGTGTTGCATGAAAATGTTAACCGAAAGAGAGACAAAATATTTTAAAAATAAATTGCAAATGTATACGTCCATATATATATATACCACAAAAAACCATGAACCATAAAAATTTCAGAAGGCCAGTCATCAATTTAAAATTTGAGAATAAATCCAAAAACGTTATCATTAGAGAAGGACCAACCCCTCTAGTTATGACTTGATCGGTCAGAAATGATCAACATAGCATTTCAAAACTCTAAAAAACTTCCATGATATTTCAACCATATTTCATAGGCATTTTAGTGAACAATACGCTTCCAATACACATAAACATGTTCATGTTCATAGGTGTTTTCTCTAACATGGCTCATGTGGAAAAGTTGGGAAATGATTGGTGTTTTCTGTAACATTGCTCATGTGGAAAAGTTGAGAAATGATTCTTATCAAAACTATGAGAGAATTTTGAAAGGAATTGTCTCTTATATTTTTAGGAGATTGGTTGTAACCACATTAGATAAATGTGGATTGAGGAGAGATTTGAGGATCTATAGTTATCTTCAATTTTTGTAAAAATAGTAGTGCACCCTTCATACAAAGGGTAGTAAATGGTTTGTTGTAAATTGTTATTTGTTAGAGATTAGAGGTAGCTAGTGGCTAGTTGATAGTTGGAGGTTCTAAGTTCCATTCAAGATGTGATTTGTAAAGTGAGGAGAGAATTTTTGTAATAATCTTGTAATCATTTTATGAAATACATACTGCCACTTTGATCCCCAAGATGTGAGAGTTGTTTGGTGTGCTTGCTGAGGAATGGAGGGCCCCCATCAACCACAGTTTTCACATATTTTTACATATTGGTAACATATTTTAGTTATGTTATTTCATTTCTTTTTAGCAAGTGTGTTTCCATTTTATGCAAGTGTTTTTTCCTTTCAGCAAATTACGATTTACTTCTCAACAGGTGTGAGTGTGATTTCAATTCATCATTTCATTTATGCAAGTGTGGTGTGATTTTAATTCTGAAAGAGTGATTTCAATTTCATGCAAGTGTGATTTCCTTTATGCAAGTGTGGTGTGACTTTCATTCTGAAAGAGTGATTTTAGTTTCATGCAAGTGTGATTTCAATTTTTTATGTTTGATTTGATCTAGTTTGAATTAGGTTGATTTATTTATTTTTTAATTAGATTTAATTGAATTTAGATTAATCTAATCTAAGAAATAATCACCTACTACATATAGTATAGGTATACCTCGTCAGTTTATGAAACCTCGAGTTGAAAAATTAAATGACAGGGAATTAACTCACAATTCTCCCCAAACATGGCCTGCATACTTGGAATAATCATCGTGGGGTCCCAACCAGGTGGCCTACCGATTGGATAGATTCCTTATTTATGAACATCTTATGTTGCAAGATCCAAAGATCAAAATTGAGATCCTACCCTCCCTTGGGTCGGATCATTGGTCGATCAATATGGACTTGACGCCAGTAATTTCCCCTTGGAAAAAACCCTTCTGATTTGAAATTTTTGAGCTTAGACATCCTGGTTTCCTGGAAAAAAATTATTTGTGGTGGATCACAATGGAAAACCCTTCAGGAATGAAGATGCAAGCCTTCCAAATGAAACTACAGGATCTGAAGCTCAAAATCAAGATCTACAACTGAGAGCAGTTCGACAACATATTTGAGGAGAAATGCAAGCTCGAAGCTCACCTCGAAGATCTCAAGAGAACTATCATTCGGGAGGGCTGCTCTTCATAACTAGAAGAAGCTGAGGGGCTCCTATCTAGAGAGCTAGATGAAAGAAGACACCAGGAGGAGATTCGATGGAATTAGAAGTCATGTATCTAATGGGTGCGAGAGCGAGAACAGAACACAATATTTTTTCACAGATTCATGATAAATCACCGCCATTGTAACATAATCTCTCAACTTCAAGGTTCCATGGGAAATCGATTTGAGTGACAGGAATATATCGAGAAGGAATTGAATACTTTATTTGCCACCCTATTGAAAGATGAAGGCTACGATCTCTCTGGATCCATCCAGACTATCATGCAACACATCCCTTCTCTTGTAAACTCGGATTAGAATGATACATTTCTTAGCCCTATCACGCTCACGGAAATGGAAGAGGTGGTCAAGGCCTTGCCAATCAACAAAGCACCTAGCCCCGACGACTTCACAATTGAATTATTCAAGCAGGGTGGTATTTCCTGAGTCAAGATACCTGGCAGCTCGTGGAGGAATCCCATCACCTTCGTCAAATATGGTAGGCTCTCAATGAAAATTTTATAACTCTCATCCCCAAAGCCCAGGAGGCCATCTTGCCAAGTGACTTCTGCCCAATTTCCCTCTGTAACGTCATTTAAAAAATCATGTCTTCCATTCTCGTTCATTCCCTAAAACCTCTGCTCCACCACATTATCAGGCAAGAGAAATTAGGTTTTGTAGAAGGCCACCAAATTCTTTATGGAATCATCTCAGCCCATGAGACCATTCACTCCTTAAAGGTTCACAATCCTAGAGGCATGCTCCTTAAGCTGGATCTATCCAAAGCCTATGACATACTGAGTTGGGACTATCTGATATCCATTCTACATGCCTTTGGGTTTGCCGAAGACTAGATCTAGTGGATCAAGTCCATGATCTCCACTCCTTTCTTATAAATCCTTGTTAATGGCCCCCCCTCTGAGACTTTTTGATCATCTCAATGACTCCGTTAATGGGTCCCCATATCTCCACTCCCCTTCATCATTGCATCAGAATGCTTAGGGAGAATGATCAAAGAGAAAAAGCAGTAGAACTTGCTGGATGGCCTTCACTTACAAGGAACTAATGTGGATATGAATCACCAACAGTATTTGGAAAATAACCTCTTGTTCAGGAAGGCCACTCTCAGAGAAGCAACACAACTGAGTCATATTCTAGAGAACTTACAAGATGCCTCAGGTATGGTTTTAAATAAATATAAATCAAATATATATTTCTTCCATACCTCATGGCCAATCCAATCATGCTTGGTTATAATCTAGGACTTCGTGATTATCTCTCTTCCTTTCAAGTACCTTGGGGTCCCTCTCATCTTCAACCCCCTCTGCATTTCCCCTTGGAAATACCTTTGCTATAAGATCTCCAAGAAGCTCTCGAATTGAACCTTCCATGTCCTCAACCTGGCTCAGAGAGCCACCCTTCTGAAGTTGGTGTTGCAATCATGCCCATGTATCAAATTTTTCCCCTCCCTGCTCCCAAATGTATACAATCAGAACTGATATCCATGTTCAGAAGATTTATGTGGAGCGGTACATCTGAGGATAAAAAATGGCTGCTAGTAGCCTAGCACAAGCTTTGCCTCCCCAAGGCCATGGGGGCCTTAGCTTACATGACCCAGCTTCTCGCAATGCCACCCTTGGGGCAAAAATTTGGTGGCGGTGGATCCAAGGCAGAGAAGAAATATAGAAAATAATTTGGACTAAAAAATATGGATAGGGGAAATCACTGGAGGCTTTAATCCATGAACCTCTTCGACACTTTGGATCGACCATTTGGAACCTTGATAATTCCAACAATGATCTGATTCTGGCCCATGTATTTTGGGAAGATAGAGATAGGAAGTCAACTTGTTTTGGCAAGACTCCTGGAAGCAATCTCCTCGCCTAACTCAAGATCAGTCCCTTGTTGAGCTAATGCCCATCTTTCACTCGACCTCTGCCACCCAGGTGGTGGACTAATGGAATGATACGTCTAATGATCAGGGATGGAGGAGATGGAATTCCATGGGAGATTGGACGCCAGAAATCCCTCAGATGGTAGGCGAGCGTCTTCATTCTTACTTGTAGCAAAGGCATATTCACGCATCCCAAGAGCTGAACAAGCTCAGATGGGGCCTCTCAACTTCTGGAGCCTTCTCTGTCAAGGAAGCATGTCTCATCAGGGTCAATGCAATGCCTAGGAAATATCATCCCCTCTTGAGGAAGATATAGAAAAGAAAATTATGGCCTAAAGTGGCTCTTTTTATTTGGTTGGTGGGTCAAAAATGCATGCTTACCTGGGACTCTCTACATAAGCATGGCGTTGTCGGCCCATCTATGTGCCCATTATGTAAGCAGGCAGACGAAACCATGCTTCACCTTTTTTCTGGCTATTCCATAACCAACTCAGTTTGGGATCAATTCTCCTCCATATTTGGTCCAGTGGACCATCATTCAGATGATCTTAGTGTCCTGCTAGCAGATTGGCCATCCCAACGTTTCTCCAACCCGGTGTTAAGTCATGCCTGGTGGCTCACGCCAGGGCTGCTTCTGTGGCACACATGGAAAGAGAGGAATTGTGTTATTTTTGATGAGAAGTCACCTTCATATGCATTTATCTAGTCTCAAACCATTTCCAACATCCGAAAAACCATCCTCACAGAAACTTGGGATCCCGCAGACTGGGAAGCAAACCCCTCTGAAACCCGGATCTTAGCTATGTTAAATCTCTCATTCAATTTGATCCATCCTTGTGCTGTGAACCCCTAAACCTCCTCATTCCACTCGCCCTCACCCTTTCTTCCCCCTCCTATGGGTTGCATTCAGCTAAATTTCTATGGAGCATCTAAAGGAAACCCTAGCCTGATTGGCTTTGGAGCGATCCTTCAAGATTCCTTAGGTACTCCATGTGCAGCCTTCACGGGATCTGGGGTTGTAACGACAAATAATGTGGCGAATTTTTTTGGGTTCGAGACGAGTTTTAATTTGGCCCTCCACCTTCACTATGGGAGAATTTGAATCATGGGAAATTCCTGCCTCATCCTTGATATGATCGAGAGAATCCTCAATGTATCCTTCCCCCAGAAAGTGTCCAAAATCTGGTGTCTTGAAGCTCAATTCTCTCACATCCAGCAGTCCCTAACCTCATTTGAGTATGTAACTACGAGCCATGTGCTAAGAGAGAGCAACAAAGTTGTTGATTGGCTCGCTAATCGAGGCACGAATACTCCCTAGAGGGATTTTAGAGTGGCGTAGGTAGATGTAATATTAAAGGTGGATCTAGACTCGATAGAGCTTGAAATCCTGCAATCTCTTTTGCAGGTAGACCTGGAAGTCCCTGATGGGGTATCATACTAGAAGGACAGTTGGAGGCACATCAAACCGTGGAACCAGGAGGGCCTCCACGCGCCACAACTTACCTTAAGGGTTTAACTCGCACACTCGACTTAATGAATCACAAGAACCCAGATTTCGCTCCTTGCAGAAACATTATATAAAGGTTGATGGGAAGACGTCTGGTTATCTGCAGTTTATGGGCGATGGTAAGAAATTGTTGGGCGAGATAACCCTGTGTATTAGTGTCCTGGCGCAAGTCATGGCTTGGGGCATCTGCGCAAGGTGAGGTATGCAACCATGGGTGTATGTGTAGTTGGTTCTGGTTTCATGCCTGGCTGTGGGATCGTGGGACTGAACTACCTGTTGAGAGCGGTGCAGCATTAGGTCCTGGGCTTGGAATCTATGTGGTGGGTGGATAATTTCTTTGTGCGAGTGTGTGGCTTTAAATCTGGTTAGTTGATACTATGTGGGTCTTGAAGCTAGTGGGACAACACCATGAGTGATGCTGGTTTTGGTTCAGGAGGAGCTCTGAGGACCCGACATCCTGGTGCGTGTCTTCCCATGGAAAAGTAAATGGTGGAATTATAAGGGAGGTCCTAGCGCGCAAGCCTGACCCCAATTGCCCTGAGTCGTTTGAAGGTCTAGGTATGTTAAGTTGTGTTTGTGTTCAACATTATAGTTTTAATTCCTTGTTGGGCTCTTGTTCTATCAGGGAAACTCCATTTGGTTATAGAGTAGTCTGGGGTGGTGGTTCTAGTTTCATGCCGCATCAGCGAGGTCGAGAAAGAAGCAAAGGATTAGGTCGTTGTATGGAGGATAGACAGTCGTCTGGGGAGCCCAGATCCGACTTTGTGTCAAGAGAGAGCCAAAACTCAGTGGATGGCCATGACTATGTCCCTAGTTCGCTCTCCATACCAGGTGGATTCCCCGGTCACCTTGTAGTCAATAGCAACCCAATTCCAGCACATACAACTCAATTTAGACAGTATGCGGGAACAGAGGTGTGAAGAAAGGAATGAAATTGCATCCTACATCAACGACCTTCAACACATGCAAAATGAGACTCTAGATGCTCTAGAGATGATTTGGCATCAACTTCGATGCTCCAACAACCACCTCCGAGCTTTGGAAATCCAAGTGGAGCATATTGATTATCATATGCATGACCGAGAAACCCTCTTTGTTGCACTCTTGCATTTCCTTCTAATGCTCCTCTATGATGTATTTTTATGAAACTTGTCTTTTTGTCAATTTGTGCCAGTAATAACCAAAGACACCGACTATCTTGGCTGTTCTCTAGGTTTCTTTCTATGTAGAGATTTTCTCCTATGTGCTATCAAGCCTATGATGCTTAGTTGTACTGAAGATCTGTTGTATTCTGATTAATTTTTAGTAGGATAATATAATGAACTTTTTTGACCGACAAAAAAAAGAGTAGGGATATATGTAATTTATTTTATTTCTAATATGGAGTTGATATACAAGATTTTAAAAATATCAATAACAAATAAAAGTTTAATGTAAACATGAAACATTAATAATAGTTGCTTTCTAATTCAATGTATGAGGGATATTTGTAATTATTTCAATGGTTATGTGGATTTGATATGTAATATTTCAAAAAATATTAATAATACAAATAATCAAATGTATGCATACAACAACAAAAATATGGATTTGATATCTAATATTTTAGAAAATATTAATAATAAAAATAATTAAATGTATGCATACAGGAAAAAAATATAAGGGGGCATGTTTAACATTTTAATGTGGAGAAGTGAATTATAAATAAAATATTTCAATGTCAATTACATATATTATACCAACTTAGATCTATCTTAACTCTGGATCTACCAAACCGAGAGGGATCAAATCTCTTTTCACTCTAAAAGATGTTTGCATTTCAAGAGATTTGATCCCTCTTCCTAAATTCAGAGTTAAGATGGATCTAGGTTGGTTTACAACATTAAGAATTAGGAATAACCCTATCTCAAAATTAATTACGTATCTAATTTAGGAATAATGAAAATTTTAAGGGTTAATATTAGCATGTGTATTATTTTTCCATATTAAAAAAAAAAAAAAAATCATCAATATCATTTTTTCTAAAATTGAATTGCCCAAATTTTATAGTACAAAATTATTTTACCTTAGAAATCACCAAAATGTTATTTGAATATTTTTACAAAACAATTCCAAGCATTTTACAATTTGCATATTAAAGAGTGATAACATTGGTCAAGCTTTATAAATTTTAAAATAAATTTCTATCTTTGAAAAAATATAATTTTTAGGAAAAATAACAATAATTAAATAAATAAATATGATTGCTCCAAGGGGTGCTCTTCAACTCAATATGTATATATTGTTACCAAGGCTATGATCCTTACACAAGTGGGTTTGGGCTTTTTGGGTGTTATCTTGTTTGCACTAGAACTTTATTCTTCTTCCTTGTCAAAAGATTATGAATATTTTCAAAATGCTTGAAATGTTAAAATCCACCAAATTTTTTATTTCAAAGTAGATTTAAACATATTATCTTCCACTCAATTGTTCTTCAAAATACATTAAAGTTTCCTCTTCAAAATACATTAACGTTAATAAAATTGACCAAGTTACTAGAAAACTTTTCAAAATACATTATAGTTAATAAATTTAACCAAATTACTTGCCAACTTTTCAAGAATAATATAACATAATTTATAAAATCTTTAAAAATCATTATTTAATTTAACAATCAGAATAAATGCACTTAAATATATTTATTTTTTTAAATAATATAAAACATATGCATTTATAATATTACTTTAAAATTATAGATCTTATAAAAGATGATACAAATCGGTCAAATTCGTACCTTGATTAGGGCAAGTTGAAATCTATTTCGGTTTGACACTACTTTTTGATGAATCTCTGCTTAAACAGCTTTGTGAGAACACTGAATATTGAGTGGAAAGGACAATTTGCAGCTAGCAGATACAATTAGGAGAGTAGCTGGTCAATGTTTCATATTGTGTGGATATCTGTAATTGGTCAGTGTACAATTATGTCCCCATCTAATTCTTCAAATTCTGCGGATCTCTTTATAACTTTTCAGGTCTCCTCAAAACCGTCCATTCCATATAAAAATATCTTAAACTTCCACGCAAATGCATGCACCTGCAACACGCAAAATATTCCATATTTTATTTAGGTGGTGTACGTAGTGTAGTATGAATCTTTGACTATGAAACAATTAGAGCACATAGAAACCTATGTTTAACACGGCTCAGTGACTAAGCTCTATTTAACACGGCTATGTGAGACGTATAAATGGACAAATTTCCTCCGGATTGTGGATTCTTAATCTTTGAGGTGGTGGAGGGTTTAATGATAATGTTTTTAATGATAGCCTAGGGAAAGATACCTTAATGATGGACTCAGCTCAAGCATTCTTTATAAAGGATCAAGTATACTAACCCTAGACTAGACAAAGGTCTCCACAAGCTAGGGCTTATTGATATGCAATGATAAAGAAGTAATTAGAGATGTATAAGTTAGAGAAAGGGTTCACTTAATGATTATATCTCCAAAGGAACTATTAGTTTTCTAAAACCCAACTAGCTAATCCACAATTTTTTACTAAGCAAAGAGCTTAAACTGAACTCAAAATTTAATTCACAAATTGATTTTGTTATCTACCATGCAGCGGAAATAAGGAACAAATGAAGACAAACACATAGTAGACAATAGACAACAAATTTACCCTGGAAACCCCAACTAGGGAAACCTGCAATCTTGGTGTTTTTATATTATTCAACTCAACAAATCTTCAAAAATAGATTACAATCATGAGGGAAAAAATTCCCTTTGCCTCTGCAAACCCTCTCTGCACTAATTAGTACCCTTCACACCAACTCAACCAACCTTCTGCCACCTTCTGCAAGTTCATACGACCTGTACAACCTCTTATGCGCACATATTTTAGCCCCTAGAAGAAGTCTGTGAATTGCTGAAGGTGATCTGTGTGTAATCATCCTCTCTCCTCTTTGCAATTTGCTTATCTGAAACCATAACGTTGAGTTGAATACTTATCTTTTCCACTAAGCTGAACACCAACATCTTCTAGTGCATAATGACCAAGTTTTGCACCCTTTTCCCTCTTAGAAATCAACCTGGTCCCACCAGTACCATGAGTGCATAATTTTTTACTATAGGAAAATTCAATATTTTCCTAAGTAAAAAGCAATAGAAAAAGTAATTTTTGCACCTTGGGCCCACTTGTGGGTCCCTTTTCGAAATTTAGTGCACCCACCAAATCTGGTTGAACTCTTCTTCCTCTAATGTCATTTAACACTCCCTCTTAGAGAGGAAGGTGTTATGAACTACACCTATTTTGTCCCTGAAGTAGACAATGATCCTTCTAGGAAAACATTTGGTCAATATGTGTGTTGTTTTCTCTACTATAGGAATGTACTAAACTCTGATCTTGCCCCTTTGAACATAGTCTCTGATATGATGGTACATGATCTCAATGTGCTTGGAGCGATCATGGAACACTAGATTGTTAGAGAGCTTGATGCAACTCTAATTATCACAATGTATGATTGTAGGCTCCAGCCTCTAACTAAATAGCCCAACAAGCAACTTCCTGAACCACATGGCCTCATAAGCTTCCACGTTGGCAAATATATATTCAACATTTATTGAGCTCAGTGCCACTGATCACTCCTTCTCGTTGAATTTGGAAAAAAATGTTGACCCAACAATGAAGGAACAACCTGAGGTACTCTTCCTATCTATGGAACTACCTTCCCAGTTTGCATTAGTGAAGCTGTTATAGGTCAATTTGGGTACCATTCCCAATGACCTAGTTAAATTGGATATCATCCCCAGAACCAATGAATAGGGTCTATCATCCCCTATCATTTTAGTTGCTACATGCCCTAGGAAAAAGAACAAGAACAAATCATCCATGAATTCCATTGCAAGGTTTCCAAGATTTGAAGTACATGTTATATCATCTGCGAGCTCACCAACGTAGCCTCTCAAGGGACTAACTACTTTACATATGTAGTTACCTCCATTCAAGGGTGCTCTGCAAAGAACTTCCCGACATTCAAGAGTGCGTTGGTTAATTGGGAGCGAAATTCTCATTTTCCCCGAATTTCCACATGGTCAGTGCCTTCTAGAAGAGTCCACATGTGTCAAAATTCAAATCCATGTGTCCATTCAACACCTCTTAGCTTGGGAACATGTATTGCATATTATTAGAAATTCATTGATTGTGAAACTACCTTCATCTTTTCTATAAATTAAGCACAGATCCTAGTACTTGAAAAGGAAGAGATTAGGTAAGGAAATGTTGTTGGTTTCTCAATTGAGTGTTTGATTTGAATGATATGCTGCTGGAGGGATGTTCATTGTGATGAGGCTGGGATGATCTTGAAGTTGGTGACATCAAATCAATCGCTAGTTGTAACCTCCCCCTTCTATCCATTAATAAAGATTGTTGCTTACTTTCCCACGTATGTATCTGTATAATTTTCTATCTTTCATATCATATATTCTTAGCTGATGTATATGTTTCATGTTTCATAGATTTAATTTTTTAAAGTAAATAACCATCTGTATATTGCAATCTCTTTGTTTTTTAGTGTTTATACTTGTAGGAAATACTTTGGCGATCAAAGTTGGATTGGAAGCTACAACAAGAGCGACAGAAGGAGAATAGGAAGCACTTGGACTCCAAGTAAGTTTCTCCATCTTCTTGTGTGTGTATTTACTCTTAGGAAAAGTATCTGCAAAGTCTTTGATCTATTTTTCTAAATGCGTAGCACCACATTTATGGAATGTGTTTTATCCGTAATTCATAATTCCGAATAACAAATTGGCGACTCCGTTGGGGATTTTACCTTCATCCTTGGTCTGCTTATCCACCTAGTAGTATCTACTCTCAATTATTAGCCTTTTGAAACAAAGAATTGCATTAGAAGTGTGTTTAGTAGCTTGAATTTTTTTCTCTTCCGCGCCCAACGCACTGTTGGTCAAGACACAGTGCTTTGCATAGCATTGTCTCCCACTCAGGGGTGCTTTGCAACACACTGTCTCCCCTTAGAGACTGTGTTGCCCCCTAAGCCAACCAAATTCCCTTTGAATTTGTCATTGCCTTCACATTCAATCTTTTGTTTGCTGTGTTTTCAACTGTCTGATGCCTCATAGAGACCAGTGAATTTTCCTAAATCTTCCTCCTTTGAAAAATAAGTTTCTTCAATGTCTCTGTAAGTGTTTTTATTTATCATTGACAAATCAAATTCAAAGTATTTTATTTTTGCATTAGATCCATTAGCTTTCGTAAAGGAAATTTTCGTTCAATTCTTCATTTCCTGTAGGAAAAATTGTAGTTCCATTCTTCATTTTTCCTGAAAGAGAAATTGCTATTAAATTCATCATTTCGCAAAGAAGAAAGCATTTGTTTTTTGTTGATTTGATGCATATAGTTTCCTTTTTGCATTCATATTAAGGGTACTGAAAATAAAAACCTGCATTTGCATGTAGTGGATTGTGTGTTTTGCATAGGAACAAATTAGGAAAGCTGCATATTAGTTTGTGCTCTTTGTTGTTTGCTCTCAAAACTGATTTCTTTTTCCCTTTAGTAGCTAAGATTTTCATTGAAAAAGCTAAAAGTGAAAAGTTTGCTTATCATTTTAGTTTTCATTTTAGGAATTTCCATCACATCATCGCGATGAACCTTGAAAGGCAAATTGATAAACAAGATCAACTTAAAATTTACATCAATTTACCTAAAAAAGCATTGGAACCATAACGATAACATTTAGAAGGTCTAGGCTAGAGACGTGTTCCGGTGTCGTAAAACATAGCAGCTGTTTTTAATTGTCTACGATACATTCCGAGTGTGATACCTCACTCCACGTACGTAAGTATATTGTAACTCATCCACGTACCTTCGGGTATATTGGGTGTTTTTATAGTACGTGTTGGTTCCCTGTACAGTATGGAAAACAAAGGAGAAAAATTAAAAAAAGAATGATAACATCACCATTAACATAGTTCAAGGATCCTGTGAAAGTACTTGTATTACTGATGTCCAGCTCAAAAACAGTTACAGTGCTCCAATCCAACAATCTTTGCAACTCAGAATCTAAGCAAAATACAACCCAACAACCAACCAACACTGATAATGAAAACCATGCAATATTTAACTGCAACTGAGGACATTGCCCTAGTCTAGGGTGATAGATTTGCATTTACTACAGAGTAAATGAAGTTTTGACAATTGAGACCATGCAAGGCCCAAGCCAAAAATATCCTTGATAGACCTATTGTAATAATAACTTTCGAATTAACTCCTGAGCTAACTTTAAGATATTTTTGACCAACTGCTTGCAAAATTAACTTCTAAAATAACTTTTGAATTGATGCTAAAATATCTATTACTGTAATATTGACTTTAGTTGAGAAGCGGGAAATGTTGAGCGGTCTTGACACCTGGCCTTGGTTTTCCTCGTTGATTTGTTCTCTGATTTGTCTTTTAAATTCAAACTATCTTCATCTGTATATCTTTTACTCTATCTTTTATCTTTATCCTCGATTGCTCTGTTTACTTCTTAATTCTGTTCTTTAACTGTTTTTATCTTTAACCTCTCTTTATCTGCCTTTCATTTGTTCTTTAACTCTGTTTTTTATCTTTAACTGTGACTTCTTTATTTCATTTCTTGTACCTTTTACTGTCGCAGTAAGCTCTCATTTTACCTTACTCTGTCATCTTCATTAAATAAACCTTGTTGTATTTGGAGTAATTGTACGATCCTCAATAATCATGATCCATTGTTGCTTCAGTTTATTCTTCCGCTCCTAATCCTCTGTAGAATAAAGCCTTTTAACTGAAATCCAAGGAGTCTGGATTTAAACATTTTTTTGGAATTGGCATCGCAAATCATTTATCCTATCTCTTGGTGTGCAGAGCACCTGAAAAATTTAAAACAATTTGTTAATAAAATGAGATGCCATAGGGTGGGGAGCAATGGTGATTTTCATATTATGGCACGGAGGCGGTTTATGGTTTATCGCATGATGCACAAGTGGTTTGGCAGTTTTGGATGGAGGGATGCGATAAAATGTCAGGATGACTCATGGCGGAAGGGAGGGTTGTGAAACCGCCCATTTCGAAACCCCTCAAAGGTTTTAAATGTCAGGCAGTTGGGGATGCAATAAGGAGCGAGGGCCGTCGGATTGGGTGGCGGAGATCTGACGGTGTTCGTGTGTGGATTTACCGTGGGTAGGTTTTGAAAGGTGGGGCCGGGATTTTAAATGAAACATAGATTTAAAATACAGCGCGGGGTTTTAATATAATGGGCAGCGATGTGAAGTGCAGCTCGGGGAAATATTAAAACGGGGGGAAGGTATATTAAAGCGTAGGCTTTAATATAGTGTGAGTCGAATTTTTAAATGAAATAGGGGTCGGGGTCTAATAGACAAAGTTTATTTGCAGTGGGACCTGGGTTTAAATATAGTGGGGGGGTGGAATATGAAGAAGCAGGGTTTAAATGTGGGGGCCTTATATCTTTTAAATTAAAAACATTGTAAAAAATGGGGGTTTTACATGTTTTTAATGAAACAGGGAAATAGGTAAAAGGGGAAAGGGTATTAGCATGAGAATGGGGTTTAAGCATAGGGAAAGAGGTTTAAGCAGGGGAAAAGGCTAAAATTAGGGGATTAAGGTCAGACATAGGATTTCAGAGCATGAGAGTATCAGAAAAAGCAAAATGAAAGGTAATGGAGAGGTTAAATTGAAGATAATGAAGGTAGTGAGATTTCTGAAAATAAATGATAGTCAGGGAAATGTTATTTTCAACATAAGAAATATAAGGAATATGTAGTCTCCGGTGATGCGGTGAAAATACAAGATTCTAATAGTGGCTCCAACTAGGGAGGGCAGCTTCTTTAGAAGGTGTCAAGAAATTTGTAGACCAGTAGCCTGATTTATTTGGCTGATTCCTACTCTGCAATTTTTATCTGCTGCAACTGTTGTGATTGTGTCTTTCAAAAACTAAAATCCATACTTACTACAAAACTGAGGTCTAAAACACATTTGATCTTGAGTTTGAACAAACAACCTGAAATTGAGAACTTTGAAAAATGCTCAAGTTCTTAAGAGCTCCTTTGCATACTTACCTACCCTAATATAACTTGGAGGTACATTTTTACTAAGTGAACTCCCTTCTCCAATGAAACCAATCAAGTAAATGACTACATGATTGATTCTTGTTCTGCCTTTTGGGTATGCTGAAAAAAAAAAGGCCACTCCCATCTTACCTGCTTTTGAATAGCAGTGCTCAAAAGTTTCTTTAAACTCTACAACAAACCATTCCTGGCATAGAATACTCCTTTTTTAGATGTTTATAAGAAACCAACAAAAGGATCTTGGAATAATACCTGGCCCTAAGGATTTAAATAATCAGCTTCATCTAGGACTATTCCCTGTTCCACTTTGTTGTGCTTGGGATTCTTTTGAGAAAGAACCTTTACCCCTTCTTCATGATCTTCTAACTTGGTAACCTCATAATATACTACTATGATGTCCTCAAGCAAACCTAATATGCCTTGATTGAGTTGGTTGAATTCTATTTGAAGGCCATCATTTTGATGAGTAGGGGCACTCTCTGGAAATAGGCCTTCTTGAGAAGGTAGTACAACATCAGTATCAATATGTTCTTTTTTTTTTCTGCATGAGGAAATGCTTCAGTACAGAAATCAACAGTAGAACAAATAGAAATAATTTCTTTATATAAAAATTTAGAGGTTGGCTTCATGCTTAGAATCTGATTAATTTATTCTTCGGTTAAAGGAGGAGGAATTATTTTTTTTCTTTGGATAGAACCACAGTTGTTCTCTTTCTCTTATGAAGACTGATCATAAGGCTGAATGTCTTCTTGAACCTCACACAAAAGAGAAGATGAATCATCATTTGTCCCTTCAGAGAGATCTTGTACATCTTCTTTCATTTCCCGATTGCTTTCATTCTCAACCAACTTCTCTTGGTTGTCATGACAGTTAAATTGAGCATGAAATTCAGGAATTTCTTCTAATAGATCCTCATGATGCCAATTTCCCAAATCTGCATCAGTATTTACAAGGTATTATATGAGATCTTCAGACTGATCACAACAATTTTTAGCTAATGATAAATATGGAGAATTTTCTTTATAATGCTCATAAAACAACTTGTGGGAATATTTTAAAGAAAACAAACTACCAGGGTTCAGACCTTCATACCATTTCTTTTCCTTCCCTTCTAATGTTAGCATTAACATCTTCATGAGGCAATCCTCATGCCATTCAATCTTCAACCTCCATGAGTGTATATGAAATTTAATGAGATGTAACAAGGGTTCATCAATCTTTTCATCTAGAAAAATAGAAAAATTAGTGTCCCAATTTACTTGAGGCATTTTGTGTGGGAATCCAGGAATGTGATCTCTGTTCATTGGATCATACCTGCATTGTATCCTTAAATCCATCTTAGTTAATTAGTCAGAGAAAAAGGGTCACTGCATCTTCACAACCAAGCTGGATTTTTCTACCAGTGGAGTCTTTAGGCCTACTGAGAGCCGTGGAGTCACTAGGTGGATGATTTCAAATTTCTTGAGGCGGGATGTTGTCCACCATCGGCAACCAGATACCAATCTTGGCTAATACTTGAATAATCTAATCTTGAGTGGGGTTTCCAAGTTCTAAAGAAATGTTAAGCTTTTTCAATAACTCAGTTTTCCCCAGTATGGTCGCCATTATGTTGGCTCCCTGTAACTTGTAAGATTGGCAAGAAAAAATAGTAGAGAACCACATCAAACCACTTTGGAATCTAGGACCTAGCCTTCTTGGGCTCAGAGAGGGCTCTCTCTGTATTTATGATTAACTGATTTAACTTTATTATTATATTTTCTGATTTTAGGCTAGTTATAAAGTTTGGGGTTGTTTGTTTGATTATTTTGTTTGATTGTTTTTTTGGTTAGATAGATAGAAAATGTGGGAAGCTTAATCCATTGGGATATGGAGTCATAAAGGGTTGAGTTGTACATCAAATTTTCAAGGGTTTTCACAAGGCAAGCTAAATATATCAAATGGATCTCTGTGGAAAGTTGAATATGAGATGATAGTGAGTTCAGTAAAGCTAAATAGCAATTAAGAATTCTTTAACTATACTTCAACATAAAAACATAGCAGATAGTCTCTGAATTCTACATTCAGGTCTTTAGAGGAAAACATTTAAGATAACAGTTCAATGGAGGTAAAGAGCAGTTAAGAATTATTTAACTGAAATTCATAAGAAAGACCTCAAGATAACAATTTCATAGAAACTAAAGGGTAGTTAATAATTATTTAGTTAAAATTCAAAAGGAAACCTTAAGATAACAACTAGGTAAAACAAAGAGCATTTAATAATTCTTTAGTTATACTTTGTGGCGGAAAACATTGAGATAATAGCAACAGACAGAAATAAGGTGCTCATGCAACATATCTTAATCTAAAATTTATGTTTCTGCTATCAGGGAGATTGATGTATAGTATGGAAAACAAAGGAGAAAAATTAAAAAAAGAAGGATAACATCACCATTAGCATAGCTCAAGAATCCTGTGAAAGTGCTTGTATTACTGACGTCCAACTCAAAAACAGTTACAATGCTCCAATCCAACAATCTTTGCAACTCAGAGTCTAAGAAAAATACAACCCAACAACCAACCAACACTGATAATGAAAATACATGATGTATTTAACTACAACTAAGGAGGTTTCCCTAGTCTAGGGTGACGGATTTGCATTTAGTACAGATTAAATGAAGTTTTGACAATTGAGACCATGTAAGGCCCAAGACAAAAATATCCCTGATAGACCTACTGTAATAATAACTTTCAAATTAACTCCTGAGCTAACTTTAAGATATTTTTGCAGCTACCTGCAGAATTAAATTTTACAATAAATTTTGAATTGATGCTAAAATATCTCTGACTATAATATTGACTTTAGTAGCTTTTATTAAATCAAAATTTAGGCTGTAGGTGGCCAGCATGGTTGAGAAGAGGGTAATGCTGAGTGGTCTTGATAGCTGGCCTTGGTTTTCCTTGTTGATTTGTTCTCTGATTTGTCTTTTAACTTCAAACTGTCTTCATCTGTATATATTTTACTCTATCTTTTATATTTATCCTCGATTGCTCTGTTTACTTCTTAACTATGTTCTTCAACTTTTTTATCTTTAACCTCTCTTTAGCTGCCTTTCATATGTTCTTTAACTTTGTTTTTTATCTTTAACTCATGACTAATCTGTTTCACGTCTTGTACCTTTTACTGTCACAGTAAACTCTCCTTTTACCTTACTCTGTCATCTTCATTGAATAAACCTTGTTGTCTTTGGAGTAATTGTACGATCCTCAATAATCATGATCCATTCCTACTTCAATTTATTGTTCCACTCCTGATCCTCTGTAGAGTAAAGCCTTTAAACTGAAATCCAGAGAGTTTGGATTTAAACAATTTTTTGGAATTGTCATCACAAATCGTTTATCCTATCTCTTGGTGCGCAGATCACCTGCAAAAATTAAAACAATTTGTTAATAAATGGGATCCCACAGGGTGGGGAGCAATGGTAATTTTCGTATTATGGCGCTGAGGTGGTTTATGGTTTATTGCACGATGCACAAGTGGTTTGGCAGTTTTGGATGGAGGGATGTGATAAAACGTTGGGATGACATGTGGCGGAAGGGAGGGTTGCGAAACCGCGCATTTCGCAAACCCTCAAAAGTTTTAAACATCGGGCGGTTTGGGATGCGATAAGGCGCGAGGGCCGTCGAATCAGATGGCAGAGATCTGACGGTGTTCAGGTGTGGATTGACCACGAGTAGGTTTTTAAAGGTGGGTCCGGGATTTTAAATGAAATGGAGGTTTAAAATACAACGCAGGGTTTTAATATAATGGGCAGCGATGTGAAGTGGGGCCCAGGGAAATATTAAAACAGGGTGAAGGTATATTAAAGCGTAGGCTTTAATATAGTATGAGTTAGGGTTTTTAAACGAAATAGGGGTCGGGGTCTAATAGACAGAGTTTATTTGCAGTGGGAACCGGGTTTAAATATAGTTGGGGGTGGGGGGGGGGGAATATGAAGAAACGGGGTTTAAATGTGGGGGCCTTATATCTTTTAAATTAAAAACATTGTAAAAAATGGGTTTTTTACATGTTTTTAGTGAAACGGGGAAATGGGTAAAAGGGGAAGGGGTATGAAGAAGGAGAATGGGGTTTACAATAAAGGGAAAGAGTGGGCTGTATGTGAAAAGGCTAAAATGAGGGGATTAAGGTCAGACATAGGATTTCAGAGCATGAGAGTATCAGAAAAATAAAAATGAAAGGTAATGGAGAGGTTAACTGGAAGATAATGAAGGCAATGGGATTTCTGAAAATAAATGATAGTCAGGGAATATTATTTTCAGCATAAAAAATATAAGGAATATGTAGTCATCTGGTGATACTATAAAAATACAGGATTCTAATAGTACGAAAAGTATAAAGGGGTGCTCTCACTGTGTGGTTTCACATTAGACAACGCTAATACGGACTTGGGCCTCCACGTACCTTCGGGTATATTTGGGAGGAAAAATTTAGGTTGCTATCCATCCATAGTGAACCAAGTCGACCGCCTTGTAAATTGTGATACACCGAAAACAACATTCAGGGAGATTGCCTACCCGTACTTCTTGGTTCGCCAGGAGATATTCTGCAGTTCATAGTCTCTTGGTAAACCTCTTTCCTAGCATTACCCTTTTATTTTGTTTATTTTTTTTTAGTCATAAAATAAATCATTCATCATGGAAGAAGAAAATCCATTTCCCTGTTGTTCGCGTAGACTTGCATTGTAACCACCTTTACCACAGGAAGTCACTTCTAGTCAGCGAAGGCGACTCACTCTACCGAAACTATTACCATCAGTACCTCTGGTAAAGCATCATCTTCCCATATACCAGAGTCGGCACAAGTTGTTTCTACAAATCCTGGTTTATCTATTGTTATCGAGACAGAGTCGTCACAACTACCCATGGTCACGATCCATCCAATCAATGAGACCATACCTCCTGAACCCGACGTTGTTCAACCGGAAGTTGATCCGGATCCCATCATGATTTAGGGGGAATTTTTTATTGCTCAAGCTATACATCATCCCCAGGACCAATGAAATATGGTCTATCATCCCCAGGACCAATGAAATATGGTCTATCATCCTCTGGACCAATGAAATAGGGTCTATCATCCCCTTATATTTCAGTTGCTATATGCCCTAAGTGGAGAAAATCTTGATCCTAAAGTCGAACAACTAGAAGTTGTTCCTATATTAGTCGCTCCACAATCTATTGTAGCCATTGAGTCTCCCATATCATGCAGTCAACCA
Source organism: Pinus albicaulis (assembly GCA_034641835.2). Classification (NCBI taxonomy): domain Eukaryota; kingdom Viridiplantae; phylum Streptophyta; class Pinopsida; order Pinales; family Pinaceae; genus Pinus; species Pinus albicaulis. The sequence continues at coordinate 182,177,748 of CM076576.1, read as the reverse complement.
CCTGAAATATACTTTGGGCTTGACGGCGAATTTCTTCCACCTGGTTTGATTTCGATTGAAGAAATACCACAAGACGAGACACCTTTAACTCCAAATCATTTTCGGTAGGAGCTTTATCTGTACGAGTCTTTTCCTCAATCACCTTCCTCTGCTTTTGTTGATCCTGTTTCACTTCGAGTTCCCATAGATTCTATAGGGTATACACTGGGTCATTTGACCATGGCTGAGATAACATCCCATACTGAACCATCTATTCCAGCTATGACAACATCTATTGTTGCTTCATCTTCGATGTTTTGTTCATTGAATTTACCCATGTCATCATCTGGAATCCTATCTAGTTCCTCCCTTATGAGTACTGAACGGCTTGATCCTTTATTCACATCTTCAGTGCAATATCAAGCTCGTCCCATCAGTTATTCTCCTTCGTGGCCGGTGATTTCACAGAAATTACCCTCTAAAATTCCAAAACTCAATGAAAACCCTGGAAAAGAACCGTCAACACATGTTATAACTTATCATTTGTGGTGCTCATCAAAATCCTTAAATGATGACTCCATTATACTACGTCTTTTCTAACGCACACTCATTGGTCCAACTGCACAATGAGGATAGTTATTTTTGCTGTGTCAACCTTGTTAAAAAATGAAACAAATTCATGAGCATAGTTCTTTTTCTCATGTCAAGCTCGTTAAAAAATGAAACAAGGTTCGATGAGGATATTATTTTTTTTTCCTGTGTCAACCGAAATAAATGAAACATGTTCCCATGAGGATAGTTCTTTTACTGTGTCAACCTCATTAAAAAATGAAACAAGCCATGAGCATAGTTCTTTTCCTCTGTCAAGCTCGTTAAAAAATGAAACAAATCCTCCCCTATAATGAACCTTCATTCCATCCAACTCTTATTAACATGTACTCTACTTAGGTGAATGAAATTAAGCTTGGGGGGCATCTTCTCTCGTTAGGGAATTCAAACATTTCTTACCAAACGACGCAATCTATCACGAAGCTAGGGCAAAAACAAGTTCAAAGCTCCAAAATGCAAATGGTAACTATCAAATGGTAAAAATGAATAGTAAAACTCTTTAAATTAGTCATTTGATTATTTTCAAATCATATTTATTGCCGTGACTATGGTTTTATTCTATTTTAATTATGAAACAAGTATTTTTAATCCATTTGATGTTGTTCTAAACAGGTTTTACAACTGATGAGCAGATTATTCATGCATATTATTTCAAGAATGATTTGACCACAAAGCATACTTTTATCCTTATTTTTTGAGCTTTGTTAAAAATAAAAAAAGGACTTGAAGCGCACTTTTATCTCCTTTTTGAGCTTTGATAACGGTGAAAAAGGAACCCCTGGAGCCTTCTTTTAGCTCTTTTCAGACTCCGATAATGTGAAAATATTGCCGAGCACTTGTCTTTTCGAGCTCATAAAAGTAAATGAATTGATATATACTTAGTATAAGTTTAACCCTTTTCTGGACTGAGATAGATTATTTATGAAAAAGGAATGCCTTAGTCAAATATGGCTAAGAGGTTCTCTCAGATATTATTTTACACTTTTTCGGATTTGAGCGGGATGTCACTGTCATTAGGCTCATTAAAACATAAAATAGCGACGAGCTTGTCGATCATGGCAAGAATCGAGTTTCAATCATCGCTAGACTTGTTAAATTATTAAATAGTGATACATTATTCGCCTGAAGGGTTGAATTATAGATCAAGCATATGTTATCCTCCTCAATCTTGTTAAAAAATAAAGAGGTACTAGTCGACAAATGATAGGGGAAAATTTAGGAAAGTGAACAGAACTTTTTATGGTAGCAAGTTGCTCTTGAACATGACCCTTCACTCCATCATTGTGACTGTTTGGGTTGGGCAATATTCTTGACGGTTCATTCGTACCTATGGTTCATCATACCTTCACTTCAGTTTTGGGTCACTGCTGCCAACTCACCTCAGTGTCACCGATATGTTCAAGAGAATTCATCTAGTGAATACTCATCCTTCTACAATACTCATAAACCTTCATTCTCACGACAATCATCCATGAAAATTGCTATATCAGGTCATACTTTGTCTCCGAAACCAGTAACTCTCGTTTCGCAATAAAGTGACTTCTTGTCGACGTCAAATCATCGTCGAGGAAGTTCACTTAGAAACATCATCTTCCAATACCATGAGGCTTGTTACAACATCGACAAGATCCTCACTTCCAGACTTTTGACCAAAATATTTTGTTTGGCATTCGACATCAATCATCTATTCACACCTTACGAAATGTACTGCAGTACCTTAAGGGCCATTTACATCAATGATGGTTCTCTCACATTTTTTAACAGCTCACATCATTGGTTGGTAATCAAACGATGTCTTACCATGTTTGACTACAAATCAGATATTCGCATGGCTAGACTTGTACCTGAACGATCGAGTGAACGAGATAAGAAGACCCCGGATCTAGTTTCAACCTTCTGGTATGTGATTTCAGGATTGTTGTACACATCATCTGTATGGTGACCTTACATACAGATCGTCATTCGAACATGGGCCTATATCTGTAGGCATGTCTGTATTGGGTAACATTCCAATGTAGATGACTTTCTGCACTATGTACATTTTATTAGATACTTTATGTGCTAAGCATGGGAATGCCTTCCCTCAGTAATTTGTGATCAAGAGGATATATCATGATGTAATGTATTTTAAGATTGATGTAGGTCATCACTCTGCTTCAGCTCCAGCCCATCACAGTGTACAACATCTCATTCAAAAAATATTGTTATTATTATTCTAACTTCATTCTTTAGGGTACAATATGTTATAGGTCAATTTGTGTACCATTCCCAATGACCTGGTTAAACTGGACATCATCCCTAGAACCAATGAATAAGGTCTGTCATCCCCTATCATTTCAGTTGCTACATGCCCTAAGACAAAGAACAAGAACAAGTCATCCATGACTTCCATTGCAAGGTTTCCAAGATTTGAAGTACATGTTATATCATCTGTGAGCTCACCAACGCAACCTCTCAAGGGACTAACTGCTTTGCATATGCAGTTACCTCCATTCAAGGGTGCTCTGCAAAGCACTTCCCGACATTCAAGAGTGCGTTGGTCAATTGGGAGAGAAATTATCATTGTTCCGGAATCTCCACATGGCCAGTGCCTTCTAGAAGAGTCCACATGTGTCACACTTCAAATCCATGTTTCCATTCAACATCTCTAAGCTTGGGAACATGTCTTGCCTATTATTAGAAAGTCATTGATTGTGAAACTACCTTCACCTGTTCTATAAATTGAGCACGGATCCTAGTGCTTGAAAAGGAAGAGATTAAGTAAAGAAATGTTGTTGGTTTCTCAATTGGGTGTTTTATTTGAGTGATATGCTGCTAGATGGATGTTCATTTTGATGAGGCTGGGATGATGCTGGAGTGGGTGACATCAAATGAATCGTTGGTTTTAACCTCCCCCTTCTATCCATTAATAAAGATTGCTGCTTACTTTCCCACATATGTATCTGTATAAGTTTCTATCTTTCATATCATAGATTCTTAGCTAATGTATATGTTTCATGCTTCATTTATTTAACTAATTAAAGTAAATATCCATATGTATATTGCAATCTCTTTTCTATTTAGTGTTTATACTTGCAGGAACTAGTGTGGCGAACAAATTTGGATTGGAAGCTACAACAAGAGTGATAGAAGGAGAATAGGAAGTGCTTGAACTCCAAGTAATTTTCTCCATCTTTCTGTGTGTCTATTTACTCTTAGGAAAAGTGAGTCTTTGATATATTGTTCTAAATGCATAGCACCACATTTAGGGAATGTATTTTATCCGTAATTCATAATTCCGCATAATAGAAGCCTTCCAACTTCACTCCATCAATTTATTTGTACATTAATCCATAATTGATTGTTCCTATAAGGTATCTAAAAATATTCTTAGAAACAACCCAATGTACTATAGTAGGCTCTACCATGAACTAACTTAACTGGTTCACTGCATAGCAAATGTCAGGTCATGTGTTCACCATATACATTAATTCCTATGTCTAGAGGTGATGTAATACATGTATCCCATGAGGGATGGAGAAGAGAATGGAGCACATACATTCGAATGAACCAAGTCAAAGATAACCTTGGCTCAGTTTTTACTTGTGGGAAAGGATGTCTTGGCATACTTGCCAAGTTTGCAGTGCTTGCACATGTCATGTTGGTCTATGGTGCACTGTGGAAATCTTGTGGCTATCTCCCAAAGTATTTGTAGTGCTCCATGGTGTGAATGTCCCATATGCATGTTCCATAACTCCCTAAGGTATCCGCCCTACTCATGACCCTCCTTTCTGCTACTTAGGGTCGTGTCTGTCTCAAACTATAGCCTATAAAGGTTCTTCACCCTCACATTGATTTGCTTCATGGCTCCAAAATTTAAGGGCTTGAGGTAGGTCTTTTCTCTGTTTAAAATGAATTCATAACCCTTGTCCTCTAGATTTGAAACAAAAACAAGGTTCTTTTTATGGCCTAGAACATAAAGGACATCCTTGAGATGAAGAGGGTTACCAATCTCCCTCTCAAATCTGGCAATACCCATGCTCTTGGTCAAGTATGTGTCATCATCTCCTACCTAAATGTGAAAATTCATGTCCTTATCCATCGACTAACTGAAATATTCCTTGTTCCCAGTCATATAGATTGATGCTCCACTGCCAATGTACCATACATTGTTGGCTATAGATCTTTCCACACAAGCTATGAGTGAGAACTCCTTCTCAAACTTGGATATGAACTTGTCCACTTCTACTGAAGCTGTCGCTTAGTCCTTCTTGGACACCTTCTTCCTCTTTGGACACTTGGTGGTGTAGTCTTCAAACTGATGGCACTAGAAGAATTTTATTTTCTTGAGATCCTTCTTTTCTTTCTTGTCTTTGGAGTTGGACTCAACCCCTCATGTTCCCTTCTTTCATTTAACCTTTTCCCCTTTTCCAGCTAGGGAAAAGTTCTCCTCTCCTTCATTCTTGACATGAGCTCCTGATATTTTAGAATATATATATTACAGAGCAATGGAACACATAAAAGTGTGCGCAAATACAAACACAAAAAACATATAAAATAAGAGAGACACATATATATTTGGTTCACAAACTTGGGCTACTTCCACGGAGAAACAACCAGTCCTTCCTTTATAATATCCAGCTAAATGAATAGACATAACCTACATCAGATTCACTGTAATATCCTCTACTCTCTCACAAAGTCCCCCTTTCTCTTTCTCTCTTGGAAGACACTCTCAACACAGTTCCCTCATACAACAAAGGGGTTGTATTCTAGGGAAAAAACCCTAAATTAAACATAACTTCTTCCATCAGATCATCCGCCTAATGAATGGCCCAGATGGACTACAAAATTACAATATCTTACAGGGAAAATTCTCATCTATTTTTAGCTTCAGGGGTGCTGCCCCTAAACTGCTGCTAGCCCCTGGACCCCTCAACTGGGGGGGATGGTCCCCTCCAAACCCCTGTGGGGGGACTTGTGGAGGGGTGTACAATCTTCCTGGGGTATACATTCGGCTGAAACAAATACCTCTAAATTAGGATGATAATAAAGCTCCACACCCAACATGATCTATCCTACCTCTAAATCTCCTCTTGAACATAGGCACTCCACAACCACTCCTAGTCTGAAATCTTCTCTCTACCACTCACTATGTCATGGAAATTTTTCCATTATTTATGAAGCCCTAACATCACAAGGCTCTGCACATCTACTTCGGGTACTATCTCCCCCACACCAACTAACTCATCCTTCACCTTGGTGAGCCTAGTGAGATAAGAAATTATGGGCTCAGACTTGTCCATCCAAATATTTCTTAGTTTTTCCTTGAGCAGATATTTTATGGCTTCCCTTGAGCCTTGGTAGAGGTTCAAAATAAATTTCCACATTTCTTTGGCAATCTTGTTGGCAAAAATATGTGACACAATGTGGTCTTTGACTCCCTCAAGAATTATCCTTATCTCTCTTGCATCATTCTTGTTATATTAAGCCAACTGCTGGGGGTTAGTTGGTGTGGCTGGTGGGTTCTCCACAAACTCCTTCACACCCTTCTCCTCAAGCACACGATACTCCTCTCTTTCCATGAGTAGAAATTTTTTTCTCCCTCCAAACTGTGTTATGGTCTCAAACCTTAGTAAGAAATTTTGGTGGGCGAACTCTTTAGAAACCCTTGTGCACTAGTTTAACTGGTGAAAACTGCACTATGTGGGTTAAACCCTAGGTTGTGCTACTAGAAACCCTTGCACAACCCTTTTTCTCTTGTGTGCCTTCCCTCTGCACCTTAACCTATTCTCGAGGTAAAAAACACAACACTGGTCTTCACTTAGAGACAAAGCTCTGATACCATGTTAGTTTTCTAAAACCCAGCTAACAAATCTATAATTTTTTACTAAGTAAAGAGTTGAAACTAAACTCAAAATTCAATTCACAAATATTATGAGTTTACCAACTATCATGTAGTGGAAATAAGGAACAAATGAAGACAAACACACATTACATAGTACACAAGAAATTTACCCAGGACATCGCAAGTGGGGAAATCCTGCCATCTTGGTGTTTTTATATTATTCGTCTAAGCAAATCTTCAGAAATAGATTATAATCATGATAGAAAAAATTCCCTGTGCATATGAAAACCCTTTGTGCAGTGGTATGCGCACTTCAAACCAAATCGGTCTACCTTCCCCGCCCTTTTGCAAGTTCATACATCATGTACGACCTCTTCTACGCACAAATTCTAGCCCCTGAAAAGAAGTCTATGAATGTTGAAGGTGATTTGAGCTTAATCAGCCTCTTTTATCTCTACAATTCATTGATCTGAAACCCTAATGATGAGTTGAATTCTTCTCTTCTTCGTTGAGCTGAACACCAAGATGTTCTATTGCATAATGACCAAATTTTGCACCATTTTCCCTCTTAGAAGTTAACTTGGGCGCACCACTACAACGAATGGATGAGATTAGATCTCCTTAGATGACTGAGATAAATCTAATTTTAGACTATAGGAAAATTCGAATTTTCCCAAGTCAAAAACAATAAAAAAAAAAAGTAATTTCTACACCTTGGTCCCACTTGTGGGTCCCTTTACCAAATTTAGTGCACCTGCTAAATCTAGTTGAACAAGATAAACCCTTAAATAGGATTCAATTTTAAGATTGAATAGGGTTTAGGGTTTCTAGGGCACAAATATTTTTTGGAAGAATGATGTTAGCCCAATTCAGAGACATTTTACCACAAAAAGTCTAGATTTTGTGTTTATATGGTTTATAGAGGAAAACCATATAGTTTCATTTAGAAACATCCATCCAAAATTAACCTGCAAGAAATTTAGCCTTGGAAAATCCATAGCAACTTCCCTTAGAAATCCTAAAAGGAATAAAAGACAAGAAAATATTTGGTTTAAAGAATTTTTTGTCAACGCAAACTTGATGAGTTTCTATTCTAGATTTGGGAAAATGGAATTTTAGGGAAATTTCTTAATTAAAGATGAAATTTTTTTGGAGTAAGGGTGGAAAGATCATTTTCCATTAGCAAAACCTTAATTATATTTTTTGTGAGGGAAGAAATTAAATATAGAAGATGTGCCCTATGAGTTCTTTTGTAGGTTTAATGGAATAATATTTTTAACATGAAAAAATTTGTGAAGATCTCTAATAAATAATAAGCATTTAGTTATGGAACATTTAGAAACTCTAGAAACAATACATTCACGTGAAAAATATGGAAAATTCAACAATAAACTTATAATTTATTCCAATAAATTCCTTTTTTCAATCCTAAAAAGACATCTCCAAAGCAAAAATCAATCTCCAATAGTAAGATGCTCCTAAACAATCACATTTTTACCAAGCATAGTGCTAGATAAGTCAATTCACACTCTCAAAGGACAATGAATTCACATGTGTGATGAAAAAATTAAGTGGAAGGATCCTTTATTTATATGAGGTTTATTACTATGAAACAAGCTCCAAAAATAGAACAAAAGAGAGATCAATGCCTTAGAAATAAGCCACTTCGAGGGGGAAACCTCCTTTGCATTACATAAATAAACAATTCTTGGATGATACAAATGACAAAACCTCCTTCTATATATAGGAATCCATGGGGTCACAATACAATCCTGGCCGACCTAACAATAATCATGTAAGGACACAATAATAACAATATGGGGGTTATAGGGGTACATCAATACCAATAATGGGGTTACACTAACAACAATAAGGGACCACACTAGTAATCTAGGGACCAAACATGCCCCTCTCCTTAAAAAAATTGTTTTCCTCAATGCTTGAGTAGCTCTGGATGCTTCTGTATAAATTCTCATCCTCCCATGTAGAATCTTCAGTGGGTAAGTTCTTCCACTTGATGAGATACTCTAAAATTGATCGATTTCGTAGCTGTCGAGTTCTTGTTTATGTGACTGCTTCAGGTTCCAATATGAGTTTTCCTTCCTCATCAAGTTCTGGAAATATTGTTTGAACTGGAATTTTTTCACCTATAACCTTCTTTAATCATGAAACATGGAAAACTAGATGTACTCACGAAGAAGTGGGAAGCTCCAATTTGTATGCCACAGTACCATTCTTTTGCAACACCTTGTAAGGACCATAGTACTTTAGTGATAATTTAATATCCTTCTTAGCTTGCTTGAGGGAGATTTGTTTGTATGGTTGTAGCTGTAAAAATACCTAGTCTCCTACATCAAAACTTCTCTCGTTGCGATGTTGATCTACCTCTTGTTTCATTCGATTTTGTGCCAAATTTAGGTTATCCTTTAAGATTTGGAGAACTTGTTGATGCTCGATGTGATCTTCCACTACTTGAACCTTAGAATTTTCTATTAAAGCTGATGTGATGGATGGTGGATGATATCCATAACGTGCCATAAATGGGGTCATTTTTGCTTCAATATGGAAGGAAGTGTTATACCACCATTCAGCTAGAGGTAACCACTTGACCCATTGTGTTTGCTTATTAGATTAAAAAAATGAAGATATGCTTCCAAAAATTTGTTCACTATCTCAGTTTGACCATCGGATTGAGGATGATAAGATGAGCTATGAGCTATTTGAGTACCCAAACAAGAAAATAATTCCATCCAAAAATTTCCAGTAAAAATGGGATCTTTGTCACTTATAATAATCTTTGGGTTTCCATGTAGCTTTTGAATTGTTTCCATAAATTTAATAGCAACTGCACATGCTTTAAATGGATGAGATGATGCACAAAAGTGTGCATACTTGGTAAGTCTATCAACTACCACCATGATGACACACTTTCCTTCGGACTTAGGTCAACCCGTGATAAAATCCATTGAAATCTCCTCCCAACGTTGACTTGGAAATGATAAAGGCTATAGAAGACCCGGGGTCTTAATTGTCTCAACTTTATTTTGCTGGAAAACCAAACATTCCACCACAAACTTTTGAATATAAGATTTAAGGCCATCCCAAACAAAATTCTTTCTTCACCCCGTGGTAAGTTTTTAGAAATGTTGAGTGTCCTCCTAAACGAGAAGTGTGCAATTCCAAAAGAATCTTTTGTTTTAGTTGTGAATTCTTACAAAGATATAAGCGATCTTTGTACCATAAGGAATCATTTTTCCAAATAAATGTATCATATGTACTAGGATCTTGCTCCAAATTTTGAAGGAGTGTCCACACTTCTTCGTCCTTGTTCCATTCATCCCTTGCTTTGGTTATCCAATCTGGTTGGATAATAGAAATGGCACAAAGCAATGCTTCCACCTCTTCATCCTTTCTTGAGAGTGCATCTGCAACAACATTTAGCTTCCATTTTTTGTTGATAATTTCAAAGTCATAACCCAACATCTTTATGACCCATTTTTTCTACTCTTCTGAAGATAGTCTTTGTTCCAAAAAGTGTTTAAGACTATCATGATCATTTTTTACCTTGAAGTGTCTTCCCATTAGGTAAGGTCGGCATTTCTTTAGTGCATGTAGTATTGCCAACATTTATTTCTCATAAATAGCTTTCTGTAAATACTTTCCTTTGATTGGACTACTTTCAAAAGCAATGGGTCTTCCTTCTTGCATTAAAACAACACCAATTCCATTTCCTGAGTCATCACATTCCACAATAAAGGTTTTTGTGAAGTCTAGCGTAGCTAAGACCAGTGCTAGGCACATTGCCTCTTTAAGATGTTCAAAGGCCTTAGTTGCTTTAGGAGTCCACGAAAATGCATCTTTCTTCAATAATGTTGTTAGAGCTGTTGCTATTCTGCCATAATTCTTAACAAACTTGCGATAATACACTGTTAACGTGAGAAATCCTCGCAACTACTTTATGGTTGTGGGGACTTTCCATTCCTTAATGGATTTAATTTTGTTAGGGTCTATCTTAACACCCTCGTTAGATACAATATGACCCAGATATTCCACCTCTTGTACTCCAAAGAAACATTTGGAGGTTTTTGCATATAATTGTTTCTCTTCCAATAGTTTGAGCACCCTGTCAACATGTTGAACATGATCCTTCCAAGACTTGTTGTAGATGAGTATATCATCAGAAAATACTAACACAAATTTTCTAAGGCAGGGTTTTAAAATGGAATTCATCAACCCTTGAAATGTAGAAGGTGCATTGGTAAGGCCAAAAGGCATGACAAAAAGTTCATAATGAACCTCATGAGTTCGAAATGATGTTTTCGGAATATCTTCAGTCTTCATTCTAATTTGATGATATCCTGAACAAAGATCCAACTTGGTAAAATAAATTGCTCCATGTAATTCATCCAATAATTCATCAATCACAGGAATTGGAAATTTATCTTTAATAGTGAGCTTATTGAGCTCCCTATAATCCGTACACATGCACCATGATCCATCCTTCTTGTGCACCAATAATACTGGAGCAGAGAAAGAACTTTCACTAGGTTGAATTATACCAACCTCTAACATTTCTACAATCATACATTCAAATTCACTCCTTTGGACATAAGGATATCTGTAAGGCCCGGTGTTTGGAGTAACACTTCCTGGAATCAAATGAATAGCATGATCATGATCATGAAGAGGTGGGAGTCCTTTGGGAGTTTCAAACACCTTCGAATGATTGTCCAACACGTTTTGGAGATCTGGATAAATAGATTATTTTAATGTTGGAACTTCTAATGAGCATACTTATGCAATTACGCCTCGTTGTTCTTTCTTCAAAATATTTTTCATGACATTAGAGCTAATTATCTTTCCCGGATTTCCTGTGATACCTTGTAATTCAACTTCCTTTCCTTCAAAAAAAAATTTCAAGAAAAATTCTTGAAAATTAAAAGCTACCATCCCCAAAGATTGTAACCATTGTACTCCTAGTAAAACATCAACACCTCCCGTTGGAATGGAAAGCATCGGACTATTCAATACATATTCCCCCATGGTTAGCTTGATATTAAGGCATTTTCCAGAGAAATTTATACTTCCTCCATTTGCAACCATCACTTGACATTCAGGTGTTGGGTATAGGAATAAATTCAGTTCCTTGGCTACCTTACAATGAATAAAATTATGGGTGCTAACTGAATCAATCAACACTATTACCTTTTTCTTCTTGATATGTCCTTCTATCATGAGAGTTTGAGGAGTGGTAATGCCTGATAATGCATTACACGATATGGTCGGACTCATTTCTTCTTTCTCTAGGGTTGGTTCCTATTGTATATCCTCTTCTTTTGAAGTGTCTTATTCGTTTTCTTCCTCCTCTTCACAATCTATGTAAAAAAAAATTCTTCTCAGCATACTTATGACCTTTAGTGTATTTGATATCACAACTGCAACAAATCCCTTTTGCTATTTTTTCTTCCAATTGTTGTGGTGTCAACCTTGTAGGTTGTGGAAGTCTAGGAGTAGCAACACTTCCATCTTTATAGATGTGAGTGGTAGGCTTCCTTGTCACCATAATTTTACATTCAATTTTTCTTGCCAACCTGAATGCCTTCTCCACTGAATCAGGTTCCCAAACGCGAACATCATGTTGGACGTTATCCTTTAAAGTCCCTATGAAGACAACAATACTGCGTTCCTCTCGAATATCAGTTATCCTTATATTAAAATTTTTGAAGTCCTTAATGTGCTCCACCACTGAACCCTTTTGTTTGCGATTTATCAATTGGCTAAAAAAGGTGTTGCTCTTTGTATCCTCATAATGTGTTATCATTTCCTCCGTAAAAATTAATCAAGTGACAATTGTTTTATGGGAGAAAAGCCATCGATACCATAAAAATGTATTTTTATCTAAATATAAAGTTGCAATGCGTACCTTTTGTGTGTTTTGCACATTATTGAGATCAAAATATTGCTCCATATGTAGTATCTATGTTATTGGATCCTTGCCATCAAACTTCCTCATATCTATCTTTGGAATATGGTGGGTCTTCCATTCAACATTCGAGTTTACGAAATCACGATTAAAATTTATTTTTCTCTCATCATGATTTTCCTCTACTATCTTTTCGCCATTAAGAATCATTTCTTGTATCAAATTTGTCAAACCTTTCATGTCTTCCTTCAAACCTTCCATTTTTTCTTCCATACCATCCATATTAGCTTCCATGCCTTTATTCAAACCATCCATATTATCTTTCACATCTTTCTTCAAACCATCCATCTTAGCTTCCATGCCTTTCCTCAAAACTTCCATTTCATTTTTTGTTGCTCTTTGCAAGAGCGAAAATTGGTGCACTTTCTCTTGTAATTTTGATATATCATGTTGCACTTTTTCATCTTCATGAGTCATAGTAGAGTATTCTAAGGGATTGATGGGTGTTGAATTCTTTTTAGGGGGAATTGTAGAACCCAATACTTATAACTATGCTTCAATATGCCCTTGGAATCACTTCAAACTGATTTTTCAAACAAGACTTATGCAATTTGAAAAAAAACACACACCTTTTTCTTGATTTTGAGGAGCTCGATATTGAAGAATTATCTCTATGATTTTGGATCTTCAGTATCTGAAATTCGGTCTTGCAGTAGTACTCTTAATCTTCTTTCGAATTCCATAGGTCTGACCTGATTTGGATGCTTCAAGACAAAGTTATGACCAATCTCCCATGATGACCTAATTATGGACTCATTTAGTAGATTGCAATTGTACGGTGTGCCACGTGTCACTGTTTCCTCCTTCGGCTATGAAATTGATATACAAGAAACTATAGTCCATGTAATTTTGGCGACATTTGACTGACTTCCAATCCAATGCTCAGAGAGAAATTTATGACGATTTTCCCAAGGTCACCTCTTTTAGATGAAATTCAAGAGCCTGCACAAACCCTAACTTCCATAGATCATATCTCTGAAAATATTGTGAACCAAGATCTGAAATTTTTACATGAAGTTTCTCAGGATTTCGGCTTTGCGTGATAAAAATTTCAACTTCTGAACCTTCGTAGAAACAAATTTTTAGCGAAAATTCCAGGATGGCCTGTTTGGAGCAGCGAAACCCTAGAATCCAAACCTCTGATTCCAAATGTTATGAAACCAGCTCCAAAAATAGAAGAAAAGAGAGTTCAACGCCTTATAAATAAGCCACTTCAAGGGGGAAATCTCCTTTACATTACATAAATTAACAATTCTTGGATGACACAAATGACAAGACCTCCTTCTATATATAGGAGTCCATGGGGTCACAATATAATCCTAGCCGACCTAACAATAATAATGTAAGGGCACAATAATAACAATATGGGGGTTATAGGGGTACAAAAATAACAATAAGGGGGTTACACTAACAACAATAAGGGACTACACTAGTAATCTAGGGACCTAACATTTACCCCTTCACTATTAAAAAATATTAGCCTACATGCCCTAAAACTAGTTTTACTTTGAGTTTTTGACAATACACAGGGTTACAAGTCAACCCCATAGCTTAATTAATAACATAACGCTATAAAACCCCACATGTGTGGGACGATTTCTTCCAAAACCATGATGTCGTGACATTTTAGGGCCATAAATTCTACAAAAAGGCATCAAATGGGCTAATTAGATGTCATATCATTGTAATCAACTCCAATTCTTGAGGGGAGACCATCAAGAAGTGCCTTTATGTCCAAAAACCATGCAATGGGTACCCTAAGTCACCCTCTCAAGGGTTAGATGGGTGATGTAGAATTGTCTCTCTGCAACATTAGGGTTCCAAGAGTGGGTACAATTCCTCCCTTGTCATCTTGGGAGTTACAATTATCATTTAGACTCTAGATCAGGCAACGCCCACCAACAATGTCAAGGCCAGCCTCAGAGTGTATTGGGTTTTTTATGTACAACATCGTGTAAATCAAACACCAAGAAAAATAAACTCAAATTTTTAGCATCTAAGGGATACTTTAGGGTGTTAATCATCATCTTGAGTCATCAAAGTGCCCAACATTTTGATTTGGAGGAAAAACGTTGCATTTTCAGTGTCATCACTACTCTGTGGAAGGTGAAAAACAACCTATGCATATTTTTTAGTGGAACATTGTAATATCCCCTCGAAGGCCTATATTGTTGAATAAAAACCTGGAAAAATTATCTTAAGATCAAGTGAAAACCACCAATCATTAGGGACAATGACCATAAATGCATATTGTTAATTTGGCAGCGCAGTGATAAATTCCAATCATGGGACTAGATTCCCCTTTCTCAAAGGACAAATTTTGGCCTTTGAAGCACTAGATTTGGACAAGGGAAAGTGTATTTTTTAAGTGAATCCCATAATGTCACATTTGATCAGGTCGAACCTAATGTGAAATTAGACACCCTTAGAAGCCTATAAATACAAGTCAAGTGACCCTCATTCAGACATCATAATCAAGTATCTTCTTCTTCTCTCTTCTTTGGTTTGGTTCACACAGGTCTTAAGTGGGTTCTTGGAATTTGGTTCGTAGAGGTATGAAATTGCAAGGTACGAAGCTCGCACTTGTGATTAGAGTTTTTAGGTTCCAACTACAGGGTTGAGACTAGAAATTTCTTATTTCAACCACATGCATACAGGCTTAACCGTGTGGCTAGAAATCATCAGCGGCATGCATGACCCTCCCTCCATGCAACTGGGACTTAGGGTTTCATTTTTTTTATAGGTGACCTAGTTGACCACAGATTGGGAAAGGTAACTCTGATCAGTATTGTTGCCTAGATCATATTTCTGGATATTTTTTGGTTTATTTTGCTGGATAGTTTTTTATTGGCTCATTTTACTCTCTGTTGAACATTTTATGACAATCTAATAAAAGAACAATTACAAAGGTTTTTCCCCCTTGTTGGGGTTTTCCCTGGTATTTGACCAAATTGTGTCTCTTGTTGATGTGATTGATTGTCTCCTATTGTCATTGCATTAATGCTCTATCTTCAGTTACAATTTATTGATGAAAAGAATTAATTGCTATTGAAATATTATTAATTGAAGAATTGAGTTGGGCTAAAGTAATTGAAACAACATAGAGCATTGTAAAAATTAACACATCTAGTGGAAAATACTTAATTGTTAAGGGAATAATAACAATTCTATTGACGTTGCAAAAAACACTCTTTAAAATTTGGCCTCCACTTGAATTTTGAAGCCTCCTTGTGATCTTATGATCTGTCATTTCATGTTGATCATAGTCACTTCATAATTTTTTGATGTTTTAAGCCTTCTTCTAAGATTTTAACTGTCGAAACCACTTTATTACACATTCTTAGCTTTCGATGCATTCACCAACACACCTCTTTATTTCAAGCTCAATGGCTAATGTTTATATATGTAGACAAGCAATGTACAATCCTTGAGAACGATTCTTGCACAACCTCTGGAAATAGAGGATGCATAGTCACTAGTAATATTGATTCTGTAGTCCTTGGTAACACGCATTGAGAAACTCATAGACCCTATGCAACCCCTACTAACAATTGTTGCATAGTTGACATGGTCAGTGCACTACACAATCCATGTCGACAGTCAATGTGCAACATTATTTGACAATCTCTCTCACTTTTAGTGGCAATTGTAACATCATTCTAGTGAGTCTTCTCAATTGTCACTTTTTTGCACCTTTTTCTTTAACAAATGTTGCTTTCACTTTCATGACTGTCATTTTTTCTTGCTTTCCCTTTAACAAGTGTCTTTTTTTCTTTTTCTTTGAGCTCACATGTGTTGTTTTCACTTTCTTTACTTTTTGCAAGTGTTTTTTTCACCTTTTCTCACGGTCACACGTGTGTCTTCTGATTGTTTTCACTAATGCATGGGTTTCAATTTATCACATCACTAGAGGAAGCTCTAGTGCACTCTTCCGTACTAGTTGATTATATACATCATAAGAATATGTGCTAGAAACTCCCATAGATTAGCGCACATTTGGGTTGCAATTGACACTTGTGTCATAACATGTATTCTAAGTGTCGCAAAGCTATGCTTCAACTCTCACATATAGAAATAAGTGTATATTTTATATTGTTTCAAGGAATGCATGTGGATTTTGAGTATTGTGCATTCCCCTAGCTTGTGTCGATGTTATGTGAATGTGAGATCACTATTTTCATTGTGTTTGCAACTTTCTAACCTTTTCTCTCTCATATAACTGCACGCACTATGAAATCTTAAGTCATAGCGAAGCATCCTCTGCCTCTTGGAACTGCAAACTACACATTCCTAGAAGACGGTTTCCTTATGCACCTGCACATTGAGAAACCTCTGAATCCAGACCATCAATTTAGCTGTCTAGCCTTATCAACTGTGTAGTTCATGATCTATCCAAATTTGGATTGTGCATTGCGTAGTTGTAGTGGACAGTGGAGCGTCCTTATGTCACTCTCATGCCTAACTGCGCAATCCTCTAGGCCTCCTCTTCATTTCTTGCACACAACATAATTAAAATGCTCTAACCTGCGTCCATGTCTCCCTAATTATCTCAACTATGAAATCCCTTCATCTAGTGGACCTCCTACTATGAATTTTGTAGTTATAGTGAAAATTTTATCACCTATAGGTCACTGAGATACTCAACTACACAATCCTTGGGATCTACTCCTCAATCACTACACATTGCACAATTAAAGTAGCTAGTCTTGTCCCTCTTGTTGTCTGAAACCTCTAATTGCATGGTAACTTGTCCCATATTGCCTCCTAGTGCAAATTTCATAGTTCTAGTGGATAGCGAGGTTATCCCTCAATCCTTTTGATTCTCAACTGCATAATCTCTGCTTCCTCTTCCTTGAGCATTGCGCATTGCATATCCTCAGTCAACAACATCATCACCTTGTCTCCTATAATTCCTCACTGCACAAAACCTTAATAATAATTTCTTAATTCCACACAACTCTAGAGGACATTTTGGTCATAATTAGGTCCCTATAGTCTTCAACTATCAAATCCTTAACTTTTTACTTTCAAAACCCTTACCCATTTCCTCATCAAATTTAACATCTTCCATGAGAAAACAAAGGTATAATAGGTGGTTTCTAGACTAATGTTAGATTTGAATGAGTGGAATCCATCTGCAGGTGATATCATTTAACCACGGCAAGGTGATATTCAAGGGAATTCATCAAGGAGAGGATACAAGAGAGCGCTCGCAGAGAAGAAGCACCAGCAAGAACCATCATGAAGGAAATGAAGGAATCTTGGACCAAGACAAAGACATGGAAATTCATGTTGACTTGGAAGGTTCTGACACTCATGTAGACCCTTTGGAGGGTGAATATTGAGAAAAAGCAAAGATCCATCATGAATAATTCAAAATCATAGTAGTAAGGAGAAGAAATTTTCATTGATGAAATGAAGTTTTATATCATCATCACCAAGTCATGGTTTCTAAAAGTGTCAATACAAAGTCATATGAGCTAATGTTATTTTCCATGTCATTTGTGGAATGTAATCATTGTATTTTCAAAAATAAGAATATGTAAAATGTGTGGAATCCCAAAGGTCCCACATGGAATGTGAAAAGTCACTATAAATTTCTAAAGTCATGGAGAAGCTCAAAGGTCACATAGGAATTCGAAAAGTCACATGGGAGCTCAAGATTCATGAGGGCAGATTAAGAGACACTTGGGAGGTGGAGAGTAACCTCATTTTTTATAAATATACCCTCACAACTCAAGAGAAGGGACTTGGAACTTTTCACCATGGATTTTTTTAGCTTGGCATAGGAGAGAATATCTTCCTTTGGAGGAGAAACTGGTGACTTAAAGTTCCATTGTTGTGGCTAGTGTGGAAGCATTGTAATTATGTATCTAGGGAATTTTACTTAATATATGAAGCTCTTAGTGCTGGCACATTTTCATGCATATGTCGTGAATTATTGTGGGACTATTATTTCATTGTATGCAATGTATGTTTATGTTAACACATACTAATGAAAATGAAATATTTCATTGGATTTGTTATTTATCTTGTTGAGTGTGAATTGTTACTTTTTTTTAACATCATTTTTATTGTTAGGTCCCTATATTACTAGTATAGTCCCTTATTGTTGTTAGTGTAACCCCCTTATTGTTATTATTGTACCCTTGTAACCCCCATTTTATTATTATTGTGCCCTTAAATTATTATTGTTAGGTCGGCTAGGATTACATTGTGGCCCACTAGGATTACATTATGGCCCCATGGACTCCTATATATAGAAAAGAGGTTTTGTAAATTGGATCATCCAAGATTTGTTCATTTATGTAATGTATTTCTAAGGCGTTGATATCTCTTTTCTTCTATTTTTGGAGCTGGTTACACAACGTTTGGTATCAGAGCTTTGGATTCTAGGGTTTCGCTGCTCCAAATAGGTCATCGTGGCATTGTCACTATAACTTTTTTTCTACGAAGTTTCAGAAGCTGAAATTTTTAGGGTGCGAAGCCAAAATCCTGAGGAAGATTTTCTAAAAATTTTAGAGCTTGGTTCACAATATTTGCGGAGATATGATCTGTGGAAGTTAGGTCTTTTTTCAGGCTCCTAAACAGGTCATCATGGAATTTGCGCTATAAATTTTTTTCTACGAAGGTTCAGAATCTGAAATTAGTATGGTGCAAAGCTAAAATCCTGAGGAAATTTGTCAAAAAATTTTAGAGCTTGGTTCACAATATTTGTGGAGATATGATCTGTGGAAGGTAGTGCTTTTTCAGGCTCCTAAATTGCATCTCAAAGAGGTGATCATGGGAAAAGTTCAATAACTCTCTCTCTGGGCATCGGATTGGAGTGTCGTAAAAAGTGGTCGCAATTACACAGATTGTAGTTTCTTCACTATCAATTTCAGAGACAAAGGACGAAACAATGATACGTGGCAAGTCGTACAATTTCGCTCTACTGAACCAATCCATAATTAGGTCATTGTGGGAGATTGGACACAACTTTGTCTTGGAGAATCCAAATCAGGTCAAACCTATGGCATTCGAAAGATAATTCAGAGGGCTACGTTGGTGCCGAAATTTAGATATTTAAGTGCTGCAATCACAGAGATAATCCAATTTAAATAGCGAGCTCCTCAAAAGCAAGAAAAAGGTGTGTATTTTTTTCCGAATTGCATAAGTCTTGTTTGAAGAATCAATTTTAATTGATTCCAAGGGAATATTGTAGAATAGATATCAGTATTGGGTTCTAAAAGATGCCCCATAAAAATAATTCAACACCCATTAATCCTTCAAAAGGCTCTACTATGACTCATGAAGATGAAGAATTGCAACATGATCTATCAAAATTACAAGAGCAAGTGCAACAAATTTCACTCTTGCAAAGAGCAACAAAAAATGAAATTGAAGTTTTGAAGAAAGGTGTGGAAGCGAAGATGGATGGCATGGAAGCTGGCATGGAAGCTAAGATGGAAAACATGAAGAATGATCTAAAAAGAGACATCGAAGGTTTGACAAAGTTGATACAAGAAATGTTTCCTAATGGTGAAAAGATAGTAGAAGAACCTCATGATGAGAACAAAATAAATATTAATCGTGATTTCATAAACTCTAATGTTGGTGGGAAGAACCACCATATTCCAAAAATGGATATGAGGAAGTTTGATGGAAAGGATCCTGTAACATGGATACTACAGATGGAGCAATATTTTGATCTCCATAATGTGAAAAACACACAAAAGGTACGGATTGCAACTTTACATTTAGAACAAAATACATTTGTATGGTATCGATGGCTTTTCTCCCGTAAAAAAATTGTCACTTGGTCAATTTTTACGGAGGAAATGATAGCACATTATGAGGATACGAAGAGCAACACCTTCTTTAGCCAATTGACAAATCTCAAACAAAAGGGTTTAGTGGGGCAGCACATTGAGGACTTCAAAAAATTGAATATAAGGGTAACTGATATTCCAGAGGGACACATGATCGATCTCTTCATAGGCACTTTAAAGGATAACATCCAACATGAACTTCGTGTTTTGGAACCGGATTCATTAGAGAAGGCATTCAGGTTGGCAAGAAAATTTGAATGTAAAATAATGGCGACAAGGAAGCCTACCACTCATTTCTATAAAGAAGGAAGTGTTGCTACGTCTAGATTTCCACAACCTACAAGGTTGACACCACAAAAATTGGAAGAAAAAAGAGCAAAAGGGCTTTGCTACAGTTGTGATAGAAAATACACTAAAGGTCATAAGTGTGCTGAGAAGAAATTATTTTACATAGATTATGAAGAGGAAGAAGAAAATGAACAAGAAGAGGATATACACCAGGAACCAACCCTAGAAGAGGAAGAAATGAATCTGACCATATCGTGTAATGCACTGGCAGGAATTACCACTCCTCAAACTCTCAATATAGAAGGAAAAATCAAGAAGAAAAAAGGTAATAGTGTTGATTGATTCAGGTAGCACCCATAATTTTATTCATTGTAAGGTAGCCAAGGAATTAAATTGTTTCCTATACCCAGCACCAGAATGTCAAGTGATGGTTGCAAATGGAGGAACTATAAATTTCTCTGGAAAATGCCATAATATCAAGCTAATCATGGGGGAATATGTATTGAATAGTCCAATGCTTTCCATTCCTATGGGAGGTGTTGATGTTGTACTAGGAGTACAATGGTTACAATCTTTGGGGACGGTAGCTTTTAATTTTAAAGAACTTTTCTTGAAATTTTTTTCAGAAGGAAAGGAAGTCGAATTACGGGGTATTGAAGGGAAGCCGGGAAGGATAATAAGCTCTAATGTCATGAAAAAGCTTCTAAAGAAATAACAACGAGGCGTAATTGCACAATTATGCTCACTAGAAGTTCTGACATCAAAATCATCTATTTCTGCAGATCTCCAACAAGTCTTGGACAATAATTCCAAGGTGTTTGAAACTCCCAAAGGACTCCCACCTATTCGTGATCATGATCATACTATTCATTTGATTCTAGGAAGTGTTCCTCAAAACATCAGGCCTTATAGATATCCTTACTTCCAAAAGAGCGAAATTGAACGTATGATTCCAGAAATGTTAGAGGCGGGTATAATTCAACATAGTCAAAGTTCTTTCTCTACTCCTGTAGTATTGGTACACAAGAAGGATGGATCATAGCAAATGTGTCCGGATTATAGGGAGCTCAATAAGCTCACCATTAAAGACAAATTTCCCATTCCTGTGATTGATGAATTATTGGATGAATTACATGGAGAATTTATTTTACCAAGTTGGATCTTCGTTCAGGATATCATCAAATTAGAATGAAGACTGAAGATATTCCAAAAACAACATTTCGAACTCATGAGGGTCATTATGAATTTTTGGTAATGCCTTTTTGCCTTACCAATGCACTTTCTACATTTCAAGGGTTGATGAATTCCATTTTCAAACCCTTCCTTAGAAAATTTGTGCTAGTTTTTTTTTATGATATACTCATCTACAACAGGTCTTGGAAGGACCATGTTGAACATTTTGACAGAGTGCTCAAACTATTGCAGGAGAAACAATTATATGCAAAAAAATCAAAATGTTTCTTTGGAGTACAAGAGGTGGAATATCTGGGTCATATTGTATCTCACGAGGGTTTTAAAGTAGATCCTAACAAAATTAAAGCCATTAAGGAATGGAAAGTCCCCACAACCATAAAGCAGTTGCGAGGATTTCTCGAGTTAACAGGGTATTATCGCAAGTTTGTTAAGAATTATGGGAGAATAGCAGCACCTCTAACAACATTATTGAAGAAAGATGCATTTTTATGGACTCCTGAAGCAACTAAGGCCTTTGAATGTCTTAAAGAGGCAATGTGCCTAGCACCGGTCTTAGCTACACCAGACTTCACAAAAACCTTTATTGTGGAATGTGATGCCTCAGGAAATGGAATTGGTGCAGTTTTAATGCAGGAAGGAATACCCATTGCTTTTGAAAGTCGTCCAATCAAAGGAAAGTATTTACATAAACCTATTTATGAGAAGGAAATGTTAGCAATACTGCATGCACTAAAGAAATGGAGAACTTACCTAATGGGAAGACACTTCAAGGTAAAAAATGATCATGATAATCTTAAACACTTTTTGGAACAAAGACTATCTTCAGAAGAGCAGCAAAAATGGGTCACAAAGATGTTGGGTTATGACTTTGAAATAATCTACAAAAAAGGAAAGCTTAATGTTGTTGCGGATGCACTCTCAAGAAAGAATGAAGAGGTGGAAGCATTGCTTTGTGCCATTTCTATTATCCAACCAGATTGGATAACCGAAGCAAGAGATGAATGGAAGAAGGACAAAGATGTATGGACACTCATTCAAAAGTTGCAGCAAGATCCTAGTACATCTAATACATTTAGTTGGAAAAATGATTCCTTATGGTACAAAGATCACTTATATCTTTGTAATAATTCCCAACTAAAACAAAAGATTCTTTTGGAATTGCACACTTCTCCTTTAGGAGGACACTCAGGATTTTTAAAAACTTACCACAGGGTGAAGAAAGAATTTTTTTGGGATGGCCTTAAATCTGATATTCAAAATTTTGTGGCGGAATGTTTGGTTTTCCAAGTCAATGTTGGGAGGAGATTTCAATGGATTTTATCACAGGTTTACCTAAGTCCAAAGGAAAGAGTGTCATCATGGTGGTAGTTGATAGACTTACCAAGTATGCACACTTTTGTGCATTATCTCATCCATTTAAAGCAAGTACGGTTGCTACTACATTTATGGACACAATTCAAAAGCTACATGGAAACCCAAGGGTTATTGTGAGCGACAGAGATCCCATTTTTACTGGAAATTTTTGGATGGAGTTATTTTCTTGTTTAGGTACTCAATTAGCTCATAGCTCATCTTATCATCCTCAATCTGATGGTCAAACTGAGATAGTAAATAAATGTTTGGAAGGATATCTTCGTTGTTTTGTATACGATAAACAAACACAATGGGTCAAGTGGTTACCTCTCGCTGAATGGTGGTATAACACTTCCTTCCATACTACAGCAAAAATGACCCCATTTATGGCACTTTATGGATGTCATCCACCATCCATCACATCATCTTTAAGGGAAAATTCGAAGGTTCAAGCAGTGGAAGATCACATCGAGCATCAGCAAGAAGTTCTCCAACTCTTAAAGGATAACATGAATTTGGCACAAAATCGAATGAAACAACAGGCAGATCAACATCGTAGCGAGAGAAGTTTTGATGTAGGAGATTGGGTATTTTTACGGCTACAACCATACAAACAAATGTCCCTCAAGCAAGCAAAGAAGGATAATAAATTATCGCCAAAGTACTATAGTCCTTACAAGGTGTTGCAAAATATTGGTACTATGGCATACAAATTGGAGCTTCCTGCTTCTTCGCGAGTACATCCAATTTTCCATGTTTCATGCTTAAAGAAGGTTATCGGTGAAAATCTTCCAGTTCAAACAATATTACTAGAACTTGATGAGGAAGGAAAAATCATATTGGAACCTGAAGCGGTCACGAAAACAAGAACTCGACAACTACGGAATCGATCAATTTTAGAGTATCTCATCAAGTGGAAGAACTTACCCACTGAAGATTCTACATGGGAGGATGAGAATTTTATACAGAAGCACCCAGAGCTACTCAAGTGTTGAGGACAACGATTTTTTGAAGGAAAGGGGCATTTTAGGTCCCTATATTACTAGTATAGTCCCTTATTGTTGTTAGTGTAACCCCCTTATTGTTATTATTGTACCCTTGTAACCCCCATTTTATTATTATTGTGCCCTTAAATTACTATTGTTAGGTCGATTAGGATTACATTGTGGCCTACTAGGATTACATTATGGCCCCATGGACTCCTATATATAGAAAGGAGGTTTTGTAAATTGGATCATCCAAGATTTGTTCATTTATGTAATGTATTGGAGGTTGCCCCCTCGAAGTGGCTTATTTCTAAGGCGTTGATATCTCTTTTCTTCTATTTTTGGAGCTGGTTACACAACATTTATCTTGTGAACCAATTTGTAGGTTAATAAAAAATTATTTCATGCTCTTGTGTGTCTCTTTTAGGAAAGTACTATTAATTTTCTTCTATAGGCTCACTCTCTCTTTTTCTTTTCGTGAAAGTACCATATATGCATTGCAATTGTATGTCTCACATTGTTAGCTTACTTGCTTGATTCAAAGATTTCGTATAATATCTTATTTTGATAATTGCAACCAAGGAAAATTCCTAATAATAATGGCAACATGCCTTATTTCCCTATTGGGGCTCCTACTCCAAATAGTGTGAGGTCTAGTTCGGACTTCATACTAGGGATACCCCCTTGGTTAATGGATTTCCAACACCGTCAACAGTTGGCGCTAAAAGGAGGGCCAAATGAAAATCTAATCTCGTTGAGTCTGTATTGAATCTTTTCATCTTGAAATGGCTCATTCCCAAATCATACATCTGGGATGTTTTTCTAATAGATCAAATCTTAGACTTTCAATCCCCGTAGAACTTTTTTAAAACTCGTCTTAATTAAAGTTGGATGGAGAGGGTGAAATATCCATAGTTGATAATACATCTCTGATTCAAATCATTCACTTGATCAACCTTTCAAGGAGCTTCACCAAGCTTTTGATGAGTATTATTATTGAAATGTGTATAAGAGAATTAATCAACTTAGCATGAAATCTGATGAATCAATAGAGTATTTTTCTTATATATTTCTTCATCTATGTTATTAGTTTCCAAAATAAGATGTGGATTGGGATTTATTCAAGGAAAAGTTTCAGAGTTTTGTTCAAATTTCTTTAAAACATTATCAATATGAATCCTTGGTTGATTTTGCTCTCCCAAATTTTATTAATCACGAGACACCTCTAATCTCAGAGGAGGAACCTACTGTGCCTTTTTCCCCTTGCCCTCCTCCCTTTTCATTTCCCAACAAGGTAGTCTTTGGTGTTGTTGTTGAAGTTGGGAAATCTAAAAAACAAATTGTTCATCCTCCTATTCCACCTTCTATTTCTTCCCATGGTCCAGATCTTATCCGAGAAAAAATTCAATATTTAAATAAATCCATGGATCCGAAGGTGAATATTGATCCTTTGATTCCTAGAGATAACCAAAATCTTGAATATGATTCCATTAAAATTATTGTTTCTTCAAGGGATACCTGTCATCCTCTATCATCTACATTTCATGGCCCTTTATATCTTGATTCGTTTAATCAATCCACTCCACCAAAATTTCCTTTAGATATTCTCAATTCTCAATTTCCTGGTCCAAGTTTTGAATAGGTACAAGGTAGTCACATTCCACACGTAGAGGATTAGAAGGGTGAAGATAATTTTGATCTATCTTCCCTATTTCAAAGTCCTTTATCTTAAGATGTTGTTCCTTCATTCTTCACTTATTTAGAATCTGGTGATCTTGTAAATCAATCAAATGGAATCAAGATTTTTAATCAATATAAAGCCTTAGGAAACCATCATCTCGATAACAACGTTCTCACTAATGTACATGCTGATGGATGCCCCGGGTATATCGGTTTATTTCTTGATTTTTTAAGAAGGTTTCGATTTGAAAGGTTTAAATTTAAAACCTGATATGGTCAAAGCAGATTCTGTAATGGACACTTCTTCTTCAGATCAATGTTCCTTGTGTCCTACTATTTGTAATGAATTAACTTGTGATGAAAATATGCCATGCTCTTCGAATTCATAATCTGACGAGTTGAATTTTGAATTGACACAAGACAGTAAGGCCGCACATGGTGAAGAAGAAAGCAATGAAATCATAAAGCATACATCAGGATAATTATTTGGTTCAGGTTTCTCAGGAAATTTCTTTGATCTATACATCCTTATATGTGATCAAAATAATCTTATGGCTTGAATATTTTTTTTTTTTTTTGCAGTTGAAAAATCTGATCAAACTAGTCATGTAGATGGCTACCATCTCAATAATAGCGATGTTCTTGAAATAACTGATAGTAGTTATCCACATGTAGTTAATGTTCTGAATCATCCATCAAAATTCCATTGTTTAACATTTAATGGTTTTAGGACCCGTCAAGGAGTCAAGGCACTTCAACTCTCATTAATGGTTATGTTAGGTCCTCGCAATCATGATGAGGTCCCTGCAATAGGTTAGATCTAGATTCTCTTGCACAACTATTTATTTCGTATTATTTCACAGGATGCAAACTCGTTCTTGAAATATTTTGGGTATTTCCAATAATTTTTTCCTAACTTTCACGATTCAGTTTAAGGTGATATAGAGAATTTTTCTTCGGTTAATTCATATTCATGTATATATATTACATCAAACTTGGGATTGGAATGTATGCTTTTAATGGATGCATAAAACTATGAATCCTATCCTTTTAATTATTATGACAAAGATTATCATCGATCGAAAGAGTCACATTTTCAAATGTTTGTGATAATAATCAACTCTTGGTATTTGTTGTGAACATTATGATGCTAATCATTTTCATTATGACACAATCTATCCTCTTGAGTGTTGATGAATGCTTAAGTTATATAGTGAATCAAATTACTTATCTCAACAAATTAATTTCCCAAGATAATATTGATCCATTATACCTTGACTAGTTTCATGTATTTGCTATAGTAACATTCTTTTTTAAATCTTCTTATTCTTGTGTTCCTGGTCTAGTGTGTAATCAAATACAAAGGGAACCAGTCAAGAATCGAGAATCTTATGATCTAATTGATCCATATGATCATAACATTGGTTCTAAAAATCAACATTCAATTAATCATTTTTCTGATAGTATATTTGATGGTAATTTTTCCACATCAAGTGATATGGTTGAACCAATAGATATTCATAGTTTAGTATCTCACTGGTCGAATACTTGTCAAGCAGTTGAGGTAGTTCAACCTTTGATGATGGTTATGTCAGGTTCTCACAATATTGAAAATGATTCGAAACATGATCAAATAAATTTTCCCTCGCAAGATTCTCTTTATAATTTGATTGGGTTAGTTGAAAGTTCATTTCAGGGTTTTCAAGAAGATTATTTTGAATTCAATGATTGAATCTATGATTGGATTGAGTGATATTACTTACTAAGATACGACATTAATAATAAGTTTATATCTTTTTATATGTTTTCTAAGAATGAATACACGAACAAGGGTACAATCACAAAAATATTTTGAGTTTTATACCATTGTTGTTCTAAGCGAAAAGGCATGATTGAAAGCTGGTTATTAATGGCACAAAGGAAATACCTTTGATTTTCTGTGCAAGCTATTCAAGTTGTAATCTTTAATTTTTCATATTTCCTTATGTTGTTTTAGATAACTCACATCTTTGTACTTGTAGGTCCGGAGAAACTTCTGTGGCTACATTGGAAATTTAAATTTACTTTGCCCTAACCTTCTAGTCAGTTAGGATAGGAGTAGGACTAGTTGCATTCTAGTTTCTTTGTTTGCATTGATCCTGCATTTTTCTCTCCATTTAGTCTTTTCTTTATTTTCTTGCTTTTGTCTCGCATGCTACTTTTCAGTTTAGTTTTCTTTTTTCTTTAATCATGTTCTATTTCTTTCAAGTCTTTTCCTTTGCATTTTGTTAATAAGATTCTGCATGAAAACTACTTTTTTTGGCTCAACTCTTGACAGGTCTATGACACCCTTCTTTTTTTGGGTTTCCGTATATTTAAGGTCAATGATGTTTAAATGGAAAATATGATTCATTCAAATGGAAAAATATAGGCAAAAACATGATGCCTGTATCTATTTTAAAATCTTCATTCCTTAACTCGGTATGGTAATTGAATGGTGTTTTTCTTGTCGATTCAATCATGTAGAGAAGGGAAAGGATAAACTAATGGATAACACATTAATTTCAGAGAAATATAATAGTCTATGAAGGAATAACCACTCTTTCTCTCAAAAAGTAAATATCCCTCTTCCACCTTGGCGATATAAATGTCGATAAAATGCTAATAAGCATATTGAAAACAAAATAAAGGGGCGAAAAAAGAGAAAGGATTCCTACGTAGAGAGATGCAGCAAGCAACTTGATTGGGGTACTAAATAGGCTCATTGGCAGTGAAGCAATGCTTGTGTTCCTATAGTGACTCTGCGAAGGTACTGAACAAGCCTTATGGTAGAAAAGAAACATCAGAGATGGAACTAACACTGATCATCTGAAAATCGTGGATATATATTATCCTTCTCCTGGATAAAAAAATTTGACATATGGTAAGCCTTGTAAATGTGTTTATCCAATAAAGGGGATGGGAGATACTATAATTATAACTAGGATAAATGGGGAAGCTGAGGTGCTCCACACGGTGAACCAATTCTTCCTGAACAACTAAGACTTTGTGCTTAAAGGTAGACCTACGCATAGAAGCTAGAGTTTTTCCAATGTGTCGCCAAGTGTTGTCATTGTGACAAACACCCTCCAAAATTTTACCTCCACTTGAATTTCAGAGCCTCCTTGTGGTATTATGTTCTATTGTTTCATGCTGATCATATTCACCTCATAAGTGGTTGATTTTTAAAGCTTTCTTCCAAGATTTTAATTGTAAAAACCACCTGCTTACACACACTTAGTTTTAGATGCATTCACCAGTGCACCTCTTTCTTGCAAGATCAATAGTTAATTTTTATCTTTGCAAATAAGTAGTGTGCATTCCTTAAGAACAATTCTTGCAAAACCTAAGGAAATAGAGCATGTGTAGTGATCAGGTGCTCAAAATAATGCTGAAAAATGAAAGTTATCGGAATGGTGTGGAACTTGAATGACAGCATAGATATCATTGTTCTAAATTTGACACAACTCATTTTGTAGAATTCAAACACCATGTACTCCCAGAAACGTGTTATGTTCATTTTCATAAACAGAAAAAAATTTGAAAAAAATTGTGTAGGCTGCCCAGTCAGCAGTTCGTACAGTTGACTGGCCATGGTTGACCGGGCATTGGGCCAATCCAAATTTTCCACTTGTCTGAATCTGGGTGCTGCTGGTTGGCATATTCTTATTGGGTGGTTGGTGGCCAATCAAAGGTTGCCACGTGGCCCAACCAAAGGCCACCACATGGTAGCCTGAGGGCCACCAAATTTGGTTAAGGTCAGAGTTAATGCTCCGCAGGATTTGAAATCATGACCTCTCTCCAAACAATGCACCACCTAACTATTGGACCACCATTATTTCTTGTTAAAAATTATTTCAAAAATTATGGTTTTCAAATTTTTGTGGTGTGAGTTTTGAGTTGCTGAATTCAGAATCTCAAAAATGTTATATAAAATATATGTGGTGGAGATTTGGGGGTAGGGGCCAGGGCTTATCCCCAACTGCCCCCCTCCATATGCCACCATACAACGACCAGCGCGGAACCAAGGGCGCAACCTTAGCACCAAATTTTTTTATTATTATTTTTTAATTCAAGAATAATGTTATGGTTAAAAATGAAAATTTTAGGCATTACTAGCCATTTTAACTACCTGAAAATTTTACCTGTAATTCCACGAAAATGGTGCTCGATCAGCTAAAATTCGGGCGAATTTGTAGGACGGGTCCAGATTTTGGGGAATTTGTGGTGCGGTTAGGACAAAAACTAGGGAGGCTCATAACTACTTTTGTTTTTGACCAATTTTGGAGCAGATAGAAGCTAGACAGGAATTTTTGATAGTTCTGGAGCTGATGGAACAGGTTTTGAAGCCATTTGAGCACTGTAAATGTATGCAATCACCATTTTGATCATAATGAAAGATTGCCAATCCATTGAAAGTTTGACCAATGAGACATAGCCCAAGTGGGGTGAACTCCTTTATCATTTGTTGTATTGTGGTTATGTTTATGGTCTATTTGTCTATTGTTTATGCTATTTTAGAGTTTTAAATTTATGTTTTATGTGTTTAAAAATTTAACATAATGGCTCATAAAACTCAGTTTTTAACACTTGCAATTTACAAACCCTCAAGCACACTTTCTTTAAGATTTCATACAGATCAATTTTGGTATCAAAGCCAGGTTTTATTTGTTTTTTTTAGGATTTAATTGTTTGCAAGTGTTTCTGATGCTTATAAGGTTGGAGCTCAAGAGAGGAGAAGGAAATCTTGTGGTTTCAAGTCCTCAAGCTAGGTCAAGGGAGATGAGATCAATTTTGCCACAATATCCACCACAAATTCTTCCTCAAATTGTAGTTGAAGCTTCAACAAGCATGTCACATGAAGGAGGAGCTGATAATATGTCAGATGAAGAAAATATTTTCATAAAATATTTCTTTGACATGACTAAAATGGTGAAGGTTATCTATGAAGAGAGAACTTCATGATTGTAGGGTGAAATTTCCAAGCCCTCAAAAGGAGAGGATTGTTCTGGAGGAAAAGGAGGAGATTATGATAAGCCTTCAAAAGGAAATGGCGACAAACCACCCTCTTCTCTGCCATCATCTGCACCTCCATCCTCACCTTGATCTTCTTCCTCTTCCGCAACAACTGTTACTCAAACACATCCACATACGACAAGGGTGGATGGTAAAAATCCCTTATTAAAACTTGATATAAAATTCAAACTGCCTATGTATAATGCTGAAGTGAATGTTGAAAGACTTGATAATTAGGTTTGTTAACTTGAGGTTTATTGCAGGATTCAAAACATCAAATATGATTAAACAAAGATCCAGTTGGCTTCATTAAGGTTGGAAAGTGATGCTTTGATTTGGTGGGAAGCCAAAAAACAAGAGGATATGAAAAAACATGGTAAGGTTTCAACCTCTTGGCTAGGTTTTATTACTGCACTTAGAAGACAATTTTATCCATTATCTTATATGAAAGAGTCTATTATGGATTGGTATAATTTTAGACAACTAAAGGGTCAAATTGTGCAAATTTACACTCAAGAGTTTAGAAGAAGGTGTTTGATAATAGATGTAGACTTGAATTCACAAGAAACTTTGTTGAAATATATTTGGGGTTTACACAGTTATTTAAGACATACTATCCTTATGTTTAATCCTACAAGTTTATGTGAGGTTTGTGTTCAAACAACACATCTTGAAGAAAGAGGGGAAAAAATTTCATAAGAGGGTAGCAAGAAGCCATTCACAAGTGGAGACAAGGGTAAGAGTAAGTTCAAAGGGAAAGGAAAGAAGAATGCACCTATCAAGAAGGAAGGATAGAAATTAGCATGCAAATATTTTCCCAAAGAGGGTCATGATGAAGCTCATCGTTGGAAGCTTCATCCTCAGATGAAACCAAATAATTTTAACAACAAATGGAAGCAAAATACAACCTCAATTACACAACATGAATTAGGCTCAAATTCGAGAGATGAAATAAATATCATAGGAATGGGAATGCAAGGTAAGGACATAGCAAACACTAGCTCTTCAAGTTGTCCTAATGATACTCAAGATGAGAAAACTAGAATTGAACTTTCCATATTCGGGTCATTTCAAAGCACACCAAAATTAATATAATTTTTGATAGTGTTTCACAAGCAAATTTGATTTCCAAAGACTTAGTCAAGAAGTTAAATTTAGAGACCATTCCTCATCCATGGCCTTATCCTTTAGGCTGGATGTGCAAGAATGCAAACTTACAAGTTACGATGAATTGCATACTTAAATTTGCAATTACAACAAACTTTCTTGATGAAGTTGAACTTGATGTTGTTCCACTTGATATTTCCAGAATTGTTTTGGGAAACCCATATTTGTATGATAGAAAAACTATTTTTCATTGCCATGAAAAAAAGTATCACTTGTTCAAATATGGTATTGAGTACATTGTTAGAGCACATCGACAGAAACAAAATATTTAACTTGTAAATGCAAGACAAATGAAGAGAATCATTAAATCTAGCAAGAATTTTGTGCTTTTAATGGTCAAACAAAAGAATGATGTTGAAAATGAAGCTTTTCAAGGTTGTGACTCAAGATTGAAATCTGATTTGGTTTAGGTTGCTAACCAATATGATGAGATGTTTCAGGAGCCAAAAGTATTACATCCCAAGAGGGGAATCCAACATGAAATACAATTGTAGCAAGATTGTCCTCTTCATAACATTGGCATGTACAAGATGTCAGTGATGGAAAGTGTAGAAATTAAAAATAAAATTAAAGATTTATTGGACAAAGGGATCATCAGACCAAGTACTTCGCCATGTAGGTAACCTATTGTTTTGGTGCCAAAGAGGATGGAACATCGCACATGTGTGTGGAATTCCTTGAATTGAAAAAATTTACGGCAAAGAACCATTACCCACTTCCTAGAATTGATGATTTAATTGATCAATTGAAATATGCAACGTATTTTACTAAGTTGGACTTAAGGAGTGACTATCATCAAATTATAATTGCTGAAGGTGACATATGGAAGACAACATTCAAAACAAAACAAGGTTTGTTTGAATGGCTAGTTAAGCCTTTTGGTATTTTCAATGCTTCCACTACCCTTATGCATGTCATGAATGATGTATTGAGGTTGTTTCTAGATGAATTTGTGATCGTCTACTTAGATGAAATCTTCATTTTCAGTGAATCGCGTGAAGAACCTGTCATGCATGTAAAAAAGTTACTTGATGTCTTGAAGAAATAAGAGTTGTTTTTAAAGATGTCAAAGTGTGAGTTTGGAAAAACTTCTTTAGTGTATTTGGGTCATATTGTTGGAGGAGGTGAATTGAAAATAGATCCCTCCAAGGTTGATGTCATTTTGAATTGGCCAAATCCCAAAACAGTTACAGAGGTAAGAATATTTTTGGGAGCAACCCAATATTGGAGGAAGTTTATTGCTAACTTTTCTTCTATCACAGCTCCATTGCATGCATTGACAAGTGTGAAGCATGTCTTCCAGTGGGGAGGTAAGCAATAAAAGGAATTTGATGCATTGAAAGAAAAGATCAGTTCAGCCCCAATATTTTCACTTCCAGACTTGAGACAGTATTTGCAATTCAAACTAATGCTACTGACTATGCCATGGGTGAGGTCCTCATGAAACATAGTAAGCCCACCTATTTTCATTCATAAAATTTTAATGGTGTAGCGATTAATTATCCTACATATGAAAAGGAATGGTACACTTTAGTGCAAAGTGTGAAAAAGTGGAAACACTAATTAATGGGTAAGGAAACAATCATTCACACTGATCATCAACCATTGCAATGCTTGCAATCACAAACAAAGTTGCATCAATCAAAGCACTTTAGACGAATGGGTTTTCTTCAAAAATTCCACTTGGTGATAAGGTATAAGAAAGGTATCTACAATAAAGTTGTTGACATGAGTTCTAGGCCTATTGTTAGTGTTGCTACTATTATTAAGCATAATTATGTTTTTCATGAGAGCCGTGTTGAACAATATGTTTTAGATAGTAATTTTCAAGATCATGAATGGGTGAAAATGTGAAGCTGGGTTACACTTTTTGCCCTTTTTTGAGAAAAAAATATCATTTTTAGAAGTTCTTCAACTTTCTGCAAGGAAAAACAATTTTTTTGCTTAGAATTTCATTTTACAATAAAAAAAAAACTTGTCAGAAATTTTATTAGCTTTCCCTTACTTATTTTTTCGAATTTATTTATTCACATTTGATATGTCAACTTAACAATTCTTTGAGTGTGTGTTCTTTAACAATCAAAGGATTCATAAAAATTCATGTTGAGACGCGTTGGTGTATTCTTTGAAAACTTTGTGTTTTTGAGAAAAAAAAATGTGTTACAACAATCTAGACAGATTCTACTTAGGTATCGTTATATTTATGAAACTAACTAATGCATATCATAATTAAAATAATTTTTTGAACTTAACGAATATGAAAAAACTACATATTTTGAATATGTTTCGACCCACGTGAAGTTTCTCAACATATTATTTATAAACCATAGAAACCTCCAATCTATATTAGTTATAAACTAAAAACCTAAACTACAAAAACCTCCAATCTATATTAGTTATAAACTAAAAATCTAAAAACTACCCATTAAAGATGACCGACCAATGTAATTCACCACAAATTTTTCAATTTTTTTATAGATTATTATGGGAGATACAAAATTTTGATTTCACTGAATCATAATGACCTTTAGAAATTATTTGCACCCATTTTATTACAAAATTAATTTAAATTAGTAAATATCTATGGAATTCCATAAAAGTTATACTTCCTTAAGGTAGATTGAATTCTGCAAATGCTTGTCTTGGTTTCGAAAGTTAATTCATAAATTTTGATGGAGTTTAATCATTCCAAAGTTTAAGAAATGTGTTGAGAGCCGAGCTGCGTCATAGTTGAAAATGTTTTAGTTCGACCAAACTTTTGTAATAGTTTGACCGAATTATTTTTTTCTGCTCCATCCCTTTAGCTTTAACGACAAAACAGTTCGGCCAAACTTATGCTCGCAAATTACGTCGGTTAGAAAATTCAATCAAGCCCCTCGAAAAAAACAAATTTCGCAATTATATAAATATCCGAAACGGAAACATTATTTTCGCACATTTCTTCATTTGGGCTGAATTTGCAAAGGAATATTTTTAGGCTTAATTTTCAAAGGACATTATTTGGAGGTATTTTTTAAAGTGACATTTTTTTAGAGGTTTTTTGGGCTTAATTTTCAAAGGAATTTTTTGACAATTATTTTTTAAAGTGACATATTTTTAGAGGGGTTTTGGGCTTAATTTTCAAAGGACATTTTTTAGAGGTATTTTTTAAAGTGACATTTTTCTAGACTAAGTGTTTTGGGTTGAAGTAAATCTTTTATAATTATTTTTTAAAGTGAGTTTTTTTCTAATTTTTTAAGTGAATTTTTTTTGCAAGATTTGGAAGGACATATTTTGAGCTTCATTTTTAAAAGACATTTTTTTGGCGGAATTTTTAAAGTAAGTGTTTTGGGTTGAAGTATGTTTTTTGTGCAAAATTTTTAAAGTGAGTTTTTTTGAAATTAAATCTTTTGTGATGCTTTTTTGAATTGAGTTTTTGTCTAAATTTTGATAGTAAGTTTTTTGTACAGGATTTTGAAGAAAATATTTTGAGCTTGATACTAAATTATCATGGGAAATCAAAGAAATTGCAAGAGAAAATATGATCGAGCAAGAGACCTTGAGGCTCGTAGAGAATAGGGGAGAGAATATCGCAATAATAAAGAGAGAAGAACGCTCAATTATTGAAAGGGAAAATCAACCTCAACTAGAAGTTGAAGCAAGTATGTAAATGTAAAAGTTTAAATGATATTTCAAAATTTTAACTCATGTATTGTGAAACTTAATTTTTATTTGATGAACTAATTTGAAAAATATTTTGCAATGTAAACAGAGAGAGATATTCCTCAAAACATTGATGATGAGATAGAAAATTTTGAAAGAGAAAGTGAAAGAGATATTGAACCAATGATTGAAGATGTTGAAAATGTTGAAAGAAATTCAAGTGAAGAAATTGAATCACCGGGTATGTATATATATGTTGAATGTGTATTATTGAAATTATACATATTTATTAATTTAATTATTTATTGAATATGTAAACTCATTTTGTACATTTAATTCTAATATGTAAAGATGAACTAAATATTGATGATGAGATGTTAGAAAATGTTGACACTGTCACATATGGAGATAAAAAAGTTGGCCATGTTATACGATATCGTGTTAAGCGCATTATTGATATGTTCTTCAAAGATGAAAATGTGGAAGTTCAAGCCCAATTTTTGAAAATTCTATTAACATCAAAGAAATTAAAGGAAGATACAACTTTATTGGGTATTCGAAAATGAACAAAATATTAAAAAAAAAAATGAAGGAAAATGTGATACAAAATATAAATAGTTCTCTAAATTCAATTGGAATATCTATAAATAAAAGTGGTTTAGATGCACATAGAGCAATACAAATGACAGTGGTTTCATCAAGTACTAAAGAGAATCATTTGGTAAAATCTATGGCATAAGCATTATGGACCTCACGAAAAAATTTACACCAACATCGGAAATTTTGATTGCAAATAGATGTAAATGATGAACTTGCTTGTTGGACAGTTATTTATAGGCAACCATACAAATATATACTTGGAGAAGATGTTAAAAAAATAATATATGAATATTGGATGAAAAATTCATGTATTTCACCAAAAGTAAGGGATGTAATGCGACGAAGAATATCACAAAATTAGTGCAAAGAACATGAAAAACATATCTTGGACACCACTCAAATAGATTTGTTCAAAAATTTCATAGAAGAGAATCGTGAAATTAATGTCTCAATCAATGCTTTTGTGCAACAAAAACCATGGTATGTTAAACCTATCACTGTACGCGACACTTGTTTTTTTTGTTATCACGTGGAATTTCAGTTATATTATGACACATTCCTTAATTTTGGTAAAAACGTTTGGAAAGATTCACCTCATCCTTCCACTATCCATGATTTCATATCTCAAATTCTATGTGCAAGAGAAATCCATGAATTATTTTACCAAAAGAAATGTGTTGGAGGTAAAAAATGCAATGATTGTGGAAATTTGACTTTATTTCACAACAAATATCGTACTGATATAAATGATCAATAATTTTCCAACATGAAATTGAAATGGAAGAGATATGAATATATTCATACATGGATTGGTTCAAGTAGTACTACAAGTGCTAAAATAATTGATTTACAAGAAGAATACATTTTTGTGATAGAGTTTTTGAGAAATTTTGAGGCAGAAATTTATAAATACACTAAGCATTCCCATAGATCTCGATGGTAGGACTTGCAATTCAAAAAATCCCGTGAAGTTTTTCCACCAGGGACCATTTTGTCAATAATTGATTTTGCAGAGAATTGCACATTTGTTCCACAAAAATAAATACATAGTGAATACTATCATTCTGACCGAGTCTCCATGCTTTTCCATATTATATATAGACACGTTGAACAAAATGTTGATCATATAGAAGGCAATAGTGAAAATAGACATATTATTAAATAATATCACTTTTATATCAGTGACAATCGTACACATGATACATATTTTGTACAAAATTGTTTTGAAAATATGTATGACTCCTTGAAAAGTCATGAAATAAAATTTAATGAACATTGGATATGGTCAGATGCATGCGTAGGTCAATTCAAATCTTCACGATCGTTCTTTTGGTTGTGTCGTCTTCATCTGAAAACCCGCATTAAACATTTTTGGAATTTCTTTTAAACTGGTCATGGAAAAGGATAACATGATGGTGCAGGGACATGTATAAAGCGAGCACTTCGAAGATATAAAATGGACCACTCTGCAAACCGACTTGTCTCAGCTGGAAAAGTTGTTCAATGGTGCATCACTGCACTAATCCATGAGACTAATCAGTCAAGGAAAGTACGAAGGTATATATATATATTAACTTGCATATATATATAGATGTAGAAATTTAACGTACATGATCTAATTTTTATTAGATTTCTAATTTTAAACATTATTTACCACAATGATTATCTTTGATTGTATTTTGAATAACATATTTATATTCTTGTTTGAATTTTCCATATAGGTTTTTTGGCATATTGGGGTCCAATATGTAGATAGATCAATTGGAAATGATGTTGAAACAATAAAAGGGACTCAAAAATTGTATTCAATTAAAACAAAGCAATACCAAAATGTGTTTGCATTTGCTAAAGAAAATATTCTTGTTTTTATCATGTTTTCATAGACAACACAGAATCCAATGATGTCTGTGAAAAAAAAATGTATGTAAAATATTGGAAACATACAGAACTAAATACAAAGGGGAAAATATATGTTGCAAACTTTGAAGAAATGAAATCAGAGGATACCCTAGTAATATCTGAAGGTGATTGAGTTTCTAATCTTGTTAGAGAAGGTAACATTTCAATTGCATTCAAATGATAGAGATATGAAATAGATAATAAAATCAAGTACACATGTTAATTTTAAAGTTATTTTTTCATGTTAATTACGATCTAAATTTATGTAAGTTTGTTTTATTGTTCAGGAGATATTTTGCTCTAGTTGCACCTTCTATCAATGTAGAAAATGTGAAGTATTATTTGATGTGTTGCACTGAACGAAAGATGAAATTATTAGAAAAGTATGATGATAACGAGTTTATATATGATAGAGGGTCTATTATAATGAAAGTTTATTTTTTCCAACAAACTCATCAAAGTCGAGATTTTGTTTACTTTCAAGGCTATGAGCCTGATGTCATAAGTTGTCAATATAGTCACTTGGTGTGTGCAGCACACATAAAGTTGATAGAAGTTCAATCGAAGAAAAAATTGAAAATTAAGAAATGGAAAATGTCAAAAATCGATCATGAATGAATCATTGAAGATGGCATTCCATTAGAATTTTTTTTTATTGAACTTCCCAACAATTTCTTCTCCTTGGATTCATCTTTTAGAACTTACAGAACTCAACTAGAAATTGTTAGCCTTTTTTTTGTGCATTCTTAAGTTTTACATTATTATAATATGTATATTTAATGCTTTGTATAAGTGTTTGCACATGTCCATTGTTTTGGCACATGCACACAAGTAATTTATACACATATACACATACATGTATATTATTTGGTATTAAATGATTTCACACATTCTCTGGTACAATTTATGTCATTATGTCATTATTGCAAAATGTACATGTGTATCTATCATTTTTTTCACAGAGAAAAAATTCGTAACTTTTCATTATGATAGGTTACTTGTTACATAATGTTGGAAGTATGCTACTAATCAGTCCAAATACTATTGCAATTCTGCCACTTGCCTAC
The DNA here is from genome assembly GCA_034641835.2 of Pinus albicaulis. NCBI lineage: Eukaryota > Viridiplantae > Streptophyta > Pinopsida > Pinales > Pinaceae > Pinus > Pinus albicaulis. The sequence goes on along the minus strand of CM076576.1, from coordinate 182,138,629 downwards.
ATGCAGGCAGTAAAAACAGTCCCAAAAAATGTGACATATTTTTAGTATGACTTCAAAGTTCACATAGTAAGCTCGGTGCTTAACTTACTATAAAAAAAAAAACAAAAAAACATATAATAGTAAAGTACATGCCGATAAATAATATCAGGGAGATAGTCACAAAATTCTCCCAATAAAACTGTACAGAAAGACAGCCATATATGCAGGTGCCTCCTCTATAAAAGGCCGATGAAAATATCTGTATACATGTCCACCTGAGTGTTCAGTAAAGTGCCAGGTGCCCCAGTTTAGCTCCGATGCTTCTTTGGATAATTTGTTAGCCACTTTGTTCCGAGACCTGTAAATATGTGACACTGAGATGGAGTCAAATAGGACTTTGAGATGATGAACATCTCGCAGCAGTGCAGACAGTGTGTGCGAGTGACATAGAGAAAGATTATTAAACCAATTGATAACAAGTTGTGAGTCACCAAAGATTTGGATGGAGTTGCAGTTAATGTCCTGAGAAAATGTCAGAAGAAGTCTAAGGCATTGCAGTTCGGCATAGTTGTTTGTACCGGGTCCCAATCCCATTCTGATATAGTAGTGGTGATGATCATTTAAAAAGAGTATAGTGCCCCCACCACAGCTAGATGCATTGGATGCACCATCGAAATAGGCCCATGCACGACTGTGATCAATAATTTTAGTTGTTCCGGTGGAGGCTTGCTGAGAATACTGTCCACGGGCATGAGATTGAAAGTAGCAATAGAGACAGCGCAAATGCAGTCACAGTCAATGGGTATATCCCTAAAGATCTGTTTGTTGCGTCTGATCCAAATCTCCCATGCCACAATTAGTGGGAGATTTCGCATTCTTGGGCTGTTAGCAAAGTTTTGCCACCAATTTGTCCAGGCTTCGATGAGAGTACCTCCCTTCCAGATATGATTACAGCCCAGGCCAGTGATGACTTGAGACCAGATTTCTTTGATGCTAGTGCACAGTAGGAATAAATGATTCGTGTCCTCACAGTTTGCAAGACAGTAACAGCATTAAGATGCCCCATGATATGCCCGTCTGTGGAGAAAATCCATGGTGGGTATACATTGATTAAGAATGCACCAGAAAAGGGTTTTGTGTTTATGCGGGGCCTTTAATTTCCAAATAATACTCCACCACCATGCTTTGATAGGGGGTTCCTTGGGCCGAATTAGAGCGAGGTATCCGAGTTTAGGAACATAGTGACCATGATGAGAAACAACCCATATTAATTTGTCCGCCAGCTCAGTGATGCGAATGTTTGTAGCTTTTAGGGCCCAAATATATTTCTGCCAAATTCAGGAACCAGCCTGAGGGATCTCGAGGTCAGCTGCACTTAACCAGGCTTGGCCCCACCAAGAGGAATGTGCCAAGTCCGCAATCTGTGCAAGATATTAAATGTTCCTATGGGCAAGGTGTTCGGTGATGAAAACAAGTAATTTGTAATAATCTCCACTACCAGACCAAGAATCAGTACCAATCCGGACCATAGCACCCGTGCCAATTTTCCATGATAATCCAAGCTGTATGGTGTGTGCCACCTTGTTGATAGCCTTCCAGATAATAGATGCACGAGGTGTCTGTCCAGTGCTGCCTCAGATCCAATCGAGAGGGTTCCGAGGCGAGATATATTTAGCCACAATAACATCTTTCCAGAGGCTCTGACCCGTGATTAAGTGCCAGCACATTTTAGCAGCCAGAGCCATCGAAAAAAGATGCAGATATTTTAACCCCTAGCCTCCCCATTGTTTTGGGATGTTGATGCGATTCCAGGCAATCCAAGAAAATGTGGAGGCCTTTCACTGGTTGCGCCAGAGGAATTGTCTGCAAATCCTTTTGATTATGTTGGTAATGCCAATAGGTATCCAAGCCAGAGTCATCCAATAGACCGGAATAGCTTCCAGCATGGACTTGATGAGGATCAGTCGGTCAGCCCTAGATAACCATCTATTATACCAGACATTAATTTTGCGTTCAATTTTGGCAATGATCCAGTTCCAGTCTTTAATCTTGTAGTCGTTTGGTTTAATATGATACCCCAGATATTTGATTCCATCATTGATATCAATGCAAACATAGTCAAATAGGTTTAGTGAAGTGCCTTGTTCCAGTCCTGAGCAGCCAGTCATGATAATAGTGGATTTGGTGCCATTTGGTGCCATACCTGTGGCCCTGCAGAAGCAATTCAGTAGCATATCAAAGTGAATAGAGTCTTGTCTAGTACCATTTAGAAATATGAGTACATCGTCCACAAATAAAAGATGAGTGAGATGTAGTATATCATTGATCCGGAGTCCTTGTAGTTCTCCCCTGTCTTTGGCATTTTTTATGAGGACAGAGAGTCCCTCCATGACCAAGACAAATAATAATGGAGAGAGAGGACAACCCTGTCGAAGTCCCCGCCCCGCATGAAAGAAATCAGATGTAGTGCCATTGATCAGAATGCTGAAAGTGGCATGACTAATACAACCCATAATCCAGTTTATAAACAAATGAGGGAAGCCTGAGTGGATTAATATGAGGTGAAGGTAGCTCCAGTTGACCTGATCAAATGCCTTTGTTAGATCAATTTTGAGTGTGGTGGATTTCTGGCGCAAGGTCTTAATGGAGTGAAGGGCTTCCTGGGTAGTACCAATAGCTTCATGAATTTTCCTATGATTCAGAAATGCAAATTGTTCCTTTTCAATATGAGTAGACAGGAAAGGCTTGATACGGTTTGCAATAATTTTAGATATGATCTTATAGATGCAGTTACACAGAGATATGGGCCTATACTCATTGAAACTAGTCGGTTTGTCCGATTTTGGTATAAGAGCAATAAAAGTGGTATTGAACCCATCATATATCCTGCCACTCACTCTGTTGTCCTCAATCATAGTCAACAGGTCAGTAGATATGAGTTCATAAAAATGGATGAAAAACTCAATGGGCCAGCCATTAGGCCCAGTGCTTTTGTCCCGCTTGAACCATTTCAATACACCTTCAAGTTCGCCCAAGGTAACCAGTGCATTGAGATCATCCATCTGCTCCTGTTCCAAAAATCGTTTGAATGGCTGTGTAATGCGCATGATGTCCGGAAGATCAATGCGATTAGATGCCCTATAAAGGTTAGTGAAATGTCTGGTGCCCAGGTAAAATAATTGAGACTGTGTTCTCGCAGTAAATCCATTGTTATCTGACAGTTCCCAGATGGCATTTGCAGCCCTTCGGCCATTTGCATGCTACTGAAAGAATTTGGTATTTTCGTCACCCGCCTGTAACCAAATAGCCCGGCTTTTAAGCCTCCAGTCTTCCTCCTTTTGTCTCAGTAATTTAGCTTTTTTTATTTCAAGAGCATTTAATTGTTCCCTGGTATCATCAGTTCGATACCCCAGAAAATCAGCATTGTTAAGACGGGCAATCTTATTTTCAATATTATGCAGAGCCTCCCTCTCCGATCTCTTTTTGTTCCGAACCCACTGAATGGTAAGGTTTTTAATGCATTTGATATTGTCATTTATAATCCGACCTGGATCACGATCATTCAAAGGGCCACAGTGATGCCAAGCCCGAGTGACCATCAGGTGGTATTCAAGATCTCTCAACCAACGAGAATTGAATTTGAAAGGGGAACTAGCCCTTTTAGGGCCACACTCGAATTCTAGAAATATTGGAGAGTGGTCAGATTTGCCACCCATCCCCACCCACTGACGAGCACGAGTCATAATAGGTAGGAGAGACTACTTGATGAGAAATCTGTCTAATCTGCGAGCCAAAGAAGCATTTCCAGTCCTTTTGTTCCTCCAGGTGGGTTGGATCTTGGTAGTTTGAATGTCAATAAGATTTGAGGCACCGAGAATTGAGTTGAAAAACTCAGCCAAAGGATCCGGGGTGGCTTGGGGGCCCCAAGATTCAGAAATACCTAATGAGAAATTTAGATCACCACCCAAAATAACATGACAATAAGGAGGTCCAAAATTTCTCTCTATTTGTGCAGGGCCCATAAATTTTGATCAAGGTAAATTCCACCTCCGAATTACCAAAAAGGACATTCATAGCCAGTACACCAGTCCGGCCCCAACAATTTGTCATCTAGGTGGTCCTGTCATTAATACCCAATGCACAACCCCCAGATCTCCCAAATGCATCAAGGGTAATGAAGGTCCAATTAGGTAGAAAAGAAGTCAAGGTAGCCTGCACAGCAGAGCCTGCACCAAGCGTTTCCTGAAGAAAAATAATGTCAAAGGGTTTTTGTGCTATCAATTCCTTGAGGACCAATCTCTTGTCGGGGTTGGCCAGTTCCCTGCAATTGAAGGAGAGGAAAATCATGATGTAACTGTCAACAAGGGTCTTCTAGCTCTAAGGACCCGCATAAGAGAGGATTGAGTGCCAGCTTCTACTTCGAGATTGGCCCTTTTGATCGCTTTCGCCAATGCAGAAGGTCTACCACGAGTTTTGTTGGGTATACAGTCCTGACCCAGCCCAATATCAAAAGTCTCACCAGAGTGTGGAAGTGAGAGGGATCTAAGATAATAGTTATGACGTGATGAGGGAGTCTCCAAAGAGGAGGATGAGTGGCAGTAGGAGGGTTCAGCAGTGCTGTGGTGAATTATGGGAGTGGATGAAGGATGAGCCATAGCGATGGTGCAGCATATCGAGGGGAGTTTCAGTGTATGTCCAGACACAGTCGATGATATGCAAGTAATAGTAGAAGAAGAGGACTGATTGATTACAACATTGCCAGATGTAGTGTCAAGAATAGTGCTAGATGGTAAGACTAGATTGCAATCAGTAAACAAGGAGACAGTAGAAGGAAGAGTACCCGAGATAGGTGAGGTCCGCTGAGGAGGCGCCATCGTAACCTGAGGGCGTGATCTGGGATGCGAGATAGTCCACGATGGGAGCTCAGTCTGCACCAGCCTAGCATCTCTCGGGGTATCAGGGGTCGACAACGGTGCATCAGCAAAGCCCAGCACTGAACTGTTCACCGGCACAGTCTGTGTTCCAGTCGAACAGGATTTCTTTAGAGCCTGCCTGCCAAAACCATTCTTTGGACATTCTTTGTACAAGTTTCCCACCTCATGACACTTCCTGCATCGAAATGGCACACCCTCATAGTCTAGTGGTTGCTGCCACATCATCCCATCAAATAGCATGTTGAATTTTTCATAGAGACCATCCCGAGTGTCCAGGAAAATCAAGATTCGAGCCACTGCCCGACTACTCGATGTCATGTAGGATCGGTCATGGTCCAGGTATAGGCCAAAGTGTCCTCCAATGTTCTTGAGCACAGAGTTGCTCCAAAATTGCAGTGGTAGACCCGGCAACCTCATCCAGATGGGGCCTGCTCCCGCATTCTCCTTTTTGGGGTCGAACAGAAGAACCCACCTCTTGAGGTAGACGGGGTGCATCTTAAGATGCCAGTAATGCTTGAGTGCCCAGTCTGATTGATCAGGGCGATCAAATGAGAGAGAGAACAATCCTTTGGTGAGAACCTGGACTACTGGGAGAACATCAAGTGTCTCACTCCATATCTCACGATTCCACCGCTGAAGCCTAGTCGCGGAGTATTTTCGGCCGCGAACCTTCCCCACAAGATTCTTAGCCGCAATAAGGCCCCAGTCCACCATACCGCTGTCACTACGAAAGTTTGTGATATAGATGAGTTTATTCTTGGTGACCCTGTGCTGTTTCTTGGCTTTGTAGTAGCCCTGCCCTGGCTCAATAGAGGTATCAGATTCTGAGGATGTAAAAATCTTCTCGGGTATGGAGAGGTCCTCCGGAATATTGGAAAACGCCCGCGAGGCCACCGATGGTCCAGTGGAAGCCAAGTCAATAAGTGCCACTCCGCCAAGGTCAGTAGGGCTTTATGTGGTAAACCCTTGAGGGAGAGGGCCCCCAATGCTCAGTTGAGCCAAAGACCGGGATGCATCACCGATATCTTGATAAACCAACTCCGAGAAATGCTTTGAGCACCCGATAGCAGCACTCGTCAGGGTGTCATGTCCATCCTGGGAGAAATCTAAAGGTCCAATATCTGCACCAGAGGGCGAGTCAAATGTGAATAGCGCAAGGTCTCCCAAGGGCGTGTTGCAGCCCTCCACGCTAGCCAAATCAGACGGAGCAGGAACCTCCACCTCAGGAGACGGGTCCAGGTCGGACATATTGGCCACCTCACCGTGTGCTTCAAGTCCCCAAATATCGACCCCCTCCAGAGGGTCCTCCGAATAGTCCACCTCGTCATCATAGTGACTCATTGTAGAGAGTGAACGGCCAGGCAACAACCGTGAAGCACCTACAGTGGGAGGTCAAAACCCCCGATAAAAATGGTGAAGGTTAATCGGTCCAACCGACAGAGCATAGACAACAGTGTCAGTTTTGGTGCAAACGCCAAAATGAAATAGGGGCCCGATGAAAGACCAAAACAAACTCTGAGCAGGGTCCACAGACCTGAACGGCCCAACCCAAAACAGCGAGTCCACAAACCAGTGAAGATAATCTCAAGACAAATATAATGATGTGCCTATCTCAATCCCAGCAATAGATGAGAGCAAACCCCAGTCCGAGTCTGTTACTCTCCCCAAACTGATAGCAACCGAGAAAATATTCCAACGAAATGCGAGATACAACCACGACAGCCAGTCAAATAGAAGCCCTGATCAAACCGTAAACTATCCAAATCGCAGGACCCAAAATAACAGCGCCGGGAACATATCGAAAACCTGTGAGACAAGCAGTGTCCCGCCATCACCATATGAGGGACCCATCTTCCACTAATAGATTCCTAGTGCCCCCGACAGAGAGAGCCAAACCCACCTAGGGATGCAGACACCGCCATCGAACCTGCAACTCAGAGGTCGGTCGCTAGGGTTTTTCCAGCCAGATCTTTGTTTTAGACGTCTGTTAAGAAAATTATAAGTTATGATTTCGTTTTAGACGTCTGTTAAGAAAATTATAATATTCATTCTTGAATGCAAAATGTGTGCTATGTGTTTTGTAATTTCAGTTTACTTTCAACTGACATCCATAGTAGCTTTTATATGTACATTAACGAAAAATGTTGTGTACTGGATATGTTTTAATGCAATTTTAAAATTTTATGATTGTTTGACACATCTATGAACACCTAGAATTTTATGATTGTTTTTAAATATATACATTGATATGTAAATTGTATATTAAAACATTTAAAAAATTATTTCAAATTCAAAATGTATGAATTAAATGCAAATTTGATTTCATTGATACATATTCATGATTGTTTTAAATGACACATGATCATGTGCAAAATGTACACCTAAATATCGCTTTTAATAGATGTATGTCCTAATTATATAACACTCATATATGTTCAAATGCATTTAACATGTACCACATGTGTTCTGTAATTTTCAATTTCAATGTAGATTCATTTTAAATAACAAATGACAAAACAACTTGAGCTTTAAAAACAAAACATTTAATCTAAGATTGAATATAAGTTAACATTATAAAAAGTCATCATGTATTCAAAACGTAATGTAACTAAATGCATTTATGTACTTCAATCATTGTTACATATTCATGAAATTAAATATGTATTTAATCATCTATAATTGTTTTAAATGACACATGATCATGTGAAAAATGTACACCTAGATATCACTTTTAATAGATGTATGTCCTAATTATATAACATTCATACATCTTCAAATGCATTTAACATGTACCACATGTGTTTTGTAATTTGCAATTTCAATCTAGATTCATTTTAAATAACAAATGACAAAACAACTTGAGCTTTAGAAACAAAACATTAATCTAAGATTGAATCTAAGTTAACATTATAACAGCATGTCGTAATGTACATGCAAAATGTAACAACTAAATGCAAACATACTTCATTCATTGTTACATATATTCATGAACTTAAATATGTAAAACCATAAATACATGATTGTTTTAAATGACAAATGATAATGCAAAATGTACCTAAATATCACCTTTAATAGACATCTACACCTAATTATATATCATTCACACATGTTCAAATGCATAACATGTACCACATTTGTTTTGTAATTTGCAATTTCAATCTAGATTCATTTTAAATAACAAGTGACAAAGCAACTTGAGTTTTAAAAACAAAACATAATCTAATATTGTCTAAGCTAACATTATAGACACATGTGATCATGTATGCAAAATTTAACAACTAAATGCAAATGTACTTAAATCATTTTTACATATTCATCAACTTAAATATGTAAAACCATCTATGATTGGTTTAAATGACACATGATTATGCAAAATGTACCTAAATATCACCTTTAATAGACATCCTAATTATAGAACATTCACACATGTTCAAATGCATAACATGTACCACATGTGTTTTGTAATTTGAAATTTCAATCTAGATTCATTTTAAATAACAAATGACAAAAAAACTTGAGTTTTAAAAACAAAACATATAATCTAAGATCATCTAAGTTAGTTCATTGTAACAACATGTGATCATGTATGGAAAATTTAACAACTAAATGCATTTATGTATTTCAATCATTGTTACATATTTATGAACTTAAATATGTATTTAAGCATCTATAATGTTTTTAAATGACACATGATCATGTGCAAAATGTACGCCTAAATATCACTTTTAATAGATGTATGTCATAATTATATAGCATCCGTACATGTTCAAATGAATTTAACATGTATCACATGTGTTTTGTAATTTGAAATTTCAATCTAGATTCATTTTAAAAAACAAATGACAAAACAACTTGAGTTTTAAAAACAAAACATATAGTCTAAGATCATCTAAGTTAGTTCATTATAACAACATGTGATCATGTATGGAAAATGTAACAACTAAATGCAATTGTACTTCAATCATTGTTACATATTCATGAACTTAAATATGTAAAACTACCTATGATTGTTTTAAATAACAAATGATCATGAAAAAAGTACCTATATATCACCTTTAATAGACATCCTAATTATATAACATTAACACATGTTCAAATGTGTAACATGTACCACATGTGTTTTGTAATTTGCAATTTCAATCTAGATTCAATTTAAATAACAAGTGACAAAACAATAAGTTTTAAAAACAAAACATAATCTAAGATCATCTAAGTTAACATTATATAACAACATGTGATCACATGCCAAATGTAAAAACTATCCAAAATTTAAAATCATTCAATAAAAGTGAATGTAGTTCAACTATCCAAAATGTAAATTATGTCCAAAATTTATATCATAAACAATAAAAGTAAATATAACAATTTATAATGTTACTAGTATCAAGTTATATAGAAACGTAAATATGACTGCATAAATAAGACTATCTATCAAATAAAATGTTGCATGTGTGTCAATCAAATAGAGAAGTTGGTTGCAATGTATTTTCCAGCAGCCTCCTAAGCCTCCTTGTGCTATCATTTGAAGAATGGCGAACCTACACAACGTGTAAACATTAAAATTTAATGTTTTAAAATTGAATGAAAATGTAGAACTTCATAAGAAAAAATAAAAAATAAAAATTCATGCAATACCTCATGTGGTTCCCCCTCCATTGTCACGTGTTGGTCGTCCATCAATGCATCCTCCTTGATATATATATATATTAAAAAAATTCAAATGAAAATGCATAAACTAATGCAATAATATTAAAAAAAAGGTTAGACAACTTCGTGTTCAAATTATTTGGATGTTCCTATCTCCATCATACACTCCATCGCTAAAGTCCTTGGAGAATGGAAATCATCTCCACAAACCTAAAATTAAAAAAATTAAAAACTGTAAAATAACTCAAGATATAGATATCATTTTTTAATGAAACTTTCACTTCAATTTACAACTTGAACATAAGTGAAAAATTGAATACTTGTGACGGTGGATTTGGGACATCTCTTAACAGGGAAGAAGAGGGTGGCTCTGAACGAAAATCATCTCCACAAACCTAAAATTCAAAAAATTTAGGTCTAGATCTCATTTTTTAATGAAACTTTCACTTCAATTTACAACTTAAACATAAGTAAAAAATTGAATACTTGTGACGGTGGATTCGGCACATATCCTAACTGGGAATAATAGGGTGGCTCCATTGCGAAAACAACCCTTGGAGAATGAAAATCATCTCCACAAAACCTAAAATTCAAAAATTTTAAAACTGTAAAATAAATCAAGATCTAGATCTCATTTTTTAATGAAACTTTCACTTCAATTTATAACTTAAATATAATTTATAATTGAATACTTGTGACGGTGGATTTGGCACATCTCCTAATAGGGAAGAAGAGGGTGGCTCCATTGTGAAAACATCGGATGAAATCAGAATCTGTTAACATTTCATTATATACATACATGTGTATACAATTATTTATTTTAAAAATATGTCATCATGATACTGATGTAATAATAGAATAATAATTGTACATGAACATCATGAACACTTTAAAAATACTAAAATTTCCCAACATATCATCTTGATTGTGAGAACCTGAACCTTCGACCACGATATTATAAAAATTTTCATTCATCAAGCGTGTTAACTGAAAAATGGTGAACATATGATACATTTTTGTTAGATTAACATATACAAATAAACATGTATATGTAAATTACAAATTACATTAAAATATTCACCCTAACCATTAACACATACCGATCCCATGCCCTCTTTCTCATGAATAATTAAGTCCTGCCAACCATTGTGACAATGCTTTGCATATTTTCTAAGCTCTTCAATACTCATGTTTTCTATCTCATTATCTGTACTATACACAAAATTAGCACGTGCATTCTCTCATGCTCTTTCTCGATTCAGACCAATATCAATTCCACCAATTCTAGTCTGAACATTGTCTATGATGGCATCCCTTGCTTCTCGACTAATTTGAGAAGAAGCATTCATCTTTGACCACAAATTTTCCACACGAAGAAATCGACTCACTAATGGTAGGTCAGGGCGAGGCAACTCAGCATCATGCTTAGCGCCCCTATGGTCACATAATCGAGCTTTCCCAGGACCAAAAAATTTAGAGGGAAGGTCATTATAATTGGGTTTCATTCTAAAAAATAATTCTGCATAAAATAATTTTGAAAAATAAAGAGGAACCTCGTCGTTCCATGGTATTATTCCATAGGCAGCAATTTTCCTATCAAACAAATGGAAAGCTATATCATGGTGCTTGAAATATTTCACCTTTAGCATCTTTCTTTTCGGCTCTTCTTTGAAATTAAACATATATTTTTCCATTTCTTTTGTAACTTTGTTTTTAACATCGTCCCATGTATCGGGACCCATCACTGTTTCCTTTCTTTTCCTCATCACTTCTACAAAAGTATCAGTGGTTGGCCCAAGATTTTTGTAAACATTTAAAAGTGTGCTTGAAGAGTGCGTAATTATTTCTATGCTTTCTCTACTCTCAACAGGGAGTTTCAAAGACAAAAGATCTTTCTTCAATTTTGAATAAAGATGTTCACACCTTTGTAATGTGCATTGTTGGATGTTTGTTTCCCAAGGTAAATCAAAAATTTCAGAAGAATAAGTTGTGGATGGTGTACAACCACCTTCTTGAATAACGCGGTCTGGCCTACGTATTTTTCGAGTAACATTTCCACCCTCTACATTAACATATAAAATTATGTATAAATAAAAAAAAACATGTGAACAAATTTGTACAAATTTTATTTTGAAACATAAAAAAATATATAAATAATTTAACAAATTAATAATTGAATGAAAATAATATTTAGATTGATAGCCACCTCGATATGGTTGAGCAGCATCATTCCCACCTTGAGATGGTTGAGAACCAGCATGACCACCCATTGATTGGACATCGCCCATTGGTTGAGAACCAACATGACCACCCATTGATTGGCCACAGAAGGAATGCGTACCACCACCCTCATGTGATTGACCACCACCTGTTGATTGGCCACTAGGGGAATGTGTACCACCACCACCCTCATGTGACGAGAGGGAAGCTTCATAAAAAAAATATGAATTTCTAATCAATTCGAAAATATTTACATACATATAAATACAAACATATGATTGATTAATTGCATGAACTATACCACGATTGTGTGAACCATGGCCAGGCTCCATTGATTGAGTAGATACTCTTTTCCTCTGAACTCCTAAAAAATGAAATTTATTAAAAATTAATTTAACTCACAAAATTGATAAAAAAATCAATTCCATATGTATATATGTATGTACATGGGGATAAAAATATATATATTCAATAAAAAATCAATTCCACATGTATACATGTATGTATGGGGATACAATTATATATTCAAATGTCATTTAAAAAAATTCACATTTAATATAAATACCATGAAAATCCTCGGATACATGATCCCCCTCTCTTGTAGAGGCATGTGATTCTATTGATGTTCGCCTTGAAGAATCACATGCCAAATGATAATCCTCCATGATATATATAGGGATATCTACAGTGGACATTTACAATTATTTTTAAAATTACTATTTAAAACAAATTCAAATGAATTCGAAAAATTGATGTAATTTAGTACACCAATGTTGAGCACAAACACAAATTATGTAAAACACAAAACTTTCATAGCACAAATTGATGTGTAAAACTCACTTTAAACAAAAAATTGTTGAAGTCCTGCACATTTTAATTTTATAAAACGTGAATTTCACCAAATTGTGCTTACATGGTGGGAGCACACTTGGTATATAATTGAAAAAAACACATGGTCATTAAAAATGACGCATTTATAAGTAAAAAGCAAACACATATCAAAGATATGTTACAATGTCCATCAATAAATTTTGAAGGAGAGTGTCTCAACTCTAATTCATCTGTGAGAGATGAATCTTGAATTGGAATTTCCCCATACAATACTAATTCATCTTTGGCAGATGAATCTTAAATTGGCATTGCCCCTTACAATAGATCATCAGACATATTATTAACATCTGCATAATGTATTATACTAAATGATTGAAATTGTATAACAATATTGTTTTCTTTTCCATGTAGCTGTTTTAGCCTCTCATTTTTAATTTGGTACATGCATTTCATCTGGTTGCACACAAGTTTAGAATTGTTGAAAGCTACAATTCCATTTGATCCATACTCCCTAGTTGTTCCCAAGTCTTCTATCAATTCAATATAATATGCTTAATTATTTGTTGTTCTTCCAGGTATATTCATTTTCCTTTGGAGGAATTTGTTAGTCGCAATATTTCATAACACATATATAATCAATGCTTTCCCTAGATTGGGATAACAAGAAACATCTATGCATAATGTCCATTTTTCAACCATGTTTAGTGGGCTTTTTAATCCCTGAAAAAAAAAATTCAATAAAATATATCAAACGAACATTTATTGCATATGCCTTAAATTTTATGGGAGAAATAACATGTACGGTTGCCAAAAACTCGAGGACCACACTAAAATATTAAATGAACATTTATTGTAAATGCCTTAAAGTTTATGGGAGAAATGACATGTACAGGATTTCCAAAAACACTAACAAATGCTTTAAAGTTTATGGGAGAAATGGCATGTACATGGTTTCTAAAAACACTAGCAAATTCTTTAAAGTTTATAGGAGAAATGAAATGTACATGGTTTCCAAAAAAACTAGCAAATGCCTCAAAATTTTATGGTAGAAATGACATGTACATGGTTTCAAAAAATACTAGGATCATCCCTGCATTTAACTATATAATTTTTATAAAGTTGATAGACATGTGATTTTGAAAGAATCCTTGTTGTTAAGAAGGAGAGGGGCAAAATGAGTAACAACACATCCTAGCCATTATGGTTGGTTAGGTGATAGTGGACCCCTATGATATGATAGACAAATTTAGCTAAAAAAAATGTAACTGGCCCAAAGACATATTGCATCTATAACCAACTTAACTACTAGAAAATTCAGAGTTCAAACCTACTGACAACCTGCATTTCGTCTAATTTTTAGATGGAGAGGTTCAGTCTCCATAGGTCTCAAATTTGAGAAGTACACCACCAAATTGTCATCATAGTTCTATGGAATGTGTCATACATTTCATATATTGAAACATAACTTTGTCGAGTTTGACAAGTAATTTCATATATTGAACATAACTTTGTCGAGTTTGAGAAGTAATGCTAATTTCAAATGGATTTTGAAAAGGAATGGTAATTTAGGCAATAATTTCAGATGGATGGTGATTTTGTTGTTTGGTTTTTTATATTCTCTAGTTTTCTTTCATATGGTGTTAAAATTTAGAGGTGCATGAGTGACCATGAAAAATGAGATTAAGCGGATATCATATTCAACTCTGCAAAATATAAAAAGATATCATTTCTTTTCTTGTCCATGTATTATCTCTGTTAAGTATAGTACACTCTTCTTGTCACTTATGAAACATATCTAGTCTAATTTGGTGTCAATATCAAGATCATGTAGCCTCTCAAATGTTTTTTTAGTTGGCACTTGGAATCATATTCTTTGGTTTACTTTCACAGAAGGTTAAAATTTAGAGTTCCATGAGTGAGCATGAAAAAATAGATTAAGCAGAGAGCACATTCAACTCTGTGAAATATAAAAAGATATCGCTAATTTCAAATGGATTTTGATAAGGAATGGTAATTTAGGCAATAATTTCGGATGGATGGTGATTTTCTTGTTTGGTTTTTTATATTCTCCACTGTTATTTCACATGGTATTAAAATTTAGAGGTGCATGAGTGAGCATGAAAAATGAGATTAAGCGGATAGCATATTCAACTCTGCAAAATATAAAAATATATCACTTCTTTCCTTGGCCAGGTATTAGCTCTATTATGTATAGTACACTCTTCCTGTCACTTATGAAACATATATGGTCTAATTTGGTGTCAATATCAAGATCATGTAGGCTCTCAAATGTTTTTTAGTTAGTACTTGGAATCATATTCTCTGGTTTACTTTAACAGATGGTTAAAATTTAGAGGTCCATGAGTGAGCATGAAAAAATAGATTAAGCAGCGAGCACATTCAACTCTGCAAAATATAAAAAGATGTCGCTAATTTCAAATGGATTTTGATAAGGAATGGTAATTTAGGTAATAATTTCGGATGGATGGTGATTTTGTTGTTTGTTTTTTTATATTCTCTAGTGTTCCTTCACATGGTGTTAAAATTTAGAGGTGCATGAGTGAGAATGAAAAATGAGATTAAGCAGATAGCATATTCAGCTCTGCGAAATATAAAATGATATAATTTCTTTCCTTGGCTAGGTATTAGCTATGTTATGTATAGTACACTCTTCTTGTCACTTATGAAACATATCTGGTCTAATTTGGTGTCAATATCAAGATTATGTAGCCTCTCAAATGTTTTTTAGTTGGTACTTGGAATCATATTCTTTGGTTTACTTTCATAGATGGTTGAAATTTATAGGTCCATGAGTGAGCATGAAAAAATAGATTAAGAAGAGATCACATTCAACTCTGCAAAATATAAAAAGATATCACTAATTTCAAATGGATTTTGAAAAGGAATGGTAATTTAGGCAATAAGTTTGGATGGATGGTGATTTTTTTGTTTGGTTTTTTATATTCTCCAGTGTTATTTCACATGGTGTTAAAATTTAGAGGTGCATGAGTGAGCATGAAAAATGAGATTAAGCAGATAGCATATTCAATTCTGCAAAATATAAAAATATATCATTTCTTTCCTTGGCCAGGTATTAGCTCTGTTATGTATAGTACACTCTTCTTGTCACTTATGAAACATATCTGGTCTAATTTGGTGTCAATATCAAGATCATGTAGCCTCTCAAATGTTTTTTTAGTTGGTACTTGGAATCATATTCTCTGGTTTACTTTCACAGATGGTTAAAATTTAGAGGTCCATGAGTGAGCATGAAAAAATAGATTAAGCAGAGAGCACATTCAACTCTGCAAAATATAAAAAGATATCGCTAATTTCAAATGGATTTTGATAAGGAATGGTAATTTAGGCAATAATTTCGAATTGATGGTGATTTTGTTGTTTGGTTTTTTATATTCTCTAGTGTTCTTTCACATGATGTTAAAATTTAGAGGTGCATGAGCGAGAATGAAAAATGACATTAAGCGGATAGCATATTCAACTCTGCAAAATATAAAAAGATATAATTTCTTTCCTTGGCTAGGTATTAGCTATGTTATGTATAGTACACTCTTCTTGTCACTTATGAAACATATCTGGTCTAATTTGGTGTCAATATCAAGATCATGTGGCCTCTCAAATGTTTTTTAGTTGATACTTGG
Source organism: Pinus albicaulis (assembly GCA_034641835.2). Taxonomy (NCBI): domain Eukaryota; kingdom Viridiplantae; phylum Streptophyta; class Pinopsida; order Pinales; family Pinaceae; genus Pinus; species Pinus albicaulis. Next base: position 182,122,359 of record CM076576.1, on the reverse strand, counting down.
AATCATATTCTTTGGTTTACTTTCACAGATGGTTAAAATTTAGAGGTCTGTGAGAGAGCATGAAAAAATAGATTAAGAAGAGAGCACATTCAACTCTGCAAAATATAAAAATATATCACTAATTTCAAATGGATTTTGAAAAGGAATGGTAATTTAGGCAATAAGTTTGCATGGATGGTGATTTTTTTGTTTGGTTTTTTATTTTCCAGTGTTCTTTCACATGGTGTTAAAATTAGAGGTGCATGAGTGAGCATGAAAAATGAGATTAAGCAAATAGCATATTCAACTCTGCAAAATACAAAAATATATCATTTATTTCCTTGGCCAGGGATTAGCTCTGTTATGTATAGTACACTCTTCTTGTCACTTACGAAACATATCTAGTCTAATTTAGTGTCAATATCAAGATCATGTAGCCTCTCAAATGTTTTTTTAGTTGGTACTTGGAATCATATTCTCTGGTTTACTTTCACAGATGGTTAAAATTTAGAGGTCCATGAGTGAGCATGAAAAAATAGATTAAGCAGACGACACATTAAAATATGAAAAATATAAAAAGATATCGCTAATTTCAAATGCATTTTGAAAAGGAATGGTAATTTAGGCAATAATTTTGGATCGATAGTGATTTTTTTGTTTGGTTTTTTATATTCTCGAGTGTTCTTTCCCATGGTGTTAAAATTTAAATGTGCATGAGTGAGAATGATAAATGAGATTAAGCAGATAGCATATTCAACTCTGCAAAATATAAAAATATATCGTTTCTTTCCTTGGCCATGTATTAGCTCTATTATGTATAGTACACTCTTCTTGTCACTTATGAAACATATCTGGTTTAATTTGGTTTCAATATCAAGATCATGCAGGCTCTCAAATGTTCTTTTAGTTGGTACTTGGAATCATATTCTCTGGTTTACTTTCACAGATGGTTAAAATTTAGAGGTCCATGAGTGAGCATGAAAAATTACATTAATTAGAGAGCAGATTTAACTCTGCAAAATATAAAAAGATATAATTTCATTTCTTGAACATGTATTATCTCTCCTATGTATATTACACTCTAGCTTAATTCAGAAAATTATATAGACTTGAGAGATACTCCAAATGCATTTCTTTAATTGAAAAAAAAATCATTGTTTTCTGATACAAAATTATGTAAACACATATAGACAAACATAGCCACATTTCACATAGATTAAATAACAGTACTATGCACCAAGAGATTAACATAGCTTCAACGGACAGACATAGAGCCACATTTCACAGAGAGATTAATCAACAAGACTATGCACCAATTTGATTTGTTGTGCAAGACTAAGCAGGTTCCATGGTATATTACACTCTGGCTCAATCCAAAAAATTATATAGACTTGAGAGCTGCTCCAAATGCATTTCTTTAATTGAAAAAAAATCATTGCCTTCTGATACAAAATTATGTAAATACAGATAGACAAACAACCACATTTCCCTAGAGATTAAATAACAGGACTATGCACCAAGATATTAACAGAGCTTCAACAGACAGATAGAGAGCCACATTTCACAGAGATTATTCAACATGACTATGCACCAAGATTATTTGTTGTACAAAACCAAGCAAGTTCCATGGTATATTACACTCTGGCTCAATCCGAAAAATTATATAGACTTGAGAGCTACTCCAAATACATTTGTTTAATTGAAAAAAAATCATTGTTTTCTAATACAAAATTATGTAGTTATAGACACAAAGAGCCACATTTCACAAAGATTAAATAACATGACTGTGCACAAAGAGATTAATAGAGATTCAATAGACAAACAAAGAGGCACATTTCATAGAGATTAATCAACAAGACTATGTGCCAGTCCAGATTAGTTCTTATCCATAGGTTCGAGGGACGATATTGGTGACCACATATCCTTCCCCTACCTCCTACGATAATCATCATGAGACTGGCGCTTTCCCCTCCCATCCAAGTTCAATGATGGTTCAGGAAATAAGAATGGGTAAAATTCTAGCTCAGATGATTTCACTCGATCAACAGGTGTTTCTTAAACACACTAAACCGATGCAGCTTACACTAATGCAAATCAAAATTCTATACAAATTATGTAAATAGAGACAGACAAACTCAAGACTATCCATACTTCACTTCAAAATGGGTAGCTTTGGTGTGATAGAGGATCACAAATAACCTCTCGTGATGCAACTACATTAGTGGGAGTGGTAGTTAACAACTTCATGAAATAATGTAATTTCACAAATTTTATTTCACTACTTCCTGCAAGAATGTAATTTCAGTCGCGGGGAGAGATTTGTGGAAGGAAATCTTGGTGAAACAAATCTTTCATGGTTTATGGGGAAGAGAGAAATGGGATATGAAAGTGAAGGGAGGGAGAATGGAGCAACATCAATCAAGCGATTGGTTCATTAAGGTCATTGGGTGGGTTAGGTTAGATAGATTCCTAGCTTAACATAGCCACATTTCACAGAGACTGTTATCACCCTAGTAATTCTCAGGTTGTGGGATGAGGATTTATAGTTAAAGAAAACCAGGGGTAACCAAGAACCTACTTTTTAAATTCAGGATCTAGCCTTCCTAAATTCCAGAGAGGGATCTCTCCTCAAGATTTAGCTTGATTTTGTTATAAGATTTTAGGCTAGTTATAATTGGACAATTGGTTTGGTTTGAATGTTTGGTGGGAATAAAAGGTACTTCAAGGTAAACCACAGAGGGATCTATTAGACCATTGGGCTATGGAGTCAATTTATTGGCAAGAAGAGCTAGGAAATAAGGTCAAAAGAGAAAATGTACTAAGGGCAGGGTAGATGACCTTCAAAGGGTTTGGAAATAGGCTTTTTGATGAAATCATAAGATCTGAACAAAAGGGAAATGAAGGATCCTTAAGTTACAGAAAAGAAGATGAAAGAAAGAGGTCGAAAGGGACTAAGAGAAGTTAAGGATTCTTAAGTCTAGATACCAGCAGAAAACATATCAATTAATAACTAGTAAAAAACAGGGAAATTTTGACACTAATCCTGTATAAAATTTCCTAGTGAATAATTTAAGACAGAAAACATGTAAATGCATGTATGGAACTTTAGAAAGATAAACAGTGAAAACAGGAAAATACTTGACTTATCTAATCAGCACAAGAATCCTGAGTTATGATGTCTGTTTGACTTAGTTCTAGTCTGCTGCTTTACTAATCGACCCACACCAACTCCCAATGTATTCAGCAAAAATTTCTATAGTAGTCTTGACAAAAAAATTTCCACACAAAATACTTCAAAGAGTGAAGTATTTATACAAAATTATTACAAAATATCTGAGAGACATGTAGGAATATCTCTAGGAGAAAATAAATATTATTACATAAAAGAGGGACAGCTGCAAAACAAACTGGCAAGTTGTCCTCTTATCAAGAAAAAATATGACTAATTGATCTTATCAAAGTTAATTGTTGCATTGTTGTAGATGCTTGCTGGCACTTGGAAAAATATCGTTTTAGAAGATAGCTTGGAAGACAATCTTTCTAATTACATTCTTCAACCTGTGTTTCACTTCTGATACTCTTTTACGTTGTCCATTTATTACTCTACTGCTGTAAAATGAAGAATTACAACAGTAAAAATTGAGTTGACTGTTTTATTCTTGGATACTCTTTGACTTTGCTTATTCACCCGATACACTTTCACTGCAATATTTACCCTTTGATAACTGAAAAAATGAAAAACCTGATTGCACTTGTTATGCTCTGTTTTCATGATGTTATATCTAATTAGTAAATTCCTGCCACTGCTCTGCACTGGGTATTTTCATACCTTTCAACTTCCTGTAACTCTCATCAGCATCAGTGTATTTTGCAAAGTTTGGTTTTATAACAAACATGTGTTTGATTTCATTCTATAAAAAGAACAAATTTTCAAAATATTGCAAAACCACCTTACCAGTTGGGGAACCTTGTGGTAAAGGTTTATTCACCTGTTCTTTGGCATGTGCTCTAATATTTTCATCATAATCAGTCTGGATCATTAATTTTTCATGGAAACCATGTATATCTGGAAGACCTGCTCGGCTTAGCATTTTGTATTTGGTCATGAATTTTGTGATTGATAAGTTCATGGCTTCACATTTTTCTTCTAAGTTGTTCGTGATATTTCTTTTGGTTAGGACTTTCCTGATTTGCAGAATTGTTTCAGTCTTGTCATGAATGTTCAATGCCTCCAATTCAACTCTATTCTTCATGTTCAAGAATCCAATAAGCCTTATAGCTTGTGAAGGTTTATCTGCAACCTCTATTTTAGTTTTCTAAATTTCTGCCAGTGCTGCTTGCAATAAATCTCTTTGCTCATAGATAATCTGTATTGAGGGCCAATGTAAATGAATAGCTTGAATTATATTATTCCATAGGTAGTTTTTGATGTATGCTACATGTTCACTGAAGTTTACTTCTTTCTGTAAACTCTTCACTTGTTCTTCTAAGGCCTTTTCTCTTTGTTCATGTACCTTAGATGTGATTAAAGCATTCTGGTATGAGGATTCAAGATCTTTATTTCCTTTCTTTAAATTATTGATCTCATTGTTCTTAAGGGACATTTCTTCCATAGATTTAACTATGTCTACTGTACCTGTGTTGTTGATGATTATGTGGCTGAGGTATCTATAGATTGTACTGACACTGCAGTTGCCAGTATTCTTTTTGGTGCCAAGTTCTCTGCCAGTGTAGAAGGAACAGCTGTACTCACCATTGGAATGACTGTAGGAATAGGAGAAATATTTGTTTCTTCCAATGTTTCTTTTTATTTTATGAAGGTCTCTACCTGATTCTCCATATCTTTGATTTGAGCAGTCATTTTTAGTACTAACTGCATCATCTCGTCCTTTTCCTTTTGTTGTTGTAGGATTTCCTTGGCTCGTGGATGTTCATTCTGTGGAAGTTTCAATTTCATTCTTAAAGCTGTAATGTCTTCATTCTTTTTCTTTATGAGTGCTTGAGCAACCTGAATGTTTGAAGGATCTACTCCAGTCTGTATAATCAAGTCTTACAAGGACTTGATCCTTAGGTCCTTAGCATGTAAAAAGGCTTTGTCTAAACTCATCTGATCTTGCAAGTTAGACACAGTTTTTTGCAGCATAGTTGTACTCATAGTTTTGGTTACTACTTTAGAATAAAGCATTTATGTGGTGCTTCTATGAAATTCTATTTGATCCAATTCATGTATTGTATCTGCATCCACTTCTATATCTATTTTGGTGTAATCTGAAACTGATTTTGGATCTGCAACTGTTGGTTTAAGGAATGACATGATCATCTTATTTGTGGAGTAGTCAAAAGCTGTCAACAACCTGTCTTTATTCCCAGGATTTTCTTTGAGAAGTTGGGAATAAATTTCATTTTTAATCTCCTCATTTTTCTCTTTGATCTGTTTGTATTTTTTCTGAATGTCAGAGTCTGTTCCCTCTGTTGCTTTGGAAGAGGAGGGAGCTTCTGAATTCACCTACTTTCCAACCATTTCTCTGCCCTGTTCCTGTGTTAGCACCTCCTCTTTCTGAATTTCTACTAGAGTCTCATTTACAATTATAGTAGCTTCATCATTATATATATGTTGATCATATATATCATTGATTTAAATAGCCTTGTCTTTCTCAGCAGCAGTCATTTTTTCTCTTTTGCTGTAAATAATCTTGAATTTATTTTCTGCAATGGTCTTTGCTGAATAGCCTTCTTCATTCCTGGTCCTTTTGTTTGAAGCTTCTGTCTGCTTAGTGACTGTTATTTCCTGTGAATTATCTGTCTATCTCTCCTTCTCTGTATTGGCAGTAGGATCAATTAATGTGTTTTCTACCCATTCCATTTGATTTGAAAATTTATCAATTTCTGGTTTAGACTCATGCATGAATGGTTTTAATTTACACTTGATCCTCATGTTACTTAGAATTCCTTGTGGATCATAGTCCCAATAAAAACTTTGTTGGAACTTTAACTCTGACAATTTCATGACTATTTCTTTTAAGGAATCCCTATTGTTTACTATGAAGGGACCTATCTGATTCTTCATCTTAAACTGTGTCTTTTTCTTGGCAGCCATAAAGTTTATATCATCTGCATTTAGGACTTGCCTCAAGTATTCCAAAGAAAAAACCCTGATGGTTAGAAATTTGGGCAGATTATAAGGGGCCAGGTTTGCTCCAAATATCCTTAGTTCTCTATGATTTTCATATAGGTACTAGTCACCTACTTTACAGTGTTCAAATAACTATAGAATTATTTTCATTTTCTCACTGATTCTTGGTTGTTCTACTTTGAACAATAAACTCATGGTTGGTCTGACAAACAAATCATTGAAGTCCTTATAGTTGAATTCACTTCCATATTTTCTGAGTAATGAAGTCCAAAGTACTACTGAGAGAGGATTTCCTTCAACATCCATTTTCTGTAATGTAACTAGAAACTTTTCTGCATGGAAAAATAGGAAGAGGTGAAATAGATATGATGAATATCTAAACACTCCTTCTTCAGGCAACTTGTTCAACTGATAGTGCATATTGTCAGCAATGAATCTAGAAAAATTAAATATCATTGCAGGAGGTTGCCCTGGGGATAAAGTAGAAAGGAAACCTAGAATTGATACATCAGTGAACTCATCATTATAATAACCTAGAATGAAGGAAAGCATAGAGATGATTTTTCTGGAAGATTCAGGAAAATCAGAGGTGGAATAGGGTGGATTTACTTTTGGGAAATCAACATGAGTAGGCATGAAGTTTTGAAGAATCATAAAATTCCTAGGGAAATCCAAATCTAAATATATTTGAGTCAAATCTTCAATGGATAAAGAGACTATTGTTGGATCATGTTTCAGCTGGAGTATCTCATTAATGGATTCTACTGTTATAGAAAACAGAACTTCCCTATCCTTGTTTACAATACATCTCTGGTCAGGGACATAATGTAATTGGCATAGTATAATCGGGTCTTGAGCTGGATGAGTGATTGGGACCACATACTTAGGAAAATTTGACTCCCATATAGGTATGTCATTTTCAATTTTCTTCACAAATTTTTCACAACACCAGTTATGGACTTCAAGCATATTGAATTCTAACGCTGCATCATTAATCCTGTAATCTAGATCAATTAGGGAACTGCTTTCTTCAGTAGTAACAGGTGGTTGTAGAGGTCTAACGACTTCGGTTGAATATGTTGTTAAGGCTGGGGTAGGCTTATTTATCTTTGAAGGTTGAGGAAGTGGAAGCTTGCTTGAGGCATATTTTTGGGCTTTTGGACCTCCAGTTTTAGGGGTTATCTGTTTTCTTGTCATTTTGGTGAAAACTAAGCAATATTGAACTATTTTCTTAGTTAAGTTTGAAAACAGAGGCTAATTGAGCAGATCTAGGAGAATTTTGGAAATCTAGGCAAGGGTTTTGGGATAGAAAACACAGGTTTTCTAGATGTAGAGGACTGAAAAATGGATTCAATGGCTCTCAATGTGTTTTTTTAAACTTTTGATGGACGGAAAATGCTTAAAAACTAAGATTTGATGGAAATGGAAAATTCCGAAGAAAATTTGACAGGGTTTGCCCTATTTTTTCAAGGTTTGGGCATTCTCATATTGGAAATTTTCTGTTTCTATAGTAAAATTTGTTTAATTTTTCTTTTAAATTTTCAAACTTGAAGGTTTGGAACACTGAGAAATACCTTATGCAGGTGTTGTGGCAGTCGAGAAGGGTTTCAGGTTGTATCGATCTTCAAACTGGTCACTATGGCTCAGTGGGAAGCGTCAGGATTTTCCTAAATACAATATCTGCGGTGAAATTCTGCTTCAGGGGGGACAAATTGACTAGCAAAGGTAAAAAACGAAGTCTGGGCGTATTTTCTTAATAGGCGAGGGGGAAAATGATACGTAAAACAGTGAAAAACTAAGGTTTAAAACTTATTTTTTATTAATATGCATGTCATTTATTGCAGGTCACAGTCAATGGTGGGAGGCGGTTTTGCTTTGAATGTGAAAACCATTGGTGGTTATCACATTACTTTTAGATGGTAAGTTGTTTTTAAATTTTGGAAAGAAATCAAATAGAATTTGGACATGTAGCAATGGGCGGTTTAATGAAACTACTTTTATCGCGTGAATTTCATCAAACTTCAATCGATCAGTTTTGGCACGCGATATGGAACGCGTACCGTCGGATTAAAATGGACGATGCAAATGGTCAGGATGTCTTGGGGAGCTGCGGGGAAAAGTAAGGTGGGAATGGTCTTTAAGATGGACCGTTGATTTCATAGATATGATCAATGGTCACGACTTAACGCGACGGAGAATGGTGGGGCATGAGGCTGGTTCATCGCGCTTAGTGTGGACCGTTGGATTAGGAATATAAAGATGATCGAAGGGTGATGGATGAATGCGAGGGAGTTGGGTTTATGTATTGGATAATGATTTTTTTATATATAAAAGGAGTTTATATATAGGTTTAAAATGTATGGGGTGGGTTAATACAGGTTTTAACCAAGGTTTGAACTTTGATTTTCGTATTTTATTTTATTATATAGTTTTAGATTATTTGAAGGTCTAAAACTATAAGGGATCATGATATTTCATTATGGATAGTTTTTATGTCAAAGGGATAGTTTCGGGATTTAATTTAAACATGTGATTAATAACTTTGACATAAAAAGCTTATAATAAGGGGTTTTTTGGGATAATTAATAAAAAGGAGTTATATTAATAGGACTAGGACTTTTTATAGGGTGTTAATAAATAATTTAAGTGTTAATATGACTAGGGGAAAGTGAGTACTCAAGACATATAATTGTAACCAAGAAAAGTGAAGATTTAAAGCCAAGCTTTCATAATGATAATTTCATCACTTCACCTTAGGATAGAATGCTATTTTGAGGGTTTTATGCTTCATGAGATGTAGGAGGTTAATCAAATGAGGTTTTGAGCATCATTAAGTAAAAATGGGATATTTACTTATGATTTTTCATGGTAATGAATGCATGAAAGGAAAATGATGTGATTTCTGGGATTAATATAGAAACTTAACACTTTCAACTAGTCAGTCATTGAGCCTTGGGTCCGGTCCCAACAGAAGTCGGGGAAATGCCATGAGCCTCTTTGATTGATAGTCTAGAATGTCAAATAGCTATGGGGAGGGGAAATTAGTTATTGTATCCTGGTGAAAGATATTTACAATGGATTTCCCGCCTTCTTCTACCTACCCAATCATATCTTCTAACATTTTTTCTTCTATTTTGATCAGGTGCATTTGAGCTAGCAACCTTGCAACATTTAATTCTTTTGAAAGCAGTAAAACTATCTAATTCTAAACTTATTTTATTCAAGAATCCAGATTAAACTGTTGGATTCTTTTATTCTCTACCTAACTACTGAATTGTCATGATTAAATTGTATGACAGTTCTTCATTCTCTATCTAAAACAAGTAAAATTGAAACATGATAAGTCAAGATTAAATTGTTTCAACTCATCATGGATTATGGCATTTATTGACACTCTGCCATAATCATCTGCAAAAAGTAAAAGTAGTGGCATTTAGACTTGCACACTTTCATTTTTTATTCATCTTTTTCCTTTTGGGGTATATCATTTTTTCTAAGTCCTTTGATTTTTCTTTTAGGACTTTTACCCTTTTTTTGCTTTTCTATATTTTTTTTTATTTTTTACAAATATGGGAAAACAACTTGCAGAAAGCAAAGTATGTACATATTTACACAACTATCATCAGTCAAGTCAAAATTATGAATCCTATATTTATAGGTTAATAACATCGGCTTCACTTGGGGATGGTATTTCCTGGTGAAATGTCAAGAACTTTGAGATCAGTAGCCTTCAACTTTAACCTTGATGATCCTGTAATTGTCCTTGGATTTCTGCAACAATTTATACTTATGATTTTTTATACTGTAAAGCTTAGGGCCTTCTCTTCGGGCTTCAACTTTGTAGATAAAATATCCAATCCAATCTACACACTTGCAATGAATATTTACACTGATAAAAGTCAGTGGATCTAACTGGTGAATGATTCAGAAGAATAGTAGTGTTTTAGCATCCTACCATTCACTGGTCCTTCTTGAAGTTCAGTTCCATCCAAATTCTTGATGAAAAAATAATTGTTACCTCTGTAACCATATATCACATAAGGTCCTTGCCATATAAAGTCAAACTTTCCATGTTTACCTTTGTCCTCTCTTCTTGAATCCCATCTCAAAACTTGATCTCCAATGAAAAAATCATCTTATTTAATCCTTTTGTCAAAAATATTTTTAATTTTATCATGTAAAACTTGTGATCTTTCATAAACTTCTTCCCTTGTTTGTTGGAGATGTATGGTTTCATTAATTCTTCGTTGAATATCATTTGTTTCCACCTATGATTCCTGAATGATCTTCATGACTGGTACACCCAAGGAAGAGGGGAAAATTGCATCCATTCCATAAACAATCTGATAAGGTGAAGTTCCAATAGAATTCTTAGTGGTAAGTCTATCAGCCCATAAGGCATAGACTAGCTTTCTGTTCTAGGCCTTTTTGTTATCTTGAAGTAATTTTTTAATGATATTGATTAAGCTTTTGTTTGAAGATTCAGCTAAACCATTACCCTGGGGATAATAAGCAGTAGAATGTCCCAAGGTAATATGGTATTTGTGACAGAAAGAAATCATTTTCTTGGATTTGAATGCAACTGAATTGTCAATAATAATATTATGTGGGCATCCAAATCTTAACAAAATATTACTTTCTATAAATGAGATTATAACTAAATCAGTGGCTTGCCTAGTGGGAACAACTTCTATCCACTTGGTAAAATAATCTGTAGTAGTTAAAATTCATTTATGTTGGCCTGAGGATGGAGGGTGGATTTCACCAATGAATTATAACCCCCATTGTTGAAATGGCTTTTCAGTAGATATAGGCTTAAAAGGTAAGGGAAATAGTTTCTTTTTCCCTTCAAAAATTTGACATTTGTGACAAATTTCTTGACATCAGAAAATAAAGTTGGTCAGTAGAAATCAGCTCTCAGTATTTTGTCTTCTGTAATCTTCCATTATAAGTGGCCTCCACAGTCACCTTCATGAAATTCCTCGAGAATTTTGTCAGCCTCTGATTTTATTAAACAATTCAGTAAAATCCCACTACTTTCTTTCCAATAAAGTGCATTATTTAATATACAAAACCTCATTTATTTTTGTTTGATGAATCTGGCTTTGGTTTCAGTTAATCCAGGAGGAGCTTGTAAATTTATGAGTACAAATATAATATCAGAGTACCATGGTGAGTCTAGATAGGCCTCACTGATCAATGGAGTGGGCCATCTCTTCCTGGTCATCTATTTGTGCAATGAAATTTATGTCTAGAGAATTACAATTAGATTCAGCCATCAATCTGGCCAAACCTTGTCCTTTAATGAGCTTTGTTGGTTTAATTTCCATATCATACTCGAGGATAGTGGCAATCCACTTTCCTTTCCTACCATCAAATCCTTCTTGTGTTAAAATATCTTTGACTACAGCATTGGGGACATATGCAATGATATGGGAATGGAGTATGTAAACTCTGAAATATTTTAGAGCTTTGACCAAGGAAAAAGATTGTTTTTCCATTATATTGTACTTCATAGGTGCATCTCTAAGTGATTTACTAAAAAATGCAATTGGCTGTTCAAAACCTTGATTGCTTTTCTGTAGTAGAACTGTAGCTATGGTATGTTCTGAGGAAAATGAAAATATTATGAAATCCTTTGTATAATCTGGACTGATTAAGACTGGTGCTTTTTTCAAGGCCTGTTTTATGGATTCAAAAGATTGCTTGGCTTTAACATTCCATTTTATTACAGAGTCCTTTTTAAGCATATTGTTGAGTTATTTTATGATTTCAGCCAAGTTAGAGATGAATCTTCTCAAAAAATTGATTTTACCCAAGAATGCTTGAAGTTATTTAATGTTTCTTGGTGGTTGAATGTTCAAAATAGCTTCAATTCTTGTAGGGTCTATCCTAATGCTTTCCTTGGAGATTATGTGTCCTAACAATTTTCCTTCTTCTAGTCTGAAAAGATTCTTTTTTGGATTTAAGGATATACCACATTTTCTTCACTTGATAAAGACTTGTCTGAGGTGATCTAAATGTTCATCATTTGTTTTTGAAAAGACAGTAATATCATCAAGATAGATAACTAAAAATTCATGGATTTCCTTCGCAAAGGCAATATCCATGGCCCTCTGAAAGGTAGCTCCTGCATTTTTCAATCCAAAAGGCATTTTCACATACATGAAAGTGCCCCAAGGAGTAGTAAAGGCAGTTTTAGTTTGATCATATTTATGAACTAGAATTTGGTTATAACCAGAGAAACCATCTAATAAAGAAATCCTTGAAGAACCTGCAACCCTCTGCAAAATATGGTCCATTTTAGGCAAGGGGTAATTGTCTTTCAAAGACACTTTATTGAGATTTCTAAAGTCTATACACAATCGAATTTCTCATGGTTTCTTTCTGGTGTGCACTAAGTTATAAATCCAATCAGAATACCTGACTGGTGCAATTATTTGTGCATCAAACATTCTTTTAACCTCTTTTTCGATTAAAGGTAACAAAATTGGATTAATCCTTCTTAATTTTTGTTGAAAAGGTTTTTGATTTTCTTTCAAAGGAATCTTATGTTGAATTACATCTTTGTTGTAAGTTTTTAGATCTTCATAACCCCATGCAAAAAAATCCTTGTATTCTTTCAAAAGTTCTATATATTTAACCTTTTCTTTTGATGGTAAGGATTTTGACAATTTGATAATTTTTGGTTTTTCATTTGTTCCTATGTTATATTCTTCAATATCAGACTTGACTGGTTCCATTTTTGGCCTTTTGGGCACATCATTGGAATCAAACAAGTCTTCTAAGGGAGTCAAACCTCTGGGTAAAATGTTATGTTTTAAATCTATCAAATCTGGTTCATCTTCCATCATTTCTTCTATGTCTATTTTTTCCAAGTCATCTATATCTGATTGAGTAAATACAGTTGGCTTTTTATATTTATGTACATCTACACTATTGATCTCACAGTTAAAATTATCATCTACATTACATTCTAAATCTAGACTATCATCAGTGTCTATCTTACAGTTTTGGAATTCTTCCTTGCTGTTCAAAAAATTGAAAATTTGTTCATCTTCAGAGAAAATCTGCCAGTATTTAACATTATCAGGGACAATGGGGTTGTATTTTACTTCAATAGTACATCTATGCGTTGGTTGAAAAGGAAAATTACAGGTGCTAACAAAAGTTGCTAAACAATGTGCTTGCACATTTTGATTTCTCGGAATAATAGCAAAATTAGACTCTGGTAAATCATCAACCAATTCAATTACTGCATCTCTATATCTAGATAATCTAGGATTATGAACAGAATAATCACCGTTTATTTTCTTAATGAATAATTCTGAATCACCCATGATTAAAATTATTTTACCTCCTAAATTCCTAATAATTTGGAGGCCTAAGATCAATGCTTCATACTCTGCCATGTTATTAGTGCATTTAAAGTTGAGTCTGAAGGCATGTCCTTTCGAATGACTGGTTTCCATGTTGGTGATCCATACTCTAGCTCTTTCCCCTGTCTTGTTCAATGAGCCATCAAAATCTAAATGCCAAAGGGCTTCATGAAAAATATTGTCATTGTTTGGTTCAGGTTTTATGTTGATCAATTCAATTTGGATATCATCATTATCAGAGTTGCCTAAAATGAAAGATTCAAGGTCAATTGGGGTTGAATAGATGGGATAATTTATGGACCTTTCCGCATTACTGACCATGTATTTCATCAGAGTTTCTCTATAAATTTTTTTGGGTTGTCCAAATACTGTGATAGTAGAAAAACTCATGTCTAGTTGTAGAGATCCCTGCAACTTAGCTCCCCATGAGCGAGAAAGAAGCATACCATACTTAGGTGGGATGTCAGTTACTACAATATCCATGATCATACTTTTACCTGGGTATTGAACTAAATTGACACACAAATCTTTTATTAATCCAATGCATTTAAATTTAGAGGAATCAAATGAGAACAAGTATTTATATGGCCTAGTTATTTCTAGATTCAAAGTTTCCATAATGGATTTTGGCATTAAGTTGTGGGAACCTTCTGAATCTAACATTGCATTATGTAATATCTGATCATGAATTGTGAGACTAACGTAAAAAGGAGGGATTGCTCCATCAGCATGTGTACCATTCACATCAGGACCGAAAATTAACTCAGGTTGATCATCATTTAGATTGATTGAATCCTCACCACCATTCATGTTTAAAGTTTCATTGATTGCTGATTTATACAAGTCATTATTTACTAATTATGTTAAAGGAATTGGTGTTTTCAACTTGGATATTTCAGCTTGAATGTTGAATGTTGGTTGAGATTTACTAATATGTAGAAGTTCATCCTTTGTGATTGTTAACTGGGTGGATTTTTCTTGAGTTTCAACAGTTTTACCTTTAGCTTGTGTTTTTCTTTTATCTTCTGTTTGAGTTTCCTGATTTTTACTGTCTTTGATTATTTTTTCAGGGACAGTTTGAGTGGCAGCAGATGCTTTGTCAGATCTGGAATTTTCAGCAGAATATTTAGGATTTTATGATCTAGAGTTAGATGGATTCTTTTTTGGTTCAGTAACTATTGTTTTTGCTGAATTAGTGGCCTTTGTAGTATTAGCCTTTTGGGCATCTTTGGAGGATTGGGCCACCTCATCAGTGATATCAAAAATCTTTGGACTAAGCTATTTTTTAGGACTGGGTGGGTTTGAATTTTGTTTGTTCTCTCTTGGAAGAATTTGCAATTTTTTTGTTTTGGGAGCCTCTACATTCTTTCTGTTTTGATTTTGTTGATTTGGAGCATTGTTTTTAGTAGAAGGCTCATTTTTTTTCTTGCTCCTAAGGTTATACTGGCTGTGAATTTCATTGATTGCGAAGTCATAACCTTGCTTATAGTTAAAGGATTCACCAGATTCTACTTTGAACTGTTGAAGCTCAAAGAGTTCTTGATCCTCCTGAGTGAGGAAAATTGTATTACTCTCATCTATGCCCATAACTATGTTGATGTCTTCCTCATCCTCAACATTGTTTTTAGAACTTTCAGCGTAATTCTCTTGAAAAGGGGGCCTAATGTTTTGATCTAGGAAAGGTTCTTTACCTTTCCCAGGATTGTTGTTTTTTCTGTAGTTAGGATTTCTGATTTGGGGTTGGTTATCCCATTGCATTTTTTTCTCAATGTGGTGTAATCTCTCAACTACTCTTTCTAAAGTTTTGGTAATAAGATCAAATTTACCATCTAAGCTTGAATTCTCTTCTTTGATGGTGACTCTCCTTTCATTTCTAAGTCTGTATTTTTTTTCTAGGATATTGATTTCTACACCAACAACATCTAGTTTCATATGTTCAAAAGTTTCAGCATTTCTTTCTCTTAATTGATATGCCATATCTGGATCAAATCCATCAGGAAATTTTAGAAGTACTGAATAGGGAGTAGTTTTAAGAGCAACATGGATGACATTATAAACACTGTTATATCTGGTGCAGTAATCCTGAATAGACTCATTAGGAGCTCTTTTTAAGGAATCAAATTCAGATAAAATTTGCAGTGGATTCTTTTTCTTTTCCCATTTATTTATGAATGCTCTATGAAATGCAACTAAATCTGCTATACTACCAGCACCTAAATTACTAAACCATGTTTTTACTTCTCCAAATAAGATTTGAGCAAACAACCTCATTCGGACATCAAATTCATCTATCTCATAAATTTCACAAAAATCATTCATTCTGGTGATATGTTGTTGTGCAGTAAAAGGTGAAAAATTATCAAACAATGGGATATCCTTTTGGTAATTTTGGGGCATGTCATGGAGGTTTTGAGGTAAAACTAGAGGAGCATATCTTTCAGCCATGATTTGAATTTTTCCTGAACTAGGAGGTATAATAATGACTATAGGAGCAGTGCTGGATATGACAGCTGATGTGATGAAAGCTGGATTTGAAGAACTTGGAAAAGATGTTGATATTTGTATGGAACTGGATGGAAAAAATGTAGTGCTTATAAAATTGGTGGATGCAATGGGCTGAGTGAATAATGGAAAAACTATCCTGGGTTGCAAAAGCAACTCAGGAATAAATGGTTCTGTGGATGAACTTGCAGTGGCTTGAGGGTATGATGAATATATGATCCTAAGCTGCAAAGGCAACTCAGGACTAAAATGTTCTGTAGGTGAACTGACAGTGGAATCTAAAAATGAAGTGGCAGCGTACAGATTTGAATCTGCTGCTGGAAAAACTGTGGTGTATAATTGAGAAACTAGAGGTTTAAATTGAGACAAAAAATTGGCTAATTTAATAGCTTCATCAACGTCTTTAATTCATGTAACATTAACCCTTTCTACTGGACTTTGAATTTCAAATTTGTATGATTTTATTGATGCTGAAATAATTTTATGTTTCTCATTCACAAAAGAAGTAAAAACAGGATCTATAACAGTTTCCTTTAAATCAGTTTCATATTTATTTCTAAATAATGAATTTTAAAACTTGAAATCAAATTCAATATCGGTTAAACGCACTAATTCTTTGGGTAAGGAATTAGCTTTTCTTAAGGGCACTTCAGCGTCTAAACTATAACTTTGTTTTTTCTTTTTCTTTTTACCAATCTGTTCTGGGTTATCTACTATTACAGCAGGCTTAGGATCCGGGTTAGACATGGTATAGTAGGTTTTCCTAGAAGCCAAAATTTCTATTTATTAGTACCCACAACCTTTAAATTTAATCTTAACGTATAAAAAATAGATTTAAAAATCTTCCTTCAAGATTAAATTTAAAACTAGAGAGTGGTTAGTTTCCCCAGTATGGTCGCTAGTATGTTATCACCCTAGTAATTCTCAGGTTGTGGGATGAGGATTTATAGTTAAAGAAAACCAGGGGTAACCAAGAACATACTTTTGAAATTCAGGATCTAGCCTTCCTAAATTCCAGAGAGGGATCTCTCCTCAAGATTTAGCTTGATTTTTTTATAAGATTTTAGGCTAGTTATAATTGGACAATTGGTTTGGTTTGAATTTTTGGTGGGAATAAAAGGTACTTCAAGGTAAACCACAGAAGGATCTATCAGACCATTGGGCTATGGAGTCAATTTCTTGGCAAGAAGAGCTAGGAAATAAGGTCAAAAGAGAAAATGTACTAAGGGCAGGATAGATGACCTTCAAAGGGTTTGGAAATAAGCTTTTTGATGAAATGGTAAGATTTGAACAAAAGGGCAATGAAGGATCCTTAAGTTACATAAAATAAGATGAAAGAAAGAGGTCAAAAGGAACTAAGAGCAGTTAAGGATTCTTAAGTCCGGATATCACCAAAAAACATATCAATGAATAACTAATAAAAAACAGGGAGCTTTTGACACTAATCCTGTATAAAATTTACTAGTCAATCATTTAAGACAGAAAACATGTAAATGTATGTATGGAACTTTAGAAATATAAACAGTGAAAACAGGAAAATACTTGACTTATCTGATCAGCACAAGAATCTTGAGTTATGATGTCTATTCGACTTAGTTCCAATCTGTTGCTTTACAAATCGACTCACACCACTCCCAATGTATTCAGAAAAAATGTCTATAGTAGCCTTGAAAAAATTTATTCCACACAAAATACTTCAAAGAGTGAATTATTTATACAAAATTATTACAAAATATCTGAGAGACATGTAGGAATATTTCTAGGAGAAAATAAATATTATTACACAAAAGAGGGACAGCTGCAAAACAAACTGGCAAGCTGTCCTCTTATCAAGAAAAAATAGGAATAATTGATCTTATCAAAATTAATTGTTACATTGTTGTAGATGCTTGCTGGCACTTGGAAAAATATCATTTTAGAAGATAGCTTGGAAGACAATCTTTCTAATTACATTCTTCAACCTATGCTTCACTTCTGATACTCTTTTACACTGTCCATTTATTACTCTACTGTTGTAAAATGAAGAATTACAATAGTAAAAATTGAGTTGACTGTTTTATTCTTGGATACTCTTTGACTCTGCTTATTCACCTGATACACTTTCACTGCAATATTTACCCTTTGATAACTGTAAAAATGAAAAACCTGACTGCACTTGTTTTGCTCTATTTGCATGATGTTATATCTAATCAGTAAATTCCTGCCACTGCTCTGCATTGGGTATTTTCATACCTTTCAACTTCCTGTAACTCTTATCAGCATCAGTGTATTTTGCAAAGTTTGGTTTTATAGCAAACATGTGTTTGATTTCATTTTGTAAAAAGAACAAATTTTCAAAATATTGTAAAACCACCTTACAGTTGGGGAAACTTGTGGTAAATGTTTATTCACCTGTTCTTTGGCATGTGCTCTGATCTTTTTGTCATAATCAGTCTGGATCATTAACTTTTCATGGAAACCATGTATATCTGGAAGACCTGCTTGGCTTAGCATTGTGTATTTGGTCATGAATTTTGTGATTGATAAGTTCATGGCTTCACATTTTTCTTCTAAGTTGTTCATGATATTTCTTTTGGTTAGGACTTTCCTGATTTGCAGAATTGTTTCAGTCCTGTCATGAATGTTTAATGCCTCCAATTCAACTCTATTCTTGTTTTTCAAGAATCCAATAAGCCTTATAGCTTTTGAAGGTTTATCTGCAACCTCTATTTTAGTTTTCTAAATTTCTGCCAGTGCTGCTTGCAATAAATCTCTTTTCTCATAGATAATCTATATTAAGGGTCACTGTAAATGAATAGCTTGAATTATATTATTCCATAGGTAGTTTTTTATGTATGCTACCTGTTCACTGAACTTTAATTTTTTCTGTAAACCCTTCACTTGTTCTTCTAAGGCCTTTGCTCTCTATTCATGTCCCTTAGATGTGATTAAAGCATTCTGGTATGAGGATCTCATTGTTCTTAAGGGACATTTCTTCCATAGATTTAACTATGTCTGCTGTAACTGTTGCTTTTTGTACCTGTGTTGTTGATGATTCTATGGCTGAGGTATCTATAGATTGTACTGACATTGCAGTTGCCAGTACTCTTTTTGGTGCCAAGTGCTCTGCCAATGTAAAAGGAACAGTTGTACTCGCCATTGGAATGACTGTAGGAATAGGAGAAATATTTGTTTCTTTCAATGTTTCTTTTTCTTTTATGAGGGTCTCTATCTGATTCTCCATATCTTTGATTTGAGCAATCATTTTTAGTACTAACTACATCATCTCATCCTTTTCTTTTTGTTGTTGTAGGATTTCCTTGGCTTGTGGATGTTCATTCTGTGGAAGTTTGAATTTCTTTCTTAAAGCTGCAATGTCTTCATTCCTTTGCTTTGTGAGTGCTTGAGCAACCTGAATGTTTGAAGGATCTACTCCAGTCTGTATAACCAAGTCTTCCAAGGACTTGATACTTAGGTCCTTAGCATGTAAAGAGGCTTTTTCTAGACTCATCTGATCTTGCAAGTTAGACACAGTTTTTTGCAGCATAGTTGTACTCATAGTTTTGGTTACTACTTTAGGATAAATCATTTATGTGGTGCTTCTATGAATTTCTATTTGATCCAATTCATGTATTGTACCTGCATCCACTTCTACATCTGTTTTGGTGTAATCTGAAACTAATTTTGGATCTGCAATTGTTGGTTTAAGGAATTACATGATCATCTTATTTATGGAGTAGTCAAAAGTTGTCAACAACCTGTCTTTATTCCCAAGCTTTTCTTTGAGAAATTGGGAATAAATTTCATTTTTAATCTCCTCATTTTTCTCTTTGATCTGTTTGTATTTTTTCTGAATGTCAGAGTATGTTCCCTCTATTGCTTTGGAAGAGGAGGGAGCTTTTGAATTCACCTACTTTCCAACCATTTCTCTGCCCTGTTCCTGTGTTAGCAGCTCCTCTTTCTGAATTTTTTCTAGAGTCTCATTTACAATTATAGTAGCTTCATCATTATCTATCTGTTGATCATCTATATCATTTATTTCAATAGCCTTTTCTTTCTCAGCAGCAATCATTTTTTCCCTTTTGTTGTAAATAATCTTGAATTTATTTTCTGCAATGGTCTCTGCTAAATAGCCTTCTTCATTCCTAGTTCTTTTGTTTGAAGCTTATGTCTACTTAGTGACTGTTATTTCCTATGAATTATCTGTCTGTCTCTCCTTCTCTGTATTGGCAATAGGATCAATCAATTTATTTTCTACCCATTCCATTTTATTTGCAAATTTCTCAATTTCTGGTTTAGACTCATGCATGAATGGTGTTAATTTACACTTGATCCTTATGTTACTTAGAATGCCTTTTCCATCATAGTTCTAATAAAAAATTTGTTGAAATTTAACTCTGACAATTTCATGACTATTTCTTTTAAGGCATCCCTGTTGTTTACTATGAAGGGACCTATCTGATTCTTTAGCTTAAACTGTGTCTTTTTCTTGGCAGCCATAAAGTCTATAGCATCTGCATTTAGGACTTGCCTCAAGTATTCCAAAGTAAAAACCCTGATGGTTAGAAATTTGGGCAGCTTATAAGGGGCCAGGTTTGCTCCAAATATCCTTAGTTCTGTATGATTTTCATATAGGTACCAGTCACCTACTTTACAGTGTTCAGATAACTGTAGAATTATTTTTATTTCCTCACTGATTCTTGGCTATTCAGCTTTGCCCAATAAACTCATTGCTGGTCTGACAAACAAATCAATGAAGTCCTTATAGTTGAATTCACTTCCATATTTTCTGAGTAATGAAGTCCAAAGTACTACTGAGAGAGGATTTCCTTCAACATCCATTTTCTGTAATGCAATTGGAAACTTTTCTGCTCAGAAAAATAGGAAGAGGTGAAATAGATATGATGAATATCTAAACACTCCTTCTTCATAAAACTTGGTCAACTGATAGTGCATATTGTTAGCAATGAATCTAGAAAAATTAAATATCATTGCGGGAGGTTGCCCTAGGGATAAAGTAGAAAGAAAACCTAGAATTGATACATCAGTGAACTCATCATTAGAATAACCTAGAATGAAGGAAAGCATAGAGATGATTTTTCTGGAAGATTCGGGAAAATCAGAGGTGGAATAGGGTGGATGTACTTTTGGGAAATCAACATGAATAGGCATGAAGTTTTGAAGAATCATAAACTTCCTAGGGAAATCCAAATCTAAATACATCTGAGTCAAATATTCAATGGATAAAGAGACTATTGTTGGATCATGTTTCAGCTGGAGTATCTCATTAATGGATTCTACTGTTATAGAAAACAGAACTTCCCTATCCTTGTTTACAATACATCTCTGGTCAGGGACATAATGTAATTGGCATAGTATATTCAGGTCTTGAGCTGGATGAGTGATTGGGACCACATGCTTAGGCAAATTTGACTCCCATATAGGTATGTCATTTTCAATTTTCTTCACAAATTTTTCACAACACCAGTTATGGACTTCAAGCATATTGAATTCTAATGCTGCATCGTTAATCTTGTAATCTAGATCAATCAGGGAACTGCTTTCTTTAGTAGTAACAGGTGGTTGTAGAGGTCTAACTACTTTGGTTGAATCTGTTGTTAAGGCTGGGGTAGGCTTATTTATCTTTGAAGGTTGAGGAAGTGGAAGCTTGCTTGAGGAAGATTTTTGGGCTTTTGGACCTCCAGTTTTAGGGGTTATCTGTTTTCTTGTCATTTTGGTGAAAACTAAGCAAGATTAAACTGTTTTCTTAGTTAATTTTGAAAACAGAGGCTAATTGAGCAGATCTAGGAGAATTTTGGAAATCTGGGCAAGGGTTTTGGGATAGAAAACACAGGTTTTCTAGATGTAGAGGACTGAAAAATGGATTCAATGGCTCTCAATTTTTTTTTTTAACTTTTGATGGACGGAAAATGCTTAAAACTGAGATTTGATGGAAATGGAAAATTCTGAAGAAAATTTGACAGGGTTTTCCTTGTTTTTTCAAGGTTTGGGCATTCTTAGATTGGAAATTTTCTGTTTCTACAGTCAGATTTGTTTAATTTTTCTTTTAAATTTGCAAACTTGAAGGTTTGGAACACTGAGAAATACCTTACGCAGGTGTTGTGGCGGTCGAGAAGGGTTTTAGGTTGTATTGATCTTCAAACTGGTCACTGTGGCTCAGTGGGAAGCATCAGGATTTTCCTAAATACAATATTTGTGGTGAAATTCTGCTTCAGGGGGGACAAATTGACTAGAAAAGGTAAAAAACGGATTCTGCGCATATTTTCTCAATAGGCGAGGGGGTAAATGATACGCAAAATAGTGAAAAACTAAGGTTTAAACCTTAGTTTTTATTAATATGCATGTCATTTATTGCATGTCACAGTCAATGGTGGGAGGCGGTTTTTCTTTGAATGTGAAAACCATCGGTGGTTATCACGTTAATTTTAGATGGTAATCTATTTTTAACTTTTGGAACGCGATCGGATATAATTTGGACACGTAGCAATGGGTGGTTTAATGAAACTACTTTTATCGCGTGAATTTCATCAAACTTCAATCGATCAATTTTGGCACGCGATATGGAACGCGTACCATTGGATTAAGATGGACGATGCGAACAGTCAGGATGTCTTGGGGAGCTGCGGGGAAAAGTGAGGTGGGACCGGTCTTTAAGATGGACCGTTGATTTGATATAGATGATGAATGGTCACGGCTTAACGCGACGGAGAGTGGTGGGGCATGAGGTTGGTTCATTGCACTTAGTGTGGACCGTTGGATTAGGAATATAAAGATGATCGAAGGATGATGGATGAATGCGAGGGCGTCGGGTTTATGTATTGGATAATGATTTTTTTTTATATAAAAGGATTTTATATATAGGTTTAAAATGTATGGGGCGGGTTAATACAGGTTTTAACCAAGGTTTGAACTTTGATTTTCGTATTTTATTTTATTATATAGTTTTAGATTATTTGAAGGTCTAAAACTATAAGGGATCAGGATATTTCATTATGGATAGTTTTTATGTCAAAGGGATAGTTTTGGGATTTAATTTAAACATGTGATTAATAACTTTGATATAAAAATCTTATAATAAGGGGTTTTTTGGGATAATTAATAAAAAGGAGTTATATTAATAGGACTAGGACTTTTTATAGGGTGTTAATAAATAAGTTAAGTGTTAATATGACTAGGGGAAAGTGAATACTCAAAACATACAATTGTAACCAAGAAAAGTGAAGATTTAAAGCCAAGCTTTCATAATGATAATTTCATCACTTCACCTTAGGATAAAATGCTATTTTGAGGGTTTTATGCTTCATGAGATGTAGGAAGTTAATCAAATGAGGTTTTGAGCATCATTAAGTAAAAATGGGATCTTTACTTATAATTTTTCATGGTAATGAATGCATGAAAGGAAAATGATGTGATTTCTGGGATTAATATAGAAACTTAACACTTTCAACTAGTCAGTCATTGAGCCTAGGGTCTGATCCCAACAGAAGTCGGGGAAATGCCCTGAGCCTCTTTGACTGATAGTCTAGAATGTCAAATAGCTATGGGGAGGGGAAATTATTTATTGTAGCTTGGTGAAAGATATTTACAATGGATTTCCCGCCTTTTTCTACCTACCCAATCATATCTTCTAACATTTTTTCTTCTATTTTGATCAGGTGTATTTAAGCTAGCAACCTTGCAAAATTTTATTCTTTTGAAAGCAGTAAAACTATCTAATTCTAAACTTATTTCACTCAAGAATCCAGATTAAACTGTTGGGTTCTTTTATTCTCTACCTAACTACTGAATTGTCATGATTAAAATGTATGACGGTTCTTCATTCTCTATCTAAAACAAGTAAAATTGAAACATGATAAGTCAAGATTAAATTGTTTCAATTCATCATAGATTGTGGCATTTATTGACACTCTACCATAATCATCTGCAAAAAGTAAAAGTAGTGGCATTTAGACTTGCACACTTTCATGTTTTACTCATATTTTTTCTTTTGGGGTATATCATTTTTTCTAAGTCCTTTGATTTTTCTTTTAGGACTTTTACCCTATTTTTTATTTTCTATATATATATATATATATATATATATATATATATATATATATATATATATATATATATATATATATATATATATATATATTACAAATATGGGAAAACAACTTGTAGAAAGAAAAGTATGTACATATTTACACAATTATCATCAGTCAAGTCAAAATTATGAATCCTATATTTATAGGTTGATAACAGAGACGACAGCGAATACAGAAAATTATAGATAATGATACTAACACACACACGGGTTGGATATATACATATATATACAATTTACAACATAGCTATAATATACAGTGAACAAATGTCCCAGCAGCCTAAGTATTCCCAACGTAATCAGTAGTAATATTTTGGCATAACAAGGATCAGATTAAATAACAATACTATGTATCAAGATATTAAGAGAGCTTCAACAGACAAACAAAGAGCCACATTTCACAGAGATTAATGAATAGAACTATGCACCTCAAACTGAGATGAGGAGATAGAGCACGCCGAGGAGGCAGAGAAGATGACGGGGATGCAGAATGAACACATCGAGGATGCAAAGCAGACCCTACACAAATCCTGTAAACATGACAAAACATGACAATAAGATTAAAACAAGAAAAAAAACCATAAAGTAAAATAATAACAAATAAGAAAAAAAAGAACAACCTCTTGTTTACCTTCACACCTTCGCTTGCTCCCCTGTTGGTCCTTGCTAGTTCAAGATCAGCGCAACACACCTAAAGAACCACCGGTCAGAAAAATTGCAGCGCTCTCAACGGTAATGCAGCAAAAAACTCATTGAAAACTTCTTGTGGTCTAGGGACCGCTATATTTATACCAAAAATTTTGGCCAAACTTTCAGACAAAGTTAGGCCAAAATTTTGTTGTTGGTTTTCCTATCTCTGGCCAAAATTCTGGTTACCAATGTCATCATTTTTAACGACAGAAACAGTTCAACCGAAGTAATTTCAAAATTTTGGTCGAACTGTTGGGAGAGTGAAATTTTCGGATGTCTTTCTCACGAAAGTGTAACCCAGTTTCGCATTTTTACCCATATGTAACTTTAAGTCAAGGGAACCAAGTAGAGGAATTGGATTATCACATGCATGATAACTTGTTGTACCATCTTGGTAAGCTTTGTATTCCATAATGAGAAAGATTCAACATTATAAGAGAGGCACATAATTCTCTTATTGTTGGTCATTTCAGTGTAAGTAAGATGGTGGAACATATTCATAGGCATTGTTATTGGCCTCATATGCTTGAAAGTGTGTCACGCTTTATTAGAGGTTGTTCATTATGTGCTGTTAGTAAGACTATAAATAGAAAGTTAGGATTTTACACACCACTTTCAGTACCTTCTCGTCCATGGGAGAGTGTTTATATGGACTTTGTTGGAGGTCTTCCTATGTAAAAAATGAATCATGATTATATTTTTGTAGTTGTGAATAGGTTCAAAAAAATTTGTATTTTAATTCCATGTAAAAAGAAAAATACATTTGAACAAACTACATAGTTATTCTTTCAAAATGTATGGGTGAATTTTGGATTTCCCACATCCATTGTTAGTGAATGAGATTCCCACTTTGATGGGAATTTTTCATCAATCTTTTGGGGATTTGTGGACATCAAATTGAAAAAGAGTACACATTTCATCCACATATATATGGTCAAATAGAGGTGGTAAACAGGACGGTGATACATATTCTTCGTGGTTATTGCAACAAGCATCCTAAGTTGTGGGATGAAAACTTGCACTATATTCAACATGCTTACAACCGGGTCAAGCACTCTTCAACTCAAACACTGCCATTTGAGGCATGTTTGGGATATGTTACTAAATCTCCCTTGGATTTAATTTTTGGAAAGGATGTTGTTATTGATGGTCACAGTGACATAAAAAAAGCTAAAAGGTTCATTGAATAAATCCAATTGGTGCATGAAGCAGTTCAAGAACAACTGGAAAAGATCCAAGTCAAGTACAAAACAAGGCATGATAAGCATCATGTAGATCATAATTTCCAAGTTGGTGATGAAGTTTGGCTTCACATTAGCAACTAAAGGCTTCAAGGAGAAGGTTAAAAACTAAAACCAATTCGATAAGGTCCATTCATAATTTTAGAAAAGATTGGTAATAATGCCTTTAGGTTGGATTTGGCTTCATATATGAAAATTTATGTTATTGTTAATGTTGATAAATTAAGGTTGCGTGATCCACATTTGATTGAATATCAAGGAGAAAATGTTCAAATTCCTTCCATTGAGGATTTTTCTCCTGAATGCCTTGATGAACTACAACAAGACACTACTCTTGACAGAAGAAAAAGTTCTTCAATATGAGGGAATGTGGAGTACCCTCGTGTGGGGCTGAAAGGAAAAAATCTAAGAAAAGACAAATGGATCAAGTTTAGAAAGGTGAGGGACTTGTACACTCATCTATTGAACAACAAAAAGTGATCTTTTGGGGTCCAAAATCTTCCAGTGGGGCGGAGTGATGAGTTGCTCAAAATTATGCTCAAAAATGAAAGTTGTCAGGATGGTGTGGAACCTGAACGACCACCTAGATCTCGTCATTCTGAATCTGATGCAACTCATGGTATCACTTGTAACAGTTATTGCATAGTCCTTGGTAATAAGAATTGAGAAACTCCTAAACCCTACACAACCCCTACTAAGAATGTTTGCACAGTTGATGGGGACAGTGCACTACGCAATCCATGCCAACAGTCAATGTGAAACATTATTTGACAGGCTCTCTCACTCTTAGTGGCAATTGTATCATCATTCCAGTGAGTCTTTTCAACTGTCACTTTTGCATACCTTTTCTTTAACAAGTGTCACTTTAACTTTCACGACTGTCATTTTTTCTTGTTTTTTCTTTAACAAGTGTCAATTTAACTTTCACAACTGTATTTTTTTCTTGTTTTCACTTTATCAAGTGTTTCTTTTAATTTTTCTTCGCTCTGGCATGTATTAATTTCACTTTCTTTAGTTTTTGCAAGTGTCGTTTTCACTTTTTATCACAAGTGTCGCTTTGGACTGTTTTCACTACTACATGTGTTGCGCTATAGTGCATCACTATAGGAAGCTCTAGTGCACTCTTCCACATTTTTTGATTATATACATAATACGAAGATGCGCTAGACACTCTCCCATAAATTAGCACACTTTTGGGTTGTAGTTGACACTTGTGTCGTAACTTGTATTCTAAGTGTTGCAAAGCTATGTTTCAACTATCGCACTTAGAAATAAGTATCAATTTGTTGTCACTTCAAGGTATGCATGTGAAATTTGATTAATGTGCATTGCCCTAGCTTGTGTTGATGTTATGAATATATGAGATCACTATTTTAGGAATTTTTTGCATGGCATGTTCTCTCTTGTTCCATTGACCCCACACTTAGTCATTTTGAGATCTTTAATTATCTTTACACTTTCCAACTTTTTCTCTCTCCTATAAATTTGCATTGTGTAGTCTTAAGTCATAGTCAAAACATCCTCTTCCTCTTGGAAATGTGAAAGTTTCAAAACATAAACCCTAATGCATTATCTTGATCTACTTTGCCTACTTGTATGATTAATTAACATGTTATAAATATGAAGTATTCAGAAAAACATTAAAGTAGATAAAAACTACAGCCTACACATTTATATATCATTTACTAAACATCATGCACATGTGACAAAATTACACACAATTTTTTTGGACAAATGTCCCCGAAAAAACCCAATGTAGGAAAATCGGTGCAATAACTCTAGAGGATTTTATTACTATGCATAATTTGAATACAACAATCTGGGCACCATAAATGGTCTTCCCTACAGAGAAAATACACGACAGTTGTACCTTTCACTCGAAGATAGAAAATATGGCTAAATCACACCCTCAATCGGGATTTATAGATAACGAGCCCTTTCTGGCCCACTGGAAACCATCAATGCAGTATTCTTTAGCCTCTACGTCAGCCCTATGGCCCAGTGCAGCGTAGGATGCCCCTGCGTCACTCTGGAAGGCTTTGCGCCACCTTTGCATCACCTAGACGGCTCTGCGTCAGCCTCTGCATCATCTTGGCTGGGCTGCGTCCCTCCTGCTAGCCTCTGCGCTGCCCTGGTACGATGCTCCCTCTCTGCTACTGTATTCTCAGCCTTGGATCAGATCATCCCTTGTCGATCTTTGCCCCTTACTGCACTACAACTCACTTTGAATTCCTCAACAAACCCCACCACAGAAATTCGTCTTAGCTTCAGTGCTTTCAATGTGTGTGTGTTCTCCAACTGACCCCAAGCCATTCCTTTATATAATCTCTTATCAACAGCTGAGATTAAAAGAAAGCTTTCTCCACGTCACTTAGAACATTTCATCACATGTGTACTTTAATTCACTTTAATTTTTCAATTTCCCTAAGTCAGATTAGGGTCCCCATTAAAAATTTTAATTATTTGATTAAATATTACACCAGATGTAATTTCTCCAAACGCTTCTGGGTCTTGGAGGTCTCATGTGTCTTAGCCCCTCCACAAAGTTTCAGAGCTATAGAGCGCACCCGATGCTACCAAAAATCTCAACACTCCCTCTTAGCGAGGAGTGTGCTTTAGCAATACTTCCACACTTAAGCATCACCTGATTTCGACATCGGTCTCTGCACTGGTGATGCTTGGCCTGATTCCCTCCATCCACTGTGTTGCTTCTCTTTGTACTAATGCTTATGTCACTACCACCGACATTGCTACATCGGTACTGTAGCTCCCTCTCAAATTCTTATGTCATGCTACCCATAGCATTGCCACTGCTAACTGCTACACTGTGACTCAGTTGTTGAGGAGTAAGCAAATAAAGGAACATCACCCAGCAAATGACAGACAAGTCAGTTGGGCTACATATCATCACTAAATCAACCTCTGTTGTTGCTCTACGATGTATCTATAAAGCACTGCGTTGTCTGATGCACTGCACTGTGTAAGCATTGCCTCTATGTTGCTTCTTCCACGTTGATGTTTCCTCTCCTCTACGCTGCTCCAGACTCTAGCATACCAGCTCTCCTCTACTAATCCATGATCTTCTACACCCATTTCTCTAGTCATCCTGCTACTGTCTTAAGGCTCCCATAGCTCGTATGTGATCCAAGAGTTTGGGCACCTCAAGGATCCCGCCACCATCTATAGTTGCTCTACAGATCAATATCGACCCACTTCCTTAGTTCATGAGCACTCATGGCTACCGCAATTGTCACTGCCATCGTCCCCTTTCACTGTTGTTTCCTTGGAATATGAATATTCCTTTTCCTTCTTCATAGGACAAGAGCTAGCGAAGTGTTCAAGTTCGCCACATTTAAAGCACTGAACCTTTGATAGGTCCTTCTTCTTCTTCCCTTGTTGTCTATGTACCTTAGATGAAAGGGATGCATCCTCCTCCTCCTCTTTATTTACTTTGACTCCACCAATGCTGCTTTTCTTCTTGGTTATTC
This sequence comes from Pinus albicaulis, assembly GCA_034641835.2. Classification (NCBI taxonomy): domain Eukaryota; kingdom Viridiplantae; phylum Streptophyta; class Pinopsida; order Pinales; family Pinaceae; genus Pinus; species Pinus albicaulis. The sequence continues at coordinate 182,092,861 of CM076576.1, read as the reverse complement.
TCCTAATTTCCTCCTGACGAAGGATTTCCCACATGTCCACCCAGGATGGTAATGTTTCTCTGCCCAAGATTCTTTGGGAAAATGTTTCCCATTCATCGGTGACTGCATTCAGGGTAGTCCTCACCATGAGCCCTTCATCAGGAGTTCACCAAATAACAATCAGTTGGTCCCAAATAGTGTGAAGTCTAAATAGGAAGGGATCGATTTCCTCTCCCTTCTGCATCTGGAACAACCACATCTGATTCTCCAGAAGCATCTTCCTCTAGATGGAGCTTCCCTGATACATCGTGTTAAATTTTTTCCGCATCTCATTTTCCGTGTATTTCTCGACACTATGTGGGACCACATGATCCTTTACTCCATCCATGATCAAGCGCTTTTCCCGTGCCTGGTTTTCGTTGTATTTATTTAGAGGATCTGCATCGGTAGGCACATCTAGGACATTTTCTGCATGGTCCTTGATGCCATACTAATCTAGGACTATGAGGATTTTGGCCCTCCAGATAACAAATTTGGGCACACTGACCAACATATCTCGATCTCTCAGCCCATAAGAAACCATCTCTGCTCAAACTGTTGAATCACAAACTCTTCTCCCTTCTTTTGCTGCTACACTCATAGAAATACTGCATCTAGGCTTCTTGGCGAAAGAACCCCTCTAGAGAATGTGCTCCCTCTGACCAATGATTTCCCTCTTGGAAATCCTTCACCAGTTATGATGAATCAGTCCTCTATGATCACTCCTCTTGATCAAACTCAGATTCCTTGTTAGAGAATCTATTGAGCGACTATTTCCCTCCCGCTTTTGTCACCTTTTCTAGGCATTGTTCTGCACCAACAGAACCTGTGCCTCAATAGCAACTTCTAAAGATTCGAAACAACACTTTTGATCTCGGTAAACTGCACAGCAACTTCCCAACTTGGACTGTGTCACCCTCCTGGTGTTGTGTCAACCTCTACCTGAGCAGACTGGCTTAGCATCCATCTCCTAGTGCTACGTCAGCCTCTGCGTGAGCATAATGGCTTTGCGTCACCTCTCTGGAGCTACGTGAGCAGACTGACTCGGCGTCACCCTTGCAGGGTCTGCATCCCTCCTGGTGTCGCACTGCCTTCTTTTGGATCTCTGCTTCTTCATATGCCCTTCCTACAACAAATATCTTTAGCCACTTTGTTGATGGATCCGCTTGATTTGCAATGCTATGATTCCATGTGAAAGTTTCAAAACAAAAACCTTACTGCAATATCTTGATCTACTTTGCCTACTTATATGACTAATTAACATGTTTTTAATCTAAAGTATTTAGAAAAACATTAATGCAGATACAAAATGAAGCCTACACATTTAAATATCATACTGAACATCATACACATGTGACAAAATTACACACAAATTTTCCAGACAAATGTCCCCGGAAAAACCCAATGCGAGAAAATCGGTGCAGCAGCTCTAGAGGGTTTTATTATTATGGAGAATCTACATACAACAATCTGGGCACCAGAAACTGTCTACCCTACAAAGAAAATACACGACGATTTTACCTTTCACTCAGAGATAGAAAATATGGATGAATCACACCCTCAATCGAGATTTATAGATAACGAGCCCTTCCTGGCCCACTGTAAACCCTCAACGTGGTCTTCTTCAGCCTATGTGTCCCTCTGGTCCAACGCAGCCTCTACGTAGCGCAAGACGCCCCTGCATTACTCTGAAAGGATATGCGCTGCCTCTACGTCACTGAGACGACTTTGTGTCAACCTCTGTGTGGCCTCTGCATCAGCTTGGTTGGGTTGCGTCCCTCCTGTTGGCCTCTGTGCTGCCCTGGTATGTTGCGGCCTCTCTACTATTGTATTCTCGGCCTTAGATCAGATCATCCCTTGCCAATCTCTTCCCATCACTACACTAAAAACTCACTTCGAATTCCTTAGCAAACCCCGCCCCAGAAATTCTACTTAGCTTCAGTGCTTTGTAATGTGTGTGTGTTCTCCAATTGACCCCAAGTCCTTCCTTTATACTTTTCTCATTGGGAAACCAATAATCGTGATCTAATATCTTATCAATGGCTGAGATTAAAAGAAATCTTGATCCACGTCACTTAGAACATTTCATTACATGTGTAATTTAATTCACTTTAATTTTTCAATTTCCCCAAGTTAGACTTAGGATCCCCATTAAAAAATTAATTATTTGAATAACTATTACACCAAATGAAATTTCTCCAAACGCTTTCTGGGTCTTGGAGGTATCGTGTGTCTTAGCCCCTCCACAAAGTTTTGGAGCTATAAAACACATGAGGATACCCAAAATCTCAATAGGAACTATGCACTGTTTAGTCCTAAAGGACAATCTCCTTCTCCACCTGCACATTGAGAAACCTTGGAAACCATACCATCAATCTGACTGCCTTGACTTATAAACTACGCAGTTCCTGATCTCTCCTACTCTGGATTGAACATTGCACAATTGCCATGGAAAGTGGAGCCTCCATGTGTCATTTTCATTCCCAACTGCACAGTCCTTTAAGCCTCCTCTTAAATTGTTGCACACTACGCAGTTACAGTGTTGTAACCTTCCTCTGTGTCTCCCTAACTTTCTCAACTAATCCCTTCATCCAATGGACCTCCTACTTCACAATGCATAGTTCTAGTGAATATTGGGTAACCTATAGGTCACTGAGATATTCAACTTCACAATCCTTAGGATATGCTCCTCAATTACTGTGCATTACACAGTTACAGTGGCTAGTCTTTTCCCTCTTGCTCATTGAAACCTATCACTATGTATTACCTTGTCCCATATTTCCTCCTACTACGCATTACGTAATTATAGTGGAATGTGAGGTCATTCACAGTCCTTGTGATGCTCAATTGCAAACTCTCGGCCTCCTCTTCCTTGAAAACTGCACACTATATATCCTCAGTCAACAAGCTCATCATCTTGTCTCTTATACTTCTCCACTACGCAAAACCATCATAAACCTTTATTAATAGCGCATTGTGAAGTTCCAAAGGATAGTGGGTTCATCCCTAGGTCCTTGTAATCCTCAATTGTGCAATCCTTAGCTTCTTTCTTTCAAAACCCTTTCCCATTGCCTCATCACAGTCAACATATTCCATGAGAAAGCAAAGGTAGAATAGGTGGTTTCTGGAATAATTTTGGCTTGTCATGAGTGGACTCCATCTGCATGATATCATTTCAACATGTCAAGGTGATCCTAAAGGGATGTCATCAAGGAGAGGCTACAAGAGAGCTCTCGCAAAGAAAAATCAGAAGAAAGAACCATCATGAAGGATATCAAGGAATCTTTGACTAAGACAAATACATGGAAACTCATGCTGACTTGGAAGGTTTCGACAATCATCTAGACCATTTGGAGGGCCAAGATCAAGAACAAGAAAAGATCCATCATGAAGAAGTAAAAATCATAGCAATATGGGGAAGAGCTCGACATTGATCAATGGAGTTTTATATCATCGTCTCCAAGTCATGGCTTCTCAAAGTGTCATTACAAAGTCATATGAGTCACTGCATTTTTCCACGTCATTTTTGGAATGTAATTATTGAATTTTTAAAAATGAGAAAATGTAAAATGTGTGAAAGCCCAAGGGTTCCACATGGAATGTGAAAAGTCACTAGAAAGTTCTAAAATCATGTAGAAGCTCAAAGGTCACATAGGAATTTGAAAAGGAACATGGGAGCTCAAGAGTCATGAGGGAAGGTCAAGAGTCACTTGGGAGGTGGAGAGTCACCTCATTTGTACAAAATACACCCTTAGAGCTCAAGATAAGGGACCTGAGACTTTTCACCTTGGCTTCTCTAGCTTGGAATAGGAGAGAATATCTTTCTTTGGTGGAACAAGTGGTGACTTAATGTTCCACTATTGGGGCTAGTGTGGTAACATTGTAATTTTGTATATTAGGACTTTCACTTAATATATGAATCTCTCAAAGCCGACACATTTTCATGCATTTTATTAAATGAATGTGAAAATATTTTTTCATTGTTTGTGGTGCATGTTTATGTTAAGACATAATAATGAAAATGAAATATTTCATTGGCTTTGGTATGTATCTTGTTGAGTGTGCATTGTTACTTGGTTTTTATCATCATTTTTATCTTATGAATTAATTTTTAGGTTAATCAGCGACTATTTCATGCTCTTGTGTGTCTCTTTTAGGAAAGTAATATTACTTTACTTTGAGAGGCTCACTCTCTCTTTTCCATTTCGTGTAAGTACCATATATGCATTGCAATTGTATGCTCAACAGTGTCAGGTTAATTTATTGTTTCAAATATTGTTTGCATAATCTCTTATGTTGATAATTGCCTCCAAGGAAAATTCCTAAGAATAATGGCAACCAACCTTATTTCCCAGTTGGGGATCTTACTCTAAATAGTGTGAGGTCTAGTTGGGACTTCATACTGGGCAGGCCCCCTTGGTTGACGGATTTCCAACACCGTCAACACCTTCAAATATTTAACTATACCAACTCCAATAAAAGTGTCCCCTACATATGTTAGGGATGACTATATTTTCAACCCTATTTTTTCCAACCCCCAAGGGGAGGTGACATGTCCTAGGTCGACCCTTCATTCCATAGGTGCTTGTGATAATAGTTGTAATGGAGGTAAGGGGCTTCAAGACAATGTATCATTGCCATTGAACCAAATAATGGAGGTCCATCACCCTAAGTGTATATGTAAGGAGGGAGGAATTGTGGAGGCATGAGTTACCCCTTTCATTGACATACCTTTTCCCATCTCTTATGGCCCTGGGTAGTCCCTTTACCCATGCAGACTTGACTTTATATTAAAAATCTATATTTCAAATTCCATACGTGAGTGTTCAACACATTTTTTTAATGTATATTCATTTTTTATCAATGTGGGTCTTCTAAAAAGTATGCATAATGGGTACTTGTTAAATGTGGAATTTAATTCTGCATCCAATGAGTGTCTACACTTGAAATTTGACTAAACCTATACGGAGATAACCCAAAAATACAATTAAAAAAAATATTTTTCTTCTTTTCCCTCCAAAATATTTACATGTACCTCTTTTTTAAATTTAAAGGATTTTGATTGGTTTACACATTAGGACATGGAAATTACGTGAAAATTCATGTTCATTTTTAGGTTGAAATTTCCTCTAATGGGTTTCCTTTGCAAAGATGTTGAGTCTCCTTATCTAGCATTTTCTTGCACCTATTAGAGAGGTTTTCTTCGTGGCTCGGGCTAGACGGATCCAGAGGAAGGCTTCGTCAGTGCCTTTGGCCTGGATCAGGTTGTATATATCCTCTACTTACTATTATTCATCAATAAATAAGCTCATGTCTTGTTCCTGATATATGTTGTCATTTTATGAATGATAGTCTAAATTTGTATATATCATGATATACCATATTTTTATGCATACATGTTGAATTATCTATTTTGTATATGCTTATGTGATTGATTTGTAGGTCTTCACATCTTGGAGGAGGCAGAGGGTTTGGACCCTACGGGAACATATTCAAACGGAGGACCCCTAGGTACGTTTGTAAGTCCAACTTTGATAATTCGAATGTTTGGCATGCTTGAATGGGTGTTCTTGGTTGATTTTTTTATCCTGCTCTATTGAGGCTTTCAACCCTTTCCTTAGGGAACTTTCCCCACCAATAGAATTGGCGACTCCACTGTGGAATACCATCAAATATTTCCTAGAAGGGTTGTTTTCTTTGATCTAGGTTTAGTTTGTTGTTTCTTAGTTTTTCCTAGTCCTCTTAAGTCTTAAGTAATTTGGTCATTCAGCATGATCTTTCAGATCTGGGATTTCTTTTTTATTTTTCATCAGCGTTGTTTTTATACACGATTTTTGTTATAGATAGTTGCATACATATGCAGTTTCTTCCAAAGAAACCTGCATATATGCTTATTGCTTCACATACAATCGTGTATATATGCTAAATTGTATTTGAACAATCGTGTATAGATCTGAAAAATGAAAAATATTCATTTCTTGGTTTTTTTGAGGCTTTAACCAAGTTTACTTATGATTTCTTGATTTGTGTGAGGTCTAGAATCACCTTGATTACTATTTTTGTTGATGTCTTTCCTCTTGTTCGAGAAATGCTTGTATCAACCTAGGGTTTTTAGTTTTTGAAGCTTTTTGTGTCTGAAGTTGGTTCCATATCTTCTTTGTGAGGTTTCTAGTTGTTTTGTGGCTCTGGAACAAATATTTGTTGCTCTTGAACATGTTGATAACCCAGTATTTTATTTACTTCCCTTGTGACCTAGAACACTACTCTTTTGCTTTCTCTTTCTTATTTTCAAAATGGAATTGAGATTCTTAGATGAGTGAGAGGTTTCAGTTCTCTGGAGTCTTTCTGATTTTTAGAGTCTTTTATATCTTTCTGGCCAAGTTCTTGAAATGTTAAGTCTCTCATTTGCACTAGTCTTTTAATATTTGTGATAATTTGTGACTAGGTGGATTTGATTCTTATTCATGCCTTTGGTCTTAATATCTTTGATTTTCTTCCCTTTCTGAATTTTTCAGTTTTTTTAGATCTTTAAAAAAAAATAAAAACATTTTCCTTGTTTTCTTCTTCTTTTACAATTTTTTGGGTTTTTAGCAAATGTGTAAATTGTTGTTATAAGGTTGAAAGTATTTTTTTCTTTTTAAGGAGTGCTCTTTATTTTTGGATTTGATTCTTTTAAATATTTGAATTGGCGTTTACCTTTTTTATCACATTTATTTACCTTTAAGTCTCTCTTTGAATCTTTCATTTGCATGCTAGGGTGCATTAGGTTAGATGCATTTTGGACATCATTTAGTTCTTTTTGTGATGTCCTGGATGTGTGTGTGCTAAAATGATTTTTTTTTTTTTTTTACTTTATTAGGTTTCTCATAGAACCCATGTAGAAATATCTTTCATTGAATAAAAATAAGCGTTGCATTCTCATGTAGCCTAGGTTTTCTATTGATTTATTTTGCGTCAAAACATATCAATTGCACTTTCATTTCCCTTGTCCTAAACAACAGACAATTAAAATGAGCACTTAAATAAAAATGAACTATACTTTTTATTTTTGTCATAGTAACTTCAACTAGTCTATGACATTTTAGGGCCTTGGAATAGGTGTGTGGAGAGTAAACTATCCAAGGGCAGTCAAACTGAAAAAGTATATAAGTTGATTAAAGAGTGTAAATTGAGTGTCATTAAGTTGTATGGGAAGGCTCCTCTAATAAGGGAGTCAAGAACGATGACGTGTGAATATAAGGAAAGAGAGATGCCCCCTCTCCTATTTGTTGGAACACATGCCCACGACTGTTCTGCCCGGATTCTGATCATGAGTTGGTGACCTTAGCTTCCTTTCCTAGGGACCACCTAGGTGACTGTGGGGGGGGATGCCCGTGGTACCTAAGGTAGGCATTGTATCACTTTCATAGTACTTTTGAAGGGTGCCCTTGCAAATCTTGGGTACTTTCAATGGAAAAGGCCATTGTCTGGAGGTCAGCGTGGCTGATTTTGATACCTTTGCTGGTAACCGTAGGCCCTCACCATCCCAAGCTACCTTCTGGAGGTCATTTTCTTCAATTTCTTGTATTTTGGTGTCTGGCCCTAATCACCCGGAGTAGAAATACTTGGAAGTTGTTTTCTTGTTTGTATATTTTGGACTTTGTTAAATATTTCTATGTGCTCCTAGCTTGCCTTATGTGATTTGAGTCTTTATATATAAAGGTGGTTGATCGACCAGTTCGTCGGTCTAGAAGCCTTTGTGGGCTTTCACCTGCGAGTGTCGAGTCTTCACCAAGAAGGTGTATGATTAATTATGTTGGTTATTTTCAACCAATACAAGCTAACACAAAAGAGAAAAATCATTCACCTAGGGTTCTTATTTCAGAGGGAGAACCTAGTCTAGTCCATAATCCAAGCGGAAACGGTTTGGTTCTTGCTAGAGTACTCTTCCAATCAAAATACCAAGTAGAAATTGAAGACGTTCCAAAGTCCCCTGAGACTCCTACAAACCTCTTCCTTCTCATCTTCCTTACGTTGTATCGTGTGTGGATACTTTGACTCATAGACTGGCTAGCCATGTTCACTATCCTTTCTCTTTCTTAATGGCCAATGCTAGTGGCACAAGGGTGGTTGTCGATACAGCTGGTGTGCATATTCCTTATTCAACTATAAGAGGAGGTATTATTTCTATCTCTACTATCGCACCTAGCATGCTAGTTGTTAGCTCTACCTCCATCTTGGGTTCGAGTGGGGGAACCCAACCTTTTGCTTCTTTAACTACTGTTTATCCATTTGGATTTCCATTTAGTGGGATTCCCTTAGTTTCATCAACTTTTCCCTCTACTGCTTCGGTATCTATAACTTTAATGACTAGTGGTTCAACTTCCATTTGTTTGACTTTGTTTAATGCTTGTCCATTTGTTTGACTTTGTAATACTTGTTACTTTAAACCATCACGTGTCTTCACTTTTTGAATGTGGGCGTATTATTATTTTTGACATAATTTCATCACTATGGGGATTCCCTTCAATCAAGACAAAAGCCTTGATGTAGACTTGAGCTTATAACTTTGTGTTTGCAAATTATATTATAAAATGTGCACAAAGAAATACTAATGGTTAACTATATTTTATGTTGATGGGATACATGGAATGTATAATTAACATAATAAAAACGTTGTTGATATTGACGGAGTTGTGAAAAAATTATATAATGGTAATATAAAATTATTAAATTTATGTCGATGAAATTTACAATTAATATGAAAATAAGAATATCTTTAATGTTTAATGAAATTGTTTAAAATTTATGATTATAATATAAAACAAATTTTCAATATTTTTATTTGACAATTTGTATTTTTATTTTAATATGTATTGTGATCCATGATTAATGAGATTTATATCATTTTAGATATCAACCACATTTAATGCAGTTGTGTTACTTATATTTCATTTAATTTTAAAAAATATTTGTATTATAAAATATAGTAGTCCAATGAAAAAACTTTGTAATTTTCTTTATATTTTTTAATTTATTTTTCTTAAAATTAAATTAAAAATAAATAAAATGATAAATTTAATTTATCAAATTTATATAATTTCAAATATTTTTAAAATTAAATTTATTTCTACATTTAATAATTAATTAAAAAATTCTGTAAAAAAACTCTTATAACTCATATAAATTTTCTAAAAATTTAAAATCATACCAACACAAAAATGTGTCATTCAGTCATTTATTAACAAGACGGTATCTGTTTTCCTCATACCAAACCCATATGGAGAAGATGATACTTCAAATCTCATCCCAAACCCATATGGAGAGGATGGTACTTCAAAACTGTTTGTGATGAATCATGACATTTTAATTAATTTTAATTAATGTATATGTGATAGGAGAAAGTTACAAAATAATAAATATATAGGATTTTGATTAAATTATTATTATTATTGGTAACAAAATAAGAGGCAAAATTTCTTACCAACCATTCAACAATTAAATATTTATATATATTTTTTAAATTTACTAAATTTAAATTTTAAAGATAAATGTATGATTAAATCAAATTAATAAATAATAATAGCTAACTCATCACTATATATATGATCTATCCACAACTACAGCGACACAATTTAAATAATAAAACAACCAAATCTTACCGAAAAAGTTATATATTAAGTTAAAAAACCACGATGTACATCACCACAAAGGACCATGGTTTGAATATCAAGAGGAGACGTTTGAGTTGATGCAAGTTCAGAGTTGCAAAGAGTATCTGTGCTCGTGCTATTCTTATCTTGGTTTCCAAGATCCCGTGATTCTCTTTTCTGCTTCTCTCCATGATTTTACGCGCACAATTGGTTGAAGATTGTGACAAAAGTCTGGCATATTAATTTCAGTTTGTTTTTTATTTTTTTTTGGAATGGTATTGAGTGTGTCTTTTTGGTGTTTTCATGTTAGAATTTGGACAGAAAATTTGAGGTGAAATTTTGATTTGTGTTTTTAGAATAGTTTTTTTGATTGTGTATATGGATTTAGCATATTGAAAAACTCTAAGAAATTTGATTTGTGTAGGATTACCCATCAAATTTGTGATTTCAATGAATTCTTACCGGATTTTAAAAAAAGTCGCACTAAAGACAACTGGTTTTTTAAATGTAGATATGCCAAGGCTAAATTCCATGCTGCTATGTAATTTGTTTTTTGTGTTTCTTTTTTTCAACTTTTATATATGATATGAAAAAATAAATACTACAAGTCAAAAACAATCTGTCTTATAGAGTATTTTTAGTTTTGTAGACATTAAAAATACTTTCTTTCTTTTCTTTTGTGATATATTTTTGTGTTTATTTTGTTAAAAAATTTATGTATTTTAGTTAATGTGAGGTAGGCTTGGATGTACTTATATTTAGAAAAAAAAAATACCTTTTAAACATAGCAAAGAATCTTTTAAACATAATTTATTGAGAAGACTTTTTAAACATAATAGTTTACTAATTTAGTTTTATGATATTTATTATTTTTTTAAATGAAATATATGTAAAGAGTGTTGAATTGGACGATGGTATTTTTTTTTTTTATGTTTATAAAAAAACTCATTTTAGAGTAATACGTTAAAGAATGGTGACAAGAATCGCTCATTAAAATTTAAATAATTCAGTAACATAAATATTTACCGGTCAAAATTTCAACTTTTCAAAGAAACCCAAAAAGCAAAAAAAAATGTCAAATTCCAGGCCTGATTTCAGCCGCACACACTAAGTTGAAAAACCCCGCCAAATGGTACATCTTTGGTGATATGTGATCACAAGCTGCACATATCTTTGTTCAACACGTCTCCCTCACATATCTTAATGAACTATGCACCGCCCGTCGATGTGAAACACGAAACATTGAATACTGAGTGGGAAGGAAGTATTTGCCTCGGTAAATTAAAGGATATGGAGGCTGCTCAAGCGCATTGTGGCGTTCATGCCATAGTCGTCCCAAAGGCCATATCAATCCCATGATGCAGTTCGCAAAGAACCTTGCCTCCATGGGAATTTCCATCACATTTGTCCTCACTAACTCATGGCATCAAATCATCACTGACGCCCATTTGGGGCACCGTCATGTGAATGCATTCGCCCACGCTCGAAGTCTTGGCCTCAACATTCGACTGGTGGCGATACCCGATTGCGTGCCTGGCGAGTTCGAGAAATGGAATAAGATCAGCCAATTTTATCAGTCGTTGGATGACATGGAAGCCCATGTGGAGGAGCTCATAAACAATCTCCATCATCAATCCAATGTAACGCCCGTTTCCTGCATCGTGGCCGACACTTTTCTGGGTTGGGCAGTGCCTCTCGCCAAGAAGCTCGGCTTGCTGTCTGTTTCCCTATGGACGCAGAATGTTTCCATATTTTCCCTCTCTTATCATTCAGAATTAGGTGATAATATTTTTAGTGCCAGGAAACTGAATCAACGCATATTTCTCTATTTCTGAATTTTTCTGAATGTTGTAATGATGATTTGTTCTTCCCGTTGTTTTGCAGTCCAACTTCAGGCGGGATCAGTAATTATCCACATTCCGGGTGTAATCCCTATTCTATTTGCAGATCTTCCGACGAGTTTGAAACCCACTTCAAATCCTGTAACAGACAGAATACTTGATCGCTGTTTACGAAGAGAAGCAGATTGGGTAGTAGCCAATTCGTTCGAGGGCTTAGAAGGAAGAACAGCGGAGGCTTTGCGGGATAAATTGCGTGTATACTGTGTTGGACCATTGCTCCCTTCTTCCTACCTCGACCCCTCACATCCTCCTGACTCTGTTGTGGGGACCAGCTCGCGGGTAGAGATGGATTGCGCACATTGGCTAGACGCCAAGCCTCCAAACTCGGTGATACACGTTTCTTTCGGCAGTTTAATCTCTGTGTCGGCAATCCAAATCGAGGAAATAGCAATGGGTGTCAAGGAGAGCGAATTTAGTTTTATGTGAGTGCTTCGACATTCCACCCAAGAGACCGCTGAAGTCTCCACCGTGCTGCCGGAGGGGTTTCTCACCGAAACAAAAGAGCAAGGACGGCTTGTACCACGGTGTTCAAAGTTGAAAGTGCTCTCTCATCTTTCCGGTTGGAAATACTCTTAACCACTTCTATGAATAAAGTAGCAAATACTCTTAACCACTCCTATGAATAAAGTAGCAGCAACCCACACTTTCACGATGAAGTTCACGATTCAAATCTGCAGGTTTTGTTCAGTTCACGTAAAAATTAAAAAACAGAGTATCTGAGTCCATGTCTGTGTTTAATTTCTTAAATCATCGTTATTGACTTACCGTTGCGCGCAGCTTCGCAGCGCACAAGTTTTTTGGTTTACCCTTAAACCTTTCGCCAAAGTTATATGTCTACCAATGCAATATCGGCGGGACCCACCATACCTTTGCCACATTTGCAATCCACCACAAACCCTTTGCATTTCCTTTATTTTTTACTTTTTCGTATTGCACACTTACCACCGCTTAATCGTCTGCATACTGCAACCCGCAACATTTAGCGTTTAACTCTTAAACGCTTTGCCAAAACTTATTTCCCTGCCAATGTGATCTGGTGGGACCCACCAAACCTTACCACATTACCGACCACTGCAAACCTTTGTTTTTTGCTTTATTCCTTACATTTAACATTTCGCACTTACCGCCGCTTGATCACCGACAAGTTCGCACTTCACATGTTTTACGACTTACTTTTGAGCCGCCCGCAAGTTATTCTATTTATGTTGCTATGTGATCACAAATAGCACGTGGCCAGCTCAGGAAGATAGCGCACATAAAGCGCCCGCAAGCTCAGGAGGATAACGCCCACAACTTATTATGTTTAAGTTGCGATGTGATCGTGTTGTCGCACATCACGATTGCAAAGATTCAAGTTTTCTCGTAAGCGCCCAAGTTAAAAGTTATAATCGTCGGTATGCGATTTGCGATGGAGGACATGGGTGCGATGTGGTTTCAGAGTTGGAACCCATAATTTTTCAAGTCCGGTATTTTGCGTTATGTATGCTGTTTTGTGCTTTGTACCCTGTTTCGCGCAAAAATAGAAGAATCGGGCGAAATGACAATTTGTTGGTTATATGTCCAGTTCAGCATTAAAATGCATTTAATCTTCAAGCTTCCGTTAATTTTGTATAAAACGAATGTAATTTCATTTTGTAGATGGTGAAGGAATGAGATGAAAATAGAGATGAGTTGAATAAATTTAAAAAGAGTTCCTCTCTAGTGTTGCTCTCGTTCTGTCTGTGTAATTTTATTTATGCCTTTATTTGCATTCTCTGTGTTGTCAGGGGAAACATATCCCTTTGTGTATATTCATAATTTCCAACATGGTATCGGAGCAGGTCTAGGCTCTCAGTGAAAGAACGAGTCTTTACTGAAGAAGCTGAAAGATTGTTTTGAGAAGCAATTCTCTAGCAGTGAGAAGGTTTGTTTAAATAGTGAAGATGGCAGAAGCAGGCACAAGCCTAAATAATCCCCAACTACCACAGATCAATGGGAAGAATTATGATTATTGGGCCATTACAACGAAGGCCCTGTTTGCTTCACAAAATATTTGGGAGCTGATGGAAAATGGTTTCCAAGAACCAGCAGATGTAGTGGAAAATGGTTTCCAAGAACCAGCAGATGTAGTAGCATATAATTCTTTGACACAAGCAGAAAGAGATTTGTTGAGGGAAAATAAGAAGAAGGACTCCAAATCCCTCTTCTGTATTTTCTAAGTAGTACATGAGAGTATTTTCCCAAGGATTGCAGTAGCAACGAAGTCTAAGGAGGCATGGGATACCCTCCAAACAACCTACCAAGGCATGACAAAGGTGAAGAGAACAAAACTTCAAATGCTAAGAAGAGATTTTGAAACTCTTTGTATAAAAGAGTCTGATAATATAGACTCATTCTTTACACATGTGATTGGGTTGCTTACCGAAATCAGGGCTCATGGAGAGACACTTGAAGAAAGGAGAATAGTTGAGAAAGTCTTAAGAAGTCTACCATCAAGGTTTGATGCCATAGTAGTGGCCATAGAAGAGACAAAGGATCTCTCGTAGTTTTCAATGGATGAGGTTCATGCATTACTGATGTCTCATGAGCACAGATTGAACAAAGCAACAAACTCCTCATTGGAGCATGCATTTAAGACACGAATGTCTTTTGGTCAAGGTAGAGGTCGAGGAAGTTCAAACTATCGAGGAAGAGGAAGAATGATCAGGAGTTCATAAATTTTTCTCAAAATTCAAAGTTACAGGATTAGATTGAAACTAGGATGGTTACATAGATCTCGTCTTTCTGATTTCGGCGCCACGAACAGTTCAAAAAACCGATGTCGTATGAGGAAGATATTGTGTTCTGATCGAACATGGCATAATTCATCAACAGGTTTCTGAGTGAAGGACGAATGGATACGGAGATCAAGCTGCAGAACGAAGTGAAAGTGAGGGGTGGACGGACGAGCGTATATCGCATCAGCAAATTTATTGTTTACTGCTAATTCATCGCAAGTTAAGATATATATCTTTGCAATGTGATCGAGGTGAGACACGTGTCAGTTGGAGTGACCGTGTGCATATCGCGCATCAACGAAGTTTAAGTTTATAACTAAGACATCGCAGGTTATGAAGTTTAACATGTGATGCGACAAAATTACATGTGTCAGCACTGCACACTTCATAGGATTTAGGACTTATTGTTAACAACGGAATGTTAACTCTGCAGGAGGTCAAAATGCGATAAAATGTTAAAATTGCGATGTTACGATGCGGCAACTCATCGCAACTTCGCGTCGGTAGTCATATTGTTTAAAACCGTTAAGGATATGAGTTATAATCAGCGACATGCAATCTGCGAGATGGTCCCAACCCGCTAGCGGTCCCGGAAGATGTCACATGGCGCAGTCAATGCCAACCTACCCGCCACGGTCAGAGCTTAACCCGACAATGATCAAACTACAGTCTATCGTTAACTGCAGTTTCGAGCGAAGGTTCTGCTAACGGTTAAGCCATCGAATGGTTGGGGGTGTGCATGTGGCCACCACCCTAACGTTAATGTTTAATGCGCGGCTTAATAGGCGGAGTGGATAGGGGTGCACCAAATTTGGCAGTCAGCCCTAATTTAACTCCAATTAACTAGAGTTCTCCACATTTTGCAGAGTTTTCCTATGAGATATTGGACAAAAGTGTAGGAGGCATTTTTGACTAATTGGAGCATTCTAAAGCCATTGGTGCAGATAAAACGTCCATTAGATCACTGTAACTACATGTAATAGCAAAATTTTGAGCATAATAAAAGATGGACAACCCATTGGGAGCTAGACCAGTAGATGTAGCCTAGAAGGGGTGAACTTCTTCATCATGTTTGCTGTGTAAACTTCATGTGGTGAATTATGTCTCTGTTTTACACTGTTGTTCAGTGTTATTTAGGCTTATTTTATATTTCTAATTCACTAAAGTTCATCTATAATTCATGGAAAAACTCCTTAATCCTTATGCAAACTAATGAACCAATTATGCACATGTTTTTAAATCTGAAAGACGCTTAGCACAACAATATTAATACAGTGATTTCAGATCAAATGGTATCAGAGCTAGAGTTTTTCTCTGGTGTTTTTTAGTGCAAAGAATTGTTTAACTGTTTGCAAGTTTTAGATGCTTACAAGGCTCAAGCTTAAAAGGTGATAAGGCAAACTGGTGGAAGCAGGAGGGTCTCAAAAGGACCCAAAGCAAATGAGAGAAAAATTGCCACAATCTCCACCACCTAGTTCACCTCCTAAAGAAGCAGAAGCTCCATTAATCATGTCTCATGAGGAAGGATAAATTCATGAAGATGTTGACCCTAAAGAAGAAGAAAGAGCGTTTAGGAAAGTGTTTCTTGACATGACTAAGATGGTTAGAATTCTTTATCAAGAAATGAATGAGAAGCTGGAAGGAGAAGTATCTAAAATCCAAAAGGAAGGACAAGGATCTTCAGGAGGTCAACATGATGAAGACAAGTCAAAGAAGGGAAATGGAGGAAATGGAGGCAATGGAGGGCCACCATCTTCACCCTCATCATCATCATCATCTTCTACCTCTTCTTCAGTACATGAGTGACACAAGTCCAAGAACACTGGTAAATCTCCTTTATTAAAACTTGATGTTAAGTTCAAATTACCAATTTTTAATGGTGAATTAAATGTAGACAAGCTAGATAATTGGATTCGACAATTGGAGGTCTATTTAAGAATACATAACCTTCAAGATGATGATACACAAATTCAATTAGCTTCTTTGAGAATGGAAGATGCAACACTTGTTTGGTGGGAAGCCAAGACACGGGAGGAAATCAAGAAACATGGTAAGATTATTCTATCATTGTCAGATTTTATTGCTGCTATTAAACGACAGTTTTATCCATTAGCTCATATTCAAAAAGCCATAATGAGCTGGTAGAACTATAGGCAGTTAAAGAGACAAAATGTGCAAGAATACACCCAGGAATTTAGGAGAAGAGTTCTTTTATTAGGGGTGGATTTGCAGAGCCAAGACACTTTTCTAAAGTATATAGGAGGCTTACATAGCTACCTAAAACATATTATTCTCATGTTTAACCCCACCAGTCTAGATGAAGTTTGTGTTTAAGACACACATCTAGAAGCTAGAGGGAAGAACATTCCTAAAGAGGGTAGGAAGAAACCTTTTAAGGGTAAACCCAAGGAAAAGACCCCAAAAGGTCAAAACAAAAAGAATGTATCTGTCAAGAAAGAGGGAGACAAAGTGACTTGTAAACATTGTTCAAAAGAAGGCCATGATGAAACTCATTCTTGGAAATTACATCCAAAATTGAGAATTGAGGCCAAATAAACCCAATAACAAAGGGAAACATAAAATTGCTGCTACAACTCAACATGACTTAGGGTCTGATTCAGGTAATGAGACTAAAATTACAGCCATGGGATTGAAGAACATGAAGGGAAAAGAAATTGAAAATAAACCCAGTACCAATACATCAAACTGTCACATAAACACTCTAAATGAAGAAGAAAGAATAGAATTGTTTAATCTGAGGGTCATATCTAAGCATACCAATATTGACACACTATTTGATAGTGGGTCACAAGAAAACTTAATCTCTGAAGAATTGATCAAAAAACTTAACCTTGAGATCATACAACATCCAAAACCATACCCATTGGGTTGGATTTGTAAGAATGAAAATTTACAAGTTCCAAGGAAATGTATATTGAGGTTTGCAATCACTGCAAGCTTTGTTGACACAATTGAATTAGATGTGGTTTCGCTTGACATAACTGGTATTGTATTAAGGAGTCCTTACTTGTATGAGAAAAAAGTATCATTTATTCAAATATGGCAAGGAGTTCATTGTTAAAGCACACCACAAGAAGACAAACATTGCTTTGGTAAGTGTTGGATAGGTAAAGAAGCTGGTAAATTCAAGTAAGAATTTTTTTCTTCTTATGATTAAGCCCAAATTTGATATTAATCATGAATCTTTTGAGGGATATGATCCTAAGTTGAAATCATAATTATATCATGTAGTTAATGGGCATCATGAGATGTTTCAGGGGCCAACATGATTGCCTCCAAAAAGGGAAATTCAACATGAGATTCAGTTGCAGCAGGATTGTCCTCTTCCAAACATCAGTATGTATTGCATGTTGATAACGGAGAATGTTGAAATAAAGAGGAAAATCAAAAATATGTTGGATAAAGGTATCATAAGGCCAAGCACCTCGCTATGCAGTTCACCCATAGTCTTGATACCAAAGAAAGATGGGACTTGGCGCATGTGTGTAGATTTTCGAGCTTTGAAAAAAATTACGGTAAAAAATCATTACTCACTCCCAAGAATAGATTATTTGCTTGATCAGCTAAAAATAGAAATTTTTTTCACTAAGTTATATTTACGAAGTGGATATCATCAAGTAAGAATCGCAGAAAGTGATCTATGGAAAACTGCATTCAAAACCAAACAAGGACTCTTTGAGTGGCTAGTTATGCCTTTTGGTTTATGTAATGCACCAACAAATTTTATGAGGGTTATGGATAATGTTTTGTGACCATTCCTTGATGACTTTGTTTTTGTGTACTTAGATGAAATTTTTATTTTCAACAAAACAAGAGAAGATCGTGTCTTACATGTAAATAGAGTGCTTGATATTTTGAAGAAAGAGAAATTGTTTCTTAAGATGTCAAAATGTGAGTTTGGAAAGACTTATTTGGTCTATTTGGGACATATTGTAGGAGGAGGAGAATTAAGGATTGATCCTTCTAAAGTGGAGGCCATTGTGAATTGGCCCACACCCAAAACAGTTACCGAGGTAAGAAGTTTCTTAGGTGAAATTCAATATTGGAGGAAATTTATTGCTAACTTTTCTTCCATCGCAGCTCCTATGCATACAGTGACAAGTGTGAAAAAAGGCTTCTAATGGGGAGGAAAATAACAGTGAGATTTCGAAGCTTTAATATACAAGATCAGTTCAGCTCCAGTCCTTTCACTACCAAATTTGAGATAGCCATTTGAGATACAAACCGATGCTAGTGGCTATGCCATGGGCGCAGTCCTTTTGCAGCATGGTAAGCCTATCGCTTTTCATTCATAAACTTTTAATGGTGATGTGACTAATTATCCTACATATGAAAAAGAACTATATGCATTGGTACAAAGTGTCAAGAAGTGGAAACACTACTTGATGGGTAAAGAGACTATTGTACACTCCGATCACCAACCATTACAGTACTTGCAGTCGCAAACAAAATTGTAGCAATTAAGACATTTCAGGTGGATGGGATTTCTTCAACAATTTCACTTGGTTATAAGGTACAAAAAAGGTATATTCAATAAATTTGCAGATAATTTTTTCAAGACCAATCATTAGTGCTTCTACTTTACTAAAAAATGATTATGTTGTACATGAGAGTTACATAGAACAATATGCACATGACGTTGATTTCAAAGATGTATATGCTAGTTTGAGTGAAGGGAATCAAGTTGAAGAAAGAGATTATCACATGCATAACAATTTGCAGTTTCATTTGGGAAATCTATGTATTCCACAAGGAGAGAGGCTAAGTGTCATGAGAGAAGCTTATTCTTCTCTTATTTTCGAACACTTTGGGGTAAGAAAAACAATGGTGCATCTACATAGGTATTGTTATTGGCCTCACATGATAGATAGTGTGTCACGTTTTATAAGAGGTTTTTCTATGTGTGCGACAAGTAAGCCTAGTAATAGGAAGCTTGGATTGTACATGCCACTATCGGTACCATCAAGTCCATGGGAGAGCGTCTCCATGGACTTTGTTAGAGGTCTACCTATGTCAATAAAGCAACATGACTATCTTTTTGTAGTTGTGGATAGATTCAGTAAAATGTGTATACTTATGCCATGTAAGAAGACCATTACTACTGAACATACTGCTGAACTTTATTTTCAAAATGTTTGGGTTCATTTTGGATTGCCCACTTCTATTGTTAGTGACAAGGATTCTAGGTTCATTGGGAATTTTGGTCAAATCTATGGAGAATGATGGACACAAAATTGAAAAATAGTACCACTTTCCATCCACAAATAGATGGAAAAACCGAAGTGGTGAACAGAACAATTGTGCATCTATTGAGAGGATATTGCAAAGTTGTGGGATGAACAACCGCATTACATTCAACACGCTTACAACCGGGCAAAGCACTCTTCAACACAAACCTCACGTTTTGAAGCATGCTTTGGGTATTTGCCAAAATCGTCATTAGACTTCATCTTTGGGAAGGATGTTGCAATTGATGGCCATAGTGATATTGATAAGGCTCAAAATTTCATTGAGAAATTTCAGATGATACATTAACAAGTTCAAGAACAACTTCAATAAGATGGGAGGAGCAGCAAGAGAATCAATAAGACACGAGCCGGCTTCCATGGATGCCTTGCAGAACTGTCAGAGAGCTTACTAGGTATTTAGGGACGCCAGGTGGATTGAATATTTTCAGAAATTGGAAGGCTCGGACGAGGCCATTGCAATCGGATTCACTCATAATTTGAATAATCACCAGACCAAAGTTAGGGGCCTGCAAATTGAAGTGACAAAAGAAGTAATTGCCTGGGTGACCACATTTCCAGTAGAAGGATGGAGATGGTTCAATAGAATAATCGATGACTCTTCCTTGAAGGAAGACTTTCTTGAAGGAAGAATTTATTGAAGGAGAGGAAAGGCTGGAAAAGAAGGGCAAAGGAGTTGACGGATTGTCACTCCCCCAAGCACAGGTAGATGTCACCCTGACTTAAATCAAATACATTACTTGCGAGGGAAGATCCACAATAGTTTTTAATTATTATTTCCCTCTAATTAATCATCTTCGGCACCAATAAAAGATTAACCTTTCATTCTACTTATTGGGAAACATTAAGAATATGGCGGTGGTGGTGAAGACAACAACACATCGGGAAGCATGTGTGACCAATCATGGACTTATTAAATTGATCATGCTAGATGCCCTAAGCCAACAGGGAAGGAGATGGGAAGAATTTAAGCAAAAAAGGCCTAGGATAAGCCAGAGAAAACAAGTCGCGACTTCGGAAGGAAGTCATGCAGAAGTAGAGGCCCAGACTCGGCTCGTTAGGGTCAGAATTGGAAAATAACCCACTAATGAGCACATTGGGGACGGAAAACCAAAACAGAGGGTGAAAGTTAACTTGCCCACAGAACCATTTCCCACAGTCAGAAAGCAGAAAGAAGCAGAAGGATTAGAAGAAGAATAAATAGAACCCTCCTCATCAGGTAAGGACGAAACTCATGTTCTGCTTTTAGAACTTGAAAATTTAAGAAAGGAAAATGAACCGTTGAAACAAAGGTTATATGATTGGAAGGAAATCTTAGTATTTGTATGCACATCATGTTCTCAAGAACTAGCAACAGCAGGGTATAAGGTCTGTGGGAAAAACACCAGCCCAATGGAAACAAAAATAGAACTTCAGGAGGCTGTTACACAAGAACCTGCTAAGGATGTTGCTATTACATAAGAAATAGTAGTTAAAGCAAAGCCCCCTGTATACATTGACCTAGAGGCCGATACACAAGAACCTATGGAGGCCATTGCTGTTACACAAGAAACAACAATGGACACATAGGCTACTCTAGGCGAAAATGAAGGGGATGATACACAAGAACCCACTAATGAAGCTACTGTTAAACAAGAACCGGCAGTAAAGGTGGAGCAGACCCATCCAACAGAGGCTCTTACACCCATTATTGATGATAATATTGAACTTAGGGGAATGCTGGGTCACGTCATTGGATGGAGTTCCGAGAAATTTTTGTTGATTTCCAAATTGCAGAAGTGGAAACAGGAAGCAATCTCCCTTCGGGAGGGGGTGATTTCGTTGAAAGAACATCAGAAGTAGATAATTTCTTTATAGGAAAAATGGATGAAATAAGAGCTGAAGAAAGGTTGGGAAGGGTATCAGCGGAAGGAATCCATAAAGAAGCAGGAGTAACAACTACTGCTATTACAGCAGCAGGTTCAGGATCTAACTGTGGATAAGCAAAAACTCCATGAGCTTGCCCTCAATCCGTTGGGGTGCAGGCGACCTTCCCCATCATACCCCATTTTCCTACAAGAACATTATTTCATGTTTCGGTTAAAAGCTGTCATGGAGAATAGACCCTATCTGTGTTCTTCCACTCACACATTTTTACATGTCTTTCGTGCTTCTGATTTTGACGAAAAAAGCCTATTGTGTGGGTTATTCTTGTACAATATCGTTTGTGAGCACGTAAGTATGCAAATGGTAGTGACTATATTCTCCTACATGGGGGGTTTGTAGCTACGAAATTTTGTGTCATTCATGAAGAATAAAATTGAGGGGAATTTTTCCGCTAAATCTATGGATGCCAATGAAGAAAAGACAACATTATGGATCTGGGCATGATCCAAATCTTGGGGGGAGGCCCCCAAGATCTAAAAAATTGAAATGGATCTGACAAAATTTGCAAAATTAGAATTCCAAAAAAAAAGAGAGAACACAAAGAAAATAAAACCACAAAGAAACTTGTTTTATTAAAATAGAGAATAACTTTAGAAGCTACATTATGGTGGACAATCTGTCCTTTTACAAATTGAGGCTTGTTATTTATAGCCTTTTTTGAGTTACAATACCATACGTAGATACCATAGGTGGATACCATGGGTAGATACCACTTACAATACCATGGGTAAATTCCATGTGTGGATGAATACCATGGGTGGATACATATCATGGGTGAATGAATATCATGGATAGATGTCACTTACAATACCATGGGTCGATTTCATTTACAATACCATGGGTAAATTCCATGGGTGGATGGATAACATGGGTAGATGAATACCATGGGTGGATGCCATTTTCCATTCAGATCGTTCCTCCCTCCTTAAGAAGTAATGGTCTCCATTGCATGAAGTTCCCTCCTAAGAAGCCTTTGTTGAATATGAAGAGCCACTGAAGAGAAGGGTTTTGTGTAGTTAACCCATAACCGTGATAAACAAAGATCCGAGGATAGAGATACCCTGTAATTCTTGTGACCAACTGTGATATTGACAGTGTGCGGTCTAACAAATGGACTTCGATGAAGTGTGGGTTTGTGGATGAACCAAAAACATGACAAACGAAGATTCGAGGACAGAGATACCCTGTAATGCTTGTGGCCAACTGTGTTACTAACAGTGTGCGGCCTAGCAAATGGACTTCGATGAGAAGGATTTTGTGTGGTTGACCCATAACCGTGATGCTGATTGTTGATGAAGTAGTAGGTGCCTACATAGCTTGGGGTGGGAGGGCACGTCTCCAAATAACCCAAGTCAAACACTGCTATGCTGAAACTGATGAATGTGAAGCAGGTGCCTACTAAAGCAGGGTGGGAGGGCACGTCTCCAAAGGGAACCCACTCCGAATGTTGCTCCAAATTTAATATGAGCATAACTCGGTCAATATAACTCAGAATATTTATTATAACCTATTTTTGGAAATGGAATGATAATTCTGCATATTCTCATTTATTTGAAACCACTATCTGGAGACTACAAACTCTCAGATTCGCACTGGAACTGTCTCGCCGTCACAAAATTTCTGAAAAAATAGTTGATTTTAAATCAACGATAACTCCCACATCCAGACTCCGATTCGACCGAATTTTTTTTTGAACTTGGGTGATTTTTAGATCTATAGCCATTTTTCTGAAATTGTGCACTGAAAACTGTGAAAAATGACAAGAGAGCCGTTGTCCATGAATTTTCGTCAGAACATTTTCTGCAACATTGCTGATTTAGAATTAGCGATATCTCCCTCATTCGAACTCCAATTCGGTCGATTTTTTTTTTGAATTTGGGTATTTTTTTTGCAAGGAATCCATATCTGGTCTTCAAACTCGCTACCCAAGAAATTCATGGAGTTTGCTGAAGATTTCTGCCAAAAATTGAAGTTGAAATATGCTTCAAACCCTCATTCCCATGGATTCGTAACCTGAATCTGATACCACTGATCCAGATCTTGAGGAGAGGCCCCCAAGATCTAAAAAAATTGAAATGGATCTGACAAGATCTGCAAAATTAGAATGCTAGAAAAAAAAAAAAAGAACACAAATAAAATAAAACCACAAAGAAACTTATTTTATTAAATCAGAGAATAACTTTAGAAGCTACATTGTGATGGACAATCTATCCTTTTACAAATTGAGACTTGTTATTTATAGTCTTTTTTGAGTTACAATACCATGCGTAGATACCATAAGTGGATACCATGGGTAGATACCACTTACAATACCATGGGTAAATTCCATGTGTAGATGAATACCATGGGTGGATATATACCATGGGTGAATGAATATCATGGATAGATGTCACTTACAATACCATGGGCGAATAAATACAATGGGTGGATGAATACCATGGGTCGATGCCATTTACAATACCATGGGTAAATTCCATGGGTGGATGGATAACATGGGTAGATGAATACCATGGGTGGATGCCATTTTCCATTCAGATCAGGGCAGAACCAAGACGGGCTACCAAGTTAAGGTGGGAATTTAGAAGAATTCTAAGCACCCCTGGGATAAGGGAATCTGCTGCCACTTACAGAAGAAGGACTGTGAACTTCTGCCTTAATCAGTTCTAAGTAATAAAGAGTTGAGCCCTGATTGGGTGTTTGAAAAGTACAAAAGCCAGTAGTGTTGAGCTATTGAAGGGGGACCCTTTTGCATTTCAAAACTTTGTGGTAGCTATTACACATGTACCAGAATATGCATGGATAATACAAACCCTTAGCGCTTCCTGGCTAGGTTAAGATTCAAGTTCCCTTTGATCTGGCTGCCAATATAGGATTACCAGATTCATTATGAATTGAAAAAGTATGAATCAGAGTCTTAGGTATGAGATTTGATGGCTACTCAAGGGTACAAGCTTGCAAATGAAGACATAGCTGACGCTTATGACCTCTCTGACCTGCACTAGAGATATTCTCATGGAAGATGAGATTTTGCATGAGGACATGCAAGTGCTTTAGCTGGGGGAGATGTTGGGTGCCAGTTTTGCACTTATTTCCTACATTTTTTTCTCCCACTTTTACCTTGTGGCTACAATCATTGGGACTATCTTTGCCTCTTTTCCTGTTTTTATATCTTAAACTGTGTTGTTTCACCTTATTTTCATTATCTTGTCATTTCATCAATTATCATGATGTATCAAGTATTTTTTATGAATAACTAGGGATGAATGTTTGGAGAATTTATCTGGTCTTTTCTTGTCCTTCCAGATGTTATTTTTAGCACAAAAGATCTAGAGCATGAGGCATACAGGAGCAGTTGAAGGTGTGTTGTTGTAACAGTGAGTTGTTACACAACGACGTTGTTACATCATGGTGTTGTTACAGACCCATTGAATACTATTACAACTATAATGTTGACTGGATATCGTCAACTTCTGGATGTCGACCTGTCCTCTACTATTTTTATGCTATAGTTGTGATTTTCCACAATAGGTGTAGGAGTCATTACATATTGTATTTTAGGATGACAGATTTTAGGCGGTTTTGATTGTAATCTATATTCTTCCAGTCAGAATTTTTATTAAGAAGTGGTTGTAACTTTATGTATCCTATTTTGATTAGCATGAGAATCATAAGATTCTCATGACTGATCCATCCCTTGTTTTTCTAAACATGTAACCACTATATAATTCTTGACCCTTGAGGTCAAAAGGTTAGCAGAGAACAGTATTACTTTTGGCTCTGTAATTTTGGTCACATTGATAAAAAGTTATCATGTTGTTGTTGTTACATGCATTGTCTGGTTTAGTTTCCGTTTAAGTTTCTTTCTCTTCCCGCGCCCTGTTAGGGAGGAAGGGCCCTCCTCTTTAGTAGGGATTACAGTGATTAAGGTAGTTGTACATATTTCTCATTTTCTTTCTGTATCGGTGGAAGTGTTTTTGTTGTTGTTCTAGCTATGAGTAGATCTGCTTCAATTTCAATATTATTATAATGTTACACATATGTGATTAGAGATACCTACTGGGTAATTTTTGTGTGGCGTGCCAGGTACAATTAATTGAGGCATGATTACATTCCTGTAGATCATTTTATTTCTGCATGAGTGATTCCTTCCAACATTTAATTCAGCAACGATTTCCCTTTATTTGGATTTGCTTCTGGTTTGATGTATCGGCACAGACAGTGCAACTATCATTGAAATAAAAGATGTCCCTAGATTGATAATTTATGTGTACCGTCTTAGTCATTTCATAGTGATTAATAGAATCCAACATCATGCAATTCTAACGTGTCTTCTATTGTGTGCTTCTTCTTACCTATGGGAATGTATATGACAGTAAATGACCATAGATAAACAATAAACTACCATTGGGGATGGTAGTTTTCACAGGTGAAATTAAGTAATATTATTTCCTGTGTGGTGGTACAAATTTTGAGTAGACTGAGGTGGAGAAATTTTTTTTATACTAGAGTCAAATTAGGGTTGAGTTGTGAAAATGCAATAAAGCCATAACACTAATTGAACATTCCATTAAAAATCCATGAGAAACCACCATAAGCTTATCTACGTGAATCACATTTAAACTCTTGGTTATGGTCCATTGATGACACCAAACCCTATATGTTGGCAACATAATTACAACAATATTTTACTAAACTCCATGGATCACATTAATTATCATCCACAAATTATGAAAACTTATGAGGTGTTGGGCACAATGCACACAAAACTGCAAAGGTCTAATTTACTAAAAATGAAGCTTCTAAAGTCATAATGTCCTCTTGTATTCATAGTTAATCAACTATGTCTTTCCAATAGAAACCACTTAAACTCCATTCCACATAGCTTAGCTTTTGATTGCCATCTCTTCCTACAATTTGTTGGAAAGTAGATGGGATTGATACATTGCCAGTGAATCAGGGAAGTAGGAAAAGATAAATAATTGTTGTTTATTGATCCATAAACTGTCATGGATATTCCATTGGATAGTTTTTCACAACAGATCTGATGATAATATTTTAAAATATTGAATTTCTACACTGTTACAATTTTATTTAATTTCTAGATATGTAAATTTTACTACAATTATTGCATGCATGCGAATGGAAATTATGCAGAAAATTAGAGAATGAAAAAATAATCACACACACACACATAATACAAAAAATATGCTTTGGGAAACCCTTTCGGGAGCATAGTTTAGCATTTTAATTAATATTGATAGAAGGTCCCCTGCTTGAGTTGTAGAAATAATGCTTGGATAGTTGGATAGACATGTTGAAATTTGCAGTCATGTGTCTATTTGAATAACATGAAGGGTTAAATTTCTACTGCATAGCCAAGGAATTTGACTACATAGGAATTTCTACACACTTTTTATAGATAATTTCTACATTTATTTCCTATTTCCATGAGCCTTAGCTCATACTCATCTCCAAGTATACATAGTTCAAAAGGTATATTTTTTATCCTCCACATTTCTCGGGCCTCTCCAGTCATCAACCAAACTATATGTGCATATGTTAGCAAATTTATTTAGACCTAAGAATAGTTACATGATTTTTTATTTTTTTCAGTCGGGCCTCTGTTGTTTGAGACCGCTTTGGCCATAAATTGTTAGCCTGTTCTATTTCAAGTGTCTAATGTGAGGGGAAACCATTATTCTTACAAGCTTCACAAGGGACATATTCCTCCAACCCAACTTCACATGTCTGTTGTTGTAGGTTGTTTGTTAGAGATTTTTTTTAGATTTATGTTTCTCAAATATTAATAAACCCCTTCTTCTAGGTCATCAATCTCACACAAAGGTCATACAATTCCCCCTTAAAACTTGACTTGGGTTTCCCTTGACCAAATCTTGCCAAACCTGCCAAGTGAGCCAACATGTCTCACCTCCAAGCCCTACCCCCCTCAAAATTTATATCTATGGTATCCATAATTATGCATTCCCCCTATCACATATTATTGATGTTTTCTATACAGCTAGAATCGTTCTCTTTCATGAGAGTCTTTCTTCCACAGGGAACCTATTCTAGCACTGAAAATACACAATCTGAAGCTTGCTTCATTTTCTCGATATCCTTCAATCTCAATTCATGAATTTCTAACATTAACACCCTATGATATTCAAGATATATGGGCTTTAGGAGCTTGCAACTATTGTTTTCCATTTTTATTTCCAATGTTATTTTTTGGAGTGGTCATATTATATGTCCTCATAATGTGGTCTTAGTGGCCATAGATCATTCGAGCTAGATATTTCTCACAGGTAGTGTATTGTTGCATATGTGGTAGAGGGTACCATTGTAACCTATTATATCCATTAGATCTCACACCATTGTAAACATTAGCATTAGTGTTTTCAATTGAGGAGCCATTAATGGGGGTGTTACCTTCATTGGAAGGAGTCTAGCCTCCTTGTTTTGAAATTATCATAGATAAATATAAATTTATGAAAATAATATTAAAATCAACCAACAACAAAAAACAAACCATAAACAAAATGTTTATCATACAAAAACCCTAATATGGGAAAACAAAATAGATAAAATAATATTCTTTTATTCTTTTATTAATGTTCCTTGGCCAAACCTGGCCAAGTGAGCCTTCACAACTAACTTACAACATGGAGTCATTCTAGTCCTCTTAAAGGATTTATTCCATGCAGTCCACAAGTAAAAAACCATGTACAAACCAAAACCCATATGCCCAAAACTATCATTATTAATTGAGTAGAGTGAAGGTTACCTAAGAAAAATAACTTCTTATATCTCATTGAATAATATAGATTTTGAGTATATTATGAGAGATGCTTATATGTATATGTATATGTATTATTTATTAGTATCATATTTACTAACTCTACCATATAAATAAAAATGATGGCATATGTCTATAGGCATCAATTCATAATAAGCATCAAAACAATTACTTCATCATACATCTCAAATAGCTATAGAATCACCATTACCCTTTCTCAAAGTGAACACCTTTTTCCACAAACATTTTTGTTAACCCAAGATTTTCCCTAGTACAAATCCTTAAATCCTTCCAAAGAGTTTTCAAAATTTTTTTAACTTATGTTAAGGTGTATAAATTCTCACAAATATTTGTCATTCTTAAAATGATCATCTTAATTATTAGACAACAATTTCTTAAAAAAAACCCTTAAATAGGAAAAAAAACCACTATATATTATTCAATGACTAAATTTTTACAATACATTATAAATTTCTCATATCCTAAATAAAAATGTTCAAATAGCAATTTTGACCACATAACAATAAGTTAAAACTCACATAAATTATTTTCCTTCAACTCTATCACTTAATAAAAAAATCATAAAACATTATAAACTATTTAAAATTTCCTAATTTCATATGCTAGAAACTACCAATAATTAAATAAATAAACATTTGGTGCTACCAAACATTCATTGAACATTTACTCTCTATTATCACTTAACATTTATTCTTTTATATTACTTACCTACTCTACTATAAAAGTGTAAAAAAATAACATACCCCTTTCAACCCTTCCTATAATACTGAGAAATATAACGAGAAATCCATCCATAATAGCGTTGTGTTGTAAAATAACATACCCAGGTCAACGTTTCCCATAATGCTTAGAAATATAAAGAGAAATCCATCCATAATAGCGTTGTGTTGTTATTGTAATGCATATCTTACCAAAAATGGGGACGATCATAAAAGCTATAATATTGATCATAAAGCATATATTTGAAAAAATTGGATGACCATAAAACTATTAAGAAATCCATCCATAATAGCGTTGTGTTGTTTTTTTTTTTTTTCAGAAAGAAAAAAATGCTGAATATATTGATAATATAAACAGTACATATTCATATCATCTCAGCTGTAAAGATACACAGCGAGAAATCCTTCATCAATTACCTCATAGAAGTCTGCTCTTAACTGAACAGAGCAAAATGAGTGGGCATCCACATCAACAGGTCAAGATCCGACCCGACTACAAATTACAATCATTAAAAAGAGAGTCAGATGATAATAGGAAATGTCCAAATACATAACTCCAACAGCAAGATATGATTTGAAAGGATAGCTTAACTCAAGAAGCATCAGTAATTGATTGGAAGTAGAAAAGGAAAGATACTCCTGAGTTAGCGATTTGATATGAAAATTATGTTGATGCAAGCCAGATCATAAACAAACATGACCAACAGTTCAGCTGCAAAAGATTATATATGCTAATGGGCTGCCACATAGTTATTATTGTAATGCTAATAGCGTTGTGTTGTTATTGTAATGCATATCTTACCAAAAATGGGGACGATCATAAAAGCTATAATATTGATCATAAAGCATATATTTGAAAAAATTGGATGATCATAAAACTATTAAGGTATCATTAGAGTCACAAGAGGACAAAATCGACAAGCTGATTGCGTCCAAAAGAGTTTTATTTTTTTATTTTTAAATCATGTCCAACGTGTTTTCCTGAAAATTTCACCGCTTCAAAGGATTACAATTTAACACATCACAATTGAGACCGGGTTTTGAAACCGCCTTTTGAATGAGTTTGTCCTTCAACCCATTAGCAACACTTTCCAAATTACTGTCAGAAGATCCTCCTTTCCTTACTGCTATCATCGCAATATCTCTTAGTTTCTCTGCTGCCATTCTCATCTCCTTCCCTTCCATCAATTTCCTCACCTTTTCCGCTATTTCCTTCCTCCCAATAATCTTATCATTATCATCGCCGCTCCTCAACCTCAGTCCAATATTCCATTCATCAGCTATGAGTTTGCAGTTGGTGTATTGCTCATTCCCAAGGGGGAATCCCAGAATGGGGATGCCCGAGGAGATGCTCTCTAAAGTGGAGTTCCACCCGCAGTGGCTCAAAAACCCACCGATGGAGGGATGAGAGAGCACTTTCAACTGTGAGCACCATGGAACAAGCAGTCCTTGCTCTTTTGTTTCGCTGAGAAACCCCTCCGGCAGCACGGCGGAGACTTCAGCGGTCTCTTGGGAGGGATGTCGAAGCACCCACATAAAACTAAATTCGCTCTCCTTGACCCCCATTGCTATTTCCTCGATTTGGCTTGCGGACATGGAGATTAAACTGCCGAATGAAACGTATATGACCGACTTTGGAGGCTTGGCGTCCAACCATTGTGCACAGTCCATCTCCACCCGCGAGCTGGTCCCCACAACGGAGTCACAAGGATGTGAGGGGTCGAGGTAGGCAGAAGGGAGCAATGGTCCAACACAGTATACACGCAATTTATCCCACAAAGCCTCCACTGTTCGTCGTTCTAAGCCCTCAAACGAATTGGCTACTACCCAATCTGCTTCTCTGACACTTCGTAAACAGCGATCAAGTATAGTGGCTGTTACAGGATTTGAAGTTGGTTTCAAACTCCTCGGAATATCTGCAAATAGAATAGGGATTACACCCGGAATGTGGATAATTACTGATCCCGCCTGATGTTGGACTGCAGAACAACGGGAAGAACAAATCATCATTACAACATTCAGAAAAATTCAAAAATAGAGAAATTATGCGTTGATTCAGTTTCCTGGCACTAAAAATATTATCACCTAATTCTGAATGATAAGAGAGGGAAAATACGGAAACATTCTGCGTCCATAGGGAAACAGACAGCAAGCCGAGCTTCTTGGCGAGAGGCACTGCCCAACCCAGAAAAGTGTCGGCCACGATGCAGGAAACGGGCGTTACATTGGATTGATGATGGAGATTGTTTATGAGCTCCTCCACATGGGCTTCCATGTCATCCAACGACTGATAAAATTGGCTGATCTTATTCCATCTCTCGAACTCGCCAGGCACGCAATCGGGTATCGCCACCAGTCGAATGTTGAGGCCAAGATTTCGAGCGTGGGCGAATGCATCCACATGACCGTGCCCCAAATGGGCCTCTGTGATGATTTGATGCCATGAGTGTGTGAGGACAAACGTGATGGAAATTCCCATGGAGGCAAGCTTCTTTGCGAACTGCATCATGGGATTGATATGGCCTTGCCCGGGTAGCGGGACGACTATGGCATGAACGCCACAATGCGCTTGAGCAGCCTCCATATCCTTTAATTTACCGAGGCAAATTCTTCCTTCCCACTCACAGTATTCAATGTTTTGTATTTCACATCGCCGGGCGGTGCATAAAATATTAAGATATGTGAGGGAGACGTGTTGAACAAAGATATGTGCAGCTTGTAATCACGTGATCACCAAAGATGCTTGTAATCACGTCATCACCAAAGATATACCATTTGGCGGGTTTCTTCAACTTAGTGTGTGGCCGGCCTGGAATTTATTTTATTTTATTTTATGTATTTTTTGGTTAGAAAGTTGAAATTTAATCTATAAATTTTAATCAATAATTTTGATAAAGATTAATTTAAATAATTGATTTATTATCTGGTTTTTTTTATAAAGTAAAAGTTTCACCACACAAAAAAGTCTCATACACCAATTTAATATTTGACTAGACAGTAACTTTAAAATTACATCATCATATAGTTCATTTAAAAAATAATAAATATTATAAAACTAAACTAATAAACTATTAAATTTTAAAAAATCTTCTGCTTAAAAAATTATTTTTTAAAAATAACTACTTCCAAGCCTACCTTCACTAACGAACATACATAAAACCTTTAAATAAATAAACACAAAAACAAAACAAATGACGAACATATATAAAAACTGAAAAAAATAAACGCAAAAAACAAATCACATCACAGTCATCGAATTTAGCCTTGACACACCTACATTTAAAAAATTCCACGATGGGCTGAAATTAATGTGCCGGACTTCAACCAATTGTGCGCGTAAAATCATGGAAAGAACGAGATAAGAGAATCACGGGATCTTGGAAACCAAGATAAGAATAGCAGGCGCACGTACAGATGCTATTTTATCCAACCCGATACTCTTTGCAACCTCTCCTTTCCCTATTCCAACTGAGTTGTCTACATCAAATTTACTCTCAATCGGTTCAAGGCGGCTACTGGGCTTTGTTTAAATGGAGATAAGTCTTTCCTCCTTTTTGAATTTGGTGATGAAGATGAAATCAATTTCATTGCTGACTTTATGGGTGTTGGTATTCGTCACATCTCTAGGGGTTTCAAATACCTGGGTTTCCATATCAAGCCCTGTGGTTATAAAAATCGTGACTGGGAATGGATTATTGCCCGTTTCAGAGACCGGATTCAACGCTGGAGTCACTGCTGGTTATCTTTGGGCGGCCGCCTCATTTTGATTCAATCTGTATTGTCTCAAATGATCGTTTTTTGGGCTCATCTAATGCTCCTCCCAGCGGGTGTCATTTCAAAAATCAACAGCATTATTACTCATTTTATTTGGGGCGGGGCTAATATGCTCAATAAATTTCCTCTCTGTCGTTTATCGGTTATCTGCTCTCCAAAGGACATGGACGGATGGGGTGTCCTATGCACTCGAAGTTTTAACTGTGCTCTTCTCATTAAGTCATTCTAGCGGGCGATCCATAGTTCAGGGATTTGGAACAATATAAACAGGGTTAAATATTACGATGGGGATGCATTGCAGATGATTAATTGTAACAGCTTCTCTTTTCCCACTGTAATCACCTGTATTTGGCGAAGATTTAAATCGGTTATTCCTCTCATTAGGCCTCGGATTGGATGGCAGTTTCGGGATGGTAGTAGTATCCCCATTGGGGCGTTAAACTTTCTCCCTCTGTTAAATCACTCTAATCTTTCAGTCCGCCTGTTGCATGCTTTTACCACTCGTGGTATCTTCTATTTCTCACAGGTAATATACTACTAGTCTTATAATGCCCCCATTTTCAAATCCTCAGAACAACTTCATTTACAGGGGCCGGATGCTGTGGAATGGGAGTCAATTCGAAATATATTGCACTGTGCTGGCCTTTGTTATGTGCAGGGAGGTGATCATCTGGTCTGGAATGGCCCGCTCAGGGATAACAATGTTATTGTTAAGGAGATCTATCATGATATTATTCATTCTTCTCAACGGGCACAAGTTTCTCCCATTTTCTTCTCATTCTGGAAAAGGAAGATTCCTACGAAAATTGTTCTTTTTGGATGGTTAGTTTGGCGTGGGAAAGTTCTCACATGGGACAATTTAATCAAGAGAGGATTTCAGGGTCCTGGCTGGTGTGTACTCTGCCATTCCGCGTCGGAGACTATCGCCCATCTTTTTTCGAATGCCCCATTGTTTCTCAGCTATGGAAGCTTTTCAGCTCTTTCTTAATGGATCCATCCTGGTCCCCAGTGGATTTTATTTTTGCTGCATGCGATTGGGATCATCTGAATTGTAAATTTAAATCTTTGCCATTTTACTTTATTTGGGAGGTCTGGAAGGAGCGGAACCAGGTGATTTTTGAACAAAAATCCTTCCACTTCCAGAAAGTATTTTTGGCCATTAAATCCTGGGTGGATGATTGCCCGTCTTCGGTGATTTCTGTTGTAGATGCTTCTCGTCGTATTAGACCCCATGAAATTGTCCTTCCTGCCTTGTATTTCGATGGTGCTGCTGTTGATGGTTCTACTGGTTGTGGTGCATGGATTAAAATTTCTGATAAGGAGCGCATTCACATTCATTGGAATGGCGGGCCTGGAACCAATAACAAGGCTGAAATTTTGGCTCTATGGGGGGGTCTCTTCATTGCAGTGGATTTTCAAATCCAGGTGAGGGGAATATTCGGTGATTCCCAACTTATCATTGGCTGGATCAACAAAGGTTTTCAGATGCATAATCAGCTACTGATGGGCTGGAAGGATCGAATTCTCAAGTTTTGGAACAGGCTACATTGCCCTATTATCAAACACATTTTCCGGGAAAATAATACTAGGGCAGATCGACTATCAAAATTGGGGCTTGCAGATGAATTTGGTCTCATGTATCTCTCTCATTTTGCTGATGGAAACATGATTGCGGAGCAATCAATTCCTATTCCATGATCTTACTCCCAGGCAATCGGACATTTTTGGTTCAATTTTGTTTCTGGTTCTCCTTTCGATTTCTCAGATATGCAGGGTATGACTTTAATCATCGAAGGCCATATTAACACCTACATATGTGCCCAAGCGAGCGTGATTATAGAGTTCTCAGACGTCCGTGATTTGGCCTATTCTTTTTGTCTACTCTAAAGCAAAGAATGCGCATATGGCAATATCAAGCGAGCGTGTTATGGTGCTTCAGGGGAGCCAGGTTTCCCTTTTTCCAGGCGAGCGTTGTATCTCTTTGTACAAACGAGCGTGTTTGTTGTCTACAAGCGAGCGAGTCAACAATCATCAGAAGGATCTGATTTGCTCATTCTGATATCTCAATTACGTTTCGGGTCTGCTTTAATCTCCAGAAAATCTCTCTGCCTCTGTCTAAACTCTTTTAGATAGCCCAGAGGATCTGAACTCATATTAGATCCTTATCATGTTGCTTTTTTAGAACGTTGTTTTATCTTCTGGAGACAATTTGTATAAATCTCATCAATTATAATCTCCAATTTTGTTTTCCATATAAGTTTTATTAGTATTGGGGCTGATCTGCCCCAGTTTATGTGGGAGCCCACAAACTCCCTTCATTGCTCTACTTTCTGAGCTTTTTCATTCGGGCTATATGATGGTTTTCTCGCTGAAATTTCTCTCAGCTGAGATCAAATGTTGAATATGTACTGTTTTATATTAATATTATAAATCAGCGTTTTTTTCTTCTGAAAAAAATATTTTTTTGATCGGAAACTATTAAAAAAAATTTATTTCAAAAAATTAAATAGTTGAAATGTTTAAATAATTTTTAAGATAATGGACATGAATTTAGCACTATTAAAAAACTAGAAATACTCAAAATATTGAAATTTAACACCTATAATTTAAATTTTCAAAATTTTCTACTGAAAATTTTCATGATTTTATCAAAATTTCTAAATTATTTTCTAAATATTTTTAAACTTAACTTTTTAACTTAATATATAGCTTTTTATGATTTTCTGTAAAATTTTGTCATTTTATTATTTAAATTATGTTGCTGTAATTGTGAATAGATCATATATACAGTAATGAGTTAACAATCAATATTTATTAATTTGAATTAATCATAAATTTATCTTTAAAATTTTAATTTAACAAATTTAAAAAATATATATAAATAGTTCTTTGTTGAATGATTAGTAAGAGATTTTACTTCTTGTTTTGTTGCCAATATAAATTTATTCAAGATCCTATATATTTATTATTTTGTGGCTTTCTCCCATTATCACATATACATTCATTATAATGGCATGATTCACAACCGATTTGAAGTATCATCCTCTCCATATGGGTTTGGGATTAGGGAAAACGCATACCGTCTGGTTAATAAAAACATTTTTGTGTTCCCTGATTTCAAATCTTTAAAAAATTCACATTTATATTACTAATTAGAGTTGTTTACATATTTTTCTAATTAATTATTGAATGTAGAAGTAAATTTAATCTCTTCACATATATTTGAGATTATATAAATTTAATAAGTTAAAATTATAATTTTATTTATTTTTAATTTAATTTTAAGGAAAATAAATTACAAAATATAAAGAAAATCAGGACGTTTTTTATTGGATTATTATATTTTATAATATAAGCATTTTTGAAAATTAAATAAAATATAATTAGTGCAATCACATTTATGAATGTGGTTGAAATCTAGAATATAGATATCTCATTAATAATGAATCACAATCCATATCAAAATAAGAATACAAATTGTTAAATAAAAATATTGAAAATTTGTTTTATATTATAATCATGAATTTTAAACAATTTCAAATATTCTTATTTTCATATTAATTGTAAATTTCAACAACACAAATTTAATAATTTTATATTACCATTATATAATTTTTCATGACTTCATCAAACATTTTTATTATGTTAATTATACATTTCATGTATGTAATCAACATAAAATAAAGTTAACCATTAGAATTTGCTTGTGCACATTTTATAATATAATGTGCAAACACAAAGTTATAAGCTCAATCTACATCAAGGCTTTTGTCTATAATGAAGGGAATCCCCATAGTGATGAAATTATGTAAAAAAAACAAAAAAAATACGCCCACATTCAAAAAGTAAAGACGCACGATGGTTTACACCAGAAACCTTATTTAAAGTAATAAGGATTACAAAGTCAAACAAATGGACAATGAACCACTAGCCATCAAAGTCGTAGATACCAAAGCAACAGAGGGAAAAGTTGATCAAACTGAGGGAACCCCACTAGATGGCAATCCAAAAGGATAAATACCAGTGAAAGGAGAAAAAGGTTGGGTGCCCCCACTCGAACCCAGTATTGAGGTAGAGCCAACAACTATCATGCTAGTGCAATAGTAGAGATAGAAATAGTACCTCCTCCTATAGTTGAATAAGGAGTATGCACACCAGCTGTATCGATAACCACACATGTGGCACTAACATTGGCCATTAAGAAAAAAGGATAGTGAACAGGACTAGCTAATTTATGAGTCGGAGTACCCATGTACGATATAACATAAGGAAGATGAGAAGGAAGAGGTTCTGTAGGAGTCTCAGGGGACTCTGAAACGTCTTCAATTTGTACTTGGTCTTTTTATTGGAAGAGTACTCTAGTAAGAACCGGAGCATTTCCCATCAGATTATGGACTAGACTAGGTTCACCCTGTGAAATAAGAACCCTTGGTGAATGATTTGTCTCTGTTGCATTAGCTTGTATTGGTTCAAAATAACTAGCAGAATTACTCCTACACCTTCTTAGTGAAGACTCGACACTCGCAAGTGAAAGCCCATGAAGCCTTCTAGACCGACGAATTGGTCAATCAACCACCTTTATATATAAAGAAAAAATAAAGACTCAAATCACCTAAGGCAAGCTAGGAGCACAAAGAACTCTCTAACAAAATCCTAAAGATACAAACAAGCAAACAACTTACAAGTATTTCTACTCTTGGTGAGTAGGACTGGACTTCAAATACAAGAAAGTGAAGATAAGGACCTCAAGAAGGTAAATTGGGATGATGAGGGCCTAAGGCTACCAGCGAAGGTATCAAAAGCAACCACACTGACCTCCAGAAAATGGTATTTTCCATTGAAATTACCCAAGCTTCGCAAGGGAACCCTCCAAAAGTACTATGAAAGTGATACAACCCATGCCTCAGGTACCACATACATTCCTCCCTGCAGTCACCTGTGTGGTCCGTAAGAAAGGAAACTAAGGTCACCAACTTGTTGTCAGAAGCCGTGCATAACAGTCATGGGCATGCGTTCCAACAATAAGGTGAGGGGGTATCTCTTTTTCCTTCTTCAAACATCCTCATGCTTGACTCCCTTATTAGAGGAGCTTTCCCGAATAGCTTAACAACACTAGATTTCCACTCTTTAATTAACTTCTATACTTTTCAGTTTTAGTGGCCTTGGAGAGTTTAGTCTCCACACACCTATTCCAAGGCCCTAAAATGTCATAGACATGTTGATGTTACTATGAAAAAAGAAAAAGTATAGTTCATTTTAATTTAAGTACTCATTTTAATTGTCTGTTGTTTAGGAGAAGGGAAACAAAAGTGAAACTGATTATGCTTTGATGTAAAAGAAATCAATAGAAAACCTAGGCTACATGAAAACGCAATGCCTATTTTTATTCAATGAAAGAGATTTCTAAAAGGGTTCTACGAGAAACCCAATAAAGAAAAAACTTTTTTTCTTTTTCAATTTAGCATTCACACATTCAGAACCTCACAAAAAGAACTAAATTATGTCCAAAATGAATCTAACCTAATGCACACTAGCATGCAAATGAAATATTTAAAGAGAGACTTAAACGTAAACAAATGTGATAAAAAAGGTAAAGGCCAATTCAAACTGCAAAGAGAAGAAAATCCCAAAATACAGAGCACTCCTCAAACAAAAAATACTTTTAAAATTATAACAACAAATTACACATTTTCTAAAAATCCAAAAGACTATAAAAGAAAAGAGAGCAACATAGAAAATATTTTTCTTTTTCTTTTAAAGATTTAAAAAAACTGAAACTTCAGAATGGGAAGAAAATCAAAGATCTTAAGACCAAAGGCATGAATAAGGCTTAGTCCACCTAGTCACAAATGATCATAAAGATTCAAATACTAGTGCAAATGAGAGACTTAACACTTCAAAAAATTACCCAGAAATATATAAAAGACTCTGAAAATCAGAAAGGCTCCAGAGAACTAAAATGTCTCACTCATCCAAGAATCTTAATCCCCTTTCAAAAGTAAGAAAGATAAATAAAAATAGTAATTTTCTAGGTCATAAGGGAAGTAAATAAAATATTGGGTTATCAACAAGTTCAAGAGAAACAAAGATCTGTTCTAGACCCACAGAACAACCAAAAACCTCACAAAGAATATCTAGAACCCAACTTCAAACACAAAAAGCTTCAAAAACTAAAAACCCTAGGTTGACACAAGAATTTCTCCAACAAGAGGAAAGACATCAACAAAAATAGTTAACAAGGTGATTCTAGACCTCACACAAATCAAGAAAGAATAAATAAACTTGGTCAAAGCCTCAAAAAAACCAAGAAATGAAAATTTTTCATTTTTCAGATTTGTACGTGATTGTTCAAATACAGTTTAGCATATATGCGTGATTGTATGTGAAGCAACAATCATATATGCAGTTTTACTTGGAATAAATTGTGTATGTACGAAACTGTCTATAACAAAAATCATGTATAAAAATAAAACTTAGAAAAAATAAAAAGAAATCCCAGATCTGAAAGATCAGGCTGAATGACCAAATTACTTAAGACTTAAGAAGACTAAAAAAACCAAGAAACAAAAAACTAAACCCAGATCAAAGAAAGAAACCCTTATAGGAAATACTTGATGGTATTCCCTAGCAGAGTCGCCAATTCTATTGGCGAGAAAAGTTCCCTAGGGAAAGAGTTGAAAGCCTCAACAAAGAAGGATAAAACAATCAACCAAGAACACCCATTCAAGCATGCCAAACATCCAAATTATCAAATTTGGACTTAGAGATGTACTCGAAGGTCCTACGTTTTAATATGTTCCCGTAGTATCCAAACCCTCTGCTTCCTCCAAGATGTGAAGACCTGCAAATCAATCACATAAGAATATACAAAATAGATAATTCAACGTGCATGCATAAAAATATGTTAGATAATCATATATAACAATTCATACTTTCATTGATAAGATGACAACATATATCAGGAACAAGACATGAGCTTCTTTATTGATCAATAGAAGTTAGTAGAGGATATATACAACCTGATCCAGGCCAAAGGCACTGACGAAGCCTTCCTATGGATCCGTCCAGACTGAGCCACAAAGACAACCTCTCTAATAGGTGAAAGAAGATGCTAGATAAGGAGAATAAGCATCTCTGCAAATGGAACTCGAGGTTTCCTAGAGACTGGGAGTGAAAGAGGCATGGGAAAATCAAACCTGATTTAGGGGAAATAGAGTATAATGTTGATATCAATCTTCTCTTATGAATTATGCCTACCCAAGGGGTGTATATATACCACCTCAAATTGGTTACTTCAGTTAGGCCACAGGCTCCTGTAGGTGGGATCTCGGTAAATATTATAAACTCTGCCTGAAAAATAACATTTTATTTTATTTGTTCATATTTAAAAATGTATACGTAGGTATAGTGTTTCGGGACCCACGTATGAATGTGTTTATGTGTGGGAAGACTCGCGTATGGAATTTGAAATATAGCTTTTTAACATAATTCAAGTCTGCATGGGTAAAGGGACTTCCTAGGGCCATAAGAGAGCATCAAGTCTACAGGAGTGTTGAATGATGCTATAGCAATTCCTTGGGCTTGTTGTCATCAATTCATTGGGATTGGAACCCTCTTATCCTATCCTTGAATATGGGCCGAAAAAATTCCCTAGAGTTTAGCGTGGCTAAAATAATGATAAAATCATAAGATGACCACAATACAGAAAAATAAAATTTAAAATTAAAAATATGGTTGCGACATTAATTAGTGTGCGGGAAAAAGCCTAACATGAGCTCTACACCCCTCATTAGCCATCAACTAGTTCCTTGAGTACTTAATGCTCCATCACATAAGGAAAGAACTTGTACATGTCCCAACCATGATCAATGATAAATTGACTCATACTTAAGGGGTAAATAAATTATAAATCATCAAAAGCAAGCTTGGGGTCATAAGTTATGCTTCTATTAAAAGCATTAGGAAAAAATAAATAAGAGGCACATGACAAGGGTGGAAAAAGTAGGCCAATGAAAGGGGTAACTCATGCCTCCACAATTCCTCCCTCCTAACATATAAACTTAGAGTGATGGACCTCCATTATTTGGTTCAATGGAAATGGTACCTTGTCTTGAAGCCCTTTCCCTCCATTGCAACTATTATCACAAGCATCTATGGAATGAAGGGTAGACCTAGGACATGTCAAACCCCTTAGGGGTTGGAAACACTAGGGTTGATAATCTAGTCATCCCTAACATAAGTAGGGGACAATTTTATTGGATTTGGTATAGTTAAATATTTGAAGGTGATCACAGTTGGAAATTGTTGACGGTGCTAGATGTTAGGGTCTCTGTAATTAGCAAGGTTGGAAAAAGTCCAACTACAAGGGTAACATCAAACCGCTTTGGGATTCAAGGATTTAGCCCTCCTGAATCCAGAGAGGGATCTCTCTATAAATGAGTTTAAAGATGTGATCTTTAAAGCCTAAAATGTGATATTAGGCTAGTTATGAAGAGCATGGGTTTTGTTTTGTTTGTTTTGGTTGGGAAAAGACATGATGAAGGTGAAGGCAGTTCAAAATGAAGGGTGAAGATGTCTGCAAGTGCAGGAATGATTTGGCTGATAGAAAAAGGCAAAGATAGTTTTAACCCATTGGGCTATGGAGTCATAGGAGGATTTTAATTGGACAACAAGGTTCAAGAAGGATCCATGGGGCAAGTCACTTATGTCAAAGGATCTCTTAAGGTGATTTATGGAGTGAAACAGATAGGAAGTGGAGAACAAAAAAAAATGAAGAACAGTGCACAGTCTAAGATCAAGTAAGTGCTTTTAAACTATCTTGCTTTCAACATGTGCTTAGAGAGACAAAACATAAAAGAATTTTGTGATCAGGTAAGTACTTTTAAACTAGCCTGCATTGAAGTACTTTGAGTTTAGAGAAACAAAATATAAAAGCATTCTGAGATCAGGTAAGTGCTTTTAAACTAGCCTGCTTTGAAGTACTTTCAGTCAAAAAACATTCAAAAATAGTTAGAACAGCTTAAGATCAGGTGAGTACTTTGAAACCAACCTGCTTTCAGCATATTCTAAAGGAAAACACTGATGATCATCATAATGAGAAATCTAGATCAGGCAAGTGCTTTGAAACCAACCTGCTTTAATATACTCAGTATTAACAAGAGAAAAACATAGAAAATAAAGCTTTCATTAAGAGTAGGGTACTACTGAGAGTAAGTCCTATCTCTATGTTTGTTGTTCCTTATCATAGAAAATGAACAGAGTGAAAACTTAAAGAAAATAACAATTGACAGTGAGAAACACATCACCATTGACACAAATCAAGATCCCATAAATCAGCAGCTTGTATTTGATGTTCAAACCAGTTACAATCAGCAAGCCTGGAGGGTCTCTACAACTTCAAACTTCTCATATCAGCTTATTCATCTTCAAATTGCACACAGTGCATCAGTAGCTTCAGAAAACCATTACATGCATTCATATGTCCAGAGACCAAAATTTGTACGTGCCTTCTATAGAAGTATTTATAGAAGAAAAAGGAGGTGGGAGGATTTCCCAAGGATCAAGTATCATTAATTATGTAATCATTTCTAACTCTGCTCCATAACATCTGTTCCTACCTTTCGAGGCATAATGATCGAAAGATGTTCTTCTGAACTGTTCTTAATCTTCTAAAATGGTTTTTCCGACAATTACAGATAAGATTCTTTGATTTGTATTAATTGCTCAGCTGTCTTCAGGTAAACACCTATTGTTCTGGTAATGACTGAACCTTCATTGATTTCTGTGAGGCTGCAGGTGTCTTTAGGAGCTGGAGAGGGTTCAATTGGCCTCTGCTTATGGTGGTGGAGGGTTTCTCAGCTCGACAGATGTCTTCATCTTTCCCTAAACACCTTTAATTTACTTGAGAACTGTGTTTTAAGTCTTCAATCTCCTGTTTCTGGTGTGTTCTATCTTCGACACTGATACTCTTTGATCAGCGCTCGATTAACTGTGTTTTCTGGTGTGCAGGGCTGTACAGGGATCGAATGGCATCAATGCCTCATGCATTCATTGATAAAATGCAAATTTAAAACCCTGCAAGTGATTTTGTAGTGAATCGCAGGCAGGAGGATCGTCACCCTCGACCTATGAATCTTTCTTCAGCGTGGCGGAAAAAATCAATTAAAACCCTGCAAAAATACGAAAAACTATTAAAAAATCCTGCATATATAGGCTGACTGCTTCAGAAGGCACATGGAGAGAGTGTGGCCGTTGGATGGCATCATCCAATGGTCAGGATTGATCGGGAAAAGTCAAAGAGATGGCGGAAGAAAAGTTTAAATTAGAACCGTCGATCGCGCAGAGATCGACGGTGGGAAGCGGAGGTGAAAAATAACGTGGAGGGATTAGGCGATGAAATTTGGGCCGTCGATCTGCAGATCAGATCGACGGTAGAGATGTTGTTTCTGCTGCACCGTACCCTGAGTTATCGCGTGTGCATCTCCGGCGAGCGACCACCATCTGATGAGCGGCCTCAGATCGGACGCTGCACGTAAATATCGCGCGGGGTTTATTGCCGAACTATAATGCATGATGGGGGGGCAGTTTTCAAATATTACACGGGACATGCATCGGCCAGTGTATGGAATCGTTGCCGATCGGGAAAAAACCACCTTTGCCCCAAAGGCGGTGCGATGAATACCGCATGGTTTTGCGAATTGGTTAGTGGATAGAAAGAACCACCGGGGTGACAAACTCTGCACCGTCAATCTGTAGATCAAATCGACGACGGAGATCGGCTGAGGCTTTGAACTGACGAAAATTCAGAAAATAATTAAAAAACCCAAAGTTTCAGAAATAACATAAGGTTTTTAATATTTTCGGGCGGGATAATATAAAATAAGGTTAGGTGCCAAAATGGCTCAGCGCCTGGTTCCAGCACTAGGGCGTATGGAAGGAAATGGTTAGAGACCTAGCCCAAGGGGGCTTAAACCCTTAATAATAAGAAAATGGGTTTTTTCATAGATTTTCAATGGTTTTCGAAGGGTTTTGGGGGTTTTGATAAGGCCAAAAAGGATCTTAAAACCTTATGAAATGGATTTTGATGAAGGGGAGATGGAAAAATTATGAGAATGAGGGATCTTGATGGGGAACAAGAGAGTAAAAATGAAGGTTAGTTTCTAAGTGCAGGAAGGGGAAAAAAGGGGATTTTTTAGTAGTCTTTCTCATGGAATTCAACAGAATTTTCTGAGCTTGAAATGGGAACAACAATGAAGATTGAAACAAGGATATGATGTCTTCCA
Source organism: Pinus albicaulis (assembly GCA_034641835.2). Classification (NCBI taxonomy): domain Eukaryota; kingdom Viridiplantae; phylum Streptophyta; class Pinopsida; order Pinales; family Pinaceae; genus Pinus; species Pinus albicaulis. Next base: position 182,048,769 of record CM076576.1, on the reverse strand, counting down.
GAGGCTTCAAGAGATACACTTTCTAGAATGAAACTGTTCCTTGAAGGCTAAACAAGGTTTTGGCCACCTTTTGATAGAACAAATTTTATAGGTGGCCAACAGTGGCTCCACTTGGGGATGGTGCCTTCCTGAAGGCATCAAGAACTTCAAACTTGCATTCTCTGGGGGGCTGATCAGTGCCTTATCCATTTGGCTGCCTTCTTTTCTTGGATGCTCTTCTTTTTCCTGAAATCATATTAGCAGCCATGGAAAACAATGGATCTTCATCAACAAGCTTTCTACCTACCCAATCCTACTTATCTAACATTTTTCTTCTTTTTAGAGTGCACTTGAACTGGCAAACTCTTTACAACATTTTATTATTATTATTATTATTATTGTAAAAAGGAAATCTAATCTATTTCTACTCCTTATTTCTCCATGGACTCAGATTAAACAGTTGAGTCCATATAATTCTCTACCTAATCTACTATCTATTGGGATTAAACTGTCCAACAGATTTTATTCTCTAAATTCTACAACAAAAATTTAAAAAAAGTCAAGTCAAGATTAAGCTGTTTGACTTGCTGTGATCCATGGCATAAAAACAAGCTGCACATAGACATTTATTTTGCAGAAAAATTAAAATAAAAAATGGAAGGCTTAAGATCTGAAATTTCATGCACTTCCTTCACCTTTCTACAGCTCTGATTGCCTCTTGATTGAGTTGTTCTTTTTTTTTCTCTGGTTCAAATTTTGAGTTGATTAGAACCAGATTTACCTCTGTTTTGACTCAGAATAAAACATAGTTTGGAGTAATTTCTTTCTTGGAAACTTAGGTTCAGGTTTTGAGCAGGTTTGAACCTTTAATTTCTAACCTAATCTATCTACTGATAAGCCAAGTTTAAACAGTTTGGCAAATCAAATTCATTATCCTATCAACAGTAAATTTAAAACTAATTAGTCAAGATTATGCTGTTTGACTAACTAGGAGTGTGTTTTTCAGGAGTGGCATTTGAGCTTGCACACTTTTATATTTGTTTATCTTTTTGGTATGGGGCTATACCTTTATTTTATTTTTTATTTTTTACAATCTGCCCTCTTTTCTTTTATTTTTTATTGTTTTTGTATTTTTTCCTTTTGTGATACTAAACAAAGCAATGGTATTTACAATGGAAATGAAAGCTTCAAAATTGAACTCAGCAGTAGTAATGCTTAAGAACCTTTCCATTGACAAGACCCCCAAACAGATCTGTGCCATCTAACTCTTGCATAAAAAAGGCATCTGGACCAATGGTGGACTGAATAATGTAAGGACCTTGCCACAAACAGTCAAATTTGCCATGTTTACCCTTATCCTCTCTTCTGGAGTCCCACTTGAGTACCTTGTCTCCAATGTTGAAGTCACAAGCTTTTGTTCTTTTGTCAAACAACTTCTTTATATTCTCTTGCACCTTCTGAGCTCTATTGTAAACCTCTTCCCTTATTTGCTGGAGATGTATTGTCTGATTAATCCTCCTTATCATGTTGTCCTCTTCTGACTGTATTTCTTGGACTAATTTTATCACTGGTACACCTAGGCTGGTAGGAAACACTGCATCTGCTCCATAAACAAGCTGGTAAGGGGACATTCCAATGGACTTCTTTGTGGTCAACCTGTCTACCCACAAAGCATGCACCAACTTGTTATGCCATGATTTTTTATTTTCCTCAAGCAGCTTCTTGATGATGGTCACCAAACTTTTATTTGATGATTCTGCTAGCCCATTACCTTGAGGGTAGTAAGCAGTAGAATGACCAAGTGTAATCTGATACCTGTGACAAAAATCAATCATCTTTCTGGAACCAAAAGCAGCAGCATTATCAGTAATAATCTTCCTAGGACGGCCAAATCTAGACAGGATATGATCTTCAAGAAATTTTATAATGACAGAATATGTGGCATTCCTAGAAGGTATGGCCTCTATCCATTTGGTGAAGTAGTCAGTGGCTGTGAGAATCCATTTGTGTTGGGCAGATGAAGCAGGATGGATTTCTACTATGAAATCTAGGCCCCACTGTTGAAAAGGAGCTTCAACAATGAGGGGTTGTAATGGTAAAGGAAGGAGTTTTCTTTTTCCCTAAAAAATTTGGCATTTGTGACAGGCAACTATTATCTTTTGGACATCTTGGAAGAGGGTGGGCCAGTAATAGCCAGCTCTAAGGATTTTATTGGCTGTGGTTCTCCAATAGAGATGACCTCCACACTCTCCTTCATGGAATTCATGCTTGATCCTTTCTGCATCAACTTCAGGAAAACATTTAAGCAATAAACCATTAGCATCTTTCCAATATAAACATTCATTTAAAATGCAATAGTTCCTAGCTTTCAACTTTAAAAACCTTGCCTTTGTTTTTGATAAATCAGGAGGAGCATTAAGATTTGTAAGTACATACAAGATGTCAGCATACCAAGGTGAGTTTTGGAACTTCTCTTCCACAATGGGAGCAGGTAATTCTTCTTGTTCATCCAAGGCATATACCATGTTAATGTCAAGGGCTTTTAGATTAGATTCAACCATTAATTGAGCCAAGCTCTGACCTTTAATAAGTTTGGTGGGTTTGATTTCCAAATCATACTCTAATATAGCAGCAATCCATTTGCCCCTCTTTCCATCTGGGTCTTGTGACAAGATGTCTTTTACCACTATGTTAGTCACATAAGCAATGATGTGAGAATGTAGAATATACACCCTGAAGTCCTTTAAGGCATTTACCAAAGCATAGGCTTGTTTTTCCATTATGTTATATTTCAAGGGTGCATCCCTTAAAGCCTTACTGAAAAAAGAAATAGGTTGTTCATGTCCCTCTGGGTTTTTCTGCAATAGGACATCAGCTACAGTATGCTCTAAGGCAAAGGAAAAAATAAGAAAATCCTTTGAAAAGTCAAGGCTGATCAGGATAGGTGCCCGGGTGAGTGCATTTTTTACCAATTCGAAGGATCTTTTGGCTTCTACAGTCCATTTCACTCCTACTTCTTTCTTGAGCATATTAGTCATGTTTCAAAGGAGCTCTGCCAAGTTGGGAATGAACCTCCTCAAAAAGTTAATCTTTCCAATAAAGGACTGCAATTCCTTTATTTTCCTTGGTTGGCTAATCTTTAGTATTCCCTCAACTCTCTTTGGATCTATTTTAATCCCTTCTTCTGATATGATATGGCCAAGGATTTTACCTTCTTATAGGCCAAACACTGTCTTTTTGGGATTCAAAGATAATCCAAACCTTATGCACTTTTCAAGGACCTTTCTTAGATGTTTCAGTTGCTCTTCATCAGATTTGGAATAAACTATTATGTCATCAAGGTAAATTACAATGAAGTGCCCTATCTCCTCTGAAAATGCAATGTCCATGGCCCTTTGGAAAGTGGCCCCAGCGTTCATTAACCCAAAAGGCATTTTCACATACATGAAAGTGCCCCAAGGAGTGGTGAAAGCTATCTTGAGTTGGTCTTCTGGGAGTACTAAAACTTGGTTATACCCCGAAAAACCATCTAACAAAGAAATCCTCTTTCAACCAAGTACCCTTTGTAGAATGTGTTCCATTTTGGGTAAAGGGTAATTGTCCTTTAGGGAGGCTCTGTTAAGGTTTCTGAAATCAATGCACAATCTGATTTCTCCCTTCTCTTTCCTCACAGCTACAAGGTTAGAAACCCAATCTGAAAACCTCACAGGCACTATGATTCCTACCTCATACATTTTCTTGATTTCCTTTTCTACTAGAGGAAGTTGTATTGGATTAATTCGATGTAGTTTTTTCCTAAAGGGTTTTTGGTTTTCTTTCAATGGGATCTTGTGTTGGATGATTTGTGTATCATAGGGTTTTAAGTATTCATAGCTCCAGGAAAACACATCAACAAACTCTTTAAATAAGTCAATGAATTTCTTTTTCATGTCTCTTGGCAAGGAGCTAGCTAATTTAAGCGTTTTAGGCTGATCTTTGGTGCCTATGTTGCATTCCTCGACATCAGACTTGATGTATTCTACAATGGGTTTCGTTGCTACGTCGTTAAAATCAAACAAGTCTTCTAATGGTGCTAGCCCCCAAGGTATGTTCTTGCCCTTTGACGACAATACCTCAATGTCTTCGTTTTCTGTGTCCTCGTACTCTTCAGTATGAGTTTCAAGTTTTTTAGTTAACATGTTGATTTTTACGGGACCAGATAGTTTATCTCCTTCAAGGGACTCTTTGTTGAGGAAATTTTCGTCAGATTTAGAATCTGAATCAGATAATTCAAACTCTTTCCTGCCAAGCAGGAAATCCTCTATCTGTTTGTCGCCCTCAAAGACCTGCCAATATTTTACATTATCTGGCACAGCTAGTCTAAACTTAATTTGAGTCGTACAGTTTTTGGTTTCAATTGGCGTTAAGCATGTTCTAGCTGCAAAGGCTAAATTGTGGGCGGCAATATTTCTTTTTCTTGGAATGAAAATCAATTTGGACTCCTCGAAAGTTTTCAAAAGGTCCATGACATCGTTTCTTGTGGCTCCTAACTTTTTTAATAGATGTAAGCCTAAGAGAAGGGATTCATATTCTGCTATGTTATTGGAACACTGAAATTTTAATTTGCAATAAATGCTTTCTTTGTGGTTGTTTTCAGTGTTGGTAATTCAGACACCTGCACCAGCATTGTTCTTAGTGCATGACCCATCAAAATACATACTCCATAGAGGACTATTTTCGGTTTCATCTTGGTTATTGTCTCCTTCAACCAATGTGCTCAAGGGTTGTTGTGAAATCTCGGCACTTAGTTGTATTTGTTTTGATTCCTCAAGATTTTCATGGAGTTGAGCGTGAGGGGTAGTCTGTTGTTTACCATCTTGGCTTTGTTCACTCTGGTCTGTTGTTTCAGCGCACTGTTCAACAGTTTCTCTCTCGTTTTCTTCCATATCTAGAATTGCCATCATTTCTAGATTAGGGGCCTCTAACTGGTTATCTGAGTCACTCTGTTCTGGCTCTGACTGCTTTGTGGATTCATTATTGTAAAAGATAAACGAATCCAGGTCAGTATGGACAGAATAAATGGAAGAATTTTCAGGCTTTTCTGGGCTGCTGACCATGAATTTCATGTGTGACTCTCTGTATAGTCTTCTGAGCTGGCTAAAGACAGGGATAGTGGCATATGTCCCATCCATCTGTATGGTACTCTGCAGCTTGGCACCCCATGATCTTGACAACAACATGCCATACTTAGGAGGCAAATCAGCCACCACAACATCCATCACCATGCACTTGGCTAGGATTTGGGTCAAACTCACACAAAGGTCTTTGATTAGACCAAGGCACTTCACTTTGTTGGAATCAAAAGAATATAAATCCTTGTAAGGTCTGGTTATTTCTAGTCCTAGCCTTTCCATTATCACCTTTGGCATAAGGTTGTGAGAGGCTCCAGAGTCATGCATAGCATTATGCAGGATCTTGTCAGGAACATTTAAACTCACATAAAAGGGAGGTACATGCCCCTCTTGATATATACCTTCAATCTTAGGACCAAAAATGAGCTCTGGCTGGTCATCATTAAGATTTATTGTATCATTATTGTCTTTAATATTTAAAGCCTTCAAAATTTGGGTCCTATATACACTCTAGGCAGCTAACTCAGTTAGGGGAATAGAGATTCTGATCTTTGAAATTTCCTGCTCAAGGCTGAAAGGAATTAGGCTCTTCGAAGGACTTGTCTTAGCCTTACTAGCTGCCAGTCTATCAGCAACATCAGCTTGCTGATTTGTTCTATTAGTATTTGACAAAATGGTCTTAATAAGATTACTAACTGAAGTGGTAGTACTACTAATGTGTGCACTCTGTTTTTCATTGCTTTGAGTGCCCTTCTCTCTACTTTTATCAGAATTTACAGTCACTATTTTATCCTTTTGTTTGACAATTTTAGGCTTGGTTGTAGTGCTGTTTTGTGAAGATTTGTCAGAGGTTTTGGTGTTGAGAGTTTGTTGACTGGTTTTTCTTCTAAGGTCATATTCCTTTTTGGGACTCTATGATGACATTTTCCATGTCTTGAAAATAGCTTTCATCGACATCTCTGTTGTCATCATAAGGGGTATAAAGACCTTGTTTTCTATCATAATGAATCTCAAAGTCATCATTATCTACTCCCAGCATGTTGATATCATCTTCCTCTGTTATCTCATCTATTTCCTCAACCTCACTTATATAGTTTTGATGAAAGGGAGGATTGATCTGCTGATCATCTTCCCTAGGTCTGTTTGGAGGTTGGTTTCTTCTAAAATTCTGATTTTGGTTCTGGTTTTTTGTTTTGAGGAGCATTTTGGTTTTGACTTTCTTGTGCTCTCTCAAGGATGCTCATTTTCTTCATCATCTCCTCCATCATTTTTTCCATCTTTGAGTTGGAAGTAGAAGGTGAATTTTCCTCTCTAAAGGACACTCTCTTTTCAATTTTCATTCTTGCTCTCTTCTCCATCAAGTTGACTTCCACAGAAAGAGCACCCTTTTGCATATCTTCAAGAGTTGCAAAATCTCTCTCTCTCAGCTGATAGGCCATCTCGGGGTCAAACCCTTCAGGAAACTTGTTTAAAGCTGAGCCTTGTGGAGGTTTTAGTTATGGGGAAAGTGCATTATACACACTATTGAATCTAGTGCAATAAGCTTGCACACTTTCCCCAGCGTCTCTATGGAGGTTCTTGTAGTCAGAAAGGACTTGGAGAGGGTTTTTCTTTACTTCCCATTTGTTTAAGAATGTTTGATGGAAGGCTTGGAGATCATTAATACTATGGGGGGTTAAACCTTTAAACCATTTTATTGCTTCTCCCCCTAAGCTCTGAGAAAATAATCTAAGCTTGACATAATCATTATCAATTTCATTCTGTCAAAGTAGTCATTCATCTTATCCAGATGTTGTGATGCAGTTGTAGCATTGATAGCCTCATACACTGGAATTTTAGATTGATAGTCCTGTGGAAGATTGACTAATGGTACAGGAATAACTAAGCAAGCATAACATGCTACCATGATATGTGGTGGGGGTGGATTCACAGGAAGGAAAGTGGGTTGAAGTGGGGTGGTTTGAACAGTGGATGTAGGATGAACAGAAATGGATGGACCAGGAATATATTGTTGAGCTGATCTTGGATGAGAGACACCTGAGTTGTGAAGAAAATGTGAATCAGGAGGTGTTGTTTCTCTTCTACCAGGATGTTCCTTTGTTTCAGGAGATGAAAGTGAAGAATCAGAATCTGACTTACCTAAGTCACTAAGAGACCTAGTTCTAAATGGATTTACTAAGTCAGCTTGTGATTGTCGTAGAGCTGAAAGATTTTCAGGGACTGAATTAGCTCTCAAGGGTGATATGAAAATAGTTGAGAGTTTAATCCTAGGAGACCTCCTAAGGATACTTTCTGGGTTATCAATTATCTCAGGTGGACCAAGGTCAGGATAGGCTCTAGTGTGAATATTTCTAGGAGCCAGTATGCTGTGTTTTTCAGACCCAACTTAAACAAAAATAGTTTAACCAGATATGACAATCTTTAAAAGGTCAACTAATCTGTTTATACAAATTTTAAACCTACAATCCTCTAACTGAGTTTGAATGATATTACAATGATAGGGTTCTTCCCAGTGGAGTCTTAAGGTCTGTTAAGGATTGTGGAGTCGCCAAGTGGAATTTTTTAGCTCTGTTGGAGGTAAAAGGTTTAATGGTCCACTACCATGTTTATTGAATACCAACCTAAAATATTTTTAGGTTATTTTCTGAGTTTCTGTGGTTGTATGGAAAAATAAAGAGTCCATAAAAGCTAGCCAAGCAACTATGAACTCAAAAATTCCCCAGTGGAGTTGCCATTATGTTAGGGTATCTGTAATTAGCAAGGTTGGAAAAAGTCCAATTACAGGGGTAACATCAAACCGCTTTGGGATTCAAGGATCTAGCCCTCCTAAATCCAGAGAGGGATCTCTCTATAAATGAGTTTAGAGATGTGATATTTAAAGCCTAAAATGTGGTATGAGGCTAGTTATGAAGAGCATGAGTTTTGTTTTGTTTGTTTTGGTTGGGAAAAGACATGATGAAGGTGAAGGAAGTTCAAAATGAAGGGTGAAAATGTCTGCAAGTGAAGGAATGATTTGGATGATAGAAAAAGGCAAAGAAAGTTTTAACCCATTGGGCTATGGAGTCATAGGAGGATTTTAATTGGACAACAAGGTTCAAGAAGGATCCATGGGGCAAGTCACTTATGTCAAAGGATCTCTTAAGGTGATTTATGGAGTGAAACAGATAGGAAGTGGAGAACAAAACAAAATGAAGAACAATGCACAGTCTAAGAGCAAGTAAGTGCTTTTAAACTATCTTGCTTTCAACATGTGCTTAGAGAGACAAAACATAAAAGAATTATGTGATCAGGTAAGTACTTTTAAACTATCCTGCATTGAAGTAATTTGAGTTTAGAGAAACAAAATATAAAAGCATTCTGAGATCAGGTAAGTGCTTTTAAACTAGCCTGCTTTGAATTACTTTCAGTCAAAAAACATTCAAAAACAGTTAGAACAGCTTAAGATCAGGTGAGTACTTTGAAACCAACCTTCTTTCAGCATATTCTAAAGGAAAACACTGATGATCATCATAATGAGAAATCTAGATCAGGCAAGTGCTTTGAAACCAACCTGCTTTAATATACTCAGTATTAACAAGAGAAAAACATAGAAAATAAAGCTTTCAGTAAGAGTAGGGTACTACTGAGAGTAAGTCCTAGCTCTATGTTTGCTGCTCCTTATCAGAGAAAATGAACAGAGTGAAAACTTAAAGAAAATAACAATTGACAGTGAGAAACACAACACCATTGACACAAATCAGGATCCCATAAATCAACAGCTTGTATTTGATGTTCAAACTAGTTACAATCAGAAAGCCCGGAGGGTCTCTACAACTTCAAACTTCTCATATCAGCTTATTTATCTTCAAATTACACAGAGTGCATCAGTAGCTTCAGAAAACCATTACATGCATTCAGATGTCTAGAGACCAACATTTGTACACCTTCTACAGAAGTATTTATAGAAGAAAGAGGAGGTGGGAGGATTTCCCAAGGATCAAGTATCATTAATTATGTAATCATTTCTAACTCTGCTCCATAACATCTGTTCCTGCCTTTCGAGGCATAATGATCAAAAGATGTGCTTCTGAACTGTTCTTAATCTTCTAAAATGGTTCTTCCGACAATTACAGATAAGATTCTTTGATTTGTATTAATTGCTCAGTTGTCTTCAGGTAAACACCTATTGTTCTGGTAATGACTGAACCTTCATTGATTTATGTGAGGTTGCAGGTGTCTTTAGGAGCTGGAGAGGGTTCAATTGGCCTTTGATTATGGCGGTGGAGGGTTTCTTAGCTCGACAGATGTCTTCGTCTTTCCCTAAACACCTTTAATTTACTTGAGAACTGTGTTTTAGGTCTTCAATCTCATGTTTCTGGTGTCTTCTGTCTTCGACACTGATACTGTTGAAAATGCAGCAAGATGATGGAGCTTAGTGAAATGAAGTCGCCTTCACTAAGTGGGCCCACAGGCAAATTTTGGCACAAAGTCTATTTTTAGACTATGTCTATTTTTAGACATATGGAGCATGGTCCAGGGGTTGCAGTATGTTATTCTTGGAGTATTGGTCATGTTGGTAAAAATAGATGGACCTCTATTTTTTGAACTATAGGTCGAAGTCTATATTTAGACTGCCTATCCTAAAAATAGGGAAGTCAAATATTATTTACCCTTAATAATATTTGGACTCTAAACAACAGTTTACTCTCTTGGAGCACTTCAGTTCGAGCCTTGGAAGTGGCTCATGCAACTGACAGAGGAATTACACTATTCCTAGGGGTTTGGTGAGCTCATGCATGGTTGACTTCAGTTAGGACTTCAGTGGCAGAAGTTTGGTGGAGTTAATGAGACATATGGTGGAGTTGTGTTCGGTTTAACTTAGTTGAACTAGTTGAGATTAGTTTAACTAGCTAATCAACTAGTAATGAGTGGAGTGAATTAAATATTATTTAATTCATTAATTAGTAACTCATTATTCAACTCAAGAACACATCAGTTCACTACAGTGCATGGACAGTTCAGTGGAGACCAGTGAAAGAGGTAGATGAAAGGGTGAGTACAACTATCAGTTGTGCATGAGATTTGCACCACACTTGGAGGCAATTGCCCATGATGATTGCGCTGTCAAGCCAAGGAGATTTGAACCTTGGATCTCTATTTAGATAGGCCATGATTGCGCAATAGAGGCAGGCAATTAGTGGATGTGTTTTGAACCCGTGACTTGTTTAAAACCAAGCTAGTTTGTGTGTAACTTCATGATATAGTACTGAGTACTTGTGAGGAGTATTGTACTGAGTTTGTTACATGTTTTCTCCATTATAATATAAACAATAGCTGTGGGTTTTTCAGCTATAATCTTTCCCCATACATACTGTGTTAATGTGTATGATGAATTGATGTGCTATCGCTTGTTTTATTTCCGCATGTGTGATGATCTGAGTGGAAGAGATTATGTGTTGCATATGAATTCGAATTGATATGTGATCAGGATAGTCTCGGTGAATAAATATCATTATTCAGCAAATTTCCACATGGTATCGGAGCTATTGAAGCAGAGATTGATCATCACAGTGATTACAAACTTATTTCGGTAGACAGAGTTTGGATGCGGGCCAGGTAGCCTCCGGATTCATCTTTCTTCGGAAAGTGAAAGGTCTGGTAAACGCCCCTTGCAGTCAATCTCTGTGCTAGAAATAATTTGTTCTCACAAATCAAGAGCGATTGAGCTTTGAGTTGGAATTCGAATTTTGCAGCAGTTTTATTTTCTTGGTGCCGGAGTTGAAAATGTCTTTCAACGGTTTGCGACTCGAATATGCTCTTGAAGGCAGTTCGAATTATGTTGCATGGAAGGATCGCATGGAGGCAGTATTAGAAGATAATGGACTGAAGGAGTTCGTGGATACGGATGTCCAAAGGCCCACTAATCCTGCTGAAGTCGAAGTTTGGCAAAAGAAGATGGCGAAATGTCAAAGGATCCTGTTGGAGGGCGTCAAGGATCATATTGTATCCAGCCTGCATGGAAAGGCTTCTCCATATTTAATGTGGAAAGCTTTAACGGATCTATTCGAGAGTAAGAGCGACCAAAGGAAGCTGGCGCTCAAAGATAAGCTCAGGAACATCAAGATGGAGAAAGGCGACAGTATCGCCAAATACCTCACGAAGTTCACTCAATGCAGAGATGAGCTAGGAAGTGTGGGGGTGACTGTCGAAGACAAGGACATGGTCGACCTGGCTCTCCTTGGTCTTCCAAAGGCTTGGCACTCATATCAAGATAGTGTCAATGGTCGGGAGAAGCTGCCGGGATGGGAGCGCCTTTGGGCGGATCTCATGCAGGAGGAGATAAGGAGGACTACTCGAGATGGATCTTCATCAAAGGGAGTGATGAAGAAAACTGCGCTTTGGTGTCCAAAGCAAAGAAGGGGAAGGGTAAGAAAACCTCTCATTCTGGTGCTAAGGGCAAGAAGCAGGATATGGCGAAAGTGAAGTGTTTTCACTGCCATGATCACGGACATTATGCTACCAATTGTCCAAAGAAGAAGAAGAACAAGCAAGCGGGAATATCTGCAGATGGAGAAGCTTTGGCTTCACAGTTCGAGCTTGAATTTTCACTGATCGCATGCTTGGTTTCAAGTGTGATGGGATCGGTGTGGTTCTTGGACAACGGTGCGTCATTTCATATGACAGGAGATCGGGATTTGTTCTCAGATCTGGAGGACAAAGATTTGGGTGTGCACATCGAGATGGGCGATGATGGTAGATACAGTGCGACTGGTGTCGGTACCATATCCTTTCAGAGGGAGTCTGGTAAACCCTTTGTACTGAAGGATGTCATGCATGTACCTGGATTGAAGAAGAACCTGATTTCTGTGGCGATGTTGGAGGATAAGGGGTATGATGTGGTCTTCGGCGAAGGAAAAGCCTTCCTGCGCAGTAAGACTACTGGAGAGACCCGGAAGATAGGGGTTCGAACCAAGAACCTTTATCAGTTGCAAGTAGATGGCTGCGCAGCAATGGCATGCAAGGCGGGAGAAGTGGTGAGCCGGGATGATGAGGGCGAACTGTGGCACAGGAGATTGGGCCACCTTCACCACGGAGCTTTGAAGATCCTGCAGCAGATTTCTACTGGGCTTCCTAAGGGCACTCTTGCGCAGTCAGATCAGTGCAAGGGGTGTACTTTAGGGAAGTATGTGAAAGCCACCTTTCACGAGAAGGATAGTCGCGCCACGACGATCTTTGAGAGAGTTCACACAGACGTGTGTCGTCCTTTCTCAGTTGCTTCGACAGCAAAGCATAGGTATTATGTGATCTTTGTTGATGATTTCTCTCGAAAGTGCTGGATCTTCTTCATGTAGAAGAAGAGCGATACATTCGCGAAGTTTTGTGAGTTTAAGGCACTGGTCGAAAAGGAGTCGGGGAAGAAGGTGATTGCTCTAAGGAGTGATAACGGTGGTGAATTCATCTTGGCTGAATTCAAGGAGTTCTGCAGCGCAGAAGGGATTCGGAGAGAGCTCATCGCACCCCATAACCCACAGCAGAACGGGGTGGCTGAGCGGAAGAACAGAACGATCGTGGGTGCTGCACGGGCGATGTTGCATGATCGGGGCCTACCCCTTCACTTGTGGGCTGAGGCATGCAATACAGCAGTGTATGTGCAGAACCGTTGTCCTCACAAGGTTCTTGGCATGAGTACACCGGAGGAGGCTTATTCTGGCAAGAGGCCTGATATTTCCCATTTGCGGATCTTTGGCTCTCCTGTCTACATGCATGTGACGAAGGATGCAAGAAGGAAGCTGGATCCAACCGCTGAGGTTGGAATATTTGTGGGGTACACTGATACACCTCACAACTATCGGTGTATTTGTCAGACAGTCGCACGACTGTTGTGCGATGGGATATCAAGTTTTAGGAGGAGACCATGGATGGTAAACAGAGGGCTTGCCGGTGCTCAGATGAGGCTGATAATTCTAAGTCAAGCCTGGATATGGATCAATACAAAAGAAAATTAGGAGGTGGAAAAACATATACGCGCCAACAGCAAGAAGCGTACGCCCTCTGGCGTGTGGCTGGACAGCTGAAAGTCTGCAGAGAAGGTTGTAGGACCACCTACAGCACAGCGCAGACAGAGGCAGTCACCGGATCGGTACACTGGATACATGGCTCTTGTGAGTCAATGTGTTGTGACAGAGCCAACCTCTTTTGAGGAAGCTGTGGAGGAACCTGCATGGGTAGATGCCATGATCGAAGAATATGATTCGATCGTTAGAAACAGTGCATGGGAGATTGTCCCAAGACCGGAGGGGAAATTAGTGGTGGGCTCGAGATGGGTCTACAAAGTGAAGCAGGCGGTTGACGGGAGTGTGGAGAAGTGCAAGGCGAGATTTGTCGACCGTGGCTTCTCACAGATCGAGGGGATTGATTATGAGGAGATCTTTGCACCTGTCGCAAGGTACTCTTCCATACGGACGATCCTTGCTCTCTCAGCGCAGATGGGATGGCACATCCATCAGATGGATGTGAAGACTACGTTCCTCAATAGAGTTATTGAGGAGGAGGTGTACATAGAGCAGCCTGAAGGTTTCAAGATCTTCAGCAGTGAGTCGCATGTGTGCAGACTCAAGAGAGCACTGTACGGGCTGAAACAAGCACCTCGTGCTTGGTACACTTGGATAGACTGCTACTTCACCGGGCTTGGATTCTCCAAGAGTGAGGCGGATCCTAACCTGTACCAGATTGTGGTGGAGGGGAAGCTGTTGATCATCGTAATGTATGTAGATGATCTGATTTTGACTGGCGATGAGTAGTTGATACTTTCATGCAAGGAGGATCTTGCACGAGAGTTTGAGATGAAGGACTTGGGCATCCTTCATTATTTCCTGGGATTGGAGATTTGGCAGCGCAGCGGAGGACTGTTTGTTTCTCAGGGCAAGTATGCCCAGGAGATTCTAGAGAGGTTCAACATGCAAGGCTGCAAGCCTGTTGACACTCCTCTTCCCGGTGGTTGGAGGAAGGAGGATGCTACTTCAGCGGAGGTAGTGGATGCCACTGTCTATCGACAGTTGGTGGGGTCGCTTATGTATCTGGTCAATACATGACCTGATATATGCTATGTTGTTAACCAGCTTTCGCAAGCTATGGTTAAGCCTACCAAGCTCTTTTGGAAGGCAGGCAAGCATGTATTGCGCTATATTAGTGGCACATCGGGATATGGTCTATGGTACAAACAGGAGGATGGAGCGAAGCTTTCTGGCTTCACTGATGCAGATTGGGCAGGGAGCCCAACGGACCGAAGAGCACATCCGGAAAGAGCACATCCGAAGGAGTTTTCGCATTGGGTCGTATAGTGCTTCGGTACAACAGAAGCAGATCCTGGCACTCTGGGCCAAGAGGCCGAGTACATGGCAGCTAGCTTGGCTGCATGCGAGGCTATTTGGATGAGGAAGATCTTCGCAGGATTGTTCAGGTTGCATTTGGAGCCTACAGTGATCTACTGTGATAACCAGAGTTGCATTAAACTCTCGGCTAATCCAGTATTTCATGATAGGTCCAAACACATCGACATCAGGTACCATCATATCAGAGATTGTGTTCAGCGGAGAATCATGATGTTTTCATATGTTCCCACGGAGGATCAGGATGCCGACATCCTGACGAAGGCGCTCACCAGGAGCAAGTTCGAATTCCACAGAGGCAGGATAGGGTTTGCAGATAATCCATATCTTGCTGAGAGGGAGTGTTGAGAATGCAGCAAGATGATGGAGCTTAGTGAAATGAAGTCGCCTTCACTAAGTGGGCCCGCAGGCAAATTCTGGCGCAAAGTCTATTTTTAGACTATGTCTATTTTTAGACATATGGAGCATGGTCCAGGGGTTGCAGTATGTTATTCTTTGAGTATTGGTCATGTTGGTAAAAATAGATGGACCTCTATTTTTTGGACCTATAGGTCGAAGTCTATTTTTAGACTGCCTATCCTAAAAATAGGGAAGTCAAATATTATTTACCCTTAATAATATTTGGACTCTAAACTTCAGTTTACTCTCTTGGAGCACTTCAGTTCGAGCCTTGGAAGTGGCTCATGAAACTGACAGAGGAATTACGCTATTCCTAGGGGTTTGGTGAGCTCATGCATGGTTGACTTCAGTTAGGACTTCAGTGGCAGAAGTTTGGTGGAGTTAATGAGACATATGGTGGAGTTGTGTTTGGTTTAACTTAGTTGAACTAGTTGAGATTAGTTTAACTAGCTAATCAACTAGTAATGAGTGGAGTGAATTAAATATTATTTAATTCATTAATTAGTAACTCATTATTCAACTCAAGAACACATCAGTTCACTACAATGCATGGACAGTTCAGTGGAGACCAGTGAAAGAGGTAGATGAAAGGGTGAGTACAGCTATCAGTTGTGACATCAGTTGTGCATGAGATTTGCACCACACTTGGAGGCAATTTCCCATGATGATTGTGCTGTCAAGCCAAGGATATTCGAACCTTAGATCTCTATTTAGACAGGCCATGATTGCGCAATAGAGGCAGGCAATTAGTGGATGTGTTTTGAACCCGTGACTTGTTCAAAACCAAGCTAGTTTGTGTGTAACTTCATGAGATAGTAATGAGTACTTGTGAGGAGTATTGTACTGAGGTTGTTACATGTTTTCTCCATTATAATATACACAATAGCTGCGGGGTTTTCAGCTATAAGCTTTCCCCATACATACTGTGTTAATGTGTATGATGAATTGATGTGCTATCGCTTGTTTTTTTTCCGCATGTGTGATGATCTGAGTGGAAGAGATTATGTGTTGCATATGAATTCGAATTGATATGTGATCAGGATAGTCTCGGTGAATAAATATCATTATTCAGCAAATTTCTACAGATACTCTTTGATCGGTGCTCGATTAACTATGTTTTTTGGTGTGCAGGGCTATATAGGGGTCAAATGGCATCAATGCCTCATGAATTCATTGATAAAATGTGAATTTAAAACCCTGCAAGTGATTTTGTAGTGAATCGCAGGCGGGAGGATCGTCACCCTCGACCTGTGAATCTTTCTTCAACATGGCGGAAAAAATCAATTGAAACCCTTCAAAAATACAAAAAACTATTAAAAAAATCCTGCATATATAGGCTGACTGCTTCAGAAGGCACATGGAGAGAGCGTGGCCGTTGGATGGCATCATCCAACGATCAGGATTGATCGGGAAAAGTCAAAGAGACGGCGGAAGAAAAGTTTAAATCAGAATCGTCGATCGCGCAGAGATCGACGGTGGGAAG
Organism: Pinus albicaulis; assembly: GCA_034641835.2. NCBI lineage: Eukaryota > Viridiplantae > Streptophyta > Pinopsida > Pinales > Pinaceae > Pinus > Pinus albicaulis. The sequence goes on along the minus strand of CM076576.1, from coordinate 182,032,429 downwards.
CGGAGGCGAAAAATAACATGGAGGGATCGGGCGATGAAATTTGGGCCGTGGATCTACAGATCAGATCAACGGTGGAGATGTTGTTTTCACTTCGTCGTACCCTTAGTTATCACGTGTGCATCTCCGGCAAGCGACCATCGTCCGATGAGCGGCCTCAGATCGGACAGTGCACGTCAATATCGCACGGGGTTTATTGTCGAACTATAATGCGCGATGGGGGGTCGGTTTTCAAATAGTACACGGGACACGCGTCGGCCAACGTATGGAATCACTGTCGATCAAGAAAAAACCACCTTTTCCCCAAAGGCGGTGCGATGAATACCGCGCGGTTTTGCGAATTGGTTAGTGGATGGCTGGGACCACCGGGGTGACAGACTTTGCATCGTCAATTTGCAGATCATATCGACGACGAAGATCAGCTGAGGCTTTGAACTGACGAAAATTCAGAAAATAATTAAAAAACCTAAAGTTTCGGAAATAACATAAGGTTTTTAATATTTTCGGGCGGGATAATATAAAATAAGGTTAGGCGCCCAAATGGCTCAGCGCTTGGTTCCAGCACCAGAGCGTATGGAAGGAAATGGTTAGAGACCTAGCCCAAGGGGTCTTAAACCCTTAATAATAAGAAAATGGGTTTTTTCATAGATTTTCAATGGTTTTCGAAGGGTTTTGGGGGTTTCGATAAGGCCAAAAAGGATCTTAAAACCTTATGAAATGGATTTTGATGAAGGGGAGATGGAAAAATTATGAGAATGAGGGATCTTGATGGGGAACAAGAGAGTAAAAATGAAGGTTAGTTTATGAGTGCAGGAATGGGAAAAAAGGGGATTTTGCAGCAGTCTTTCTCATGGAATTCAACAGAATTTTCTGAGCTTGAAATGGGAACAGCAATGAAGATTGAAACAAGGATATGAGTTCTTCCAGAGGCTTCAAGAGATACACTTTCTGCAATGAGACTATTCCTTGAAGGCTAAACAATGTTTTGGCCACCTTTTGATAGAACAAATTTTATAGGTGGCCAACACTAGAAATACGTCAACCAAGGGGATCTCCCTGGTATGAAGTCCCAACTAGACCTCACACTGTTTAGAGTAGGAGCCCCAACTGGGAAATAAGGTTGGTTTCCATTATTTTTAGTAATTTTATGTCGATGCAGTTATCAACATAAGATATTATACAAATAATATTTGAAATAATAAAGTACATTGACACTGTGAGGCGTACAATTGCGATGCATATATGGTACTTTCACGAAAGGGAAAAGATAGAGTGAGCCTCTCGAAGAAAATTAATAGTACTCTCCTAAAATAGACACGCACGAGAATAATAATCATTTCTTAACCTGAAAATTAATTCAGAAGATAAAAATCATGATAAAAACCAAGTAACAATGCACACTCAACAAGATACATACCAAAGCTAGTAAAATAGTTCATTTTCATTGGTATGTGTTAACATCAACATACACCACAAACAATGAAAAAATAGTCTCACATTCATTCAAGAAAATGCATGAAAGTGTGTCGGCTTTGAGAGATTCATATGTTAAGTGAAATTCCTAAGATACAAAATTACAATGTTACCACACTAGCCCCAATAGTGGAACATTAAGTCACCACTTTCTTCTCCAAAGAAAGATCTTCTCTCCTATGCAAAGCTAGAGAAGCCAAGGTGAAAATTCCCAAGTCCCTTATATTGAGATATGAGGGTGTATTTATACAAATGAGGTGACTCTCCACCTCCCAAGTGAATCTTGACCTTCCCTCATGAATCTTGAGCTCCCATGTTCCTTTTCAAATTCCTATGTGACCTTTGAGATTCTACATGATTTTAGAAATTTTTAGTGAATTTTCACATTCCATGTGGGACCCTTGGGCTTCCACACATTTTAAATTTTCTCAGTTTTTAAGTACAATAATTACATTCCAAAAATGACATGGAAAAATGCAGTGGCTCATATGAATTTGTAATGACACTTTGAGAATCCATGACTTGGCGACAATGATATAAAACTCCATTAATCATTATCAATCTCTTCCCCTTTCTGCTATGATTTTGAATTATTCATGATGGATCTTTTCTTTTTCTTTATCTTCACCCTCTTAAGGGTCTATATGAGTGTCGAAACCTTCTAAGTTCACGTGAGTTTCCATGTATTTGTCTTAGTCGAATATTCCTTGATGTCCTTCATGATGGTTCTTTCTTCTACTTGTTCTTCGCAAGTGATCTCTTGTAGCCTCTCCTTGATGACTTCCCTTGAGGATCACCTTGCCATGTTGAAATAATATCATGTAGATGGAGTCCACTCACGACAAGCCCACATTATTTCGAAAACCACCTATTCTACCTTTTATTTCTCATGGGAGGTGTTGAATTTGATGAGGGAATGGGAAAGGGTTTTGAAAGAATTAAGCTAAGGACTGCATAGTTTAGGACTACAAGGACCTAGGGATGACCACACTATCCTCTATAAATTCACAATTCACTATTAAGAAAGGCTTATCAATGTTTTGTGTAGTGGGGAAGTCCAAGAGATAAGATGATGAGCTTGTAGACTGAGGATGCATAGTGTGCAGTGCTAAAGGAAGAGGAGGTAGATATTGTGCAATTGAGCATCACAAGGACTGAGAATGACCTCACATTCCACTGTAATTATGTAATGCGTAGTAGGAGGAAAGATGGGACAAGGTACTACATAGTGATAGGTTTCAATCAGTAAGAGGGACGTGAAGACTAGCCATTGTAATTGTGCAATGCAGAGTGATTGAGGAGCATATCCTAAGGATTGTGAAGTTGAAGATCTTAGTGACCTAAAGGTGACCCAATTTTCACTAGAACTATGCAATGTGCAGTAGGAGGTCCATTGGATGAAGGGATTAGTTGAGAAAGTTAGGGAGATAGGGAGACAGGTTACAACACGGTAACTGCGTTGTGTGCAACCATTTAAGAAGAGGCTTAGAGGACTGCGTAGTTGGGCATGGAAATGACACATGGAGGCTCCGCTTTCCACTACAACTATGCAATGTGAAATCCATAGTAGGAGAGATCAATAATTGTGTAGTTGATAAGTCTAGGCAGTCAGATTGATGGTATTGTTTCCAAGGTTTCTCAATGTGCGGTTGGAGAAGGATATTGTCCTCTAAGACTACATAGTGCATAGTTCTAAGAGGAAGAGGATGTTTCACTATGAATTAAGACTACACAGTGCACAGTTATAGGAGAGATTAAAGGTTGTCATGTTGTAAAGATAGTTAAAGCTCTAAAAATGACTAAGTGTGGGATCAATGTAACAAAAGATAACATTACATGAAAACAAGTTCTGAAATAGTGATCTCACATTTTCATAACATCGACACAAGCCAAGGCAATGCATATTAATCAAATTCCACATGCATACCTTGAAACAATAGAAAAATGATACTTATTTCTAAGTGCGACACGATCGAAACATAGCTTTGCGACACTTAGAATACAAGTTACGACACAAGTTTCAATTGTAACCCAAAAGTGTGCTAAGTTATGGGAGAGTATATACTGCATATTCACATGATGTATATGATAAAAATATGTGGAAGAGTGCACTAGAGATTCCTCTAGTGATGCACTAAAGTGAAACACTTGCAGTAGTGAAAAAAATCAAAAGAAGCACTTGTGAGTGTGATAAAAGCAAAAACGAAACTTGCAAAAACTAAAGAAAGTGAAATTGACACACGGTAGAGCGAAGAAAAAGTAAAAGGAAAACATGTCAAAGTGAAAGAAAGAAAAAACAATAGTCGTGAAAGTTAAAGTGACACTTTTTAAAGCAAAAGGTCAGCTAAAGTGACATTTGAGAAGAATCATTGGAATGATGATACAATTTCCACTAAGAGTGAGAGATATTGTCAAATAATGTTGCACACTGAGTGTTGGCATGGATTGCGCAATGCACTATCCCCATCAACTGTGAAACAATTTTCAGTAGGGGTTGTGCAAGGTTTAGGAGGCGATAAATGCCTATTACCAAGGATTGTGCAATCACTATTACAAGTGACTACACATGCTGTGTTTCCAGAGGTTGTGCAACCATTGTTCTTAAGGTCAACGCACTACTTATTTTCAGAGATAAATATTAACTATTGAGCTTGCAAGAAAGAGGTTCACTGGTGAATGCATCAAAATATAAGCATGTGTAAGCAAGTGGTTTTTATAATTAAATATCGGAATAAGGTTTAAAACATCAACCACTTATCAAGTGACTATGATCAACATGAAACAACAAATCATAAGATCACAAGGAGGCTCCAAAATTCAAGCAGAGGTAAAATTTTGGAGGGTGTTTGTCGCAACGACAACACTTGGTGACACATTGGAATAACTCTAGCCTCTCTTCTTAGGTCTACCTTAAGACCAAATTTTTAATCGTTCATGAGGTATTGATTCACCATGTGGAGCACCTCAGCTTCCCCATTTATCCTAGTTATAATTATAGTCTCTCCCATCCCCTTTCATGAATAAACACATTTACAAGGCTTAGCATATGTCAACTATTTTGATCCAGGGGAAGGATAATATATATCCATGAGTTTTAGATGATCAGATTGTCAGTTCCATCTCCAATGTTGCTTTGTTAAAAGAAGGCCTGTTAGGTACCTTTGCAGAGTCATTATAGGAACACAAGCATTACTTCACTGCCAATGAGCCTGTTTAGTACCCCAACAAAGTTTCTTACTTCACCTCCCTACGTAGGAATTATTTGTCTTATTTCACTCCTTTATTTTGTTTTCAGTATGCTTATTGCCATTTTTTCATCATTTATATCGCCAGGGTGGAAGAGGTATCTAGACTTATTGGGAGTAAGAGAGGTTATTCCTTCAGATACTATTATATTTCTTTGAAATTAATGTGCTCGATCTTATTTTTCTCATTTCCCTTCTCTACATGATTGGATCGGTAAGAAAAACACCATTCAATTACCATACCGAGTTAAGGAATGAATATCGTAAAACAGATATAGGCATCATGGTTTTGCCTATATTTTTCCATTTAAATGAATCATATTTTCCATTTAAACATAATTGACCTTAAATATATGGAAACCCAAACAAAGAAGGGGATCACAGACTAGCCAAGCATTATTCGTCATCGCAATTACCCTTTCAAATATTTTCCACATTGTCTTTTGAGCCAAATAAAATTAGTTTTCATGTAGAGTCTTATTAACAAGATGTGAAGGAAAAGAAATGAAAACAAGAGAAAAATATGAAATAAAAGGAAAATTGAACTGAAAAGTAGCATGCGAGACAAAAGCAAGAAAATGAAGAAAAGACTAAATGGAGAGAAAAATGCAGGATCAATGCAAACAAAGAAACTAGAATGAAACTAGTCCTATGCATATCCTAACTGATTATAAGTTTAGGGCTAAGTAAATTGAAATTTCTAACGTAGCCAAAAAAATTTCTTCGGACCTACAAGTACAAATATGTGATTGATTTAAAACAACATAAAGAAATGTGTAAAAGTAAAGATAACAAATTGAATAGCTTGCACATAAAATTGAAGGTATTTCCTTTCTGACATAAATAACTAGCTTGCAATCATGCCTTTTCTCTTAGAACAAGAATGATATAAACCTTGAAATATTTTCGCGATTGTACCCTTGTTTGTGTCTTCATTTAGCAAAAATATAGAAAAAATGAAACTTGTTATTAATGTCGTATATTTCTAAGTAAGATCACTCGATCCAATCATAGATTCAATCATTGAATTCAAAATAATCTTCTTGAAAACCCTGAAATGAACATTCAACTAACCCAATCAAACTATAAAGAGAACCTTGTGAGGGAAAATTGATGTGATCATGTTTAGAAGCATTTTCATGGTCGTGAGAACCTGACGTAATAATCAGTAAAGGCTGAAGTGCCTCAACTGCTTGACAAGTATTTGACCAGTGAGATAATAAACTATGAATATCTATTGGTTCAACAATATCAATTGATGTGGAACAATTACCATCAAATATACTAGTAGAAAAATGATTAATTGAACGTGGATTTTTAGAACCAATGTTATGATCAGATTCATCAATTAGAGAATAATATTCTCGATTCTCGACTGGTTCCCTTTGTATTTGATTACACACTAGACCAAGAACACAAGAATCGGAAGATTTAAAAAGGAATGACAGTATAGAAAATACAGGAAACGAGTCAAGGTATAATGGATCAATATTAGCTTGGGAAATTAATTTTTCGAGAAAGGTAACTTGATTCACTATATAAATTAAGCATTCATCAAAACTCAAGAGGATAGCTTGTGTCATAATGAAAATCATTAGCATCATAATGTTCACAAGAAATACCAAGAGTTTATTGTTCTCACAAACATTTGAAAAATGTGACTCTTTCAGATGATGATAATATTTGTCATAATAATTAAAATGATAGGCTTCATATCTTTATGCATCCATGAAAAGGATACATTCCAATCCCATGTTTGATGCAAGAGATTTACATGAATATGAATTAATCGAAGCAGAATTCTCTATTTGATCATACATTGAATCTTGAAAGTTCGGAAAAAATTCATGGAAATGCCCAAAATCTTTCAAGAATGAGTTTTCATCTAGTGAAATAATATTTAATAAAGAGTTATGCGAGAAAATTTATATCTATTGGAGGGACCTGTTGAGGCCTCAGAAATCTGTGGCAACAACAAGGGGGATAACCACCCGGTCTGACCCTTAAGACAGTTCCTTTTCCGTTTGGGATAGTGGATGCGACTAGATATAATGGGACCAGTTTCCCAGAGTTGGGTTTTTTGTTTGATTGTTTGGGTTTCTCTCAAGGGATTAACATGAAGAATTCCTAAAAACTAAAACAAATTTATTCTAACATGCAAAAGCTTGAAATTAAAACTAATTTAATCTAACGTGGGATAATATTATTTTGATGCGATCTAAAATTATATCTATTCAATCTGTGATGATTAAGATCATCACAGATTTAATAGTATTATTACTTTGTAAAATAATTCTTTTGAAAAACAATTTAATCAAAAGAAAGTGAGAAACGTATCACATATATTTGATGATCATACACAAAAACAAATCAATTCCTATCTTTATATCATACAGTAGTGCACTGATATTTTAGACAAAAACAATTGATTTCATATATCATTCATGAAAGCTAGATTCATCACTAATATTCAAAACAGAATTAGAAAACATGATAATATTACCAGCTGTGTACCATCTTATTCATCTGATCAATGATAGTAGGCCACATTCAACTCATACATCAGTATGTCTTTCAAAGAATACATAAGTGCATCAACAGTGATCAACAAAATGATATGTAACTAAAATGGACGTGTTCCATTATTTCATCAAGACATCCGCAAACTTACTTACAATTAAGCATTCTTTGCGAATTTTCTCAATAAAATTATGGACCCGTCTCTAAATGCATGAGAAGGGTTTAAATACTATGCTAATTATCTATAAACAAATTATACAAAATATCTTATGAGGTGGTTTCAAGCAACCTTCCTCATCTTTAGTATCTATTCACTAAAAATTGAAAACAAACTAACTAATAATCATGATGGATGATAAGTTACTGCCAGTTGCGCTTCTTTGCTCACAAATGTCGGACATCGGTTGAACTTGTGGAGGTTTGCCGAATTCTATTTTCATTTGTGCAGGAAATATAGCATCCAGTAGAAGTGGTTGTATTCTATGTATGGAGTCTAGAAAGCAGTTCAGTGACATGATATGACTGTGTGGTTTGACCAATAGTTGCAAGTATGCTTCCCAATTAGTTTTCTTTAGCTGTAGAAGTGTTTCTTCCCTAAGTTGAACAACTTCTTTCCAACTTTGTTCTAAATCTTTGATATCAGGAAGAGATTTGAGATTTCTTTCTCTGATGAGCTCGGAAGTATGTAATATATGGTTAATTATTATAACCATATTCTTTGATATACCTATTGCTCTAACTATGGCTAATTCTGCTTGTTTCACTCGTGCATCCCAGTCTCTAAAAAGAATATCTTTGAAAGTTTCCTTGATCTTTGGGAGATCTGACTTCTTCCCTTCTTTTGTATCCTTTCATTCAATATAATTAGAGATTTTGAAATTGAGTTCATTGAACTCAATCCTTTGATCAATGACTATGTTTGTTAATTGTTCACTAAGTTCTAAATGTGAAATTATGTTTGACATTTGTACAACAAACAGATTTTGTTGTTTTGAGAGTAAGGAACTTAATGCTGATGCTTCTTTTATGAATTACTCTGCAATAGGAATTCCTTCATATTTGGTAAGATCTTCTCTCAACTATTCAATCAGTGAAGTTTTTATAGATAAGTCATTTTCATGACTTATCTTAAGCATCTCTATCTCTTGATGTACTCTGAGAAGTTGTTGTTCCACTTTCTGATTTGAAATCTTTCTTTCTTCATCTAGCTGTTGTTGTAGTTCCAAGATTTGGACATCCTTTTCTTGGATCAAAATAGATACGTCTGCTGCTTTATCAATTGTTGTAGTGGTGTATGCACCAACGAATTGAGATAGCCGAGTTAAATTTTCAATCGGATTTGATGGAGTATCTTTCCATACTACTTCCATAACTTCATTTCCCAGGGGTGTTTCAATTCTCCTTATTTTCCTCTGTTTTCTCACTACAGCCTTATGAAGAGGGCTATAAAACACATCTAGTGGGGGAATATCAGTCACCTTGAGGATAATCTCATTAATCAGATCTGTAGGAATGATTTCCGTTTCTTGGGAGATTATCTCAGGAGTTTCAATGATTTGCTTTGTTGAAATTATTTGTTGCTGAGGATTCTAGAATTTTGTATTCTTCTGAGATGATGATGCCTCTAGAGTATTTGTGAGTGTATTGCTGAATGAAGTACATATTTTGTCTAATTCACTTAGATTTTGTGAATTTAATTGTTCTGCTCTGATTTCTTGAATTTCTTTAATCGTATGACTGGTAATCAAAACAACCTGTGGAATCTGGCTGAGTCTTTATTCTCTGAATTCATTGAATATCTGTATTTCTTCTGGATTTAGGTTCAATTTGACAAAATTTAGGATTTCTTCAAAAGTCCCAGCAGACTGCAAAATTTCTTCAAATCTGTCATCAGTGTGCACAATAGGTTTGAGTTTGATCGAGAAAGTGAATTTGTTAGCAACCTTTTCTGGGTCGAACTGTCTAGAGGGTAAAAAAGGGAGCTTTAACATCTCAATCTTCTGACATTCTTTGAATGCGTGATTGAAATTGCTGAGTGTAAATAAACCACATGAAATTGGAAAACTTGGCCACAAAGACTTTTTACTGTCTTTCAAAGCTTTAGTGAGTCCATTATCAACTGTTTGATAAGCGATTTCTCTTGCCATCAACTTGTATGAAACATATAATGGAAGAATATGTGGGGGATCAGAGCTTTCAAAAAATCTAATATAGGAAAATTATTCTTCAATAAAACTCCTGCCTATCATTTGAAGGTCTGTAAGGGCTTCCTTAGTGAACCTAGGGCACACTATGTCATACATAAATTGGTGTAACGGTAATACAACACCATAGCATAACCTATGAAAATGTGGTGCATAATTATGTTCCCATATCTCTTTATGACTCAAATGTATTGGGGTAGGGTCTTCAGAGGTCCATTTCCATCCCATAACTGGAAATTTGGTAGAAAAAAAGATAGCATCAAAACTGTATGCGCTCATATAGAATTGGGGAACAGATTTGGAGGAAGAAGTTTTGGTTTGGCGGTATTCATTAATTTCCTTAACTAGATTATCTGAAAGGATAGTTGCCCAATTCATTATGAGGGAATTAACAGAGGAGTCAATTAGGGGAAGCCCATTTATGGAGAACTTGGTATTATCAGGTAAACCATATAATCTAGATAACATTGTTGCTACAAAGTTGTAAGGGTTTGCTAATGACACGATAGGATACATACCGGTTTTCTCATATTTGAATTTGTTGTCTAATTTACTCCAACCTTGAATTTCCTTGAACAGGTCTTAGTTCTTATCAGCAAACTTTGCAACAAACTGACTGTTGTAGGTATCTTGCGGGTTGGGCGGCTTATACATGATCTTCAGATCTTCAGGCTGAAAGAACCTAGAATCTCATCCTTTCAGGTTCTTAACTGTTTGTCTTTGATCATTGATTTATCAAGCACCCATCTAATCATGTTGGTATATGGAAGAAGAGTAGCTCTCACTGCTATCCTATGGATGAAAGAACATGCAATATCTTTGAATTGCGATTCTGAAGGTGTTGCATCAACAACAATCGCCACAAATTCCACTACTTCTGGCTCTTCGTCTTCAAGTTTAGTGTAAATAAATTTCCATTTAGTAGCTCCCCCATCAGTAGTGGAGACAGTATCAGAGACTATAGGTGCCATTCCTGTTTGTTCAAATTCTGTAGTAATCTGTTTGTCGTGCTTCTGAATAACTTTGCAGATGGACATATCTTTGAAAGGAAATCCCTATTAAAGACAGAGTAAATGATCAAATGATGGAAGATATATTTGAAATGATCTGTTTTGAAAGGAAAAATCCGTAAAACAACTATATCATTAATTAATCATGATGCATCCATAAATATTTCCATTGGGATGATAAAACATAATAATACCTTCTGACATGATTTATTTTGTGTAAAAAAAAACTCTATTAAAACCTGTCAAATCAATCGCATCGTGTCATTTGAACCTGTCTTAGTAATGTGTATTGCCTTTTGTTTATCTGATATGCGATTTTACGAAATCGTAATATCGCAATATCGGAGTTTTGTTAAGGGTTGCTTAAAGTTTGGCAATGTAAATCTGCGATATGCAATTTTTTATGTCGCTTGCGAAATTTCACGTCGGCAATCATAAAATCAGGATTTCGTTGATTTATTAATTTAACTTAAGAAAAGATATGTGCGAAATTACGATTTGCGATAGAGATGTTTGTATTTAAAAACTTTGATTTTTTTTTTTGGAGTTTGATTTTTATCAAAAGACAAAAATACTTTCATAAAAAGGGTCCCTATTTTTATTTATCAAAAGGTCTTAATAATCAATTAAAAATAAAAATGGGGGGGGGGGGGGGTGGTGGTTGTTGCATAGCACAAAAAATGGCGATTCACTTGGGAGAACCAGATATCTCTGATTGGCTTATTTTGACATTTCTAAACTTTCAAAATAAGGAAAAGATATAAGGATAAAAATAATATGATCCATGAATTAAACAATATTTTGTTTTTCTTCAGAATATAATCTATTTACCTATCTCATTTCTTCTAAATTATCTCCTTCAGTAATAATATATAGGTACCTATATCAGTCAGTACTTAGATTTAAAAAGATAAAGTAGGTTTTTTTCTAAAATTGGTTTCATAGATTTTTACTCATTTATCACAAATAGAGCCACTGTTGCCAGCAGGCATTTATAGCCTCAACAGGGTTATATTTTAACCAATAATGATCCCATCCAAATTTGATTTCTTATTTTAAAAATATAATTATGACATATCATTAACTTTCTTTTTCTTGATACATTTTCAAAATCATTTTCTAGGTTTGGTAGCCTAATAATGACAGTGTCATTCACTGATAGTAATTTAGACTGAACAAGCTGGCTCGTGATGAGACCCCTTGTCTATTGATTTTTTATAATCATATAGCTATTACCCTGTTATAGTATGCAATTTTGGTAATATCAGTCTACATTATTTCTCTATGATCATGATAAACAAGCTCGTTATTGATTTTTTATAATCATATACCTATTACCCTGTTATAGTATGAAATTTTGGTAATATCAGTCTACATTATTTCTCTATGATCATGATAAACAAGCTCATGATGAGACTTATTTTCTTTTGAATTTTTTCATTGTATATATTTCTTTTTATTTTATTTTTTTTATATTTCTAAAGAAGAAATTTTATCAGATGGGATGAATCATTAGCTCGTTTAAGAGTTATGGATGATAATTGTAGAGTTGGTAGATACCTTTTTGTAGAGAATCCTTGCTAAGTTAAAAATTTACTTTTCTGACTGATATATAATAACTATATTTTATGATATCTAGAGTCCTTTTCAGAAAGAAAATGCCTTCAGTAGTTTCAATTTATCTAAAAAAAATAAAGTTTATTCATTTCTCATAATTATATTCATCTTTCTCTTTACTTATCTATAGAAGCGAAAGATCAAAATAATTTATCAGGAATTTTGAAAATTTGAATGAACCAATGATGATACTATTTTACAACTTTTATTTTCCTAAAGAAAAAATAAAATTTTAAAAGCGTGATTTTCTAAGAGAAGTATTTTTTGAGAATTTGACCATTTACAGGCAAGGAATCTTTTCTGCCTGATAAGTCTTATAGTAAAAAGGTAGATAAGCCTATTTTTTCGATGATTTGAAATGTACCAAGCCATAATCTTTGGAATTTGGTATGCTTAACTTTTTCCTCATGTTCCTTATCCCATTTTAAAATAAGATCGCCTATTTCAAAAAAATTTGAACTAGTGGATGATGTGTCAAATGAGGTTTTCACTATTTGTTGATGATGAACATGTATAGCTTTAGCTTTTTCTCTTTGTTCTTCCATTTTAAGAATTTGATCTTGTCTAAGTTGAAGGGAAGATGAAATATTTTCATCAATAAATTGTACTAAAGTCAATGATGGTATTGTTACGTTTGTAGGTAAAACTGCTTCTTTCCCATAAACTAACATAAATGGAGAAGTACCTATTGATGCTTTCTAGGTGATTCTATCTACCCAAAGAGAAAATAATAGTGCTTTGTGCCAATTTTTATGATTTTGTTCTACAGTTCGTTTGATGATCCTTATGAGGTTTTTATTTGTAGATTCAGCTAATCCATTACCTTGTGGATAATAATTGGTTGAGTATTTTAATTTAAAACCTCTTTTCAAAGCGGATTCTATCATGGCATTTCCAGAAAAGTAAGATGCATTATCAAATATCAAAGTTGATTGGAGACTGAACCTAGTGATTATGAACTGATCAATAAAATATGTAATACTTTGTGTATTAACCACCTTTAATGGGATAGCTTCTACACATTTTGTGAAATAATCTATCGCAGTTAGAATATACCTTCGCTGTTTTGAAGAGTTAAGAGTTATTTCACCTATAATATCTAAGCCCCATTGTTCAAATGGTTGTTGGATTTTTACTGGCTGTAATGGAAATGCTGCTTTTCTCTCTCTTCCTACTGCAATTTGACATACTTTGCATTTTCTTGCATATTCATGTGCATATTTAAATAGATTTGGCCAATAATAGCCAACGTGCAATATTTTATGAGCTGTGGTGTCTCCTCCGAAATGACCTCCAGCTGGTCCATCGTGTAATTCCTGCATTACTTTTTCAGCTTCAGTTTTTTCTAAACAGCTTAATAATACATAATCATAATTCCTTCTAAATAACACATTGTCTATGAGTTGATATTGATTTTCTTTAAGTCTCAGAGCACTCTTTGTTGTGTAATTGAGATATAATGGAGCATATCCATTTTTTAAGAAAAATTTTGGATCAGCATACTGTGACTGAGAATCGTTTAGGCTTACCTTGGACAATTGTATTTCATTTGATTGATCTTCTTCTATTGATTTATGAGAAGATCCAATTAACATCCTGCAAAGACCTTTTCCTTTAACAATTTTAGCAGGGTGTATCTCTACATCATATTCTTGAAGTGCGGTAACCCAATTTTCTCTCTTCTCTCCCACTTCTTGTTGGATTAATAATTTCCTTACTGCTGAGTAAGGTACTATTATTTTAGTATGTGTCTTTAGGATAAAGGGTTTAAAATGTTTCAAAGCTTTAAATATAGCATAAGCTTGTTTCTCCACAGCTGAATAATTCAACTCAGCACCTTGTAGATTGGAACTAAAAAACGCAATTGGTGCTTCAATGTTTTGATTATTTAACTGTGTTAGAACTACTACGTATGATGTATCGGAAGAAAATGTGTATAATATAAATGATTTAAGAAAATCAGGAGTTGTTAAAGAGGGGGATTCTATGATGGTTTTCTTAATCAACTCAAAATAATTTCTCTCTTCTTTTCCCCATTTGAAGATTGAATTTTTCTTGATCATTGATTACAGGGGTAAAATGATTTGGGAAAAATTGGGAACAAATCTTTTTACAAAATTAATTTGCCCTAAAAATGATTGCATTGTTTTTTTATTATGTGGTAAAGGGATTTTTTCAATTTCCTGAATTCTATCAGGGTCAATGTGGATTCTATTTTTGGAAAAAATGAACCCTAATAATTTACCTTCTGATAAGGCGAAATAACATTTTTTTGGATTCAAGGAAACACCAAAATTTCTACATATTTCAAAAATGTGTTTTAGGTGATTAACATGATTGCTTCTATGCTTAGAGTAAACAATGATGTCATCTAAGTATATAATAGCTGAGCTATTGATTAATCCTCTGAAAGCTATATTCATAACATGTTGAAATGTAGCAACAACATTAATCAACCCAAAGGGAATTTTTTGATATGCGTATGTTCCCCATTTTGTCCTGAATGTTGTATTTAATCTATCATCTGGATGTACCATAATATGATTATATCCTAAAAATCCATCAAGGAAAGACATCAATTCAGATCCTGCAACTGCCTGTAATATCTATTCCATAGTAGGTAAGGGAAAATGATCTTTTTGGCAAGATTTATTCAAATTTCTAAAGTATATGAAAATACTAATGTCTCCATTCTTCTTCCTAACTGGAACCATGTTTGACACCCATTTCGAATGCCTAACAGGAAAAATGACTTTGGCTTTGAGCATTTTATTTAACTCAGATTTAATTTGATTTTCTAAATTTGGGGGAATTTTTCTAAGTTTTTGTTGAACAGGCTTATCATCTGAGGTCATAGGTATGGTGTGCTGAATTATGGAAGTATCATATGTTTTAAGATCTGAATAATCCCATGCAAAGATATATTTATATGTTTTCAATAACTTAATGAATGGCATCCTTTCTTCAGTTCTAATCCAAGACCTAAGTTGATATTCTGAGGTTTTTCTAATGTACCAAGATTAATCAATTCAAATTTTAAAGTAGAACTCTGTGTTTTTGAATTGGTAGTCTTCTTAAACCTATCTTTCAAATCATAGAGATCTTCCATTTTGACTACGTATTTAGGAATTGGATTTGAATTTTGTTTATCTTCAATCTGTGAATCATGTTCATGTTCATCTATAATTTGACCTTCATAAGCTCTGTATGATGTAAGAAAGTCTAGTATATTTGCATCATTGTTAAATACTCTCCAGCTTGTTATATTGTCAGGAATGGAGGGCCTAAAAATTAGCTCAATTGAAAATCTATCTGGGCTAAATTCTTCAAATGGTATAAGTCTAGATGCTACATTAGCAATTAAATCAGCACTTGCATTTTGTAATCTAGGAATTGTGGAGATATTAAATGCAGTAAAATGGGAAGTAAGATTCTGAGCTAAAGTTTGATAATGTTTTAAATGTCCAAAAATACAATGAATTTTATTTTTGACTTGTCTAACAATTATTTTATAGTCTCCATATACTTGCAAATATTTAGCATTCAATCCAATAGCTTTATATAGGCCTTATATCAATGCTTCATATTCGGTGGTATTATTAGTGCATTGAAATTCAAGTCTACAAGCTAGCATTGTTTTCTCTCCTTGTGGATAATTAAAATGCAACATGCTCCTGCACCATATTCTGATTTTGAACCATCAAAGTATAGAGTCCAAAATAAATATTGTTTCGGAATCTTATCACTGAGATTAACACATCTAGAAGTATCTGTTTGAGAAAAATTTTCAATTTGAGAAATATCAGTGTTTATTGGAAAAGGTAAAACCTGAGCATTGAATGATCCTAGAAATGATTCAGCTGAATAAGCTCCTATAATGTTATTAGTCAAAGATACAGCTTCTTTTGTTCCTTCTAGTTCAGTAACTGTATGTTTCATTAATTTCTCACGTTCAATTCTTATTTGATTTGGTTTACCATTATATGGTAACCACATGTGTGACCAATCAGTAGCAAAATATCCATGTAACTTTTCAGACCAATCTCTGCTTAAAATAAGACCATAAAATTCAGGAATGTCTGCAACCAAAATATCAATTACTTGTAGTACCTTTGGATTGGATGATAATCTAATGGATACTGACAACATTTCTCCAATGACTTCTCAGTTTGTTCTATCCAAATTAACTATATGTACAAAAGATTTTTGAGGAGTGATGTTCAACTTTGTACATATTTCTCTTGGCATAATGTTTGAAGAAGCTCCTGAATCAACAAGACAATTACGAAAATTTTTGTTAAAAATGTCATAAGTCAAAAGTAAAGGAGGAGTGTGTGAAATAGATCTATCACCAATTAAAACTGGATCATTAGGATTTACCTTGTTTGCAGATGATGGAGGTTTCCCTGTATCTTTAGAAGCTTGTGCTATAACTGGTGGTTGTATAGGTTCTACAAGGATTGCCTTGAGTTCTCTAAGAAAAATTTTCTGTTGTTGTTTGAGTTTGGTCATTTCATGTAATGACATATTTGCTTTGATATTTTTCATATCTTCGACTATATTATATTCCACTGTATCTGAAACTATCCAAGTTTTAGAATTTGTATTAGGATCTGGTGGAACATAATCTGTCTGAACTGTTTTAGATTTTTTGACAGCTGTTTTCTCCTTGGTGGGGAGAGTTTTCTGTTTTTTATTTGATGTAGTTGAATCAGAAGAAGTTTTACTTCTTGTAGATACAGGCATAGCTTCTCTTTGTTCTTCTAAAGGGAGAATGAAATCCCATAACCCATTCAGTTCAAATTCTTCCTCAGACTCTGATTCTCGTTCAAATGGCGAGGGATCTTCAGTATCTTGATCAGATTCAGCATTTGAGATCACATTTGGAGGCTGAGATGTTGAAGAAGTGTTTTTCTTAAATGGATGAAATGATTTCTTAGGAGCTGAAGTTTCAGCAACTTGTTTCTTTATTTCAATCATATCATTTGACATAATCTTTAATACTTTTTGAAGACCTTCAAGATCAAATGGATCTTTCGAGACTTTCTTTTTGGAATCTTGACTAAATGTCACTTTTTTGGATTTCCTGTCTTCTATCTCTAAACGTTTTTCTAATGCTAAAATTCGTTTCTCTACAGCAAGAGATTCTTTCATGTTATCTAAAAGGGTAGCTTTACCAGCTATATCTACAAAAATAGCTATATGAGAAGGTAAAGAAGAAATATACCACTCTATTTGTACATTGACAGCAGGTTTGGAAGTAGTTGGAATTTTGTTTAATAACTTGTTAAATCTGGAGTTGAAATCTTTTATCCTTTCCCCTGAATTTGTTTTAAGATTGGAAAGAGCGTTAATAAAGGATGAAATAGTTCTATCATCTCCAAATTTTGCAAGGAAAACTTATTCGAAAGTTTCCCAATCAGTGATAGATCCTGCTGGAAGTGAAAAATACCAGGATCCTCCAGATCCTTGTAAAGTATAGGGAAAAAATCTAACTACAATATCTTCATGAGAATCTCCATTAAGATTCATGGCCAACATAAAATTATTGATGTGTTCTTCACTAGGAAGACCATCATCAGGATTATATTTAGGTAACCATTTTTCTAGATGATATGGAAGAGGATTTGGATTTGCTGTTAATATAGCACCAGGATTTGTCCAAGGTTGAGTGGCCATAGTTGGATTAGAATTTTGTAAAGATACTGAACTAGATCCAGAAGTAGGGGGAATGAATGAAGAACTTACAACTGGAACAGTACTGATTTTTTGAGTAGAGGAAATGGAAGACTGAGAATATGGAGATTGAATAAGAGGATGTGAAGAAGTAAATGAAGGGAAATTTGATGTGACTTCACTTGTATTTGACTTAGATCTAGATATAGGAACTTTTTTGCAAAATTATTCAATTGGAAATTCAAAAGGTGGAATTCCAAGTTTCTCACTTCTAGATCTAGTTAATATACCAGTTTCTCTAAATAGAGAAGTAACACTTTCCTCATAAGCTTCTGGGTTAACAGGATTTTCAGCAGAAATAGATATTCCTTCTAATTTCTGAATTAAAGACAGAACTTCAGGAGATTTAGGAGTGGATTCTGAAGCAGATGGTTGACGTAATATTTGCAGAGATGAGGGGGAAGTTTCTACAATTTCCGATTTTTGAGTTGATGATTTAGAATCTGATCGGGAAGTTGTAGGATGCTTTTGGGGAGATCGACTCTTATGAGGGCTTCTATTTTAAGGTTTAGATTTATGTTCCATTCATATTTGGCCCTCCTTCTAGTGCCAAAAATGTTGAGGCCTCAGAAATCTGTGGCAACAACAAGGGGGATAACCACCCGGTCCAACCCTTAAGATAGTTCCTTTTCCGTTTGGGATAGTGGCTCCGACTGGATATAATGGGACCAGTTTCCCAGAGTTGGGTTTTTTGTTTTATTTTTTGGGTTTCTCTCAAGGGATTAACATGAAGAATTCCTAAAAACTAAAAAAAAAATATTCTAACATGCAAAAACTTGAAATTAAAACTAATTTAATCTAACCCAGGATAATATTATTTTGATGCGATCTAAAATTATATCAATTCAATCCGTGATGATTAAGATCATCACAGATTTAATAGAATTATTACTTTGTAAAATAATTTTTTGCAAAACAATTTAATCAAAATAAAGTGAGAAACATATCGCATATATTTGATGATCATACACAAAAATAAATCAATTCCTATCTTTATATCATAAAATAGTGCACTGATATTTCAGAAAAAAACAATTGATTTCATATATCATTCATGAAAGTTGGATTCATCACTAATATTCAAAACAGAATTAGCAAACATGATAATAGTACCAGATGTGTACCATCCTGTTAATCTGATCAATGATAGTAGGCCACATTCAACTCATACATCAGTAAGTCTTTCAAAGAATACATAAGTGCGTCAACAATGATCAACCAAATGATATGTAACTGAAATGGACATGTTCCATTATTTCATCAAGACATCCACAAACTTACTTACAATTAAGCATTCTTTGCGATTGTTCTCAATAAAATTCTGGACCCTTCTCTAAATGCATGAGAAGGGTTTAAATACTATGCTAATTATCTATAAAAAGTTTATACAAAATATCTTATGAGGTGGTTTCAAACAACCTTTCTCATCTTTAGTATCTATTCACTAAAAATTGAAAACAAACTAACTAATAATCATGCTGGATGATAAGTTACTACCAGTTGTGCTTCTTTTCTCACAAATGTCGGACATCAGTTGAACTTGTGAGGTTTTCCGAATTATATTTTCATTTGTGCAGCAAATATAGCGTCCAGTAGAAGCAGCTGTATTCTCTGTATGGAGTTCAGAAAGCAGTTCAGTGTCATGATCTGATTGTGTGGTTTGACCAATAGCTGCCAGAATGCTTCCCAATTAGTTTTCTTTAGTTGTAGAAGTGTTTCTTCCCTGAGTTGACCAGCTTCTTTCCAACTTTGTTCTAAATCTTTGATATCATGAAGAGATTTGAGATTTCTTTCTCTGATGAGCCCGGAAGTATGTAATATATGGTTAATTATTTTAACCATATTCTTTGATATACTTGCTGCTCTAGCTATTACTAATTCTGCTTATTTCACTCGTACATCCTAGTCTGTAAAAAGAATATCTTTGAAAGTTTCCTTGATCTTTGGGAGATCTGACTTCTTCCCTTCTTCTGTATCCTGCCATTCAATATAATTAGAAATTTTGACATTGAGTTCATTGAACTCAATCCTTTAATCAATGATTGTGTTTGTTAATTGTTCACTAAGTTCTAAATGTGGAATTATGTTTGACATTTGTACAACAAACATATTTTGTTGTTTTGAGAGTAAGGCACTTAATGTTGATGCTTCTTTTATGAATTCCTCTGCAGTAGGAATTCCTTCATATTTGGTAAGATCTTCTCTCAACTGTTCAATCAGTAATTTTTTGCTAGATAAGCCATTTTCATGACTTATCTTAAGCATCTCTATCTCTTGTTGTACTCTGAGAAGTTGATGTTCCACTTTCTGATTTGAACTCTTTCTTTCTTCATCTAGCTGCTTTGTAGTTCCATGATTTTGACCTCTTTTTCTTGGATCAAAATAGATACTTCTGCTGATTTATCAATTTTTGCAGTGGTGTATGCACTCGTGAAATGAGAGAGTCAAGTTAAATTTTCAATCATTTTTGATGGAGTATCTTTCCATACTACTTCCATAACTTAATTCCCCGAGGGTGTTTCAATTCTCCTTCTTTTCCTCTATTTTCTCACTACAACCTTATGAAGAGGGCTATAGAACACATCTAGTGGGGGAATATCAGTCACCTTGAGGATAATCTCATCAGTCGGATCTGTAGTAATGATTTTTGTTTCTTGGGAGATTATCTCAGGAGTTTCAATGATTTGCTTTGTTGAAACTATTTGTTGCTGAGGAGTCTGGAATTTTGTATTCTTCTGAGATGATGATGCCTTTGGAGTATTTGTGAGTGTATTGCTGAATGAAGTACAGATTTTTCTAATTCACTTTGATTTTGTGAATTTAATTGTTCTGCTCTGATTTCTTGAATTGCTTTAATCATATGACTGGTAATCAAAGCATCTTGTGGAATCTATTTGAGTATCTTTTCTATGAATTCATTGAATCTCTGTATTTCTTCTGGATTTAGGTTCAATTTGACAAAAATTAGAATTTCTTCAAAAGTCCCGGCAGACTGCAAAATATCTTAAAATCTATCATCAGTGTGCACAATAGGTTTGAATTTGAGTGACAAAGTGAATTTTTTAGCAACCTTTTCTCGGTCAAACTGTCTGGAGGGTAAAATGGGGAGCTTTAACAACTCAATCTTTTGACATTCTTTCAATGCGTGATTGAAATTGCTGAGTGTAAATGAATCACATGAAATTGGAAAACTTGGCCACAAAGACTTTTTACTATCTTTCAAAGCTTTAGTGAGTCCATTACCAATTGTTTGATAAGCGATTTCTCTTGCCATCAACTTGTCTAAAACATATACTGGAAGAATATGCGGGGGAACATAGTTTCCAAAAGCTCTAATATAGGAAAATGATTCTTCAATAAAACTCCTGCCTATCATTTGAAGGTCTGTAAGGGCTTCCTTAGTGAACCTAGGGCTCACTATGTCATACATAAATTGGTGTAACGGTAATACAACACCATAGCACAACCTATGAAAATGTGGTGCATAATTATGTTCCCATATCTCTTTATGACTCAAATGTATCAGGGTAGGGTCTTCAGAGGTTCATTTCCATCCCATAACTGGAAAGTTGGTAGAAAAAAAAAATAGCATAAAAAATGTACACACTCATATAGAATTGGGGAACAGATTTGGAGGAAGAAGTACTGGTTTGGCGGTATTCATTAATGTCCTTAACTATATTATCTAAAAGGATAGTCGCCCAATTCATTATGAGGGAATTAACAGAGGAGTCAATTAGGGGAAGCCAATTTATGGAGAACTTGGTATTATCAGGTAAACCATATAATCTGGATAATATTGTTGCTGCAAAGTTGTAAGGGTTTGCTAATGACATGATAGGATACATACCGATTTTCTCATATTTTTTTACTCCAACCTTGAATTGCCTTGAATGGGTCTTGTTTCTTCTCAACGAACTTTGCAACAAATTGACTGTTGTAGGTATCTTGTAGGTAAATTTTCAACAAACTGACATGATCTTCAGATCTTCAGGTCTGAAAGAACCTAGAATCTCATCCTTGTAGGTTCTTAATGGTCTGTCTTTGATCACTGATTTATCAAGCACCCATCTAATCATGTCGGTATATGGAATAAGAGTAGCTATCACTACTATCCTATGGAGGAAGGAACATGCAATATCTTTGAATTGCAAGTCTGAAGGTGTTGCATCATCGGCAGTCGCCGTGACTTCCACTACTTCTGGATCTTCGTCTTCAAGTATAGTATAAATAACTTGCCATTTAGTAGCTCCCCCATCAGCAGTGCAGACAATATCAGAGACTATAGGTGCCATTCATGTTTGTTCGAATTTTACAATAATGTTTGTCGTGCTTCTGAATAACTTTGCAGATGGACATGTCTTTGAAATGAAATCCCTATTAAAGACAGAGTAAATGATCAAATGATGGAAGATCTATTTGAAATGATTTGTTTTGAAAGGAAAAATCTATAAAAAAGCTATATCATTAATTAATCATGACACATCCATAATTGTTTACATTGGGATGATAAAACATAATTAATACCTTCTGACATGATTTATTTTGCGTAAAAAAAAATCTATTAAAACCTGTCAAATCAGTGGCATCACTTCCTTTGAACCTGTCTTAGTAATGTGTATTGCCTTTTGTTTATACGATATGAAATTTTGCGAAATCGCAATATCACAATATCGCATTATCGTAGTATCGTAGTATTAGAGTTTTGTTAAGGGTTGCTTAAAGTTTGACAGTGTAAATCTGTGATATGCGATTTTCTATGTCGCTTGCGAAATTTCACATCGGAAATCGTAAAATCAGGATTTCACTGATTTAATGTTTTAACTTAAGAAAATATTTGTGAGGAATTGCGATTTGCGATAGAGATGTTTGTATTTAAAAACTTTGATGGTTTTTTTTGGAGTTTGACTTTGATCAAAAGACAAAAATACTTTCATAAAAAGGGTCCCTATTTTTATTTATCAAAAGGTCTTAATAATCAGTTAAAAATAAAAATCAAAACAATACTTCATCATGATTTCAAGGATCTAACATAACTATCAACGAGAGTTGAAGTGCCTTGAATCCTTGATAGGTCCCAAAACCATTAAGTGTTAAATAATCACATTTTGAAGGATGATTCAAAACATAAACTGCATGTGGATAACTATTATCAGTTATTTCAAGAAGATCACTATTGTTGAGATGGTAGCCATCTACATCACTAGTTTAAGCATATTTTTCAACTGCAAAAAACAATTTACTCAAGCCATAAGATTCTTTTTATCACATATAAGGATGTATAGATCAGATAAATTTCATGAGAAACCTGAACCAAAGAATTATCCTGATATATGTTTGATGATTTCATTGTTTTATTATTCATCATATGTGGCCTTACACCTTGTTTCAATTCAAAATTTAGCTCATCATATTATGAATTTGAAGATCATGGTATATTTTCATCGCAAGTTAATTCATTACAAACATTTGGAAAAAAGGACCAGTGATCAGAAGAAGAAGTGTCCATTAAAGAATCTTCTTTGACCAGATCAGATTCTAAATTTAAACCTTTCAAATTGAAACCTTCTTGAAAAATCAATAAATCGGTCGATCTACCTAGGCATCCATCACCATGTACATTAGTGAGATTATTGTTATCGAGATGATGGTTTCCTAAGGCTTTATATTAATTAAACATCTTGATTCCATTTGACTAATTGCCAAGATTACCATATTCTAAATCAACCAAGAATGAAGGAACATCATCTTGACATTGAGGAATTTGAAATAGGTGAGATAGACCAAAATTATCTTCACCCTTCTACTCCTCTACCTGTGGAATGTGACTACCTTGTACCTATTCAAAACTTGGAATAGGAAATTGAGAATTGAGAGTATCTAAAGGACTTGTTGGTCAAGCGGATTGATTAAACTAATCAATATATTAAGGGCCATGAAATGTAGATGATAGAGGATGACAGGTACCCCTTGAAGAAACCATACTTTCAATGGAATCAGATTCAATATTTCGGTTATCTTTAGGAATCAAAGGATCAATATTCACTTTAGGATTCATGGATTTATTAAAATGTTTTTTTTTTTCAAATAAGATCCGGACCATGGGAAGCAAAAGAAGGTGGAAGAGGAGGATGAACAATTTGATTTTTAGATTTCCCAACTTCAAAAACAACACCAGATACTACCTTGTTGGGAAATGAAAAGGGAGGAAGAAAAGGGACAAAAGGCACAGTAGGTTCCTCCTTTGAGATTAGAGGTGTCTCATGATCAATACAATTTGGGAGAGCACAATCAACCAAGGATTCATATTGACAATGTTTCGAATAAATTTGAACAAAATGCTGAAACTTTTCCTTGAATAGATCCCAATCCACATCTTATTTAGGAAACTCATGACATAGGTGAAGAAATCTATAAGGAAAATACTCTATTTATTCATCATATTTCATCCTAAGTTTATTAATTCTCTTATACACATTTCGATAATCATACTTTTCAAAGGCTTGGTGAACCTCCTTGAAAGGTTGTTCAAATGAATGAATTGAAGTAGTTCGTAAGGTATGACACCACTACTTAACTTGACCTTCAAGAGTGAGGGTGAATAATTTACAAGAAACATATTCACAATCCACTTCATGAAAATCACAAAACTTGATAAACAGATATGTATGCTCAGCTATGGATATTTCACCCTCTCCACCAAATTTAATTGAGACAATTTGTAAAAAAGCTCTACGAGGATTGAAAGTCTAATATTTTATCCATTAGAAAAACATCCGAGATGTATGATTTGGGAATGAGCCATTTCAAAATGAAAATATTTATTACGGACTCAACAAGCTTAGCTTTTCATCTTTCCCTCCTTTTAGTCCCAATTGTTGACGGTGTTGGAAATCCATTAACCAAGGGTGTCTCCCCAGTATGAAGTCCAAACTAGACCTCACACTATTTGGGGTAGGATCCCTAATAGGGCCCAATAAGGAATGTTTCCATTATTCTTAGGAATTTTCCTTGGCTTCAATGATTAACATAAGAGACACAAGAACATGAAATAATTGTTGATTAACCTTCAAATTTGTTCATAAAATAAAAATGATGTTAAAAAAAAGGTAAAAATTCACACTCAACAAGATACATAACAAAGCCAAAAAAATAGACATAAACATAAACATACATTGCATACAATGAAATAATAGTCCCACAATCTTTCACGAGATATGCATGAAAATGTGTCTGCTCTAAGAGCTTCATATACTAAGTGAAAGTCTCGAGATACACAATTACAATGTTGCCACACTAGCCCCAATAGTGGAACATTAAGTCACCACTTTCTCCAAAGGAAAATATTCTCTCCTATGCCAAGCTAGAGAAGCCAAGGTGAAAAATCCCAAGTGCCTTCTCTTGAGTTGTGAGGGTGTATTGATAAAAAATGAGGTGACTCTACACCTCCCAAGTGTCTCTTAACATTCCCTCACGAACCTTGAGCTCCCATGTGACTTTTCGATTTCCTATGTGACCTTTGAGCTTCTACATCACTTTAGAAATTTATAGTGACTTTTCACATTCCATGTGGGACCTTTAGGACTCCACACATTTTAAATTTTCTCATTTTTTAAAATACAATAATTACATTCCACAAATGACATGGAAAAATACATTGGCTCATTTGAATTTGTAATGACACTTTGAGAAGCCATGACTTGGCAATGATGAAATAAAACTTAATTTTATTAATGAAAATATATTCTCCTTTCTACTATGATTTTTACTTCTTCATGATGGATATTTGCTTGTTCCTGATATTCTCCCTCCAAAGGGTCTAGATGAGTGTCGAAACCTTCCAAGTCAGCATCAGTTTCCATGTCTTTGTCTTGGTCTAATATTCCTTCATGTCCTTCAATATGGTTCTTGCTAGTGCTTATTCTCCATGAGCAATCTCTTGTATCCTCTCCTTGATGACTTACCTTGAGGATCACCTTTCCATGTTGAAACGATATCACCTGCAGATGGAGTCCACTCATGAAAATCAAACATTAGTCTGGAAACCACCTATTCTACATTTTCTTACTCATGGAAGATGTTAACTGTGATGAGGCAATGGGTGAGGGTTCTAAAAGAAAAAAGGTAAGGATTACGCAGTTGAAGACTATAGGGACCTAATGATGACCACAATGTCCTCTATAATTGTGCAATGCGCAATTAAGAAAGGCTTATTAAGGTTCTGCACAGTGGGGAAGTCCAGAAGACAAGGTGATGATCTTGATGATTGAGGATGTGTAGTGCACAATTATCAAGGAAGAGGAAGCAAAGATTACGTAGTTGAGCATCACAAGGATTGAGGTATGACCTAACTGTCCACTAGAACTATGCAATGTGCACTATGAGGTAATATGGGACAAGGTACTATGCAATGTGTTTGGGTCCTATAATTTCTATAGGGTCACTTGATCATAACTAATGATTATTATATTTGAGATGTTGTAAATAATATTTCATCCTACAAATTATTTCCAAAAAGGTTTAAAAGGGTGATTTTACATTATTAGGGCTCTCATCAAAGGCTTTTATCCTAATTTTAAGAAGCATGATAAGATTTGCGCCCTTATTTAAATTTTAGAAGGCAAATGATTTTTAGCCTAAGTATTGAAACTATGTTAAAATGTTGGAAAACGAAAAAAGGCATTTGTCGTATATTTTTAAACCATACACTCCAAATGATGACTAGATCCACTCGTCATCAGATCAACGATCGACAAGGATTTTCGGCCCCCTTGCCCATCATAACTTTATTGGTGGAGGGGGGGTCCAAAAAGGTGGTTTCACTCACCTTGGCCCCACCTTACGTGTCACCTTCACGTTATTTCACACCCCCCCCCATCTCAATACCATATACCAATCCTACCCCCCTCTAAAAGCAGTTTTCACTTCTCTCGCCATAATTTGCACTCTCAATTATGTCAACCTCCACTCCCCTACTGCCACATATCTCCTCCCACCTGATTCTAATCCCACTTACCGTTCCATTCTCGCACCTTCCTTTCATGCTCACACATCAACTATTTATACCAACCATGTCCTCCACATCATTTCTCACTCTCATGTCACCTCCTGCCTCCACGTCATATGTTTGTTTCATGGTCAGTTAAAACTATGTTTTTTCCCTATACAAGACAGTAATTTTAAATATTTTTTACGGACAACTGAGAATGAATTTTCAAAAAATAAAAGTGGTTTTTTTTTATAACATCCTCATATACAAAAATTTTCTGTTATGTTATGATTTGGGAGATTTGGACGAATCTTTGCAGACATACTTTCCTCATTTTTCTGGTTTTTAGCCAGTGTTTTCAAAAACGGTTCCCGTGCAAGTGGAAATTTATTTTCAAAAACTAAAATAGTTTTTTGTTTCTAACATCCTTATTTACAAAAAAATCTATCATTTTTTACGCATACATTATGGATTGGGAAATTTGAAAGAATATTTGAAGACACATTTTCCAGAAAATTCTTGCTTAGTCATCTTTTTTCTGAACAGATTATGGTCAATTAGAGATGAATCTTGAGAACTTGGAGGAGTTTTATGTTCCTAAGATACAAAATTAAAATAACCTACTTCATATTTCACACAGGTATTACAGAATGAGAGATACATTCACATGTTCACAACCTATTTTTCTGACTGTGGAAAGTCTTGTTTTAGACATCTTTTTGCAGAGAATATTGTGAACAACTAGAGCAGAATTTTGGGCAACTGAGAGAGGGTTATCTCAAAAACATCTTCATATACAATAACCTCTTTCTCTTTTTACACATCTCTCTTGGATTGATATATTAAAAGGGATAACAGAACCCTATTTTTCATAATTTCGGGAGGAAAAAGCTCAGAGATAGTTAGTGACTTGGAGGCCACCTCATCAAAAAAGAGTTGCTATCAAATTCAAATTTCTCTTATTTGTTACCAGAAATCCAAAAATATAGTGCCAATTAGATTCATTAGTTTTGAATGTACTATATTTCAATTCTATTTTTGTAATACAATTTTATGATATTTGGTGAAGAATTTGTATAAATACTTCATCATTTGAAATAATGGAGGTTGGGATTTGTAATGAGAAAGGCTACCATTCACTGTAAAGTTGTTCACTGAGTTCAAGTGACCTTTTGCAATAATACAATACAAGTTGTTTCAGGATTCATGTGCCATATCTATGTGGTGAAGTGCTTCTCACTATCTATGTGTTATTCCTTTGTTTCCATTACTGTATTTTCTTAAAATCTTAATTACCTTACAGAAATGGTAATGAACAATATTTGTTGAAATATACACCTTGATTCTAGATGTAAGTAATTTTAATGTTTTCTTCTAATGTTGAGTTAATGAATTCTTAATTTCTCTTTAGCATTAACTGAATTTGGATTTTTATTTTGTTCCATGTCGTTTTAAATCTAAAAGATCCGGTAGTATGTCTACCTTGCCCTGTTGCACTTAAGCTTGATTATTTATTCATTTGATCATGATAATATCTTCTGACTCCATGGCCTTCCCTTGTTGTTCCAACCAAACCAATTCAAACACCAAACTTTGAGCCCATTAACTAGCCTAAAATTTACAGAAAAAAAAGCTAAATCAGACAGAGAGATCCATCTCTAAGTTTATAAGGGCTAGATTCTAGACTTAAAAGCATTGTTGATGTTACCTATGTGATTTCTCTCACAATGTTAAAAATTACAGAGTGATAAGATAGTGGCCACCATACTGGGGACTTATATTTTATCTTCCTCAAAAACGTGTATCAAGTTCGAGATCTGATTATTGATGGTAGACAGTGATCGAACACAAGAAGGTTGAATCATTCACTTGGCAACTCCATGTTCAAAGTATCGAGAGCTTCAAAGTTTTAAGGGTGATTCCACTGTCAAAGAATCCAGGTTTTACATCATCCATGGCGACTCCACTACATGTTGATCATATTTCTTGTTGAACAATATGACAGGGTATATGGAAAACTCTATATCTGGTAAAGTTTTAAAAGAATTCAGGGATAAGTTAGCATATTTTCAAATCGAAGAAGTTTTTTCAGCAACCGTGTTTCATTGTTTGAAATCAAGAAAATTTTCTCTTGAAGGTATTTTTTTTTTCTTGAGTTGATTTTTGAAATATTTGAGAAGCATATTGAACTTTTGGATTTCAAGATCCTAAACAATTCTTGGAAAATCTTCCTTCTCCAAATCAAGAGGAGATTGTACTGCCTTTTGATTTGCAGATTGATGAGAATTATGTTTTCAAGTACAAAACTGAAACTGTAGAGTTAGAATCAGGGTTTAATCTTGAGGATAAAACTGATGAAATCATCCATGATCGACTGGTGATTGAAGGCCTGAAAGCTAACATAATAAATCATGCTTCTATTGATCATATAACAAACTACATCGAGGTTCTTTTCAGCTTAAGTGTTCAACCCTGTTTTCACTATAAGGGCCAGATCCATCAACAGTTGCCATTAGATGTTACACCTTTGATTTTGTGGAAAAATAGTCAAATTTTCCTTTTGATGATGCTAACAAGAAGTCAATTATCCAGTTGTTTCAGCAACTACTTGACTGGCTTCATTGGCATTTTTGTATTACTTGATTGAGCATGATTTTCAGCAAAAGAGGGTAGGTAGTAGTGTGCAAATAAGCTCATTGATTTGAACATTTTTCCAAGCACTATTTTGAGTTTCAATTTCAGATTGTATTTCAGATTTCAGTTCAGTATGTTTCATATTTTAGTTTGCAGAAAGGTTTTGATTTAAGTTTGAGATTTTCAGTCACATACTTTTTATGATAGGGCATGTTGCAGGCTTGGGATCAGCCCAATGGATCATGCTACTAGCCTACAGTGTTCTTGGCACCTCACAGGGAGATTTCCATCCCTAGCTAGAGCCTATGTTAGGGTCCTATAATTTTTAAAGGTTCACTTGATTATAACTAATTATTATTATATTTGAGATGTTGTAAATAATATTTCATCCTACAAATTATTTCCAAAAAGGGTTCAAAGGGTGGTTTTACATTATTGGGACTCTCATCATAAGTTTAGGCTCATAAAAGGCTTTTATTCTAACTTTAAGAAGCATGGTAATATTTGCGCCCTCATCCAAAGTTTAGAAGGCAAATGATTTTTAGCCTAAGTATTGAACCTATGTTAAAATGTTGGCAAACGACAAAAGGTGTTTGTCGTATATTGTTAAACCATACGCTCCAACCGACGACCCAATCCACTCCTCATCAGATCAACGACCGACAAGGATTTTTGGCTCACTTTGTCCATCCTAGATTTATCGGCGGAGGAGGGCTCCGAAAAGGTGGTTTCACTCACCCCGACCCCACCTTACGTGTCACCTTCACATTATTTCGCACCCCCCTCCTAATAAAATATACCACTCCTACCCCCCTCCTAAAGTGATTTTTGTCGCTCTCTCCATAATCCATACTCTTGGTTATTTCAACCTACACTCCCCTACTGCCACGTATCTCCTCTTGCCTGATCCCGCTCCCGCTTACCGTTCCATTATTGCGCCTACTTTTGCACTCACACATCAACTATTTCTGCCAACCATGTGCATCCACATAATTTCTCACCTCCATGTCATCTCTTGCCTCCACGTCATATGTTCGTTTCGTGGTCATTTAAAACTATGTTTTTTCCCTATACAACATAGTAATTTTAAACGTGGTTTACAAACAACTGAGAATGAATTTTAAACATGGTTTAAAAAAACTTAGAATGAATTTTAAAAACCTAAAATAGGTTTTTGTTGGAAACATCCTCATATAAAAAAACCTCTCTCATTTTTCTAAAATCTGTTATGGTTTGGGAGATTTAGATGAATCTTTGGATACATACTTTCCTAAATTTTCAAGTTTTTAGTCAGTGTTTTCAAAAATGGTTCCCACGCAGGTGGAAATTAAATTTTCAAAAAATAAAATATTTTTTTGTTTCTACCATCCTTATTTACAAAAACCTCTCTCCCTTTTTACACAAAAATTATGGTTTGGGATATTTGAAATAATCTTTGAAGGAACATTTTCCAGGATTTTCCTATTTATTCATTTTTTTTCGAACAAATTGTGGCCAATCAAAGATGAATCTTGGGAAACTGGAGGAGGTTTGTCTTCCTAAGATTCCACATTACAATAAAATACTTAAGAGTTCACATAGGTATTACAGAATGAGAGATACATTCACATCTTCACAACCTATTTTTCTGACTGTGCAAAGTCTTGTTTTAGACATATTTTTGCAGAGAATATTGTCAACAACTGGAGCATAATTTTTGGAAACTTAGAGAAGTGTATCTCAAAAAAATATTCATCTAAAATAACATTTTTCACTTTTTACACAACTATCTCAGATTGAGATATTCAAAGAGATAACAAAACCCTATTTTTCAGAATTTTGGGAGGAAAAAGCTAAAAGACAGTTAGTGACTTGGAGGCCACCTCATCAAAAAAGATTTGCTATCAAATTCGAATTGATCTTCTTTGTCACCAACAATCCAAAAATATAGTTCCAAGTATATTAATTAGTTTTGAATGTCCTATATTTCAGTTCTATTTGTGTAATACAATTTTAAGATATTTGGTGAAGAATTTGTATAAATACTTCATCATTTGAAGTAAGAGAGATTGGGATTTGTAGTGAGAAAGGATACCATTCATTGTATAGTTTTTCATTGAATTCAAGTGACCTTTTGCAGTAATACAAGACAAGTTGTTTCAGTATTCATGTGCCATATCTATGTGGTGAAGTTATTCTCACTGTCTATGTGTTATTTCTTTGTTTTCATTACTATACTTTCTTAAAATCTTAATTACCTTACAGAAACGGTGATGAATAGAATTTGTTGAAATATACACCTTGATTCTTGATTCTGATGTCGAGTTAAGGAATTCTTAATTTCTCTTTAATAGCATTAACTGAATCTAGATTTTTCTTTTGTTCCATGCCATTTTAAATCTAAAAGATCTAGTAGTATTTCTACCTTGCTATGTTGCACTTAAGCTTGATTATTTCTGCATTTGATCATCTTAAGCTCTTCTAATTCCATTTCCCAATGGCCTTCCCTTGTTGTTCCAACAAAACCAATTCAAAAACCAAACTTTGATCCCATTAACTAGCCTAAAATACCCAGCAAACAAATCTAAATCTGACAGAGAGATCCATCTCTGAGTTTAGAAGGGCTAGCTTCTAGACTTAAAAGCAGTTTTCATGTTACCTCCATGTTTTTTCTTCAGCCTTGAAATTACAGAGTGATAACACAATGAGGGGTTTCAGACAACAAGAGGGAGAAGACTAGCCACTTTAACTGTGCAATGTGTAGTTATTGAGGAGTAGATCACAAGGATTGTGTAGTTGAGGATCTCAATGACCTAAATGTAACCCACTATTCGCTAAAACTACATAATGCATAGTAGGATGTCCTAGTTGAACAAAATAGGGAGATATGGATGCAGGTTAGAGCATTGTAATAGTGCAGTGTGCAGTTGCTGAAGAGGAGGATTAGAGGACTATGCAGTTAGGCATCAAAGTGACATAAGGAGGCTCCACTATCCATTGCAACTACACAATTATCAATCCAAAATAGGAGAGATAATTATCTACATATTTGATAAGGCTAGGAAGCTAGATTGATGGTATGGATTCTAGGGTTTCTCAATGTGCAGGTGGAGAAGGAAAATGTCTTCTAGAACTATGTAGTGCATAGTTCAAATAGGAAGAGGGTGCTTCGCTATGAATTAAGATTGCATAGTGTGTAGTTACAGGAGAGATAAAAGGTTAGCAAGTTGAAAAGATAGTGAAAGCTTTGAAAATGAATAAGTGTGGGATCACTAAAACAAGAGAGAACAAGACATGCAAACAAATCCTAAAATAGTGATCTCACATTCACATAACATCCACATAAGCTAGGGGAATGCAAAATACTCAAAATCCACATGCATGCCTTGAAACAATAGCAAAGAGACACTTATTTCTAAGTTCAAGAGTTGAAATGTAGCTTTGCGACACTTAGAATACATGTTATGACACAAGTATCGACTACAACTCAAATGTGCGCTAATATATGGGAGAGTTTCTAGCAGATATTATTATGATGTATATGATAAACTAATGCAGAAGAGTGCACTAGAGTTGTCTTTGGTGATGTGATAAAGTGCAACACATGCATTAGTGAAAACAATCAAAAGAGGCACTTGCAACCGTGAGAAAAAGTGAAAACGACACTTGAAAAACTAAAGAAAGTGAAATAAACACATGCAAGAGCGAAGAAAAATAAAAAAAGATACTTGTTAAAGTGAAAGAAAGAAAAAATGACAGTCATGAAAGGAAAAGAGACACTTGTTAAAGCAAAAGGTGCAAAAAAGTGATAGTTGAGAAGACTCACTAGAATGATGATACAATTGCCACTAAGAGTGAGAGAGATTGTCAAATAATGTTGCACATTGACTGTCAGCATGGATGATGTAGTGCATTGACCATGTCAACTAGCAAGCATTGTTAGTAGGGGTTGTAGAGGTTCTAGGATTTTCTCAATGCATGTTACCAAGGAGTGTGCAATCACTATTACTAGTGACTGTGCATCCTCTATTTCCAGAGGCTACGAAAGAATCGTTCTAAAGGATTGTGCACTACTTCTCTACAAACATAAACATTAACTATTGAGATTTCAAGAAAGAGGTGCGCTGGTGAATGCATCGAAAGCTAAGCATGTGTAACCAAGTGGTTTTAACAATTAAAATCTCATAAGAAGGCTTAAAACATCAACCAATTATGAAGCAGCTATGATCAACATGAAATGACAGATCATAAGAACAAAAGAAGGCTCCGAAATTCAAGTGGAGGAAAAATTTTAGAGAGTGTTTTTTGCAACGAAAATAGAAGTGTTATTATTCCCTTAACAATTAAGTATTGTCCACTAGATGAGTTAATTTTTACACTGCTTTATGTTGTTTCAATTAATTTAGCCCAATTCAATTAACATTTTTTCAATAGCAATTAATTATTTTCATCAATGAATTGTAACTAAAGATAGAACATCAATGCAATGACAATAGGAGAAAATCAATCACATCAACAAGAGACACAAATTTGGTCAAAGACCAGGGAAAATCCCCATAAGGGGGAAAAACCTTTGTAATTATTCTTTTATTAGATTGCCATGAAATGTTTAGCAAAGAGTATAATGAGCCAATACAAAAATTTCCAGCAAAATCAACCAAACAATATCCAGAAATATGATCTCGACAACAATACTGATCACAGTGACCTTTCCACATTTGCGGTCAACTACGAACACCTATAAAAAAATGCAACCCTAAGTCCTAATCACATGGAGGGAGGGTCATGCATGTGGATAAATCTTTTCAGCCACACAGTTAGGTTTATATGCGTGTGGTTACAACTGAAAAATTCCTGTGTCGACCCTACGGTTGGAACCCAAAAGTCATAATCACACATGCGAGCTTTGGACCCTGCAATTTCAGACCTGTACGAACCAAATTCCAAGAACCCACTTTAGACCCGTGTGAATAAACCAAAGAATAGACAAGAAGAAGATGCTTGATTATGATGCCCAAATTAGTGTCACTTGAATTGTATTTATAGGCTTCCAAAGGTGTCCAATTTCACTTTAGGGCTGACCTTATCAAATGTGACATTATGGGCTTCACTTCAAAAATACACTTTCCCTTGTCCAAATTTGGTGCTTCAAAGGTCAAATTTGGTGCTTAAAAGGTGAAACTAGTCCCATGATTGGAATTTGTCACTGAGCTACTAAATTAACAAGTTGCATTTATGGTCATTGTCCCTAATGATTGGTGGATTTCACTTGATCTTAAGATAAATTTGCCAATTTTTTTACAACAATATAGGCCTTCTAGGGGATATTAAAATGTTCAACTTCACAACATGCATATGCTTTTCACCTTCCACGGAGTAGTGATGACACTGCAAATGCAACGTTTTTCCTCCAAAGTAAAGCATTGGGAACTTTGATGACTCTAGATGATGATTGACACCCTGAAGTACCCCCTAGATGCTAAAACATTGAGTTCTTTTTTCTTGGTGTTGGATTTACATGATGTTGTACAAAACAAACCCAATATGCTCTTAAGTTGGCCTTGACACTGTTTGGTGGGTGTTTCCTGATCTAGAGTCCAAATGTTGATGGTAATTCCCAAGATGACAAGGGAGGACTTGTACCCACTCTTGGAACCACAATGTTGGAGAGAGACAGTGCCATGTCACCCATCTAAACCTTGAGAGGGTGACGTAGGGTACCCATAACATGGTTTTTGGACATAGAGGCACTTTGGGGCACTTTTTGATGGTCTCCCCTCAAGAATTGGAGCTTATTATGATGATGGAACATCTAGCTAACCCATTCAATGCCTTTTTGTAGCATTTATGGCCCTAAAATGTCATGACTTCATGGTTTTAGAGGAAATCGACCCACATGTGTGGGATTTTATAGCATTATGTTATTGATTTAAGCTAGGGGGTTGACTTGTAACCCCTTGTATTGTCAAAAAATCAAAGTAAAACTAGTTTTAGGGCATGTAGGCTAGTATTTTTGTAGGAGTGAAGTTATAGACCTCATATAAATAAAGGATCCTTCCACTTCATTTTTTCATCACACGTATAAATTCATTGTCCTTAGAGAGAGTGTGAATTGACTTATCTACCACTATGCTTGGTAAAAATGTTATTTTTTAGGACAATATTACTATTGGAGATTGATCTTTTCTTTGGATATGTCTTTTTAGGATTGAAAACAGGAGTTTCTTGGAATAAATTGTAATTTTACTATTGAATTTTCCATATTTTCCATGTGAATGTATTGTTTCTAGAGTTTCTAAATGTTCCATGACTAAATGCTTATTATCTATTAGAGATCTTGGAAAATTTTTACATGTTAAAAATATTCTTCCATGAAACCTATAAAATAACTCATAGGGTGCATCTTCTATATTCAAAATGCCTTCCCTCACAAAAAAGACAATTAAGGTTTTACTAATGGAAAATTATCTTTCCACCCTTTAAACAATTTTCATCTTTATTTAAGAAATTTCCCTAAAACTCCATTTTCCCAAAGCTAGAATAGAAATCGGCTGAGTTTGT
Organism: Pinus albicaulis; assembly: GCA_034641835.2. Lineage (NCBI taxonomy): Eukaryota > Viridiplantae > Streptophyta > Pinopsida > Pinales > Pinaceae > Pinus > Pinus albicaulis. The sequence continues at coordinate 181,996,464 of CM076576.1, read as the reverse complement.
GTTGATAAAAATTTATTTAAACCAAATATTTTATTGTCTTTTATTTATTTCAGGATTCCTAAGGGAAGTTGTTATGGCTTTTCTAGGGCTAAATTGGTTGTAGGGTAATTTTGGATGGATGTTTCTAGATGAAATTCTAGGGTTTTCCTCTATAAACCATATAAACAAAAAATATAGCTTTTTTGTGGTAAAATGTCTTTGAATAGGGCTAACATCATTCTTCCCAAAAAAACATTGTGCCCTAGAAACCCTAAACCATAGTCAAGCTTCAACTTGAAGCCTATTTGATGGTTTATCTTGTTCTTGTTAAATGAAGTTAAAGGAGGAAGTGCTCAACCATATTTAGCAGGTGCACTAAATTTGGTAGAGGGACCCACAAGTGGGGCCAAGGTATAAAAATTACTTTTTGTTTTTTTTTTTTGACTTAGGAAAATTCGAATTTTCCTATAGTAAAAAATTAGATCAATCTCAGTCATCCAAGGAGATATAATCTCATCCATTCGTTACAGTGGTGGGTTTGGGTGAACTTCTAAGAGGGAAAATGGTGCAGAACTTTGTCATTATGCAGTAAAAGATTTTGGTGTTTTGCACAACGAAGAAGAGAAGCATTCAAAACAGTGTTATGTTTTTAGATCAAAGAATTCTAGAGAAAAGAGAGTTTGATTCTGCTTAGATCGCCTGCAACAATTTGTAGACTTCTTCCAAGGGTTGGAATCTGTGCATAGAAGAGGTTGTGCAGGATGTACGAACTTGCAGAAGGGCACAAAAGGAAGGCCGAGTTGGTTTTAAGTGTGCATAACAGTTTGCAAAGGGTTTTCAGAGGCACAGGGAATTTTTTCGATCATGATTATAATCTCTTTCTGAAGATCTACTTATAAAAATAATATAAACACCAAGATTGTAGGACATCCCCACTTGCAGTGTCCTCGGTAAATTTCTTATGTACTATCTAATGTGTGTTTGTCTTCATTTATTCCTTATTTCCACTGCATGATAGTTGGTAAGCTCATAATGTTTGTGAATTGAAGTCTGAGTTCAGTTTCAACTCTTCACTTAGTAAAAATTCACAGATTTGCTAGTTGAACGAGTGCACAAGGGTTTCTAAAGAGTTCTACCAACAAAATTTCTTACTAAGGTTTGAGACCATAGCACAGTTTGGAGGGAGCAACAAATTTATACTCATGGAAGGAGATGATTACAGTGATGCTTAAGGAGTAGGGTGTGAAGGAGTTTGTGGAGAACCCACCAGTCACACCAACGAACCCCTAGTCATTGGCTTAGTATAACAAGAATGATGCCAGAGAGAGAAGGATAATTCTTGAGGGAGTCAAAGACCACATTGTGCCACATCAACTTGGAAACAAGAATTCCAAAGAAATGTGGACGGTTATTTTGAACCTTTACCAGGGCTCAAGTGAAGCCATAAAATGTGTGCTCAAGGAAAAACTAAGAAATATTTGGATGGGCAAGTCTAAGCCCATAATTTCTTATCTCACTAGGTTCATGCATGTGACAGATGAGTTAGTTGGTATGGGGGATATAGTACCTGAAGTAGATGTGGAGAGCCTTGCACTATTAGGGCTTCAAAATTCATGGGAAAAATTCCATGACATAGTGAGTGGTAGAGAGAAGCTTTCATACTAGGATTGGTTGTGGGGTGACTATGTTCAGGAGGAGATTTAAAGGCAAGCTAGATCAGGAGCTTATGTTAAGAATGGGGAATAGGAGAACTTTTCCATAGATGGAAAAGGGGCCAAGGCTAAAGGAAAGAAAGGCACATGAGGGGTTGAGTACAACTCCAAAGGTATGAAATAAAAGAAGGATCTCAACAAAATAAAATTCTTCTAGTGCCATCGATTTGGACACTACGCCACCAAGTGTCCACATAGGAAGAAGGGGTCCAAGATGGACTAAGTGGTAGCTTCAGCTGAAGTGGACAAGTTCATGTCCAAGTTTGAGAAGGAGTTCTCACTCATAGCTTGTGTGGAAAGCTCTATAGCCAACAATGTATGGTATGTTGGCAGTGGAGCAACAAGCCACTAGGAGCAACAAATTTATACTCATGGAAGGAGATGATTATAGTGGTGCTTAAGGAGTAGGGTGTGAAAGAGTTTGTGGAGAACCCACTAGTCACAACAACTAACCCCCAGTCATTGGCTTATTATAACAAGAATGATGCCAGAGAGAGAAAGATAATTCTTGAGGGAGTCAAAGACCACATTGTGCCACATCAATCTGGAAACAAGAATTCCAAAGAAATTTGGATGGTTATTTTGAACCTTTACCAGGGCTCAAGTGAAGCCATAAAACGTTTGCTCAAGGACAAACTAAGAAATACTTGGATGGGCAAGTCTAAGCCCATAATTTCTTATCTCACTAGGTTCACGCATGTGACAGATGATTTAGTTGGTATGGGGGAGATAGTACCTGAAGTAGATGTGGAGAGCCTTGCGCTGTTAGGGCTTCAAAAATCATGGGAAAAATTCCATGACATAGTGAGTGGTAGAGAGAAGCTTTCATACTAGGATTGGTTGTGGGGTGACTGTGTTCAAGAGGAGATTTAGAGGCAAGCTAGATCAAGAGCTTATGTTAAGAATGGAGAATAGGAGAACTTTTACATAGATGGAAAAGGGGCCAAGGCTAAAGGAAAGAAGAGCACATGAGGGGTTGAGTACAACTCCAAAGGCATGAAATAAAAGAAGTGTCTCAACAAAATAAAATGCTTCTAGTGCCATCGATTTGGAAATTACGCCACCAAGTGTCCACATAGGAAGAAGGGGCCCAAGAAGGACTAAGTGGCAGCTTCAGCTGAAGTGGACAAGTTCATGTCCAAGTTTGAGAAGGAGTTCTCACTCATAGCTTGTGTGAAAAGCTCTGTAGCCAACAACACATGGTATGTTGGTAGTGGAGCAACAAACCACTAGGAACAAGGAATATTTTAGCCAGTTGATGGAGAAGGACATGTAATTTCACACTGAGTTAGGAGATGGTGGCAGGTACTTGACCAAGAGCATGGGTACTTCTAGATTTGAGAGGGATTTTGGTAACCCTCTTCATCTCAAGGATTTCCTTTATGTTCTAGGCCATAGAAAGGACCTTGTTTTTGTTTCAACTCTAGAGGATAAGGGTTTTGAGGCCATTTTCAATAGAGGAATGGCATACCTCAAGCCCTTAAATTTTGGAGCCATGAAGCAAATCCATGTGAGGGTAAAGAACCTTTATAGGCTATAGTTTGAGACAGACATGACCCTGAGTAGCGAAAAGGAGGGTTGTGAGAAGGGTTCAAACCTTGGGGAGTTATGAGACATGAAAATGGGACATTCACACCATGGAGCACTACAAATCCTTAGGGTGATAGCCACAGGATTACCACAGTGCACCATATACCAACATGACATGTGCAAGAGCTGCACCATTAGGGGAATTTTGAGGTCTAAAATTGGCCTCCTAAGGAAATTATAAAATAATAGTGGAAATAATAAAATAAGATTAGATTACATCAAATTTTAAAGGGAAGAAAGGAAAAACTATTTTTTCAACTTGTATTTTCAACTTAACTCCCTATGGGTTTACGCAAATTTTGAGCGAGAACAATTGTTGGATGCAAAATTTGATTCCTCATCTGAGTACCCATGTTGCATACTTCCTATGGACCCTGTTACATGAAAAACGTGATTGCAATCACGTTTTTTCATGTATTTATCATTTTTCATGTTGTAGGGCCTATCGAAAGTATGAAAATGGGTACTCCTTGGACGAGGAATTAAATTTTGTATCCAACAAGTACTCCCGCTCAAAATTTGAGTAAAACTCTATGGAGATAAGTTGAAAAAATAGTTTTGTTATTTTATTATTTTTTAATATTTTTACTTTTTTAACCCAAAAATGGTGAATCATCCCCATGGTTGACATCATCATATTGAATCCTATTGGTTCTTATAAATTTTATTTTTGTTGTAAATTTTTCTTAGGAGACCCATTTTAGACCTCAAAAGTTCTCTAATGACTTGGCAAATATGCCAATACATCCTTTCCCACCAGTGGAAACTGAGCCAAGGGTATATTTTTCTTGGTTCATTCAAATTTATGTGGTCCATTCTCTTCTCCATCCCTCATGGGATACGGGTATTACATCACCTCCAAAGATAGGTATTGATGTATCTGCTGAAAAAATGACTCGACATTTGCTATGCAATGAACCGGTCAAGTTAGTTCATCATAGAGCCTACTAGAGTACACTCGGTTGTTGCTAAACATATTCCTAAATACCTCATAGGCACAACGGATTATGGATTGATGTAAAAACAGATTGATGGAGTGAAGTTGGAAGGCTTCATTGATGCAAATTGGGAAGGGGGTTCCATAGACAAGAAGAGTACCTCAGGTTGTGCCTTCATTGTTGGGCCAACAGTTGTTTCCTAATTAAACGAGAAGCAGTGATCAACGACACTAAGCTCAATGGATGTTGAATACATGTATGCCAACCTAGAAGCTTATGAGGCCATCTGGTTCAAGAAGTTGCTTGTTGGGCTATTTAGTCAAAGGTTGGAGCCTACAATCATACATTGTCATAATTAGAGTTGCATCAAGCTCTCTAACAATCCAGTGCTCCATGACCGCTCCAAGCACACTGAGATCATGTACCATCATATTAGAGATTGTGTTCAGAGGGGAAATATCATACTTTAGTACATTCCTACAGTAGAGCAGACAACAAACATACTGACTAAGGGTTTTCCTAGAATGAGCATTGTCTATTTCAGGGACAAACTGGGTCTAGTTCATAACACCTTCATCTCTAAGAGGGAGTGTTAAATGACATTAGAGGAAGAATAATTCAACCAGATTTAGCGGGTGCACTAAATTTGGAAAAGGGACCCACAAGTGGGGCCAAGGCACAAAATTTATTTTTTCTATTGTTTTTTACTTAGGAAAAATTTGAATGTTCCTATAGTCAAAAATTAGATCAATCTCAACCATCCAAGGAGATATAATCTCAGCCACTCATGCCAGTGGTGGGCCCAGGTCGACTTCTAAGAGGGAAAAGGGTGCAAAACTTGGCCATTATGCACTACATGATATTGGTGTTCAACTTAGTGGAGAAGAGAAGTATTCAAATCAACATTATGGTTTCAAAGCAGCGAATTGCAAAGAGGAGAGAGGACAATTAAGCTCAGATCACCTTCAACAATTCACAAACTTCTTCCAGGGGCTGAAATCTATGCGTAGAAGAGGTTGTACAAGTCGTACGAACTTGCAAAAGGGCGCAGAAGGGAGGTCGAGTTGGTGTGAAGTGCGCAAACTAGTGTGCGCCGGGTTTGCAGAGGAAAAGGGGAGTTTTCCCCTCATGATTGTAATCTCTTTCTAAAGATTTGTTGAGTTGAATAATATAAAACACCAAGATTGCAAGTTTCCCTAGTTGAGGTTTCCTGGGTAAATTTGTTGTGTATTGTCTATTGTGTGTTTGTCTTCATTTGTTCCTTATTCCCGCTGCATGGTAGATAGTAAACTCAAAATATTTGTGAATTAAAGTTTGAGTTAAGTTTAAGCTCTTTACTTAGTAAAAATCTGTAGATTAGCTAGTTGGGTTTTAGAAAACTAACACTTCCTTTGTAGATATAATCATTAAGTGAACCCTTCATCTAACTTCTACATCTCTAGGTACTCATTTATCATTTCATATCAATAAGCCCTAGCTTGTGGAGGTCTTTTTCTAGTCTAGGGTTAGTACACTTGATCCTTTATAGAGAATGCTTGAGCCCAGTCCATCATTAAGGTATCTTCCCCTAGCATACGTATATCACCTAGAGCCCTCTAATTAGAATATCCTTATATGTGAATATAGGGAAGTGTCCCTTGTGGTGAACTTCCACTAAACAATTGGAAGAAGATTCTTGAGGTGTAAATTTGTGTGGGATTGATGGGACCTTGCGTGGGAAGCGAAAAACTCACGATCATGACATGAATAAACAATTTTTCCTCCAAACTCCATATATATATATATATATATATATATATATATATATTAGATTTTACTCTTCCTATTTAATTCAAGAAAGAAATACAAAATACAACATATTTTAAGATAAACTACATATTTCAAAATAATTATACAATTTCATGTCAATTAGACTTAAATCTCCATCATAATAATAATAATAATATTATTATTATTATTAAATACTCCCCACATACACTCAATTGAAAATCCACACTCCATCTCCACTGACTGCAATTTGTCCTCAAGATTCATGGTTTATAATGTCTAGCCGTGTTAAATAGAGCTTAGTCAAGAGCCGTGTTAAACAGAGATATCTATGTGCTCTAATTGTTTCATAGTCAAATATGCCTACGACAGTACGCATCCCACCTAAATAAAATATTGAATATTGTGTGTGTTGCAAGTGCATGCATTTGCGTGGCACTTTCAGATATTTTTATGGGGAATGGACGGTTTTGAGGAGACCTGAAAAATTATGAAGAGATACGCAGAAATTGTACACTGACCAATTACAGATATCCACACAATTTGAAACATTGACCAGCTACTCTACTACTTGTATCTGCTAGCTGGCTGCAAATTGACCTCCACTGGCTTAAAATTGTCCTGTCCACTCAATATTCATTGTTTTCACAAAGCTGCTTACACAGACATTCATCAAAAAGTACTGTCAAACCGAAATATATTTCTACTTGCTCTAATCAAGGTATGAATTTGACCGATTTGTGTTTTTTCTATAAAATCTATAATTTTAAATGGATAATAATATTATAAATGCATATGTTTTATATTATTTAAAAAAATCAAACCTATTCCATTGCGCTTCATTTTTATAGTTAAATTATTTAATGATTTTGTGCAATAATATATATATATATAGTCATTATTCATGTAATTTCAAATATTTTATAAATTATGCTAAGCTATTCTTGAAAAATTTGCAGGTAGTTTAGTTAAATTTATTAACTATAATGTATTTTGAAAAGTTTTTGAGTAATTTGGTCAAATTTATTAATTTTAATGTATTTTGGAGAAGAACAACAGAGCGGAAGATCTTATAAATAATAAAACAAGTTTGAATCTACTTGTTGGAATATGTAATTCCTACTTGTCTTCAATTGTGGTTCTCTCTATTTATAGAGTATGTTCCTATTTGATAGGTTAGTTCCTAGTTTGGTGTGAGGTTGAGATATTCTCTCAACCAAATTATTGTGCGTCTAAGATAGCTTCTCTATCTTGAGACAATCTTCATGTATATATGTAACTCTATTTGTTTGATTAATCAATAGAGCTTGTATGCTCAATTTTTAAATCTACTTTGAAATAAGAAATTGAGAGGATTTTAACATTTCAAGCATTTTGAAAAAAATCATAATCTTTTGACAAGGAAGAAGAATAAAGTTCTCTTGCAAACAAGAAAACACCTAAAAGGCCCACTCGTGTTTAGATTAAGTATGAATGTATCTAATGGGTTATAACCTTGGCAACCATAATACATTTTGGACTGAAGAGTAACTCTTGGTGCAATAATATTTATTTATTTAAACAATAAAAAGTTTTAAGGATGTAAATTTATTTTAAAGTTTAGAAATCTTGAACAATGTTATTAGTTCTTAATATGCAAATTGTAAAATGTTTGAATTTTTGTAAAAATATTCAAATAACACTTCTGTGATTTCTATGGTAAAATGATTTTGTATTATAAAATTTCGGAAATTCATTTTTAGAAAAAATGATATTGATGAATTTTTTTAATATGGAAAATTAACCCAATGGGTAATATTAACCCTTAAAATTTTCATGATTCCTAAATTACTTATGTAATTAATTTTCAGACACGGTTATTCCTCTTTATTAATGTTGTAAACCAACCTAGATCCATCTTAACTCCAATCTACCACAGAGGGATCAAATATCTTGAAATGAAAGTATCTTTTAGAGTGAAAAGAGATTTGCTCTGGGGACTTGGTAGATATGGAGTTAAGATGATCAAATCTCTTGAAATGCAAACATCTTTTAGAGTGCCCTCTTAGGAGCTTGGTAGATCCAAAGTTAAGATGGATTTAGGCTAGTATAATATATATGTAGTTGACATTGAAATATTTTATTTATAATTCACTTATTCACATTAAAATGTTAAAACATGCCCCCTCATGTTTTTTTACTTTATGCATACATTTGATTATTTTAATTATTAATATTTTCTGAAATATTACATATCAAATACATATTAAACAATGAAATAATTACAATTATCCTCATATATTGAGTTAAAAAGTAGCTATTAATGGAATAAGAATTCTCTCAATCTTTCCCTCTAAATATATTTCATGTTAAAAATCTTTTACTTAACCTGCATATTGAAATACTTTATTTATAACTTATATTAAACTTATTTGTTATTGATATTTTTAAAATCTTGTATTTTTTTTTTTCAAGGGAGAAAAAACGTTGTTGTATTAAAACAGTTCAGATACCAAAATACATAATACCTCTTGGCACATTCATAGCTGAATGGTCAAGATGAGAAAATAGTTCCAACATGGTAAAAAAAAAAAACTATCATCAAATCATAAACAAAAAGTATGGAAATGATATTTACATATCCAAAAAGGATCATGTTAACATCTGTAATACAGTTGTATATAAAAAAGTCCACATCCTTCCAAAAGCGAGATATGACGATATCATAAAAAGATCATCCATATGTAGAAACATACACAGAATGATGAAGGCTGAAAACATATGTAGAAATAAACCTGTCCGTCAGTCAGCAGGTTATCCACATTCACAGTAATGACAAAGAAACCAAAAGAAAAGGACTTATTTCACAGATATGTGCAATAGTGGCTTCATTGAATAGAAACGTGAAATTTGGATTGCTTGATATTCGGGGGGTACACAGGCTCGCTTGAATGATGATCCCATGCTCGCTTGCATAATACTAATTAATCATGGAAGTGGGTAAGAGAAACAGGCCACCTGTATGGAATTAATGAAGTGAAGAATCGAGATGGTTCCAAAAGGAGCTTCCATTCTAGTCTTGGATAAAATATCAGCCCGCATATTATGCTCCCTATAAATATGGTTCATCGTGAAATCCTGAAATTTGGATAGAATGTATTGAGTGCGATCAATCCATCCTTTTAAGTGTAGTCCTTGCAGATTAGATTTTCCAAAAATACCATCAATTATTATCCTCGAATCTCCATATACATGGATGCATGGAATTTTGAGATGATAAGCCACCATGATCCCGCTCCATAATGCCATGAGTTCAACCTTGTTGTTTGTCCCTCGTCCTCCATTCAAAAAAATATGATACCTCTCCAAAGCAGATAGTTTAATCCATGCCCCACACCCACATATTCCTCCATTTTGAGCTCCATATAAAAAATCGCAGGAAGATCAATTTCGTGTGGTTGTCCCCGAACAGAGAGGTCAACAATATCAGATTTTCACATGGAAACACCCCCCAACCAACACAAAATGTTAGAGTGTAACCTTGTTATGTCGATGGGTGCATCTTGAAAGATCATGTGATTACGAGCACCCCAAAGTTCCCACATAACATAATATGGTAAAGACTTGTAGCAACCCTTAGTGGCTGCCCAGTATTGAAATGTCTTCTCACAGTCAATAGGGCTCCAGAGAGGATCATCCAAAAGTGGTGAAAATAACCTCCATACCCTTTGTGCCACCACACATTTGATCAACAGATGACAAACAAATTCTTCATATTTTTTGCAAAGGGAACATCTCCCAGGACCATGGATGTCGCGTTTTTTGATAACCTCCCATGTAAGGATCTTCCCATGCCTAAGGAGCCAAGAAAACAACATAATTTTGTGCGGGATCTTCCATCGCCACGCTAGATAGAGACAGGATATGTGACGGTTGTGATTATGTTCTGCTTTAAATTTTTGATATAATTCATGAACATAAATTCTATTTACCAATAAAGACCCATCCCATGATATCCGATCACCCTCTTTGTTGAAAGATAATCCAGCACGCTGTATTGGTCCAATAAAACACTTCCAATTTTCTAATTCCAGGTTCTGTAAGCCGATTGAAGATACATACTTCCATATCGGAGCACCCACTTCCCAGTGTGAGATTATATCTGAAAGAAAAAATAAACCCCTTTGATTGAGCCTATGGATAATATTCTCATCAAAATCCTCCTCACCCTGCATTCCCATAATTCTGACACTTCCAATGGGAATTTTTTTCCCATTGCCAAAAATCCATATCAATCTTCTGCCCATGATATCCTTTATCTTATTGAAACTTTTCCATATCTGAGATGAGCTATGAACAGATTCAATAGTACCATGAAAGAGCTGATATAAAGGATCACCACTTATATACTTATGACCAATGATTTTGGCCCATATCCCATTGCCATTTAGTACGCGCCATAAGGATTTGGTGAGTAAAGCATTTGAGAAAACCCAAAGATCCAATAAACCCCATCCTCCATATAATTTGGGAATTGTAAGAAGTGATAGCTTACATAGATGATATTTCTTCTGCGTGGAGGTTCAGCCAATATAAAGTTGGATATAATTGCATTTATTTTACCAATAATGAAAGTTGGCAAGTAAAATAAATGCGCCCAATAAACCATGAATTGTGACAGAATAGATGGAACTAGGATGTAATGACCTCCAAGAGAAAGCCACTTATTAGTCCATTTCAAGATTTTATTCTTATATTTTTCCATCAGCGAATCCCAATCCTGATTATAATAGGCACATGGCTTCAGCCTAAAGCCCAGGTAAGTAATACCATCCATGAACAAATTAGTATTAACCCCCATGAAACCAGCAATAAAGAGAATCTCTTCCATGTCACCATTATCATATATTAGGATAGATTTCCCATTGTTTATACATAGACCAGTGGCCACACCAAAACGGGTCAAAATAAAATAAAGATAGAACCAATGCTTCCTGATGAGATTTCCAAATACCAGCAAGTCATCAACAAAAAGAGAATGTGTGATTCTTACTGATGGCGAAAAGGATAAACCTGCATAATAACCTGGATTTGTAGCCATCTTCATTATATTACTAAATATATTAGAAATAAAATAAATTACATATCTCCCTAGTTATAGAAAGTGAAAATATAAGAAAAATTATTGTTTAATTTTTTTTTCTCTATATAAAATAAATATAAAATTATGTTATTTAATATGGACATTGAAATAATTTACTTATGGTTGACAGCAAAATATTTTTTTGTTACCAATATATTTTTGTTTTAAATATCACATATCACATAATGTCCAATGAATACATTATGTAATATCAGGATTCAGTAATACTATTCTCTATCATCTCCATATTAGGTAGTGAATAAATTACATTTATTCCTAGTAGTAAATAGTAAATTAATTTTTTTTACTCATCTCCATATAAAGTAGTGAATAATTTACATTTCTTAATTTTTCTTAATTTTTCAATTTAAATTATTATTTTAATATTTTAAAATGTAACATTACATGTCAACATCTCTCCATACTAGGTTATAGAGGGTCTATCAATGCAAAATTTTTGTTATAAGAATTATGTGAGATTTGGTGTAAACTAAATGCCTAGTATTTATGCCCAACAACTAATTCCCACCCAAAATTACTCAAAATGATAATAGAAGAAATGAGAAACTACATACACTTATCCGTGCAAAATTTTTGTTCATAAGAATTATGTGAGATTTGGTGTAAACTAAATGCCTAGTATTTATGCCCAACGACTAATTCCGACCCAAACTTACTCAAAATTATAATAGAAGAAAAGAGAAACTACATAAACTAGAGGAATGAATCCTAAAGGTAAATCCATAAACCATCACTAATATTGGCATAAAACCATATGAAAATCATTGCCATTTACACACCTAAGGGATAATATCGGGACTAAGCTATTATAATTCTAAATAGACTTTGGCTTGAGAGAGCGAAAGAGCATGTTGGCAGTGTCGAAACTACAGTCTAGGGGGGGGATGGTGAGGAGATAGAATATGAACTTGAGTCAAGAGGATATTTCAATGGGTATGTTATTACAACTTTTGTGCCTTATAGTGACTGGTATATTTCTCATTACCAGGATAACATCAGAGATACTACCAAATATATTAATATGTAGTATTAGGATCTGAGGTCTACTAGAATATAGGGGTAGTCCTTTGTTTGGGTGGTGCAACAGTTCCAAAGTCTGGCCCCGTGGCCATGAAGTGCTATTATTTCACACTTTGAACATGAATTTTTTTGGGGTCCTTTTTTACCTTGATATGCTTCCATCAGCATCGTTGATGCCTTAAGGTATTCTCCTGAAACAATACCCCATTCTGAGGAGTTTGCGACCAACTGAAACAAAAAGTGGTCTTTTCCTGGGTGTTGCAATTTTACAAGGGGTGGTGTAAGTCAGTCACAATCGGGGCCTGTGGAACATAAGAGCATATGTGGTAAATTTAAATGGTTATGTGGGTGCTACACTTTTTCAGGGGGTGGTGTAAATATTTCTCATGCTATGACTAAGGACCATGCAATGGTTGTTGATATTTTGGGACTTGCACGGTTCATGTTGGGCATAGACGAATATGTTGTATTCAAATATAGGGCTAGCTATATGGTGGTTTTGTTCGTGGTTTATAGGAAGCTTTATAACATTTACTTGGTGGTTTGGTTATTTTGTTCGAGGAAATTCCATGGTTGTTGGATTTTTATGACTGTTTTAACATTTGTTTCCAATGTTGGGGTGGTGCTTTCTTAAGATTATCTGGAAATGGTTTATGGTGTCTTGTGTCTTCCCATGCGGTCGTCAACATATTTTTTGGGTGGTGTCGGCTTCTCCTTGTTTTTCGTCAATTTTTTGGATGCCTTTATCCTCGATTGTCCTCCACAATATGGGGTGTACTTGGTAACCAATGCCTCAAATATAACATTTATTCCTGGATGATTTTCCATTTTGGGAGTAACAATATCTCTACACACCTACTTGTTGATTACTCACCCACCTAGTCTTGTGGGGGGTCTATCATTATTATCCCCACCTACTGATTAGATTTGGATCATGGACCTAAGTGATAGCTCAAGTTTCAAAGTGTTCGAAAGTGTGTCGAACCTGAACGACTGGATAGATATTTTCTTCCTGATTCCGGTGCCGTGAATGGTTCGAAAAACCGACATTGTATGAAGAAGTTATCGCGATTTGAAAAGTCTAGTAAACTCGAATTTTCAACCTTTGACCAGGTTTGACTGGGTTTATGGAAATTAAAAAAAATATTCTAGGGAATATTCCTTGGAATATTCCTCAAAATATTCTTCCGAACTAGTAGTAGGTTGACAAGTGTCGCATTAATATTTGCAGTTGGGTGCACGTGTTTTTTTATGGGCCAATCATAGGGTGACACGTGGCCAACCCTGAGGCTGCCACATGTCCCCCGAATAGCATAGAAAAATTTGGTTGGACTCCACCAGGTTCGATCACGTGAGCATCGCCCGAGTACGCACATGCCTTACCATCTCTACTAACCGTTGTGTCTTAACCATAATGGTCTTCGGGTTATATTTGAATTTGGTCAGTTTTTGATTTGGGGGTTCGTAGGGGCCAACCCCTCCCCATATGGCCATCACCCCAAGTCCAAGGGCTAAGCCCCTAACCGCCATCTGCCAACGGTTCAACATGTGTCACATGAAACAGTTTATCTGCGTAGTTTCCGCCTACAGTTATGCTAACTGCCAACGAAGATCGCGTATAGGGGAGCATGTGCCCAACCTAACTGCCCAAACTTATTGCTACGGTTAGTTCGGCGGTTTATACTAGTGGGTGCGCAATATTTGGCATGATTTCTATTTAACTGGAGTTAACTTAAGTCCTCCACTTTTTGTGGAGCTGATTTAGGAGTTACTGGGAAAAGTTGTTTAGGCTCTATCTAGAGCTAGATTCGACCATTCTTGGAGTGTGAATAGTCAATTTCGACTATATTAGACATTCCAGACTCATTGGCGAGGGTTTTAGAGCCATTAGAGGACTTTTGAATAGGTTTTTTCTTCAAATAAGTTCTAGGGGCCATTAGGGCCACCAGGGGCTAGCAACAGAAAGAGGCTTAGCCAGTGCAGCTAGAGGCCTTATTTAGTAATCCAATAGTCAATTTTGGATGTTTTAGATATTATGGAACTAATGGTGAGGTTATTAGAACTATTAGAGGACTTCTGAACACCGATATGCTTCAGAGAAGTTCCAAGGGTCACCAGGGCCACCAGGTGCCACTAGGAGAATCAGGCCTATCCAGAGCAACCAGTATCCATTCTCAGCAGACCAGTAGTCTATTATGACTATTTTGAGCCTTCTAAATCCATTGAAGGGATTTTTATAAGCTTTTTAAGACTTTTGAAGGCCAATATGCTTCAGGGAATTTTTCAGTGACCCTAGAGCCAAGGGGTGCCACCAGGTGTTGGAGGCAAAACTAGAGCGGCCAAAGGCCAATTTCTGTAAGTGAATAGTCTATTTTGACTATTTTTGAAATTTTGAATCCAATGAAAGGATTTTAAAATCCATTTGAAGAGTTTTTAATGTCAAAAATCCACAAGGAAGTTTTGGGCAGCGCAGGTCCATCAGTGGATGGAAGCCTAGATTGGGAAGCCAGAGCTCATTTTGAGCAAATGATCAGTCTATTTTCGATGTTTGATGTATTATGGAGACAATAGATAAGGTTTTAGGGACAAAAAATTATTTATTAAATGGTTAGCGCCATATAGAAGCTCAAGGAATCTTAAGGCACTGACAATGGAAATAAAGTCTAAGGGAGCCTAGTTCTTTCTTCAGAGTGATGACAGCCCTGACAAGGATATAAATGGTATTCTAAGACCATTGGTTCAGTTTAGATAACCATTGGATTTGATTTTATAACTTTTAAAATAAATTTTCAATCCTAATCCCAAAGAGCCAAGTCAGTTGACATTGGCTCAAGGAGACGTAGCCCACGATATTCGGGTGAAATCCTTCATTAAATTTGTTGTTATGTGTTGATTCTTATTTGCTGCATTATATGGTTGTTAAAAATGCTTAATATCAACAAAAAAAAATGTTCTTAAATCACTTAAACATTTAAAAAAACATACACCTGTTTCAAGTATTCATTTCCGCACAAGTCAAGAATAAGCTATATCTTAATTTTTTAACTGAGTGGGAGGTTCTTGAAAAGCATAAAAATTAATCCAACCCAGTTTCAGATTAGATTGGTATCAGAGCACTAGGTTGCTTGCTGGACAGAGCATTAGGTTTCTTTCTTGACAGAGCACTAGTTTTCTTGTTTGACTTGAAAGGTGTATAAACAGTGCAAAGAATTTTATTGTTTGAAATTGACTGTTGCTTACAAGTTTGAGTTTTGTAGAGGTGAAGGGAAAACTATTGTTAGCTAAGTCCAAAAGAGGACAAGAAGGAAGAAATTTGAAAGCATTATCCTTACCCAAAGGACCTCAAGGCAACCCTTGAAGCACAAGAGGGCTTGTTTGCAAAAGGATGTTTGAAGAAGAGCTTGACTCTACAGCCATTTTGTTCAGAAGCTTTGTCAATTGTTTTTGAAAGCATTGTGAATTTTTTTTTGAAGTTATTTTGTTCATTTTCTTAAGATGAAAACTTCTTCAAGTGAGGTTTCAAAATCCTCCTCCTTCACAAGATTCTTCGATGAAGACATGAAGCGAGACTTCTACATCCTGAAGGATATGGTGCAAATTCTGTATGAATATAGAAGGGAAAGCACTAGAATTAATGAGAAATTGGTTTCTATGAAGAAAGAGAAAGAAGGAATTCTCCAAAGAATGCATGGGATGGAGATGCAGGTCCATCAATCCCAAGAGGCCTTAACCAAGAACATGCTTGAAGCAGAGGTAATTCACTCAAATTTGTCTTCAATTTCCTCTTCAGAAAGATGTGCAGGTTCATTTGAAAAGCAAACTAGAGGTATAGGGTCCAAGTTGATGTTAAAAATGGGCTATGAAGGCAAGGGTTTAGGAAAACATGCACAAGGCATGATTGATCCTATTTTGGTTGAGGAAAGACCTAAGAATTTTGGTCTAGGTTATGTTCAATCTTATGGAGAAAACTCTACAGCCATGAAGGCATTTGAGACAACTTCAAAAGTAAGTTTTGCTCCAAGTTCTAAATCAAAAAAATGTCAAGTTTGTTTTAAATTTTATTTCCATTGTACGAAGCCTATGTTGCAGCAAGATGTGTGTAGACATGCAGCTTATGCCGAGCCTGAGAGTTCTGACAGCTATCAAGACAAGAACACTGATGTTAGTCTTCAAAATAAAGTTGGAACCTCCATAGGTTCATCTCCTCAAGAAGGTAAAGAGGATGGACATGCAAAGCAGCATTTGAGGTATAATTCTTCCCATAGTCAAGTTAATTATGTTTTTTATAAGCATGGAAAATCTGCATGCGTGAATGGAATAAAGAGTTATTGTTCCTATTGTGGTATGTGTACCCATGATGTTTCAAAACGCTGGAAGAGATTGAAGGCATACATGAAACAGATGAGGCAAAGGCAACTTGCAAAGAAGGTGCAAAAGACTTGCACACATTGCCAAAAGAAGGGACATGTTATTTCCCAATGTTGGACATTGCATCCAACTAATAATCCCAAGCACATGGAGCAATATGATAGAAATACTGGAGAAAGTGGAACCAAAGATTCCATCATTGATGTGAGAAAAGATGTTTCACATGAAGAAGATTTTCAGTAGCAAAAGTCTCCATGGAAGTGGCTTGGTAAGAAGTGGTTTGACTTCTTAATTCAGTAAGACACACATTCATTTGTACATATGCAAATTTCAGTTATGTATGCATTTCTGTTGGAAACTTATGTTTGTTTGAGCCACCTTCGATCAATGATCAAGGACATGATGTTCGGCTACCTTCTATAAAATCTCTCGCCGGAAATTTTTGGGTGAGCAAGGGAGACAATTATTAACAGGAGGACAAAAGCATCTAAGGAGGGGAAGCGTTGACTACCTTCAAGTTGGGTTCAAAGGCATTAAGCCATGCAAGGAAAAGTGTATGGATTCTGGAAAAATGAGGATTTTGTACTCTCATCTACTGAACAGATCAGTTAATCAGTATTTTGGAGTCCAAAATATTCCCAATGGGGAGGTGTGATCAGATTTGGATCATGGACCTAAGTGATAGCTCAAATTTCAAAGTGTTCGAAAGTGTGTCGAACCTGAGCGACCAGATAGATATTTTCTTCCTGATTCCAGCACCGCGAATGGTTCAAAAACCAACACCATATGAAGAAGTTATCGCGATTTGAAAAGTCTAGTAAACAACAATTTTCAACCTTTGACTAGGTTTGACTGGTTTTTTGAAAAAAAAAAAAAAGAAGAAGAATATTCCTAGAATATTCCTTTCAGACCAGTTGTAGGTTGACAAGTGTCACATTAATATTTTCAGTTGGGTGCACGTGTTTTTTAAGGGCTAATCAGAGGGTGACATGTGGCCATCCCTGAAGCCGCCACGTGTCTCCCTAATGGCGTACAAAAACTTGGTTGGACTCCGCCGGGTTTAATCGTGTGACCACTGCCCGGGCATGCATGCACCTTACCATCTCTACTAATCGTTGTGTCTTAACCATAATAGTCTTAGGGTTATATTTGAAATTGGTCATTTTCCAATTTAGGGTTTAGAGGGGCTAACCCCTCCCCATATGGTTGTCACCCCAAGTCCAAGGGCTAAGGCCCTAACCTCCATCCGCCAATGATTCAACATGTGTCACATGCAACGGTCTCTCTATGTAGTTTCCACCTACAATTATGCTAACTGCCAATGAAGACCACATATAGGGGAGCATGTGCCCAACCTAACTGCCCACACTTATTGCTACGGTTAACTTAGCAGTTTAAACTGGCGGGTGCACCATATTTGGCATGATTTCTATTTTAACTGGAGTTAACTTAAGTCCACTTTTGGTGGAGCTGATTTAGGATTTACTGGGCAAAGTTGTTTAAGATCTATATTGAGCTAGATTCAACCATTCTTGGAGTGTAAATAGTAAATTTCAATTATCTCAGACATTCTAGACTCATTGGTGAGGGTTTTAGAGCCATCATAGGAATTTTAAGCAGGTTTTTTCTTCAGATAAGTTCTAGGGGCCACTAGGGCCACCAGGGGCCAACAACAGAAAGAGGCTTAACCAGTGTATCTAGAGGCCTTATTCAGTAATCCAATAGTCAATTTTCAATGTTTTAGACATTATGGAACTAATGGTGAGGTTTTCAGAAACAAGAGAGGACTTATGAAGGCCAAGATGCTTCAGAGAAGTTCCAAGGGTTACTACGACCACCAGGTGCCAGCAGGAGAATGAGGTCTATCCAGAGCAGCCAATATCCATTATTAGCAAACCAGTAGTCTATTCTGACTATTTTTAGCCTTATGAATCCATTGAAGGTATTTTTAGAATCTTTTGAATAATTTTGAAGGTGGATATGGTTCAAGGAAGTTTTCAGTGACCCCAAAGCCAAGGGGTGCCACCAGGTGTTGGATGCGAAACTAAAGCAGCCGGAGGCCAATTTGTGCAACTGAATAGTCTATTCTTAATATTTTGGAATTTTGAATCCAAAGAAAGGATTTTTAGATCCATATTAATACTTTTTAAGGTTGAATAGCCACATGGAAGTTTTGGGCAGCCTTGATCAGTCTATTTTTGATGTATGATGTATGCTAGAGAAAATAGAGAAGGTTTCAGGGACATAAAATTATTTATTAAATGGTTATCTCCACAGAGAAGCTCAGGGAAGCTTAAGGCACCGGCAACAGAAATCAAGTTTAAAAGATCCTAGTTCTTTCTTCAGAGTGATGACAGCCATGAAAGTGATATAAATGGTATTCTAAAACCATTGGTTGAGTTCAGATAACCATTTTATTTGATTTTATAACTTGTAAAAGAAATTTATAATATTCCCAAATTGGGATAGCTCAACAAACCTGCTGAAATAACGCACTTCTGAGAATACTGTGCATAGAATTCAGTTTGTAGCTCCTAGAACCCTTAGATAAGCTCATATAGGATCTAAATCCAAAAGGAGAGAAAAAACAAATCAGACTAGGTGGGTTAAACATATCTCCCACAAACTAGTCTGGCTGAAAATCACCCAAAGAGAGGGGCTGCAGCTCTATGCAAAATACTGCTTCAAAAATAACGTAGATCCACTGAAGAAAATTAAGAGGTTGATATGTAGGTTTAGAAATAAGATATACAACATAAAATCATATGTTCTTTACATCCCATACAGTATACAAGAGAAAGAATGAGTTTATACAGCAAAATCCTAAAAAATGAGGGGCTACAACCACAAGAAAAGACTGCATAACCATGACAAAATTATTTTTAGGGATGAAGCATCATTTTATTAATTATTTAGATCTAGAGAAGATATGTACATAAAAATTTAGATCTAATATAGATCTGTGTACAAGAAATGTTGATCTATACATTCCCCTTGGGGTTTTGTGCAAAACATGAAGCACAGAGAGTAGATCTGAGATCTAAGCTTGCAGATCTGTAGAATGATTCATAATTTTCTGAATAATACAATGGTACAACAGATCAGATATGAAACTAACATGTATTGGATGGCCAATCCATGGATCACCACAGTGAGAGGAAGAATCCCAACACCGGAGATCTCTCCTCCAAAATGTAGACAAAACACCTTGCAGTTGTAGATCTGCAAATAACGTTGTCCAGGGATAGAAACAACATTGTAGCCTTTGAGAATGATTTGGCCTGATGCCAAGATGTAGATCTGAAGCAAAATCAGCTAATGAACTCTTCCAGGAGGTTAAAAGATACACTCACTGAGAAGAGCCACTAGTATAAGCTAGATTTGAGCAGATCTAGTGTCTTCCACTGCTGCAACTCACAAATACAGCTCAACCCTCAACAAAAGCAGCGCTGTAGATGTAAGGTGAGCTTGGCCTAAAATCCTGATGTGGAAATGATAACACAAGTCTCCTCCAGAGCTGCTCAAGGAAGGAGGTGGGATTCATGAACAGGAAGACCCAACAAGGGATGTTTGAGTAGAAAATACCTTCAGAAATGATAATCTTCAACAACCCCCTCTTGTTGATCTCCTCCTCCCTTTATAAGATTGGAGTCTTGGAAAAACCCTAAACCACTTCATTGGTTTAGCCCTTTTCACATTTAGAATCTCCTTCTAGAACTGCGCTGTCCCTCAAGGAGGTTCAATGCATATAGATTGCACTGTTGACTTGGTCAAAGGTGACCCATTCTTGTGATTTAGACCCATTCACACCTGCAAGATGTAATTTACATAGCCTAGATATGTCTCTGTTCACATATGCATTGATTTATTCTTGGTTTTCAGGAGTTTTACATGTCCTCCTTTACAATTTATTCATTAATCATGAAATGAAAAATAAACAAGGAAAAATTAATATTCCTATTAGCTGCAACTAATTTAGGAATATTACAGTCTCCCCCTCCCAAATGTTGCTTGTCCTCAAGAAATTGCAAGGGTGCTGCAAAATCTCCCCTTCTTCTCTTGTGGCCTCCTCATCAAATAGTCTCCTCCATTGCTCTGAATTTTCTGCAATGGTTTTGTCTCCCAATGGCCCTTCCTCAATGTGCAAGTTGGCCCTTGGTGAATAAACCCAATGGCTCTCATCATGAAAGAATGAAAGGTTTTTTTGGAAACCCTCTTCCTGATCCATGGCCTCCTCAAGATAGAAGTGATGACAGTCATGGGGATTTTCGTGATTCATGAAAGACTCCCATCTCCATGTTGTCATCCAAATGAAGTGGATCACCTTCCATCTTGGCAAACCATAGGAAAAATCCTCCCCAATACATATGAAAGGCATGTTACCAACAAACATGTGACTCACTCTAAAAAGGGACAAGTGATATATCATAGTGGCCACACAAAATCTCATGCTCCCCTTGAAGCATGCAATGCAAAAGGAATGGGGAACTCCTTTCCCCAAGGGTACATCCAAAAATTGTGCCTCTCCTCTAGCTATGCCGCCAACAAATATAAGGAAATCTTCAGCTTGTGGGATCATAATTAAAATCATGCTAGCTGCCATGTATGATAAATGAGAAGGAAGATGTTCCCTCATGTGCAACCAGCATAGTTTTATCCTTAACTACCATAGAATAGGATATGACAAGTGCCTTCGCCAACACTTTTTTGTTGCATCATCTCTTCTGAATGCTTGGAGGAAATGCATCATAATTGGTGTAAAAGAATAACATCATGAAGAATAAAATAGCTTGCCAAGATCCTCCAAGGAATGACCTACATCAACATGGTTCATGGCCTTGGGTAGCCCATGAAACCTCTCATACGTAATGCCCCCTTTTGGAGCAATGTTCTGCAAATGAGTGTTATAAAAATATAAGCATATAGGAGATACATTATAATGCTCAGAAAGACAAGCCTCTCTATATACTTGTTTTACATTATTGGGGTAACTCATGGATGAGTTCCCTCTCACACTCAATGGGTAAGGAGATGTGAATGATGGCTCTTCCCAAGAGCTATGCTCCTCCTCCTCTACCAAGTAGTCCATGCACATATTCATATGAGAGTGCACCTCTTCTTTTAAACCTTCCCATATGAATCCACCCAAGAGGGTATGATATGATCTAATGAAACCAGTGGGTTTGGAAAGCAAGATCTCATAGGTGGCATCTAGTAATCTCTCCTTGAGCTTGGAGTCACTAACCAACAGAATGAGATTATATAAATAGATGACTCCATCAACCACCTTGAACCTTTCATCCTTTACTTCCACATCAAGAACCCCCTATGTGAAAAGGTCCTTGGGGTATTCCATCATAAGTTGGGAATCCCAATAAGGATCCAAACTCTCCAAGAATGACAATGTTGTAGAGGTCTGAAATGTTGCCCCTATCATATCATGGCTCCCTTATTTGACATCCTTGATATCAAAGTCACATGTTGGAGCATCATAATCTCCCTCTTGCTGCCCCATTTGCAGCTGATCTTTCTCAAGACAAGATTGAAGCATATGGAAATCAACTTCCCCTCGGAAAGTCCTTGTCTTTCAAAACTTCCTCATTTTGGCCCATATATACAAGAGGGTTAGGATCCCCTTGCCATCTTCAGAAATTTTCTTTGTGAATGAAAAGATCATGGGCTGCCCCAAAGATATGGAGTTTCCATGTTTCCTCATGCTTATACCATCATACATCTCTGATTTCTCCTCTCTCAGTGCATATATCTGAGTGGGAGTTAGCAATGCCCCTTTCAGGAAATTACTCATCTCTCTCCTGAATTCATGAGAGATTCTCTGCACTGTGATAGCTTCTCCCAAGGCTCCCTCCTTAGCCAAGTATGCATATGCTGCCCATAGTTGAGAGAACACTTTATATTTCCTCCTATCAAGAGGTGCTCCTGGTAAAGTACCTCCTTGCAAAGAGGTATCAAGGCATAGGTAGACAGATTTGCCACTACCTTTAATGCATAGGTCCTCTTTCCTTCTTTGTGCTTCCAATCTTTGAAACAGAGAAGGATCCATGCTCTTCTCCTTGTGATGCCCTTCCTCCTCTTCTCATTCTTCTATTATCAAGATCTCATCATTTGACGATGATGCTACATGTTGCTCATGGGTTATACCAAGAGCTTTATGTGTGAGACCTTGTGGGACTCCTTGCAAGAGTGCAAGAGTTTCTTTCCTTGGAGCAAGTTCTCCATTCTTCTCTTCATGAGGTTCTTGAGGTGCCATTTTTATGACTGTGTTATCATCTCCTTCCTTCTCCTCCTCTTCTTCAATGACTGAAATTGCCTCATCATCAACAAGAGACCTTAGATCTGGGTCATATTTTGAAGGAGGAATCTCCATGCTTCCCCTTTGAGAAGAGAATCCTTCATCCAAAGGAGATCTTGCCCTTGGAAATGCATCAAAAAAACTTACACCTTCTTCCATGGCTTTCAGAAATGGAGTTGGATTCATAGACCCTTCCAAATCATGCAAAAGATCTATCTGATATGGTTTAATAGTGTCAACAGAAGATGTTACACATGGAGCTTCATTAAACCTTTCTATCAACCTTGTAATAAACCTTGCATAAGTAGGTGTATTGGCATTCTTAAAGGAAAAAGACTCAAAAAAACACCAAGCATATGCTTTACCTTCAAAATGCAGCGCTGCTACTTTGATGGCTTCAATCTCTGAAACTTAATGTTGTTGTATAAAGTTATCTAGCTCTTCCACCCAAACCCTAACCGGACATTTAGGTGATCCATCAAAGATAGATAGATAGAATCTACCCTTACCATGCCGCTCTTTCTTTATGCCTTGGCTCTCCTTTATCTGGCAGAACCCTTGGAAGTTCAAGTTGTCTTTGAACTCCTTGAATTGATCTTCATACTTCTGTAAATACTCTCTAAGAGTCTCCTTCTCAGGTACACCTCATTTTTTCCTCTTCATGAAGAAATCACAGACAGAACACTGAAGCTTGGGTGATATGGCTGAGTGAACATATCCATGAGATGAGGCTTCAGAATGTTTCTCATGTATAGATCTTGTAGATCTGATCGAAAGATCTTTCTGCTCTTGAAACTTCTTAGGAGTTTCACTACTTCTTCTCTCTTCTTCTTGTACAACCTCCTTGGAGAGGCTCTTACTGGATCTGAAAAGTGATGAGAGTAAACTCATCTTCTTCATCATTCTAACCTTTCTACTTTCTCTACAACATTTTGGCTTGAAGCCATAGGTTGAGCCAAAGATCTTGCTCCGATACCACTGTAATATTCCCAAATTGGGACAGCTCAGCAAGCCTACTGAAATAACACACTTCTGAGAATAATGTTCATATAATTGAGTTTTTAGCTCCTGGATCCCTTATATCAGCTCATCTAAGATCTAAATCCAAAAGGAGAGAAAAAACAAATCAGACTAGGTGGGTTAAACAGATCTCCCACAAACTAGTCTGGCTGAAAATCACCCAAAGAGAGGGGCTACAACTCTATGCAAAGGACTGCTTCAGAAATAATGCAAATCCACTGAAGCACAAAAAGAGACTGATGTGTAGGTTTAGAAATCAGATATATAACAGCAAATCAGATGTTCTTTACAGCCCATATAGTATACAAGAGAAAGAATGAGTTTATATAGCAAAATCCTCAGAAATGAGGGGCTACAACCACAAGAAAAGACTGCATAACCATGACAGCGTTATTTTTAGGGTTGAAGTAGTAGTTTATTAATTCTTTAGATCTAGAGAAGATCTGTACATAAAAATTTAGATCTAATACAGATCTGTGTACAAGAAATGCTGATCTATATATTCCCCTTGGGGTTTTGTGCAAAACATGAAGCACAGAGAGTAGATCTGAGATCTAAGCTTGCAGATTTGCAGAATGATTCATAAATTTCTGAATAATACAATGGTATAGTAGATCAGATCTGAAACTAACATGGATTTGATGGTCAATCCATGGATCACCACAGTGAGAGGAAGAATCCCAACACTGGAGATCTCTCCTCCAAAATTGTAGACAATACACCCACAAGCTGTAGATCTGCAAATAACGCTATCCAGGGATAGAAACAACATTGTAGCCTCTGAGAATGATTTGGCCTGATGCCAAGATGTAGATCTAAAGCACAATCAACTGATGAACTCTTCTAGGAGGTTAAAAGACACACTCACTGAGAAGAGCCACTAGTATAAGCTAGATCTAAGAAGATCTAGTGTCTTCCACTATTGCAACTCACAAATACAACTCAACCCTCAATAGGAGCAGTGCTGTAGATGTAAGGTGAGCTTGGCATAAAAGCCTGATGTGGAAAGGATAGCACAAGTCTCCTCCAAGAGCTGCTCAAGGAAGGAGGTAGGATTCCTGAACAGGAAGACCCAACAAGGGATGTCTGAGCATACAATACCTTCATAAATGATAATCTTCAACAACCCCCTCTTGTTGATCTCCTCCTCCTTTTATAAGATTGGAGTCTTTGCAAAACCCTAAATCACTTCATTGGTTTAGCCCTTTTCACATTTAGAATCTCCTTCTAGAACTGCGTTGTCCCTCAAGGAGGTTCAATGCATCTAGACTACGCTGTTGACTTGGTCAAAGGTGACCCATTCTTGTGATTTAGACCCATTCACACCTGCAAGACGTAGTTTACATAGCCCATATATGTCTCTGTTCACATAGGCATTGATTTATTCTTGGTTTTCAGGAGTTTTACATATCCTCCTTTACAATTTATTCATTAATCATGAAACGAAAAATAAACAAGGAAAAATTAATATTCCTATTAGCTGCAGCTAATTTAGGAATATTAGAAAATTTCACATCCTAATCCCAAAGAGCTAAGTCAGTTGACATAGGCTCAAGGAGACATAGCCCAAAATATTTAGATGAACCCCTTTATTAAATTTATTTTTATGTGTTGATGCTTATTTGATGCATTATATGTTTGTTACACATGCTTAGTATCAACAAAAACAAATTTTCTAAAAATCACTTAAACAGTTAAAAAAACATACACCTGTTTCAAACATTCATTTCCGCACAAGTCAAGAATAAGTTATATCTTAATTGTTTAACTGAGTGGGAGGTTCTTGAAAAGCATAAAAATTTATCCAAACCATTTTCAGATCACCTGCCGACCTTGGTTTTGGGTATTATTCCAACTCTTTTTGGTCATTGGGCTATTACTTTTATCTCATATTGCATCTTGATATCATTTTTACCTTATTCTCATTTCGTTTTCGGGGTGGCGGCATCCTGGACCATCAATCCTATAGGAATTTACAAGGTAAGTTCCTTAGATCAAACACCAAAGGTCACCGCTCACAAATAGGTCACAGATCAGTACACCAATATTTGGCGTGGTTAAAACCCTCGAAGAGGAAACAGTCCACGGCCTGAGCGAGCGTGGCCACTTTAGGCAATTTATTAATATAAATAAAGTTTACATAAGCTTCTATCATAAACGGTTACCGGAAAAATGACCCTCCATGTTCTTTAAATAGAGATCATGGACCAATTGTGTACTAAGCCACGGATCAAGTGGCAGTAATACCGAGGAGAGAGTGAATGGTCGGATCACTACATATCATGACTGTCAGATTATAGGCTACAAATTTACATAGTAAAGAAACACATTTGACCTAACTCTATGCTAGACCAAGTTATACTTAACTATTTCCTATGTGTCGGAATATCCTAACATCCCCCTTTAAGAACAACTTTGGATACGATTGAAGGATTTACAAAAGTGACACAATAGGAGAAGGAAGGAGGCATTATAGCCTATCCGCCCTTAATGATAACTTTCCTGAACTCCAAGCATAGAATGAAGTTTGATAAAATTCTCTTATGTGAGAGCCTTTGTAAAGATATCAACAACTTGATCATTGTTTGAACAATACTGTAATTCAAGAACACGATCATGAATTATATTTCTGATGAAGTGTATGTGTAGCTCAATGTGTTTCATGCACTGATGTAGAACTGGATCTTTGCATAGCTGAATGGCACTCTGATTATCACACCAAAGTGTAGTTGGATGTTGCTGATGAAGACCAAATTCAGACAGGATCTGACGAAGCCACAGGGCTTCCTTGGTGGCTTCAACAACACCACAGTACTCTGATTCTGCCAAAGAAATTGAGATGGAACTTTGTTTCTTACAAAACCATGTAATAGTTATTTAACCAAGAGTGAACACATAACCTGCAATAGACTTTCGATCATTAGGGTCACCATCCCAATCAGAATTAGTGAAACCAATCAACAATGGAGATGCTCCTGCACTGTAATGAATCCTAAATTGAACTATACCTCGAATATATCGAAGTATTCTTTTAGCTAATTTCAAGTAACTTTCATGAGGTTTGTGCATAAACCGAGCAACAATACCAACGACAAAGGAAAGATCAAGACGAGTATGGATTAGATACAGAAGTTTACCAATAATTTGATGGTATAAGGTAGCATCAACTTCAGGGGAGGTACAAGTGAATTAAAGCTTGAATCCAGACTGAAAGGGAGAATGGGATGGCTTACAGTCTTCCATGTGAAAGTGGTGTAGAATATCATGGGCATACTTGGACTGAGAAAGGGTAATACCTTCTTTGGATTGCAAGACTTGAATACCAAGGTAATAATGCAAGTGCCCCAAGTCTGTCATTTCAAAATTCCTTTTTAGGCTAGATTTCACATGGTTTATATGGTTGGGATCACTACCAGTAAGGATAAGATCATCAACATAAATAAAAAGGATGATTAAGGACTTACCCACTTTCTTGGTGTAGACAGTGTTGGCAGAATGACATATAGAAAAAGCCATTATCTAAGAGAAAGCTATCCATTTTGGAATACCAAGCTTGAGGGGCTTGTTTGAGACCACAGAGAAATTCCCTAAGGTGAAAAACAAGGCTAGAGTCGTTTTGGATAAATCTAGGGGGTTGTTCCATGTAGATTTCTTCATGCAAGTCCCCATGTAGGAAGGTGGATTTAACATCCATCAGATGGACTTCCCATTTAAAGGAGGCGGAAAGGGAAAGAACAAGGTGGATAGAATTCATTTTGGAAACAAGGGATAAGGTTTCAATATACTCAATGCCTTGAACTTATGAAAATAATCTAGCAACAATATGAGCTTTATGTTTATCCACTTTTACATCTGGTCAAAAATTTGTTCTAAAAACCCATTTGCATCTGACAAGTTTTCTTCCCTTTGGAAGAGGAACATGATCACAAGTATCGTTTGCCAATAAGGAATGATATTATTCCTTCATAGCTGCATCCCAATCTAGATGACCTGAAGCTTCTTCAAAGGTGTCTGGATTAGGATTTTCTAGAACTTGATCCAATAAGGAAGATGCTCTATCGAACTAAGAACATGTATGACGTTGATCTGCATGGTCACCTACAAGAGAGCCTGTTGCATCACAAGTATAGCGGACCCATTTTGGAAGATGTGGACCTAAAGAAGGATCCTGAAGATGTGGAGGAGGATTTTCATCCTCGGTGTCATCATCTGAACTAGAATGAATTCTGTCAAAATTAGAAGAGATAGAGAGAGGTGGCACATATGCCGAATCAGGCTCGCAGGCCAAAGGTGGCACACCCACCAAACTAGGCTCACAGGTAGATATATTTTCATCAAATTTTACATCTCTTATAATGATTACATTTTTGGATTTTGGTTGAAGAAGTCTATATCCTTTGACATCTTTAGAATATCCAACAAAATAATTTTTCACTCTTAGGTTCTAAGGCTTTATGTTTCTCATATGGAATATGGGCCTAAGCTTCACTTCCAAAATGACTTACATTTGGTTTGATTGAGCTCCAGGATTATTTTGGAGTGATATTTCTTAAAGCCTTAGTAAGAGTGTGATTTACTATGTAATTTTCACAGTTAAATTGTCTCTGCCCAAAAATTAATACTAATTCCTTTAGATTGAAGCATACAATTATCCATTTCTTTTAGAGTGTGATTCTTCCTTTCAACTACACCATTTTGTTGTGGAGTATATGGAACAATATGTTGCAATTGAATGCCATGCTCAGTGAAAAAATGGATAAATTTGTTGTTAACATATTCTCCTTCATTGTCATATCTCAACTTAACAATGTGATGTCCATATTGTTTCTCAACAAAGGCCTTAAAGGCCAAGAACATGTTACAAAATTCACTCTTGAGTTTTAAGAAGTATACCTGAGTGCGTCTGGAAAAATCATCAATGAAAGTTAAGAAGTACTTGTAGCCAGAGAAAGAAACAACTAGAAGTGGACCACATAAATCACTGTGCACAAGCTGCAAAGGGGTTGAATCGTGCCAAGAGGCACGTTTTTCAAAACTATCCCGATGATGTTTTCTGAGTACACATTTGGGACAAACACCATCTTGGCAAGATACCATAGGAAGATCTGTCACTATATTTTCTTTACATATAGTTTGAAGAGACTGATAGTTTAAGTGACCAAATTTCTCATGCTAAAGTTTGCTCACTTCATCATTATTGTTACACCATTTTTTGGTCATCTAACTTATTACCATTAGATGGACCCAAGTACACCATGTAAGACCAGTTTTACCCTAAGTAAAACCACTTTCACTATGTTAAAACAGGAAACCCCAAAAGGAAATATTAAACAAACCCATGTTTGTTTGACTCTCCTCATGGAATAATTAATTAAACCATAATTTAATTATTATTCCCAGTCATGTTTAACCCAAAACCAAAGAAATTAATTAGATAAACCTTTATTTATCTCATTAATTTCTAGGAATGATTATTTAAATCTTGTTTAGATAATATTCCTTGTTAAATATGACCAAATCACCCACAAATAATTAAATAAATCATTATTTATTTTATTATTTTCCAACCACTTCCTTAAAAAGATAAATAAATCATTTATTTATTTATTTTTAACTAATCAAGGGATTTGACCCAAGTCAAAGACCCTTTCCCTCCAACAAATATAATAAAATATTCCATAAAAGGTGGATCTAGATTTGGTTAATAATCATGCACCAAGATCTAGAATGACCCAATATTTTGTTATAAATAGGAGGGTTTTCCCCATCATTCTTCACCTTTTGTTGCCTATTAGATCACTCTGGATCTATACACTTGGTCTCATTTTTCCATCATTTGCTCCCATTGAGCTTCATTTTTGCATTGGGTTTTCTACATCTACAAGAGAGAGAAAACTTAGATCTGAAGTGCTGAGGACTACAAAGAACCCATCCCATTGAGGAGAGCTGGATACACCTTCTTGTTTTCCTCCCAGGTGCCCTGTAATATAAAAATTCATTCAAAAATCGTGTTCTTGTCTTGTCTGTTGGATGCATGGAGCAAACCCTTTACTTTACTGCTTAATGTCTTTCCATTTATAGATCTGTTTGTTGCAGCATTTTAACTACTAATCGCAGATCTGAAGATGTTTGGCGGCCTCTATTGTTGTTAGGGCTATTAGTTATGCGTAAATAAAGTGGTTCTTTTTCGTACACTTCGACGAAGAATTCATACTAACAAATGGCGACTCCACACGGGTTTTAAATTACGACCGCTGTCGTTTTTCATATTCCTGCATATCCAGCTACTTCAGGCCCTAGGGCTTCTTTTCAGCTGCTTAGTTTTCCTCTTTTTATGTCATTTTTCTCACCTAAAACCCTAAAATTTTAAAATTTCTAACTTCCGTGTGTTTCTGGCCCTATTGCGCAGGTAAGTGACACCAGCCGCAACTGAGACGGCAACTTTTCTGAAAATCTGCCGCCGAGACAACCGAACGGGTCGCACTTTTGACTAACCCATAACTTTGCGACACGGACCTCCCAGTCCTTTCCCTGCCCATTTCTGCGACACTGCCACACAGCAGTCGGCTTTGCGACACACGATTTTTGATGATTTTTACGCAATTTTTACGGTTATAGCTGCGGCCCTGCGCCGGGGGTCAGATCGCCTACTGTCTCCCGGCTAGCCTTGACCAAGATCTGATCTATTTTTACTCATCTAATTGGGAACCCATCCCCTTAGGGCTTTAGTACCCTCCACTTTTTGTGGAAGAGTTTTAGCTGTTTCAGCCGTCGGTTTCAGAGCTTCAGCCCCCTCTTTTCTCGATCTGTTACCTCCCTTTCAGATCCATTGAAATCAACCTCTTTTCCTTTCAAATCACCTCTTGTCGTTTTGTTTGGACCTCCTTTGAAGGCCTCCGCCTTGCCCCTCCCGGTTTTTGCTGATTTCCTTCCTTTCTCCAGCCACCTTGCCTCTGTCTCTTGGCTGTGACCTGCACCTCCTTTCTGCAGCCTTATCCTCCAGATCCCTATCCCTTTCGACCCTAGATCTGTTGAGCTCTTTTTGTGTGTGTTTTCCATAGTTTTTCCCTTTCTTTTCAGCATAGTTTTGAGAGACCCACCTTCTTGGGTTAGATAGATGCACAAGTAGCTGTTATTTTTCTGTTATTTCAGCATTTTATTCTGTTCTCTGTAGGTTTATTTTTAGCTACGCAGCACACTTTTTTCTTGCTCTCAAAACGGAAAGGGTTTAAAAATTAAAATTAACGCACGCCACACACTGACCCTAAGTGAAGAAGCGCCTGGTTAACACCGCCTGGCAAAGACTCTAAAATCAATTCTCACTGCACCTTATCTGCCCTTGACCTTACTTGATTCTGTCCCTTTCTGCCCTTGTCAGTTTCCTTCTTCCTGTCATCATTGCGCCCCCAAGGCGCCTTTCCCGGAGACTTCTTGGCCTTCACCCTCCGTTTCCGGTTGATCGACCTGCTCCGCCCCGCCGTCGTCGAGCCAGTCCTCCTCCGACTCCTCTTCTGATTCTTTGGGTTCTCCTTTTCCTTCTAGGTTCTCCCCCTGTCACCTTCACTATGTCTGGTCCAGGGCCTAACGCTAGTGGTGCTCCCGACCCTAATGCCGGAACTACTACTAGCGGAACCACCACGAGAACTACCTCGACTACACCCTTGCTCCCCTTCTTGGCAGGCCTCAGCCTCCCAGATTTGGACCGGTTGATAAACGACCCTATACATCATGACGCTAGTTGGCCCGCTATGCCGACAAAGCTCCCTTCCGACATCCCAAAGTTTGAAGGTCGTGCTGGAGAAGATCCTTCAAATCATGTTCGATCTTTTCACATGTGGTGCTCATCTACCTCCATTATCGATGACTCTGTTCGTCTTAGACTGTTCCAACGCACGCTTACAGGCGAAGCTTCTAAGTGGTATGTTGACCAGCCCACTTCCTCCCATACCACCTTTGCAACTCTTGCCGGGGCTTTTTTATCTTACTTCCAGCTTCCCCTTCGTTATGACACTGGTATCGAACTCTTGACTTCCTTCAAGCAAACCTCTTCGACCCGCCTTTCTACCCATGTCCAGGAATGGCGAAGAAGACAGAGCCTATGTCAATCTCCTCCCTTCGAAGACCGTGTCTACATGGACTGGTTCCTTAGATCTCTCTTGTCCCCTATCGGGAAAGATGTCGCATCACATTTTCCTCAAACCGAAGAAGATGCCCTCCAAATGGCGTTAAAATATGACCTGATCTACGCTCAGACAGGTTATGATCCTACTGTCCTACCTGATCTCCTCAGACCTGGTGATGCCCATACACTAGGGGCACCTCATGCCGCTGGCAGTATCGTTGGATCTATCTCTCATCCATCCGCTCAACCTCTCATGCGCTATGGTTTTCCTGGGGGAGGGGGCACCACTCCCTGCACTTCTCCCCCTCCCAGTAGCACGCATCCAGGATATGGCATGCCTCATCCTTTTGCCCAACCTCCTGCTCACCTCAATGTTGCCCAACCTAACCAGTACTTTTATCCGCAGCCTGGTGCGCCAGCTCCTCCAGCATATGCGCTTTCGCCTCCCTTGCCTTCTCAACCCCTGCAACAGCCGTTACCACCCCCTCAAGAGCCGGTGGTTGCACAGCAGGGATTCATGGCTACCCAACCACCTAACGGACAGGTGGCCACTCCACCTTCCCCTTCTGGTTCCTCCAATTACCAGATCCTCATGATGAACTCTGATCCACCTCTAACCGTCGACCTTAACCTTCAAACTCGGTCTCGCCAGTATCCCAAGCCTCCTGCTCAGTTTGCCCCCGAGCCTCCTTCTTCAGTTTCTACAGAGCCTCTTTCGACACCCAGTGGCCCCTTACATATCCCTCAACCTAAAGTTGAGGTTCATACCAAGATTCCTAAGGGACCATTACGCCGAAATGCTGCTTCCGGTCGAGTTGCTCCTTCGTATAGCATAGTAGATGATTTGGCACAATCTCCTGCTGCCATTTCCACACTGGAACTCCTCCAGTCGTGCCCTTCCCAAAAGAAGGCTCTACTATCTGCCGTGGGCGCTGTAGATCCTGCTGATGACCAAATGATTGTTTTCGACGCCACTCAATCGGACCATCCTCCCCTTCCTCCTTCCGTCGCCTTCCAAATCTCAGTCAAAATACGGAACGCCATCGTTTCCTGGTGTATAATTGACGAGGGGGCATCCACCTGCGTGATGTCCGCTTCGGTTTGGAAGCAACTTGGATCCCCTGAGCTGGCCCCTTCCATGATCACCCTTCGAGCGTGGGACGGCCACGCCTCCCAGCCAATTTGCCTCTTCCGTAATTGTCCTATTACCCTTGTCGGTAAGACTGTTTGCGTTGATGTTGAAGTCATTGATGACCCGCTAGACTACAACATTCTATTGGGGCGAAGCTAGACCTATGCTATGTCTGCTGTCTCATCCGCGGTTTTCCGCAAGATGTCTTTCCCTCATAATGGAAAGATAGTCACCATTGACCAGTTGACATATCATGAGCCAAAATCTCAGACCTCACCTGAGACGACCATCTCTTCTGTAGCCAACAAGCAAACCGTCAATTCCTTGACCAGTGTCTCCCCCGGCGTTTACAAAGATTCCTCCCTGCTTGGAACTTTTCCTAATATTCCCCCTCCTCCTATCTTTGACCCCAGCTCATCGAATGTTTGCATGATGCAATCGTCTCGGGTTGCTCTCAAGCAACCTGCTTCGGCTAGTCAGCAACCTTGCCCTCCGCAACCTGCTCCTAGCCCTTCACCTGCAGTTGGTCGTCATGAGCCCCGTTATCCCCCTGGCACGGTTCCTCCAGGCCTTAGCCATTTAGGAGCCGTCCCACCTGGCCATTACCCCTTTGGTCAGATACCGTTCCTAGCTCCCCCACCAGGAGTGTACATGGTACCAGTCATGGCCACCCTCTCTCTTCCTAACTTGACCCTTGGGATTCCCGTTTGGTACCTTGATCCTCCAGCCCCCACCTTGCCTGGTCAGCCCAAACCTTATATCGCTTTGACCCCGGTTCAACCGGTCCCCATGAATTCTCCCGCTGCATCAGTGCCTCAGTCACCTCAACAGGAACCACCTCCTATTGTGACCGCTTCGGGTAAGAAGGGCAAAGCTCGCAAGGGGGCATCAAAGGACAAGGCTGCCCCGACAAACTCTGATCCTCCTTAGCCTCCAAAGCATACCATCCAGTGTGCTTTGTGTGATGTTGTCGGTCACGCCTCCCATACCTGTCCTGAATCACTTCATCTCAAGCCCATGGTTAATGTCACGTTCCCTGAGTCTGCGGTCCCAGAAGCCTTTGTTCCTTCCGCGACCGCGGCCAAGAACCCCAAGACTATTCACACCAACCACCCCTGTGCTTTGTGTGATCTCCATGGCCATTACACCCATCTTTGTCCTCGCCTCGAGGAATTCCGCACCTCTCTCGCTGCGATCCACCAATTCGAGGCCAAGCGCAATGAGTCCACCTCTCTCCTATTTGCGCATTCTGCTTCAGCAGAACTACCAGATATGACCTCTCCCATTGACATTCCCCCTCCTGATGTCGAGATGACGGAGCCTTCGTCCAACATTTTTTACCTATCATCATCCATGAGACCCTCGGGGAACATTCCATCTGAATCCTCCCCTGTTGTTTCTCTTGACCTTCCTTCAGCGATCATCTTGGGCTCAACATCGGTAGATCCTTTATCTACTTACTCTTCGGTCACCCCTTGTGACGATGCACATGTGAACCTCTCTTCTCATGATGATGATTCAGGTCACTTCACCACGTCAGGTGGTCTTTCTTCCACCAGTCACCCCATCTTCTATCGCGATGACGACATTATGGAAAAAATCCCCACCCCTGACGTTATCTATTCCCCCTTACATCAAACCCAGGCGTTCACACCACATCCACCTTGTGGCCATTACATTGAAACCCAATGTTTGGTTAAGGGGGCACCCACATTTGAGAGACCAAGAGAAGCCATTCTCCACCACTCTCCTAGTGTATCTGGTCATGTTGACTCTAGACCCCGTATTCTTCCACATTTAGAAGAACCTCTAGAGTCCCATATCACTTCAGATCACTCTCGGGACGATACCCCTTATCGTTCCCTCATCTTACATCAGCAACCCAGTCTCTTAGACATTATTGTTGACCAACCTATAGCTTTTCTACGAGAGCATCGGTTCATTATCTCCAAATCCTCCTTTTGGGATAGTGACACCAGGTATGCCAATTCGGAAACTTAAAGTCCATTTGATCCCTATATGCAGTACCAAAAGAGATTGGTAATCCTCCATTTCCTTTCTCAAACTGCATAACCATAACCAGAACAAATGGTACACCACATCATTAAAATGTGTTTAGATTCCCCTTTTTATAAATACATTTTGGCATGACCACACCATGCTCGGGGGCACCCATGCCCCTCCACCATAACCCTCCTCACCTTGTTTTTGGAGAGGAGGTTGTCTTACCACTCGAATGTGAAATCCCTTCCCTTCATCTGGCTATTGAACTTCTCCCTGACACCCAACCTCTAGAACAACGACTTATCATGCTTGAGCATGCCTCTGAAGACCGCCGTGTTGCATTGCAAACCATAGAAGCGGCCAAGAAACGCACCAAAGCTCAATATGACCAACAAGTCCAGCCTCGTCCTTTTCACGAAGGCGACCTGGTTCTAGTATATGACCAGGCCCATGATGTCCTTGGTCACGGGAAGTTCGACTCATTATGGCTAGGCCCTTACATCATCAGTAAGGGTCTTGGTAAGGGGGCATACTTTTTAGAAGACTTCGAAGGCAATCCTCTTCCTAATCCTCGCAATGCACTCTATCTTAAGAAATATTACCCTTAGCATTTCCCTTATGATATGCGTGTTTTATTTTCTGTTAGATAGCCAGCATCCTTTTTGTACTTTCATCCTTCGCCAGGACCTATTTTGTCCAAGAAGGATCACCTCACACCTCCTTAAAATCGAACTTCCTCACTACAACACTCGTACTGGGGGCACCACTTCGCCTCCATACTTGTCCATGTTCGTGTCGATTTTCGTCATGAGTTCCCCCTTGTACTCGTGTTTTTCATGGTCCCCCATTGGGCCTTTACTGTGTGGCAGTACCATCGATTCACCCTTGTTTAGAGCATCCAAGTTGGGTCATCATCGCATTCATGGAGTCTATCCTGAGTCCCTTCGTACCCCGCTATAGTCCTCCATCCTTCATTGCTTGGTCTCTCTCTTGCGTCGCACATTATGACCTTTAGTCCCACTGTCCCCTATCCCTTCCGATATTGTGTCAGTAGCTGCCATGTCATTCATGCCCTTTATGCTCTAACAAGGGAAGTCGTCCATTCGCTACTCAGTCCTTTCCATTTCCCTATCGTCATTAGTATCAGTCTATCCGTCGCCCTACTGTTTTCTCTCGTGCCTTAGTTGAGGATCTCTCATTACCTCACCTATGGCGGACCTCCTTCTGTCGACATCAACACATTCATTCCAGAAGCCAGGTCTAGAGGGCGGTGTACCTTGGTTCCAGCTTCCACTCTTGTTCGGTGCCTCGGATCAGGCAAGGGGATCTCTCATTTCCCTTTGACTTGATTGT
Source organism: Pinus albicaulis (assembly GCA_034641835.2). Taxonomy (NCBI): domain Eukaryota; kingdom Viridiplantae; phylum Streptophyta; class Pinopsida; order Pinales; family Pinaceae; genus Pinus; species Pinus albicaulis. The sequence continues at coordinate 181,960,006 of CM076576.1, read as the reverse complement.
TTCTCCATCTCCTTTCAGCATGATCGAGATTCGTATACTTGACGGTCCAGTGATCCAGCAGCAGCTCTTGATGATTCCCGGGTGTGTGTGAGATGTCTCAACCCTCATGAGGGGGTGGCCCTGCAGGTAGCCCCCCACATGCCCGGATGACCTCTTCTTTGCAGCCTTTGATGCCGCTCCAGGTTTTGATGATGTTGGCCTTCGCCACTTGTAGCACCTCTTCGATTTGCATGTATCAGTCAGATTTTGTGAGCCCTTCCCCATCTACCCGGGGCATTTGGGGTGTATTTATCTCATGTACTCAAATATTATTGTACTAGTCCTGGCTGTTATCCCAGGCACAGCATGTATGTGAGATTCCTCATTGTATTTTTATCTGGCTCCTGATTATGCCAGCTGTACTCTATGGTTCGGTCCCTTGTTTACTGGATACACTATTCTTTTGTACTTTGTCTCGGCGGGCATAGGTATGCCTCCCCCGCCGCCTTCAGCACAGGTACCCTCTCATAAAAAGAGACTTGTTGCACCTGCGAGTCTCGTCTCCTCAGGGTCTAGTCCTTCAGCACACTATCTACCTCACCTTTCTCTCTCTGACTTCCCTTTTGTTGTCTAGTGATTTTGTTCTTACAACGTACTTCGGTCATACGATTTGCTCCTAACACTCGCACGCTGGGGGGCAATCTGTTACACCATTTTTTGGTCATCTAACTTATTACCATTAGATGGACCCAAGTACACCATGTAAGACCAGTTTTACCCTAAGTAAAACCACTTTCACTATGTTAAAATAGGAAACCCCAAATGTAAATATTAAACAAACCCATATTTGTTTGATTTTCCTCATGGAATAATTAATTAAACCATAATTTAATTATTATTCCCAGTCATGTTTAACCCAAAACCAAAGAAATTAATTAGATAAACCTTTATTTATCTTATTAATTTCTAGGAATAATTATTTAAATCTTGTTTAGATAATATTCCTTGTTAAATATGACCAAATCACCCACAAATAATTAAATAAATCATTATTTATTTGATTATCTTCCAACCACTTCCTTAAAAAGATAAACAAATCATTTATTTATTTATTTTTAACTAATCAAGGGATTTGACCCAAGTCAAAGACCCTTTCCCTCCAACAAATATAATAAAATATTCCATAAAAGGTGGATCTAGATTTGGTTAATAATCATGCACCAAGATCTAGAATGACCCAATATTTTGTTATAAATAGGAGGGTTTTCCCCATCATTCTTCACCTTTTGTTGCCTATTAGATCACTCTGGATCTATACACTTGGTCTCATTTTTCCATCATTTGCTCCCATTGAGCTTCATTTGTGCATTGGGTTTTCTACACCTACAAGAGAGAGAAAGCTTAGATCTGAAGTGCTGAGGACTACAAAGAACCCATCCCATTGAGGAGAGCTGGATACACCTTCTTGTTTTCCTCCCAGGTGCCCTGTAATATAAAAATTCATTCAAAAATCGTGTTCTTGTTTTGTCTGTTGGATGCATGGAGCAAACCCTTTACTTTACTGCTTAATGTCTTTCCATTTATAGATTTGTTTGTTGCAGCATTTTAATTACTAATCACAGATCTGAAGATGTTTGGCAGCCTCTATTGTTGTTAGGGCTATTAGTTATGCGTAGCTAAAGTGGTTCTTTTTCGTACACTTCGACGAAGAATTCATACTAACAATTATGACCAACAAAAACGGAGGGAAGACATGATGACCCAAAGTTGTCAAACTTCTACAACCTTGTGGAATCATCAGCAATGCCAGTAGCTAGAATATGTCTAGGATCTCTTAGATCCTTAACTAAAACATCATGAGGTGAGAATTATACTATTTTCCCTTCACCTGAATGAGTTATCTGATAAACATATAGAAGGTTACAGGACAAGGTAGGAAGACATAACACATCATCAAAATAACCATTATATAGATGAATGGTTCCAGACCCACAACACTAAGAGATCTATCATCACCAACATAAATGTTTTTGGTGTTACAATCATTTAAATAATAAAACATGGCTGTATTTTTGGCCATGTGGTAAGAGGCTCCAAAATCAATGATCCACTCATGAGAATGAGAAGAAGAATATACATTAAATGCATAGCCAGATCTTGATGCTTGATAACCACAAGCAGAAAGTTCCATTCCCGAAGATGAAATTGAAGAGTTCTCTAAATATATGTTTTTCTTCTTCATTGTTGCTTCCAAGGCTTCCATCTTCTTAAAACATTTTGACTCTACGTGGCCATCACGATTACAAAATTTTCAATCTCTATATGTGTTCTTCACATTGTTTTTATTTGTCTTATCAATTTGTTGAGTTTCTTTTTCAGTTTGCGGCTGGAATTTCTGAAGACCCTTGTTTGGTTTAAGACCATTCTTTTTAGGATGCTACTTCTTAGGATTCTTTGGATATGGTTGTTGTTGGGCTGCTAAAGTTTTCTTAGAAGAGTTTCCAGTATTAATAAGACCAAGGTGTAAGATTTTTTCTTGTTCTCTTATCAAAGAATCACAAAGTGCATCAAAAGAGGGGGACTTGTAGGTTGTTACTTAAGAAATGAGGGCTTCTCTAGTGGAATGGAAGGTGGAAATGAAGGCCTAGCTTAGCAAGAATGGAATAGATAAGGCTACCATATTCCTTTTTGACATTACAACCTTCTAAAAGAAGCCTAAGGGTCTTGAATTTGGATAAAAAATATTCAATAAGCAACTCATTTTCAAGCTGGTGGGCTCTGATTTCATTTTTAATGCCAAAAACAATATTTAGCTTTTTCATAGCTTCAACAGGGGAGTCAATTTCTTGGATATGAAATCTAAAATATTGAGCAATGGACATTTCGATTAACCCTCGTGCTTGATCTTGTTTATTTTCTGATCTAGTCATTTTATCTCCATCGGTAGGTTTAGATTCTTGTCCTGTGGCTATTCTATAAAGCCCTTTACTTCTAAGTAAGTTTACCATGTAGGATAACCATAAGAAATAATTGGTGTTTTTAGGAATAACCGAGCATGCACTTTCAATTTTTTAAAAATGAAGCTGAATATGTTGAAACTAACTACTCCAAGGGAAAGATCTTGGACAATTAGGCCGGTTAAAAAGAAAAATGGTTCTGAAAATGGCTTCTCGATGAAGAAGTTATGCCTTTTTGAAGAAAAGTGGGAGTAGATGTAAAGTATTTACGTGATAGGTTGAAAGTTGATGATGAAGTTATACTTAAACCCCCCCTCCCCTTTCCAAACATAATATAATAATCTCACTTTAAAAAAAAATACTACTTTATGTGACCCACTTTTATAAATAAGTGAAAGTCACTTTTACATGTGCTTTTTAAAATAAAATCACTTAAAATAAAAATGCAACTTGCCAAAAATATTTTTAATAAAAAGTAACATAACAAAAAGATTTTTAGAGAAAGAAGGTTGAAAATGAGACTTGAACCCAAGACCTCTATTCTCATAAAGTAGCTTTACACCAAGTGAGCTAGTAAAATTATTCTATAATTGTTTGAAAGTAGGAAAGGTTTTTTTTTTTTGCTCTTCGGTTTACATGCTTTTTCCTACAAAAAAAACTGTGCAAAAAAAAAAATACAAGCCTTATGAAAGAACTTTAGATTTCTAGTTAGTCCTTCTGGAAACTATATATTTTTTCTCGCTATTTCTGATTTCCCGAGATCGCACAAAGTCACGGGGAAATAGCATATGCAGCAGAGAAATCACATCCTCTTGTTTTTAGCTTGCCATATCGCACACAACGCATAGCAAAGAGCATACACAGAGAAGAGGCCAGTATAGATCTGGTAATAAAAAAAGACTATAAACCAAAATAAACAAAGGGATTAATAAATATAACTGCAAAAAAAAAACTTTATACCTCCATATCTAAAATGACATAACTTGGGCAACTAGAAAGCTTTTCACACGAAACAAAAGGGGTTCCTCACTATAACAAAGGCTCTAGACACAAAAAAATTGTTCTCCTGGCCCGAAAGTGGTTATAAACAGTAGAACTAGAAAACAAAAGTTGCATGCAGTCAAAGTGGCTTCAGATTTGGATCAACAACAGATGCGGCCCTCAAAACAGTTATGATACCATGTAGGAATTTATAGGGTAAGTTCTTTAGATCAAACACCAAAGGTCACCACTCAAAAATAGATCACAGATCAGTACACCAATATTTGACATCGTTAAAACCCTCAAAGAGGGAAACAGTCCATGGCTTGAGCCAACGCGGCCACTTCAGGAAATTTATTAATCATTAGGGGAATTTTGAGGTCTAAAATGGGCCTCAGGAAAATGTACAATCAAAATTCACTTTATGAGAACCAATCACATTTTAGGGGATGACATCATCCGTAATGGTTAAGGTGGTATTGCTTGAGTTAAAGATACTTACTTGTCACATTATCAATGGTGGATAAAAATTCATGGTTAACCATGGTAGTGCTCTAATTACTTTTAAATTCAAAGTAAAGTATTCATAATAAATGCCATTTCACACTTTTTGAATAAAAATATATTATTGTCATTTCATATTTCTTGAAAGAAACAATGCATATCCCTATACATTTATTATATTATATTATATTATTTTTATATATTATATTAATTACATGTTATTATAAAATTTAAATGATATAAATTTTAATTAATAGCATATGATATAATTAAGAATTTATAAATTTATATTTATATTTTAGTTTAAGTTATTTAAGTACAAAAGACAAATGCATTAGTTGTTCAATGATAATGATTTTTCTTGAAAATATCATTCTTATTTATAGTCACATCAAGACAATTTTTTTATTAATTTTATTTTGGTACAACTTTTGAATTGAATTTAACTATGGTTACATGGATTATGGTGCAAAAAGTGAATTGAAAATTCATAAATATTATTTTATTGGTTTAGCTATTATTTTATTATTTCCTTAAGAGGCCCATTTTAGACCTCAAAATTCCCTTAATGATAAAGAAATAAAATTTACATAAGATTCTCTCATAAATGGTTATCGGACAAATGAACCTCCATGTTCCTTAAATAGAAATCATGGACTAATCAGGTGTTAAGCCATGGTTCAAGTGTTGGTAATACTAAGGAGAGAGTGAATTGTCAGAATACTACATATTGTGACCGTCGGATTATAAGTTACAAAAGTACATAGTAAAGAAACACACTTTACCTAACTCTATGCTAGACCAAGTTATACTTAACTATTTCCTATGTGTCGAAATATTCTAACATATCCCTGGTTGACATAATTTTCCATAATATTTTTCTAACATTGGATCTCACAACTCGCCCTCTATCCTATTTTAATGTCATGCCTATATTTATTGGAGTAGGTGACTTATGACTTTTTATATCCATTATGGATTTGATTTATGATCTGGCCTATTTGATTCATGGTCTTTGATATCTGCTCTAATTTATTATTTTTGGGATACATTGAGCTAAAATATGATGGCAGATTTGGGTTGAGATTTGTTGGATCCCGAGGCCCTAATTCGAGCCACAATGGAAGTTGATATGGAATACAACACCTCACATATGGAAGCTGGTACATTTGGCCTATCTTCCTCGCATGACTCCCAGCTAGTTGGTAATGTGCCCTCAAATCCACTCTCGTTGCATGATGCCAATATGGGTCGTAATATACTGAGTTCACATGGATTCTAGAACAAAAAGAGACATGAAAAATCTGTTGTGTAACCAGCTTCAAAAATAGAAGAAAAGAGATATGAACGCCTTAGAAATAAGCCACTTCGAGGGGGCAACCTCCAATACATTACATAAATGCACAATTCTTGGATGATACAATTTACAAAACCTCCTTTCTATATATAGGATTCCATGGGGCCATAATGTAATCCTAGTGGGCCACCATGTAATCCTAGCCGACCTAACAATAATAATTTAAGGGCACAATAATAACAAAATGGGGGTTACAAGGGTACAATAATAACAATAAGGGGGTTACACTAACAACAATAAGGGACTATACTAGTAATATAGGGACCTAACATGCCCCTCTCCTTCAAAAAGTGTTGTCCTCAATGCTTGAGTAGCTATGGATGCTTTTGTATAAAATTCTCATCCTCCCATGTAGAATCTTCAGTGGGTGAGTTCTTCCACTTGATGAGATACTCTGAAATTGATCGATTCCGTAGTTGTCGAGTTCTTGTTTCCGTGACCGCTTCCGGTTCCAATATGATTTTTCCTTCCTCATCAAGTTCTGGCAATATTGTTTGAACTGGAAGATTTTTACCTATAACCTTCTTTAAGCATGAAACATGGAAAACTGGATGTACTCGCGAAGAAGCAGGAAGCTCCAATTTGTATGCCATAGTACCAATCTTTTGCAGCACCTTGTAAGGACCATAGTACTTTGGCGATAATTTATTATCCTTCTTAGCTTGCTTGAGGGACATTTGTTTGTATGGTTGTAGCCGTAAAAATACCCAATCTCCTACATCAAAACTTCTCTCGCTACGATGTTGATCTGCCTGTTGTTTCAATTCGATTTTGTACCAAATTCAGGTTATCCTTTAAGAGTTGGAGAACTTCTTGCTGATGCTCGATGTGATCTTTCACTGCTTGAACCTTCGAATTTTCTCTTAAAGATGATGTGATGGATGGTGGATGATATCCATAAAGTGCCATAAATGGGGTCATTTTTGCTGCAGTATGGAAGGAAGTGTTATACCACCATTCAACAAGAGGCAACCACTTGACCCATTGTGTTTGTTTATCAGATACAAAACAACGAAGATATCCTTCCAAACATTTATTTACTATCTCAGTTTGACCATCAGATTGAGGATGATAAGATGAGCTATGAGCTAATTGAGTACCCAAACAAGAAAATAACTCCGTCCAAAATTTCCAGTAAAAATGGGATCTCTGTCGCTCACAATAACCCTTGGGCTTCCATGTAGCTTTTGAATTCTGTCCATAAATGTAGTAGCAACTGTACTTGCTTTGAATGGATGAGATAATGCACAAAAGTGTGCATACTTGGTAAGTCTATCAACTACCACCATGATGACACTCTTTCCTTCGGACTTAGGTAAACCTGTGATAAAATCCATTGAAATCTCCTCCCAACGTTGACCTTGAATGGATAAAGGTTGTAGAAGTCCTGGGGTCTTAATTGTTTCCACTTTATTCTGCTGGCAAACCAAACATTCCGCCACAAACTTTCGAATATCAGATTTAAGGCCATCCCAAAAAAATTCTTTCTTCACCCTGTGGTAAGTTTTTTAAAAATCCTGAGTGTCCTCCTAAAGGAGAAGTGTGCAATTCCAGAAGAATCTTTTGTTTTAGTTGGGAATTCTTACAAAGATATAAGCGATCTTTGTACCATAAGGAATCATTTTTCCAACTAAATGTATCAGATGTACTATGATCTTGCTGCAACTTTTGAATGAGTATCCATACATCTTTGTCCTTCTTCCATTCATCTCTTGCTTCAGTTATCCAATCTGGTTGGATAATAGAAATGGCACAAGGCAATGCTTCCACCTCTTCATTCTTTCTTGAGAGTGCATCTGCAACAACATTAAGCTTTCCTTTTTTGTAGATTATTTCAAAGTCATAACCCTACATCTTTGTGACCCATTTTTGCTGCTCTTCTGAAGATAGTCTTTGTTCCAAAAAGTGTTTAAGACTATCATGATCAGTTTTTACCTTGAAGTGTCTTCCCATTAGTTAAGTTCGCCATTTCTTTAGTGCATGCAGTATTGCTAACATTTCCTTCTCATAAATAGGTTTCTGTAAATACTTTCCTTTGATTGGACGAATTTCAAAAGCAATGGGTCTTCCTTCTTGCATTAAAACCGCACCAATTCCATTTCCTGAGGCATCACATTCCACAATAAAGGTTTTCATGAAGTCTGGCGTAGCTAAGACCGGTGCTAGGCACATTGCCTCTTTATGACGTTCAAAGGCCTTAGTTGCTTCAGGAGTCCATGAAAATGCATCTTTCTTCAATAATGTTGTTAGAGGTGCTGCTATTCTCCCATAATTCTTAACAAACTTGCGATAATACCCTGTTAACCCAAGAAATCCTCGCAACTACTTTATGGTTGTCAGGAATTTCCATTCCTTAATGGCTTTAATTTTGTTAGGGGTCTACTTTAACACCCTCGTGAGATACAATATGACCCAGATATTCCACCTCTTGTACTCCAAAGAAACATTTGGATGTTTTTGCATATAATTGTTTCTCCTGCAATAGTTTGAGCACCCTGTCAACATGTTCAACATGATCCTTCCAAGACCTACCGTAGATTAGTATATCATCAAAAAATACTAGCACAAATTTTCTAAGGAAGGGTTTGAAAATGGAATTCATCAACCCTTGAAATGTAGAAGGTGCATTGGTAAGGCCAAAAGGCATGACCAAAAATTCATAATGACCCTCATGAGTTCGAAATGCTATTTTTGGAATATCTTCAGTCTTCATTTTAATTTGATGATATCCTGAACGAAGATCCAACTTGGTAAAATAAATTGCTCCATGTAATTCATCCAATAATTCATCAATCACAGGAATGGGAAATTTGTCTTTAATGGTGAGCTTATTGAGTTCCCTATAATCCGGACACATTCGCCATGATCCATCCTTCTTGTGTACCAATAATACAGGAGCAGAGAAAGAACTTTGACTAGGTTGAATTATACCCGCCTCTAACATTTCTGCAATCATACGTTCAATTTCGCTCTTTTGGAAGTAAGGATATCTATAAGGCCTGATGTTTGGAGGAACACTTCCTGAATCAAATGAATAGCATGATCATGATCACGAATAGGTGGGAGTCCTTTGGGAGTTTCAAACACCTTGGAATGATTGTCCAAGACTTGTTGGAGATCTGCAGAAATAGATGATTTTGATGTCGTAACTTCTAGTGAGCATAATTGTGCAATTACGCCTCGTTGTTCTTTCTTTAGAAGCTTTGTCATGACATTAGAGCTTATTATCCTTCCCGGCTTCCCTTCAATACCCCGTAATTCGACTTCCTTTCCTTCTCAAAAAAATTTCAAGAAAAGTTCTTGAAAATTAAAAGCTATCGTCCCCAAAGATTGTAACCATTGTACTCCTAGTACAACATCAGCACCTCCCATAGGAATGGAAAGCATTGGACTAGTAAATACATATTCCCCCATGGTTAGCTTGATATTATGGCATTTTACAGAGCAATTTATAGTTCCTCCATTTGCAACCATCATTTGACATTCGGGTGCTGGGTATAGGAAACAATTTAATTCCTTGGCTACCTTATAATGAATAAAATTATGGGTGCTACCTGAATCAATCAACACTATTACCCTTTTCTTCTTTATATGTCCTTCTATCTTGAGAGTTTGAGGAGTGGTAAGTCCTGCCAGTGCATTACACGATATGGTCGGATTCATTTCTTCCTCTTCTAGGGGTGGTTCCTGGTGTATATCCTCTTCTTGTTCATTTTCTTCTTCTTCTTCACAATCTATGTAAAATAATTTCTTCTCAGCACACTTATGACCTTTAGTGTATTTGCTATCACAACTGTAGCAAAGCCCTTTTGCTCTTTTTTCTTCCAATTGTTGTGGTGTCAACCTTGTAGGTTGTGGAAATCTAGGCGTAGGAACACTTCCTTCTTTATAGAAGTGAGTGGTAGGCTTCCTTGTCGCCATAATTTTACATTCAATTTTTCTTGCCAACCTGAATGCCTTCTCCAATGAATCAGGTTCCAAAATGTGAACTTCATGTTGGATGTTATCCTTTAAATTACCTATGAAGAGATCAATCCTGTGTTCCTCTGGAATATCAGTTACCCTTATATTCAATTTTTGGAAGTCCTCAATGTGCTGCCCCACTAAACCCTTTTGTTTGAGATTTATCAATTGGCTAAAGAAGGTGTTGCTCTTTGTATCCTCTTAATGTGCTATCATTTCCTCCGTAAAAATTGACCAAGTGACATTTTTTTTACGGGAGCAAAGCCATCGATACCATACAAATGTATTTTGTTCTAAATGTAAAGTTGCAATGCGTACCTTTGTGTGTTTTGCACGTTATGGAGATCAAAATATTGCTCCATCTGTAGTATCCATGTTACAGGATCCTTTCCATCAAACTTCCTCATATCCATTTTTGGAATATGGTGGTTCTTTTCGCCAACATTCGAGTTTATGGAATCATGATTAACATTTATTTTGTTCTCATCAGGAGGTTCTTCTCCTATATTTCCGCCATTAGGAATCATTTCTGGTTTTAAGCTTGTCATCAAGCCTTCCATGTATGCTTTTAGATCATTCTTCATGTTTTCCATGTTGTCTTTCATATCATCCATCTTAGCTTCCATGCCCACTTCCATGCCATCCATCTTAGCTTCCAAACCATTCATCTTAGCTTCCACGCCTTTCTTCAAACCATCCATCTTAGTTTCCACGCCTTTCTTCAAAACTTTCATTTCATTTTTTGTTGTTCTTTGCGAGAGCGAAATTTGTTGCATTTGCTCTTGTAATTTTGATATGTCATGTTGCCATTCTTCATCTTCATGAGTCATAGTAGAGCCTTCTAAAGGCTTAATGGGTGTTGAATTCTTTTTAGGGGCCATTTTAGAATCCAATACTGATATCTATTCTACAATATGCCATTGGGATCAATTTAACTTGATTATTCAAACAAGACTTATGCAATTTGGAAAAAAAATACACACCTTTTTCTTGCTTTTGAGGAGCTCGATATTGAAAATGGATTATTTCTGTGATTGTAGCACTTCAATATCTAAATTTCGGTACCGATGTAGCCCTCTGAATTATCTTTCGAATGCCACAGGTCTGACCTGATTTGGATTCTCCAAGACAAAGTTGTGTCCAATCTCCCACAATGACCTAATTATGGACTGGTTCAGTAGTGCAAACTTGTACGACTTGCCACGTGTCATTGTTTCGTCCTTTGTCTCTGAAATTGATAACAAACTACAGTCCGTGTACTGACCACTTTTACGGCACTCCAATCCGATGCAGAGGAGATTTATTGAACTTTTCCCGATCACCTCTTTGAGATGAAATTCGGGAGCTGACTGACTTTACTTCCTTTAGTCACGCCTCAAAATAGCACAGGACAACCTGAATTTTTAAAGACACCTAGAATTTCATTTGCACCACCAAATTTCAGAATCTGAAACTTTGTACAAAAAAATTTATAGCGCAATTGCCACGATGACCTGTTTATGAGCCTGAAAAAATACCTAACTTCCACAGATGATATCTCCTCAAATATTACGAACCAAGATCTGAAATTTTTAGAAAACCTTCCTCAAGATTTCAGCTTCGCACCCTAAAAATTTCAGCTTCTGAAGCTTCGTAGAAAAAAATTTATAGCGAAAATTCCACGATGACTGTTTGGAGCAACGAAACCCTGTTAGAATCAAGCTCGATACCAAATGTTATTCTTAACAGAGAAGCTTCAAAAGCTAGAAAAGAGATATGACATACCTTAGAAACCAAAAGCCACTTCAGGGGGAAACCTCAATACATTATAAATGCACACAATTCTTGGATAGTACAATTTACAAAACCTGCTTTCTATATATAGGAGTCCATGGGGCCATAATGCAATCCTAGTGGGCCACAATGTAATCCTAGCCGACCTAACAATAATAATTTAAGGGCACAATAATAACAAAATGGGGGTTACAAGGGTACAATAATAACAATAAGGGGGTTACACTAACAATAATAAGGGACTATACTAGTGATATAGGGACCTAACAAAATCCATAAATTCCAACTTTGAAACCAAGCTACTCAGTTTTGGTCTTGATGATATTTTGGACTGTGTTCTAAGCCTGCAGAAGCGAGCTCTTGTATGTAGGTGGGCATTAGCAGATTTGTTGGAAGTAAACATGTAGGAGTGGGTTTAGGCGCATTGGTCCCTGATTATCGGACACTCCCCTAAAGTATGCATGCTTATGAATAGGTGGTTTGACATTCAATTTCTGCACTAGGACAATGTAGATCATATTCTTCATTTCTCATGGGTTATGGGTCATGTTTTTATCTAGGTGCACCGGTGATATGTGGAATTTAACCCACTCTTTTAGACTCCACAAAATTTATATGTTTGGGTAAATCATCCCGATTTACCATTGGATTTCTATACTAAACGAGATTTTGAATACATTGAGAATGTTATCAAACGCTTTGTTTACATAGATCCTAGATGTTTTCACACCTAGGATAAGAGGATTGCTTGACCATTGGTGGAATAAAATTACTCTAGGGGACTGCCTATGGATGTCATTTTAAAATGGGTTCCTATTTGTGTGAAGCAACGGGTCGATTATTGAGCATTCCTTTCAAATGTCTAATTTTCCATCACATTGGAAATTGAATGGAGCAGTGCCCTTGAAAACTCCATGTCTGACCTAGTTCGTCCAAGGGTACCACTATTCCTAGTCATCAGTCATAGGACAATGTTCACGTTTAGGTGGAGCTCTTACATCCAGGTATCTCCCATGCCCCCACTTCTGTTTCCCACTTTGATCATTATTATACTCTTTAATCACCTTCTTCTTCTCCCCTCCACCTCATTGGAGAATCTAGTGAATCAACTGCTCCCTCTCCATATTTATTCTGTTTTTGAATCCTCTCGAACCCTCCCCCTTGAGCTCTATCTAGTTGTTCTGCCCCCCCCCCGATCCCCCCTTTCATCTTGATCCAGGTGGATATTGGTGCCCACCCACCTATTCCACCTAGACCTCCAATCGGTTTCATAATTTTTCTTATTTATAACAACTTTTACTATTTTTAGCAGTTTTTGAGGTCCTAAACTTCCGGAGTAGTTTTGGCCTCCTAAACGATGTTTTTTTTAGTTCTTTAGTGGTGAAAATTCTAGTACTGAAAGAGATATTTCTTATGATATACCGTACATGCGAAACATATATAATATGACCAAGTTACGACCTCGGGAAGGTGACTACCAAAATAACCCCAACATGGCCCACAAACTCTTGGTGTTCCATACCCTAGGGTTAGGGTTTTGGTTGTTTAGGTTTTTCCCATATTGTTCAATAATAAAAATGACTTTCAACTTCATTGTAACACACTTTAGAGGCATGGGTCCACCACATCTCTTCTCATAGATAAGCTACCATCGCCTGAACTAGTTTATTTTCCATTATGCCTGTAAGCATTATTCAGTATTTGATATTAATGAAATGTAGTTTTATTCCTATTGCATATCTGCGTTTATGTTTATTTCTGTATTTTATTGTGTTTTTTCATAAGTCTAGATTAGTGGTACCAGAGCAGTCTTCTCTTTCTTTATTTTTCTTTGCATGTCCCCAACGAGGTCTGGGTATAAGGAGTTAGGGCTCAATATGGTTGAACCTTTGCAAGATCTACCTCGCAAACCCCAACGGCCTCCCATAGAGGAAGAAATGAAATATGAGGGAGTAGGAGATCCTATCATAATATTTCTTGAGGAGGCCCTCGAGAAACTAAGGAACGCAATTATGGATAAATTTTCCTAGATCCTTCAACAACTACCCACTGGCAGCTCACCTTCGTCCAATAGCCACTCTGGAGGCATCACTCCTTTTAAGCTACAAGTAAACTTTGACATTCCCATATTTGAGGGCCAAATAGATGCATATGTCATAGTTAGATGGCTAAAACTATTAGGATATTTCTCAGTTCATGACTTTTCCAATCGGGAAAAGATTACTTTTGCACTCCTCAAAGTCACCCCCCATGTCAAGGACTGGTAGGAAACCTACTATGATTAAAAGGAAGAGAGGGAAACCTCCCTGTTCTCAGCTATAGCCACTTGGAATTATTTCCGACATGCCATCAAGGAACAATAATATCTCATGGGGAGCTATGAGGACAAGTACATACACTGGAATACGATGTGGCAGCAAAGGGATCAAGATGTGCATGAGATGATGAATTTGTTCAATACCTTGTGCAAAAACTTGGGTATCAAATATTTGAAGAAAAAATTGGTGATGAAGTACCGAAATTTTATGAATAAATACATTCAAGAGGAAATGTAGTTCCTTGACATCTCCTCGCTTGGTGCAAAATATTTGTATGTTACCAAGATTGAGCAGAAATTCAAACAAAAGAAGCAGTACTTTGTATCTGTGAATCAGAAGCAAGGGAAAGGTGCACCCGAACCATAGAACAAAATACAAATCCAAGGCAAGGCGTCCTAGGACAACCTACCAAAACAACAAGCAAAGAAAAACACCACAAAGCCAAAGAATGACATGGGAAAGTGGTGCAAGTTCCATAACAACTCCACTCACAACACAAGTGAGTGTCGAGCCAAGCAGTCCCTAGTGGTCGAGCTGAAGGCTTCTGAATTGAATGCATGTTCTGACTTTGAGTCAAAACCTAACAAGCACAATAAAAAATGGGAGCAGATTATCAATGCGGAGCCCAACGCCACTATTCCCACCACCAAGATCTAGAATGAGGAACCCAAAGATCCAGAGGAGGGGGAGCGCCTCTTCCATTCCCAGATGTGGGTGAAGGGTTTCGCACTGCAGTTCATTGTCGACGGTGAGAACCAAAAGAACCTCATTTCAGCATAGTTTGGGAATCATCTGGTCCTACCAACCATAACACACTCACAATTGTACACCATCGGGTGGCTTCACCAAGGGCGGGATCTTCACGTTAGCTAGAAGTGTCACCTTCCCTACAACATCAAGCCCTTCACGAATGAGGTATTATGTGATATTGCACCTCATGATGTTTGTGATGTATTATTAGGCCAGTCATACATGTGGAAGCAACATATTGTGTATGATTATAAGCCTCACATTTTTATTGTTACTTTGGGAAATAATTTTTATAAGATACCTGAGGTAGCACCACCTACCACCATCTCTTTGGTGACTGCAAAATAGTGCAGTAAGATCATTTCCAAAACCGGTAAATTATTTTCCTGATGATCCGCCCTCAAGGAAAGAAGAATAATATAGCCACGACCTCCAGACAGGGCTCCTCTCCATGACAACAACATATGTACAAGGCCGTGGAGGAGTACGGGGACATATTCACCTCACCTGCAGGGGTACCTTTTCATTTTTAGGTTAAGCACTCCATCGATTTGACCCCAGGTGTACCGCTACCCAATGAACTAATATATCAGTGCTTTGTTATGGAGAATGAAGAAATCAATAGGAAGATTCAGGAGCTACTGTAGAAAGGTCACATCTGACCAAGTTCATCTCCCTATGGGAGCCGAATTGTGTTGGTGCAAAAGAAGGAAGAGACTTGGAGAATCTGTATTGACTATCAAGTGTTGAACAAGATCACAGTCTAGAATAGGTATATGATCCCGTGGATTGTTGACCTTCTGGACCAACTCAAGGGGGAAAAATATTTCAGCAAGATTGACTTGAACTCTAGGTATCACCGGGTACAAATTGAACCCTTCGATATGTGGAAGACTACCTTCAAAGCCATGAAGGACCTTTTTGAATGGTTGGTCATGCCTTTTAGGTTGATAAATGCTCCTGCAACCTTCCTGAGGCTGGTGGATGACATATTGTAACCATTCACCAACTCATTCATGGTGGTATATTTGGATGACATCCTAATCTTCAGCAAGAGTTTGGAAGAGCACCTCCACCACATTTGATAGGTCCTCCAAACACTTCAGCAACACAAATTGTGTGCCAATTTGGAGAAATTCACTTTTGGCATGACCCAGGTAAAATATCTGGGATACATTATTGATGAGAAGGGGGTGCATGTGGACCCAACCAAGATCCAGGTCATTTGGGATTGGCCAGTCCCAACCACTCTAACAGAGCTTCACAACTTTCTGGGTCTTTCCAATTTCTACCACATGTTCATGTTGGGTTCTCTCATATCACTTAGCCTTTGAGTAAAGTCACCAAGTGAGGAGTGAAAGAAAAATTCTTTTGGTTTGAATCTCAACAGAAGTTGTTTGCATAATTGAATCATATCCTTTGCTCTACACCAGTGCTCACATTACCAGACTTGCAAAAACCATTTAAGATCGATACAAATGCCTTTAACTATGCTATTGGGTCAGTACTTTCTCAGTAGGGGCATCTAGTGGCATATCACAGTGATACACTTTCAGACATAGTTTGAAAGTAGCCCACCTATAAAAAATAACTGTATTCCAATCTGCAAGCCTACCGACAATGGAAGCATTATATTTTGGGGAAGGAAATGGTCATTCACAAAGGTCACCAACCCCTGCAGTTCATACAGACATAAGAGAATTTGCAAAACGATTTCCATTAGAAATGGTCAACATGCCTACAAAAATTCCATTTGGACATCAAGTACAAGAAGCGAAACACCAATAATGTTGCAGATTTCCTCAGCCGACCCCCGATCATGGTGCTAACCACAGTGCTCGACTCTTATGGGCTTGAGGCTTTGGGTTGGCTGCATCTCTAAAAACGTGATCCAGAATTCAACAACACATACTAGATGCTCTTGGAGGGTAAGCAAGTTCCAAATTTTCACCTCCAAGATGCACTTTTATGCCACCTAGGAAACCTCTATGTTCCTGCAAGAGAGCATGCCAAGATTATTTGGGAAGTGCACTACATTCGGGTCGTGGGATATTTCTAGATCGAGAAAACAATGGCAGTACTACAGAAGTATTTCTATTGGACAAACCTTTGACATGATGTTGGGAAGTACATCAGATCCTCCACTGCCTGTTCCATTTCCAAACCGACCATCAAGAAGAAAGGCCTATACACTTCGATGCCTACCCCTAGCCAACCTTGGGAATCCATCTCCATGGATTACATGTTAGACCTTCCTTCTACTAAGCATGGAAACGATTTCGTTTTTGTGGTCGTCGACGGATTCTATAAAATGGCCATTATGGCGAGCTTCAGGAAGAATATCACAACAGAAGCCACTATTAAACTCTTCTCTGAATGAGTGTGGGTACACTTTAGGATCCCACCATCCATTATCTCAGATCAGGATAGTAGGTTCCTCAGTAAATTTTGGTCAAGCCTCTGGTCGATTTTGGACACCAAGCTCATTAATTCCACAAATTTCCATCCCTAAACTAATGGCTAGACAGAGGTTGTCAACAGGATAATCGTACACATTCTGTGCATGTACAACGCGAAGCATCCACACACATGGGATGAAAGCCTCCCCTATGTCTAACACAGTTATAACCAATCTCTCCATAGCTCAACTGGCCACATCCCATTTCAGGTGGGCTTGGGATTCCAGCCACTATGTCCCATTGATGTGGCCATACCATTTGCAGCTACTCAAGAAGATTCATATCATATCCAGTTCGAAGCAGACAAGGTAAACTACTTCATTGAGCACTTTCAACACATCTAACAATAGGTCCATGACATATTGGACATAGCCAATGCTAAGTACAAGCAGCGACATGATCAACATCGGGTGCCCACAAGTTCCAGGTGGGTGACAAAGTTTGGCTACATTTGTAGAAGGAGCACCTCATTTTTCCCCACTGCAAGCTTCACTCGCTCTGATATGGGCCATACACCATCACTAAGCCGGTAGGGGACAATGCCTTCGATGTAATATTACAAATTGGAAATAGCAGCAATATAGGTCATAAAAATGTAAAACAGAGAAAATATGAACATGACATGAGAGGGATCAATATGTAGCCATCATTTTATTAATATATCAGCAGAAATATACAAAAATATCATGAGGGACAGGCCACTCAAACAATAGGAACAATCCTCCAATGATCCAAACAATCAACACATGGGTTGCTGCAACTGTATAGAATGTCGGAGAGTAGTGACAGTGCTGTCTATATCAGTGTAGATGTTGCTGAATACATATATAAATTAAATTTGGTTGATAGAAACAAAAGAAATTCCCAGCAAAGAAGAAGTGGGCTCTAATACATGATTTCTAGCCAACCTGGAAAAGATTGCTCGAAATATCATCAAAATATACAATGTGACAAATAACCCTGGGGTTGAGATGTCACTACAAACTGGATCTGAATAGAATGAGGCTATGAAAAATCTGAAATGATGATTTCCTCCTCCAATGGTATTTCTAAATAGAAGGTTGATCCCTCTACTCAGAAATAGACCCTCCTGATGAGCTTAATGAACCCTCCCAGCAACTGCCTCCAAAAATAACACAGTTTAGAATTGTGACTATGCTGTGAGGGATGGTAGATGGTTCTCCTAATGCCAAATATGTGGAAATATTCCCTAGAGCCCTCTTTTCTGATCCTCCAATGGATAGGCTACCTCTCCACTGAAAAACAAGCCCATAAATGGCTCAATGTGATCCTCCTTTGCTGCACCCTGCAACACAACCCAGCTCTAAACAGAAACTGCGTTGTAGCTGAAGGAGTTAGCTTGGCCAAAATGTCAGAATGAGGAAATTCAGCTCAACGAACCTCTCCTTCCCTGAGGATGAGGTATGTATTCCTGATCAGGAACACCCTTGTGCTAAACAACACAACAACCTTGCTAAACAGCCAAAGGATGCAAAGTCTAAAAATATCAATATCAAATGATAATCTAAAACATGAATAGCAAAGGTTGCCATCCTCTCCATATATATCAAGTGAACCTCCTCACATTGGGTCCCATCCATACTTGCCACCAAGCTCATGCAAGTTTTCCTCCACTAAAACTACGTTGTCTCATCATAAAGGCCACTCCTCTTTGACAACGCTCTTGATTTGGTCAAAGTTAACTGAATCAACATGATCCAAGTCTTGTTCACACCCAAAGGTGCTTAATATAGCTGCTTATTCTTCCTCCTTTCACATTAGGAGTGTTATTATTCCTTCTAAATGGATTTTATAAGTCTCCCCACTCACTTATTCACCTACCTAGTGATAAAACCAACTATAATATTCCATTTAGATGAAGGCTAAATTTTTGGAATATTACAGTCCTCTCCTCTGAAATGTTTCTTGTCCTCAAGAAACTATAAAGTTGGAGAAAAATTCCTCCCTTCTTCTTCTTATGGCCTCTTCATCAATAGCTTCCACCACAACTCAACATAATCTGCAATAAATCTTCCCTCCAATGGTTCCTCCCAAGTATGCAAACCCAAATGGTTCACATCATGAAAAAGTGGAAGGTGTAAGTGGAAAAATTATTGTTGTCCCATGGACTTCTCAAGGTAGGAGTGATGATAAACATAGGGAATCTCATACCCAATGAGAGTCTCCCATATCCATGCTATCATCCAAATGAAATGAGCCATTCTTGGTAGCTCATCAAAGAAATCCTCAACCCCTGGTTTATGCAATGTGTTGGGGCTACATGGAGAGATTAGATTTTCCCATCCGAGTCGTTTCTCTCTCCATTTATGGTAAGTATTGGGTTGTTGCTGACCTTGGGCTGAAATTTCATGGCCTCCAAGAATGTCCCAAGTTACCCCACCAAACAAATCAGCCATGAAGTGCATCCTCAAAAAACTCAAGTTCTCCAAATGGTTCCTCCCACATGAAGAAAAGAGAAGTAGTATGGCCATCATGGTTTGCCCATTGTTTCTCCTGAAACATGCAACATGTAAAGTAGGAAGAATCATACCCCCAATGGGCACCTCGAAATCTTGTCCCACTCCCCAAACAAAGCTTCCCATGAACATAGAAACATCAGCAATATATGGAAGTAAAAACCAATGAAAACAAGTTGCCATATGACAACTGGAAATTGGATCATAGTTCCATACATGGAACCAGCGCAGGGCATCCCTTGCCTGCTTCAAAACAAAGAATAACAATTTCCCTTCCAGCCACTTTTTTTTTGCCACAATCATCCCATAAGATGGAATCATGAATGTAAAATGTGGTGTCAATGGTGCACACCAAGAATCATGTGGCTTCCCCCACAAACCACCAATAAAATAGCCAACCTCAATGCTACATTTGGCCTCAAGTACATCATAATATAATTCATAAGAAGGAATGACCCTCCTTAATACAACATGCTGCTCATATAAAGTAAAGAAGTGTAAGTCATAATGCAAATGTGTACCTTCTCTACCATGTACTTTGGTCCTTGAGATGAAATGGCTCAAATGAAAATTCTCCCTCACCCCCAATGAGTAGGGAAGTGGTTGTGGCATCCTCTCTATACCATCTGGGCTATGCATCTCTCCATATGCTGAAATATATCATGCTGGATGCCCTCCCAAGTGAACTACTCCATAAAAGAATAAAATTCATCAAGGTGCATGGAAAGAAAGTCCACATGTGCTGCATGTAGTAGCTTCTTCTTGAGCTCAGAAAATCTAGTCAAGAAGACTCTGCCATGTGAATAGATGACCTCATCAACCACCTTGTATCTATCATCTCCATCCTGGTTATTAAGAATCATGCAAGCACCAAGATCCTTGGAGTACTCTACCAAGAGTTGAGATCTCCAATATGGATCAATCCTCCTAAGAGACAACGCTGAAGATTTGAAATTTGAAGCTCCCCAAATGCTGTTGTCTGCTCCTTTGACATCCCTCATGCCAAATTCATCCTCCAAAGTGCTGCCATGCCCATCATGTAGCTGCTCATGCTCAAATAGAAGTGGTGACTTTTGGAAGTTGGTCTCCCAGGAGAAGCTACCATCTAAAAAGAACCTCCTGATCTTAGCCAATGTAAGCATGAGTGGCCTCCATATACTCCAATGTATGGAGGTTTCCTTCCTAAAAGGAAGTACCCTTTGTTTCTCCAAATCCATGGAGTAGATCCCTTGCACCATCAAGGTGCCATCCTCTATCACTGCAGAAACTTCTATCAGCGTAGAATATGTAGTGAGAGTGGGTAATGCTGAAAATGGAAAAATGTCTCCCTCCTCCTTGAGTCTATTCAAAACTCTTTGCATTGTACTATACTCTTCCAAGATATTCACCCCTCTAGAATCTAAGAGTGGTGAACCAAATGGCAAGATGTCTCTCTCCAACTCTAGATCTGGTGGCCTCCCAGATGGAATGCCTCCATGTAGTGAGACATAAAAATTCGAAGTGGACTGTATATATGAGTGGATTGATTTGTCCCTCTCTTCACTGTGCAATACAGTCTCCTTCTTTTGTGAAGAAAGCTCCCGAAATAGATAAGGGTGAATGCTCATCATCCCTTGATGCTAATCCTTCTCTTCTTCCATCTCACAATCCACAAAAATTGATGGATGATGCTTCGGAATTGTGCTTTGGTTCCCACATGTTAGATCATCTAGAACTCCTTGCAAAGACACAAGGGTTCCTCTAATGGAAGCAATGGATCCCTTCCCATCTCCATGTGGTGATGGATCACCTCATGATGGTACAATGCTCTTAGCTCTTCTCTGCTCATCCTCTTCATCAATATGTGAGAATGCTTCATCATTAATGAGAGACCCTTGATGTTGGTCTTCCCTTGAAGGAGGAACGTCCATGTCTTCATTTATAGAAGAGGGCTCATCAAGAAGTGGGTATATTTCCCTTGGCAAGGCATCATGCATGTTTTTACCCCCCTTAACAGAAATATGGAGTGGAGTTGGAAAAATAGATCTCTCCAACTCATGCAAAGGGTTTGAGTTTTTGGGTTCAACAAAAGATGTTTTACAATGTTTAACATCAAATATTCTCACTAATGTCTTAGTGAACCCTACATAAGTGTTTAAATTTGCATGATAAAATGAATCAGAACTACAAAACCACCAATCATGGGCCATACCTTTGAGGTGCAGCGTTGCTACTCTAATGGCCTCCTTTTCTGAAACTTGGTGAAGCTGGAAATAGGAATCTAGCTCCTTCACCCAAGCTTTGGCTGTGCACTTTGCTGATCCATCAAAGTTAAATAGAAATATTCTACCTCTCTTGCTTCTATTATGGTTGTTGGATCTTCTATATTCCTTGAGTTGGAAAAACCCTTGGAAGTCCAAGTGCTTTTTGAATCTCAAAGATTGAGACTCATACTCTTGAAGATAGTCACTCAAGGTCTCCTCCCTTGGTGTATCTTCTTCCTCCATTATTCTTGTAGTGAATGTGGGCCATAAACTGCGATTTGGATCTGCATGTGTGGCTGAATTTCCACACCTATCCTGTGAATATCTAGGGCTTGCTTCACTTTCAAACCCCCTTGGAATTTTTCTGCACTTCTCCCCTTTCATCTCCTTGCGATCTTCTTTGATATTTTTCATAGTTTGGAAAAGAAGCTAGGAGATCCTCTCTTCCTCCATTTCTCCAAATAATGGAGTCATGCCTTTTCTTCTTCTGTATAACTTCTCTTTTCTATGATAAGCTTCTCCTCCTAATGACATAATGTCTTGAATGCACAGGTTGAGCCAGGATTATGCTCTGATACCACTATAATATTCCAAATTGGAAATAGCAGAAATATAGCTCATAAAAATGTAAAACATAGAAAATATGAAAATGACATGAGAGGTATCAATATTTATCCATCATTTTATTAATATATTAGCAGAAATATACAGTAATATCATGAGGGACAAGCCACTCAAGCAATAGGAACAATCCTCCAATGATCCAAACAATCAACACATGAGTTGCTGCAACTGTATAGAATGTCGGAGAGCAGTGATAGCACTGTCTATATCAGTGCAGCTACTGCTGAATACATATATAAATGAAATGTGGCTAATATAAACAAAATAAATTCCCAACAAAGAAGATGTGGGCTCTAATACATGATTTCTAGCCAACCTAGAAAAGATTGCTAGAAATATCAACAAAATATACAATGTGACAAATAACTATAGGGTTGAGATGTCACTGAAAACTGGATCTAAATAGAATGAGGCTATGACAGATCTGAAATTATTATTTCCTCCTCCAATGGTATTTCTAAAAAGAAGGTTGATGCCTCTACTCATAATTAGATCCTCCTAATGAGCTCAATGAACCCTCCCAGCAACTACCTCCAAAAATAATGAAATTTAGAATTGTGACTGTGCTGTGAGGGATGGTAGATGGTTGGCCTGATGCCAAAGATGTGGAAATATGCCTAGGATCCCTCCTTTCTAATCCTCCAATGGATAGGCTACCTCTCCACTGAAAAACAAGCCCAGAAATGGCTCAATGTGATCCTCCTTTGCTGCACCCTGCAACACAACCCAGCTCTAAATAGAAACTGTGCTGTAGTTGAAGGAGGTAGCTTGGAAAAAATTCTAGAATGAGGAAATGCAGCTCAAAGAACCTCTCCTTCCCTGAGGATGAGGTATGGATTCCCGATCAGGAACACCCTTGTGCTAAAAAACACAACAACCTTTTTAACAACCAAAGGATGCAAAGACAAAAAGACCAATATCAAATGATAATCTAAAACATGGATAACAAAGGCTGGCATCCTCTCCATATGTAGCAAGTGAAAATCCTCACATTGGGTCCCATCCATACTTGCCACCAAGCTCATGCAAGTTGTGATCCACTAAAACTGCGTTGTCTCATCATAAAGGCCACTCCTCTTTGACAACGCTGTTGATTTGGTCAAAGTTGATTGAATCAACATGATCCAAGTCCTGTTCACACCCAAAGGTGTTTAATCCAGCTGCTTATTATTCCTCCTTTCACATTAGGAGTGTTATTATTCCTTCTAAAGGGGTTTTATGAGTCTCCCCACTCACTTATTCACCTACCTAGTGATAAAACCAACTATAATATTCCATTTAGATGAAGGCTAAATTTTTGGAATATTACATTTGAGCTCAGTATTCCACCATTCCTTGGTGTGCACCCAGTGTTCAATGTGAACTGCCTTCGACCCTACTTTCCACCATCGTTAGACACATCTGAGATTGCAGAAGAAATCACCCAAATAGAGTTAAACCCAGACAGCATGGAACACGCCAAAATTGATCATATCATGGACACATAGATCAAGAACACTCGTCATCAAAGGATCCAACTATATCAAGTTTTCAAAGCAGGCCAACTCCTTCACCAATGCAAGTGGTTCACTAGGGACCAAATTCAACAAAAATTTCCTCACCTCATGGAGGCTCTGTATGCAATGGGGACCATTACTTCCTAAGGGGGGAGGAATGATCCAGGTGGATATTGGTGGCCACCCACCTATGCCACCTAGATCTCTAGTCGGTTTCATCAATTTCCTTATTTATGACAACATTTACTATTTTTAGCAGTTTTTCAGGTTCTAAACTTTCGAAGTAGTTTTGATTGCCTAAAAAACGTTTTTTTGAGGTTCGCAGTAGGCCCATGCTTGTAGCCATAGGAATAGGCCCACGAATAAACCTGTATTAGTCAAAGAGATATTTCCGATGATTAAATCATACATCCAAAATGAAGATAATATGACCAAGTTACGACCCCAGGAAGTTGGCTACCCAACTAACCCCACAGGGCCCACAAACTCTTGGCGTTCAATCTCCTGGGATTATGGTTTTGGTTGTTTAGGGTTTTCCCAAAATTTTCAATTATAAAAATGCCTTTTACCCTCATTGTAACATAGTTTAAAGGCATGTAGCCACCACATCTCTTCTCAGAGATAAGCTACCATTGCCCGATCTAGTTTATTTTCCATTATGTCTGTAAGCATTATTCAGTATTCGATATTACTGAAATGAAGTGTTATTATTGCTACATATCTACGTTTATGTTTACTTATATATGCTATTGTGTTTCTTAATATGTTTGTATCAGTGGTATTAGAGCGGTCTCCTCTTTATTGATTTTTCTTTGCATGTCCCCAACGAGGTCAGGGTATAAGGATTTAGGGATCGATCTGGTTGAACCTTTGCAAGATCTGCCTTGCAAACCCCAATGGTCTCCCATGGTAGAGGAAAAGAAATAAGAGGGAGCATGAGATCCTATCAAAATATTTCACGAGGAGGCCCTGGCGAGACAAAGGAATTTGATAATGGATAAATTTTCCCAAATCCTTCAACGACTACCCACTGGTGGCACACCTCCATCCAACAACCACTCTGGAGGCACTACTCCTTTTAAGGTACAAGTAAACTTTACCATTCCCATATGTAAGGGCCAAATAGATTCATACGTCATAGATATATGGTTGAATATATTAGAAGGATATTTCTCTATTCATGAATTTTCCAATCAGGAAAAGATTATTTTTTCACTCCTCACAACTGCCCCCCATGTCAAGGAATGGTGGGAAACCTACTGTGATAAAAAGAACAAGAGGGAAACCTCCCTATTCTTGGCCTCACCCACTTGGAATTCTTTCTGAGATGCCATCAAGGAACAATATTATACCATGAGGAGCTATGAGGACAGCTACATAAAATGGCCTACGCTAGGACAACAAAGGGATCAACATGAGTTGACAAATCTGTTCCATAACCTATGCACAAAGTTGGGTATCAAATATTCAGAGAAATTTTTGGTGTTGAAGTACCGCAATTGTATGCACAAATACATTCAGGAGGAAATGGAGTTTGTCGACATCTCCTCGCTTGGTGCAGTATACAAGTATGTTTCCAAGATTGAGTATAAATTAAAATAGAGGAATCAATACTTTGGATCATTGAATCAAAAGAAAGGGAAATGCACCCCCAAACTGTAGAAAAAGGGACAAAGTGAAGGCGAGGCAGCTGAGGAAAAACCACCAAAGCTGTAAGTGACGAACAACACTACAAAGCCAAAGAAGGACACGAGAAATTGGTTTGAGTTCCATAAGAGCTCCACTCGCAACACAAGTAAGTGTCGGGGCAAGTAGTCATTGGTGGTTGAGCTGGAGCCTTCCAAATTAGGTGCATTTTCTAAATTTGAGTGAGAACTTGACAAGGGGAATGAAAAAGGGAAGCATATTATCGATGTAGATCCTAATGCCACTATTTCCACCACTAGGATCCATAAGGAGGAACTCGAAGATCCAGAGGAGGGAGAGCGCCTCTTCCATTCTGAGATGTGGGTGAAGGGTTCCCCATTGCAGTTCATTGTCGACACTGAGAGCCAAAAGAACCTCATTTTAGTAGAGGTCGTGAAGCGATTGGGCCTGATGACCACAACATACACACAACCGTACACCATCGGGTGGCTTCATG
This sequence comes from Pinus albicaulis, assembly GCA_034641835.2. Lineage (NCBI taxonomy): Eukaryota > Viridiplantae > Streptophyta > Pinopsida > Pinales > Pinaceae > Pinus > Pinus albicaulis. Next base: position 181,933,982 of record CM076576.1, on the reverse strand, counting down.
AAGGACGGGATCTCTGCGTCAGCCAGTAGTTTCAACTTCCTTACAACATCAAGCCCTTCGCGAACGAGGTATTATGTGATATTTTTTCTCTTGATGTTTGTGATGTATTATTAGGTGAACCATACTTGTGGAAGCAACATGTTGTGTATGAGTCTAGGCCTTTCTCTGGTATTTTTACTTTGGGAAATACGTTGTGCAGGATACTGGAGGTAGCACCACCTACATCCATATCTTTGGTCACTACAAAATAGTGCAGTAAGCTTATTTTCAAAACCGAGATTTTTTTTTCCTGATGTTCCACCCTTAGGGCAAGAATAAGACTGTAACCACAACCTCCAGATAGGGTTCCTCCGCACCACAAAAACAGATGGAAAAGGTTGTGGAGGATTATAGGGACATATTCACCTCACCCATAGGGGTACCTATGCATTGTCAAGTAAATAACTCCATCGATCTGACCCCAGGTGAATTGATACCTAATGGACCGATATATCAATGCTTTGTTCTGGAAAATGAAGAAATCAAGAGGTAGATTCAGGAGTTTCTACAGAAAGGTCACATTTGGTTGAGTTCATCGCTCCATGGGAGCCCAATCGTGTTGGTGCAAAAGAAAGGATGGGAATTGGAGATTCTGAATTGACTATCAATCGCTGAAGAAGATCACGGCCCGGAATAGCTATCCTTTCCCACGGATTGATTTAATTTTTGGACCAACTCAAGGGGGCCAAATATTTCATCAAGATCAAATTGAAGTCTAGGTATCACTATGTACCAATCAAACCCTCTGATGTGTGGAAGACTACCTTCCAAGCCAGGGAGGGCCTTTTTGAATGGATGGTCATGCCTTTCGGGTTGACAAATGCTCTGAAAACCTTTATGATTTTTATGGAAGACATCTTGCGACCATTCACCAACTCATTCGTGGTGTTTTATTTGGATGACATCCTGATCTTTAGCCAAATTTGGGAAGAGCACCTCCACCACATTCGACATGTCCTTCAAACACTACAACAACACAAGTTGTGTGCCAATTGTTGGACATTGTGTTCAATGCTCCCCGTGTGTTTTGTGACATGGACTAATTGCCTCTCGTGGATCCTAACTCTGGCGATTGTAGCGAAGACTAACGCCTGTGGGTTTTTGTCTAATGACAATCGTGAGTTCCAACAAGTGGTATCGAAGTGATAGGTCTTGAGTTCGAAACTCACTCGGCTCGCATTGAGGGGGAGATTGTTGGACATTGTGTTCAATGCTCCCTGTGTGTTTCTTTGCATAGACTAACTGCTTCTTGTGGATCCTAACTCTGGCGATTATAGCGAAGACTAACACCTGTAGGTTTTGGTCTATCGGAAATCGTGAGTTCCAACACCAATTTGGAGAAATGCACTTTTGACATGACCGAGCTTCAATATCTAGGATACATTATTGATGAGCGGGGGGTGAATATGGACCCAGCCAAGATCCAAGTCATTCAGGATTAGCCAGCCCCAACCACTCTAACAGAGCTCCGCAGCTCTCTGGGTCTTGCCAATTTCTATTGTAGGTTTGTGTTGGGGTTCTCTCATAACATTTTCCCTAAGTTAAGTCACCAAGGGAGGAGTGAAAGAAAAATTATTTTGGTCTGAATTTCAATAGAATGTGTTGGCAAAATTCAAACATCACCTTTGCTCTGCATAAGTGCTCACATTCCCAGACTTGCAGCAATCATTTTAGATTGATAAATATGCCTCTGACTATGCTATTGGGGCAGTAATTACTTAGGATGTGCATCCATTGGCATATCACAGTGAGATGATTTCAGACACATTCTGAAAGTATCCCACCTATGACAAATATATGTATTCCATTGTGCAGGCCTGCTGATAATGGAAGCATTACATTTTGGGGAATTAAAATCTCATCCACACAAATCACCGACCCCTACAGTTCATACAGACACAAGGGAATTTGTATAAAAATCATAATCAGAAATGGTCCACATACCTGCAACAGTTCCATTTGAAAATCAAGTACAAGAAGTGCAACACCAATAACGTTGCAGATTTCCTCAATCGACTGCTGATCGCGGCACTAACCACTATGCTCGCCTCTTGTGGCCATGAGACTTTGGTTTGGCCACATATCTACAAAAGTGATCCATAATTCGAAAACACATACCAAAATCTCTTGGAGGGTAAGAAATTTCTAAATTTTCACCTCTAGTATGCACTGTTATGCCACCTAGGACACCTCTTTTTTCTTTCAAGTGACTGTGCCAAGATGATTTGGGAAGTGCACTACAGTCCGTTCGTTGGGCATTTCACAGTCGAGAAAATAGTGGCAATACTGCAGAAGTATTTCTATTGGTTGAACCTTCAACATGATGTTGGGAAGTACATCAAATCTTGCACTGCCTGTGCCATTTCCAAACCAACCATCAAGAAGCAAAGCCTATACACTCTGTTGCATAATGTTAGTGTAAATTCTTAACGCAAGTGTATGAAAAGAGCCTCCTTTAGTTGTGTGACAAACAACCATAACAACAGAAATGGTTGCTTAAATCTTTAGATCTGTAAGGATTAGTTAGAATAAATGCTGCAAAAAACCAGATCTATGCAGTAAAATCAGTTAAACAGTGAAAATAAATAGTAATTAATGAATAATTTCATATATTATAACACTTGGTGAAGGAAATGAGTACATGTTACAAGCCCCCCTCAATGGGATGGGTTCTTGGTTGTCCTCAATGCTTCAACTTCAAAAGTTTCTCTCTCTTAATGGCGTAGAAAACCCAAAATGTATGTTGAACCCAAGTGGGAGCACAAGAGGCAAAAGAAAATTGTAGTGACAATGAGAATGATCAAAGTCTGACATTGAAAATGATCAAAGTAAGAATGAATGGAAAAACCCTTCTATTTATAACAAAATATTGAGTTATCCTCGATAATGGCAAATAATAAAATATTATTAACCAAGATCTAGATCTAACCGCTTGGAATATTTTATTATATTTTGTTGTAAGGAAAAGGTATTTAAATTGGTTAAATACCTTCATTTAGAAATAATAAAGAAATAAATTATTTATTTATCATTTCAAGAATTTGGTTAAAGAAAAATAAACAAATATTGATTTGTTTAATTATTCCTAGATGATTTAGTCACATTTAATAAGGAATAATAACTAAATAATGATTTAATTAATTATTCCTAGAGAAAGAAAATATAAATAATGATTTATCTAATTATTATTATAATTGGGTTAAATATGACCAAGAATATTATTTAAATAATGGTTTAATTAATTATTCCTAGAGGAAAATCAAATAAACAATGATTTATTTATTTATTCCTTACAGGGTTTCTTGTTTAAACCAGAAATAACTTAATAAAATATACTTTATTAAATTATTTCCTATAGTGAAAGTAATTTTACTATGGTAAAATTGGTCTTACATGGTGTACTTTGATCCATCTAATTGTAAATCATTAGATGACCAATTTTTGGTGATAACACCTACCCCTAGTCGACCTTGGGAATCCATATCCATAGATTGCATGTCATGCCTTCCTTCTACCAAGGATGGAAATGACTATGTTTTTGTGGTCGTCGACAAACTCTCTAAAATGGCCATTATGGCAGCCTGCAAGAAGAATATCACAATAGAAGGCACTACTAAACTCTTCTTTGAACGAGTGTGGGTACACTTTGGGATCCCACAGTCCATTATCTCAGATCGGGATACAAGGTTCCTCAGTACATTTTTGGTCAAGTATCTAATTGATGCTGGACACCAAGCTCACTACGTCCACAATTTTCCACCCTAAAACTAATGGCCAGACAGAGGTCATAAATAGGATGATCGTACACATTATTCACATGTACAACTTGAAGGATCCATGCACATGGGATAAAAGCCTACCCTATGTCTAGCACAGCTATAATTGGGCTCTCTACAGCTCAACTAGCCACAGCTCCTTTTAGGTGGGCTTGGGATTCCGGCCACTATGTCCCATTTATGTGGCCATACCATTTGTAGCTACTCAGGCAGATTCAACTCATATCCAGTCCGAAGATAACTAGGCGAAGAAGTTCATTGAGAACATTCAGCACATCCTCCAACAAGTTCATGACATATTGGATAGAGAATATACTAATTACAAGCAACGACATTATCAACATCGGGTGCCACATAAGTTCCAGGTGGGCGACAAAGTTTGGCTACATTTGCAGAAGGAGCATCTCATTGGGCCCCACCACAAGCTTCGCTCGCTCCGATATGGGCCATACACCATCACTAAGGTGGTAGGGGACAATTCCTTCAAGCTCAGTATTCTGCCATTCCTTGGTGTTCACCCAATGTTCAATGTGGACCGCCTTTGGCCCTACTTTTCACCATTGTTGGACACATCCAACATTGTAGAACAACTCACCCCAACAGAATTAAACCCAGACTGGATAGAAAAATCCACAACTGATTGTATCATGGAGACAAAGATTAAGAAAATCCGCCAACAAATTATACAACTTTATCGAGTTGTCAAAGTAGGTCGACTCCTTCACCAGGGAAAGTGGTTCACCAGGGACCGGATTCAACATAAATTTCCTCACCTCATGGAGGCTTTGCACGCAATGGGGACCATTGCTTCCTAAGTGGGGAGGAATGGTCTAGGTGGATATTGGTGGACACCCACATATTCCACCTAAACCTCTAGTCGGTTTCATTATTTTCCTTATTTATAGTAGCATTTACTATTTTTAGTAGTTTTTCAGGTCCTAAACTTTCGAAGAAGTTTTGAGCTCCTAAACAAATTTTTTTTTAGGTCTGCAATAGGTCCGCAACCATAGGCACATGCCTGCATAGCCTTAGGAGAGGGCCTATGGAGAAACCTGTAGTATCTGGAGATATGTTTCCAACGGCATATCGTACGCGCCAAAAAAAGATAATATGACCAAGTTACGACCCCGGGAAGTTGGCTACCCAACTAACACCAACGAGGCCCACAAACTCTTGGCATTCCCTCTCCTAGAGTTAGGGTTTTGGTTGTTATGTTTTTTCCATGTTGTTCAATAATAAATAGGAATTTTAGCCTCATTGTAACACAGTTTAGATTCATGTAGGCACAATATCTCTCCTCAGAGATAAGCTACCATCGCCTGAGCTAGTTTATTTCCATTCTCTCTGTAAGAATTATTCAGTATTTGATATTAATGAAATAAAGTTTTATTCCTGCTGCATCTCTACGTTTATGTTTATTTTTGTACTCTTTTGCATTCCTGCATAAGTTCAGATCACATCTCTTGATGGTGCCCCCGAAGTCCTTTGTGGATCCTCGCTTGGGACCCCCCCTGGACCCCCAAAATCATTCCCGATTATGGGGAATTTCACTTCCTTGATTTTCTTCCAAGGTAGTTTCTTCTTCATAACATGCCCATTTGTCAGATGCTCCTAGTGATATACCTCATGTGAATGCTCTACTCCCTAATACTTCTCTTCACATCTATGTCGGTAGTGATATTTACTATTTATTGTGTAATCTTGTTATGGATTTAAAATTTGTTACTATACATAAATCAAATGGCCCTCCCTCAATCCCTTCCATTATCTTGGGTTGTTTATTAAAATCATGGTTCATAGGAAAGGTGGTAGTGTTAGTCGAATTTTTCATGTAAAATTGGGTGTAATTTCCTTGGCTTTCGAATTGGAGAGTGACTTGCGGGAGATTCATATCATAGAGTATGTTTGAATTCAAGCCCTTAGAAAAAATGTGCCCTCTTCCTCATCTCCTCCATAAATACATTGTCCTTTAATTTTTAGGGATTAGGGAATGCCTTGAAGAAAATTTCCCTTGGAAACCTCATTGCTTCAACTCGTCCATATATTATTTTCATTCAAGAGTCCATTATTCTTGGGGGAGGGCCTCTTCCTACTTCCTATATATCTACCTAAGCTAGTACCTTGTTATTTTTTACTCATATGGATTATATGGTGGATTGGCAGCCTTGTGGGATCCGAAGAAGTTTAGATTAAAGGTATTTCACTTTTTTTCAAGGATCTTATTAACTGGTTTCATAAGGGGTATTTCCAGTCGTATGCATTTTCTCAATATTTATGCCCCATATCAGGATCTTCGATCCTTCTGGAAGAAATTGGAGTCATGTGGTATTGTAAAGATTGATACTCTAATCATTGCGGGGGATTACAATGCTTCCCTGTCTAAGGGTGAATTTTTGGGTTTCCGTATCTTCTCAAATACTATGGGCTCCTATTTGATGGGCATATTTGCTTCCCAAAATTTTGTAGATATTCAACATTTTCCTCTCAGTCCCACTTAGTCAAATGGCCGACTTGGATCGTAACATATTGGTAATAGACTTGGTAGCCTTTTTATCAATGTGAATCTTTTGGGGCTGATGGATATTGTGAGGTCATTGATTTCATAGAGCATGATATCAGTCCATTTTTCCATTTTATTACATTAGAGGGAGGAGGAAAAATGCAGGGGGTTGCCTTTCCAATTTAATAGCTCATGGTTAGAGGAAGATGATTTCACTTCTCTTATTAGATCCACTTGGGATGAGATGGGTGTATCTAATACTGATTCAATGATGCCAATGATACATATAAAATGGATCCGATTAAAAGGTACTATACGGGGATGAGAGCATAGGAAAAATACCCAGATGAACACAGACTTGATTTTGATAAAAAAATAGCTAGATATACTTGGCCACAATTTGGATCCTGTAACACCTAATACATCATGATTGTTGATGATTCATGAGTTGGAACAAAAGAAACATTGATGATCATCATCATTAGGTATACTCTAAGGAGTTAAAATGTCACTTCTTTAGCTTAATTACTCTCTCTCACACACATTTAATTGCATTTTGTCATATTTTACCTAGTGATAATGGTGTATTAAGGGTTGTCATGATTTGAGGCCTAATGTGGTTTAAATGCAAAAAAATAAAGGGAATAATGCCATTTTTGAGAAAGCTTCCATATCAATTTTTAGAGTAGACAGAGAGGAGAAATCATAGGAGGTTGACCAACTTCTTAACTCCTAAAATCAACCAATATATCTTCGAGATCCTCCTCCAACAACTAGAAGTCAGAGGCATCCAAGAAAGTGAATGATAAGAAGGATCCAAGATCCACTTCTTTCGAGTTCCAAGGGAAAAAATACATAATTTTTAGGGAGTTTATGGTAGCTACCCTCTAGCATAAATAGACAAGAGAAAGAGCTAATTAGGATTCAGATTTTATATGTAAGAAGAGCTCTCTTGGATTTGTATCAGATATTTTTTACTTTCATGGTTCATGTAAAAGACTGGTTATGAAATAAGATGATCATTTGGTTTATTTTCCATTGAGTTGATTTTAAGGATATGATCTTGTGTTTTAGGGCCCAATCCACTCGCTTCAATCTCTCTTGTGTATATTTGTGTCTTTCTTTTATGTTTCAGTAGTTGATTTCTTCCATTGCATTGTTGGTAGCATATAAAACATTAAAATTGTGTTGCTAAGCCTCCCTCTCTCACCTCTTTCATTAGAGCTTGAGGAGGATGGTCTTCCACCACAGACCAAATATATTTTCAGTTTATGATTTCTTGGAAAATTTAGGATATTTTTTAATTTTCTTATCATGAACATGTTGTAGGTTCAAAGGTATATTTATGTTTCAAATTCATAGGTAGATTTACTCAAATTCAACTCATCTTTTCCACTATTTCTATGATAAGTTTATTGATGATGAATGCATGAGTAGATATATTTTTTTTAGGTTTGGATAGAGCAGAAGATAAGGACCCCTTCAACACCATCCTCTTGAGTTTCCACCCTCCATCAGATACCTCCCATTCAAGTCACCTAGATCCTTGTTTTTTATGTCACCATCACATCACCGAGAGAATCCTTTTGGGTGCAAGACAGGTGTTTTGAGAGCTTTTAGCTTGGTTCAAGGGGCTAGTAATCCTCCATGTACTTGGATCCACCTTTCACGCACCTTCCCTAACCTTCTTTCTATCATTTCTAGCATTCAAACCCTCTCGTCCTATTTCATGTAGCTTTTTAGGATATCTTGTAGCGGCTTCTGTAGCAATGACAAACACCCTCTCCTTCAGCCCAAAATCATTCCTCCACCTCACCTCAGCCTAGAAAAGCCACCAGTAGACCTCCAACCCTGAATATTTGGTCTAGGGACACTCTTGGACCACCTAAGCACCTTCTCCTTTTGCTGAAAATCAGAGCAATTTCAAGCAGGATTAGACCATCATAAAATGCATCATTAGCACAAGAGTTAAGCATGAATTAGATAGGATTTAATTAGTCACTGATTGAACATGTGTGGAAGGATAGAATAGTTCCTTTTCTACAAGTCAATTCAACAATCTAGACAATGAATGCCACTTAGTGTAATTTCCTTTCTTGTACTACCATAAGTGTGAATATTTCTTGCAAAATTAGATAATAGTTAGATGAATTAGTGTGATTTAGAGTGGTTTCTCTTCTTTCATATAGAGTAATGGTTATGATACTTTTTTAGTCTTAGATTGTAGTTAGAAGTGTGATAAATTTCCTTCTTCAAGATAACCCTAGCATCTCATTGTAGAACTAAGATGAGGATGGCATGAGTAGATCTCATTTGTTGTGCATATAGCACTATCACCTCCAAGTTTGTACGAACCCTGGTTTGATAAAGTAAAGTTGAGTAGCCTATGGGATTTGCAAAACTCTTGGTGCAATACCAGGGCTCACCACTTTTTGGCTTCGTTGCCGGGGAGGTATCAAAGTAGATGTTTGTTTTTTCTTGAACATTATTTTCTACTTTATGTTTTACATTCAATTTCAAAATATTGAAAAACACAAAAACAATTTGACTTTAATGCCTCGTAGGAGTAGATACAACCAAGGAAATTTTTTACCCAAAACCCCCACATCCCCACACAGTCACACTTCATTGTTCTTCAGTGACTAAGAGGTCGAACACCCTCTAGGTGAACCACTTGAAAACTTTGAAAAACCTATCGGGGAAGAAGAGGAACTTGCTTCACTCGAGGAACTTGCTTCACATATTCAAGCCATTTTTGAAACTAGGGACCAAGGAGTCTTTCCCATTAGATAAATTGATGGATAAACCAGAATGAAGAACATCAGTCCATCAGCCCTTCCACATTTCTATGGCATTAGTTTTGAGGATCCTGACACCTTCATGTTTGTGTTTGTTTTTGTCTATATGAATTATGAATATGCTTAAAATGAGAAAAAGTTCAAATTGTTTCCATCCACCCACAAGGATGTAGCCTTGCGCTAGTTCATGGCTCTGCCTAGGAACAGTATCACTACTTGGGCACAGATGCAAGAAGTTTTGAACAGAAAATACAGAGACTATTGCAGGCCAAAAGAGACCAAGGAGGAGATATTTAGGATGACCTTGGGACCTGACAAATCTCTGGAGAATTATGAGGAAATATCCCAACTCAACTATAAAATATCCAACTGTACCCTTGATCCTGGATAACTCAAATTGGTACTTCTCCAAGGGATCAGGGAAGAGGTGATGGAGACCCTTAATATGCTACCTAGAGGATATATTCACTAGCTACCTTATGAGGTCATCAATACTATATTTATAATCACTCTAGGGTAGCTAGGAAGAAAGGTAGAGCTACCCAAAGCATGACCAATACCCCTTCCTCTTCCACCTCCATCAAGCATGAGATTGGAAACATGTTGGAGGACTTCAAAAGTGAAATTTTGCACACCTTTTCTTTGCAAATGGACATAATGCAGATCAAGAGGAAGAAGAGAGGCCCTTAGCTATCTTTTTCCCTAGATGTACCTTAAAACACCCTCAAAATGAATTTCGTTTGAATGTCATAGAGGTTTTCTTAGTTTGCGAGGATAATCATGCCACAGATAAATTTCCCTCCTTACCTAGTATCAAAGTTGTATATCAAGGTGGGGAAGGAGGACCAGAGAGAATCTGTTTCATAAACCAGAGAAGGCCTCAAGGGCCTTATCCATATTAGCAGGCCATGCAAGGTGCACCTTACTCCTACTACCATGCACACCAGAATGCACCTATGTAGCCTTGGTATTCCTCCACTCCTCCATCATGGCCTACACCTCCTACTTGGCCTTATGCCCCTCCATATCACCCCCATCCTGTAAATCAACCTTTCTATTAGTATGTTCCTCAACCAACTCAGTGGAGAAACCCATCACAAGGGTAGAGGCCCCAATTCAACCACCTAATTACTGCCTCCACCCAATCCTTAACCTCATCTCACTCATTCTACTCCACCTAATTTGCCTCAGATGCTTTCCTAGCCCAATATGAACCCGAACAGCAAGCACACACATCAATTTTACAATGGAGAAACATCTTATCCATCTTATGCTGTGGAGATACATGAAATTAACCTTAGGTATGGAAGAGTGCTCCTAGACCATCATCCTCCATCTCCACATATACCGGTTGAGGAAGAAATGGAAGAAATAAACCCTCAGACCAATCGACCTCCTTTTCCTGAGCACCTGATCCACCCTAGTTAGCACACCCTAGAAGAGATTAAACTTCTGGGAGAACTGAAGAACTTGTGTGTAAAAATAACCCTTCTCTATGCCACTAAGGATGTTCCTATTTAAAATAGGCTCATCAAATAAAAAATATTTAAAAATCATGGGAGAAAGGAGAAAGACATCCCCACCATCAATTTTGTAGGAGAGTTATCTAACTTAATTTTTGGAATGGTGATCTTCCCAAAGTATCTAGACCCTAGGATTCTAGTAGTAGATGAAAAAAATCGATGGTGTAATTGTCCCCCACAATTTGATTGATCTTGGGGTTTCCATCAATGTGATGAACAGGGAAACCATGCTTAAAATCAACCTCAAAGAAGCCTTGAGAAAGGCCACCACATTTCTACAACATGCAGACAGATCTAGAGTAGCTCCGGAAGGATTTGTTGAGGATGTTATGATCTTGATTTACTCCTCGGAGTATCCCACAAAATTCCTGGTCCTTCAGCCAGAAACCAAGTTTAATGGATATCCTCTCATTTTAGGAAGACCTTGGTTGGCCACTATCGATGCTTATATCAGTTTTAGGGTAGGAAACATGACTATCAAGAATGGGCCCTTGTCCAAACAATTGGTATTGTATCCTCCTTCCCAACCTCCATTAACCATGACCTACCCTTGTGGTTGGAGGATGAAGAAGAAGAATATGAATTGTACAATACCACATCCTACCCCATTTGTACTATATATACTATTCTTAGAGGGGGGAAACCTGATGAGGATGATCTCATTGACCACATCCTTCAAAGCCAACCCCCCACTTCCATTCCACTCGATGAACTAGTAATAGAACATGAAAGCCACCCTTGGATTGAGATGCACTCATTTGAATCAACCTCTGAAGTCACCAAGGTTGTGGAATTTGGCCCATCTAGATCCCTGAAGATTAACTCATCCCTCTCGGCCAAAGAATAAGAGAATTTATGCCAGCTCCTGAGGGAAAACTTAGATGCTTTTTCTTGGGACTACAAGGACGTGAAAGGGGTGCATCCCTAAGTGTGCACACATCATATCTATATTAAAGAGGGATGAGGGCCTATGCGCCAGCCCCAAAGGAGGATGAACCCAACCTTAAAGGACATAGTAAAGGATGAACTACAGAAATTTCTGGATGCAAGGTTCATCTACCCCATCTCAGATAGTGAGTGGGTGTCTCCTTTTGTTCTAGTCCCAAAGAAAAATGGGAAGTGGCGAATCTATGTTGACTACATAGAACTAAACAAAGCAACTAAGAAATACCATTTCCCTTTTCACTTCACTAATCAAGTCCTGGATGGTCTTGTAGGAAAGAAGTTTTTCTCTTTATTGGATGGATTCAGTGGGTATAACCAGATTCAGATCAGCCCCAAGGACTAGGAAAAAACCACATTCACATGTCCTTGGGGCACTTTCACTTACAAAGTCATTCCCTTTGGCCTGTGCAATGCCCCTGTTATGTTCTAGAGAGAAGTCTTGATCATTTTTTCTGAACTTGTCCATGATTTTGTAGAGATTTACATGGACGATTTCACACCTTATGGGTATGATTTCCAGGATGCTCTCTCCAATCTAGGTAAGGTGTTGCGGAAATGCATTGAAATGCATCTCTCCCTGAGTCTTGAAAAGTGTGAATTTTTTAAAAGGGAATGGATTTTCCTAGGCCACTACATATCGAAATAAAGAATACATGTATACCCAAAAAAAATCACTATCATTAAAAGGGTGCACATTCCTCAAAATTAGAGAGATGTTAGAACTTTCCTAGGTTTGGATGGCTACTATAGGAGGTTCATTAAGGACTTCAACAAAGTGGCTTCCCCATTATTTCGATTTTTGGTGAAATATTCTTGGTTTTGTTGGTCTAATATTTGTCAGGAGGCTTTTGATATAATCAAGGAAAAAATAACCACTTCCCCTATACTTCGAGGTCCCAGTTGGGCTCTTCCCTTCCACATCCATACAGATGCATCAAATAAAGTTGTGTATGCAGCCTGGGGTCAATTGGAAGATAAATTACCCTATGCCCTTTATTTAATTAGCAAGAATCTATCCAAGGATGAACTAAAATATACTGTCACTGAAAAGGATCTCTCATCTATTGTCCATTCCCTAAATAAATACAGGCATTATATTACTAGTTATCAAAACTTTGTGCATATTGACCATGCAAGATTCAAGTACTTAATGAATAAACATGATGTCAAAACTAGAATCATTAGATGGTTATTATTGTTGCAAGTTTGATTTGACCATTTTTTATAAGACGAGAAAAGAAAATGTTGTTGCATATTTCTTATCTAGACTAACTTTTTCTGCATATGAGGAAGGGATGGTTGATGATCAACTTCCGGATGAACACCTATTTTATAACTCAACACTCTCTCCTTGGTTTTCTATCATATCCAACTACCTGATTGCTTAGATTTTTCCTCCAAGCCTTTCATTTAAAGAAAATAGAATAATCATAAGAAAAAAATCCCCTTTCACTTGGATTGGTGGCAATCTCTTCAAATTGGGTCCCGATCAAATTCTCAGGAGATGTGCTATGGAAGAGGAGGTCTTTGAAATCCTCTTAGCATGTCATGATGGTCCATGTGGGGTTCATTTTGCTGCTAAGAGGAAAACCTTCAAGGCCTTTCAAGCTAGCTACTATTGGCCTACTCTCCACCAGGATGCTAAGAGATACACCAGTAGATGTGATCAGTGTCATAGGATGGGGAGACCTACACCGAGGGATGAAATGAAAAGTTGGGTATGGACTTAATTGGACCCATTGATCAAATATCTGGGTAGAAGATATATATCATAGTCTAAACTGATTACTTAACCAAGTGGGCTGAAACAAGGGATGTAAAGAAACAACAGAAGAGAGGGTGGTTGAGTTTTTGAGAGAGAGTGTATTCTACAAGTGTGAATACCCCAGGGAGGTAATTACTGTTCAAGGGGCCCAATTCACATCTTATCTCATTGGGAACCTCATGAGGCAGTAGAAAATAAAGCACAAGACTTCCACTACTTATCATCCTCAAGAAAATGGGTAGGTGGAAGTGACAAATAAATATTTGGAGAACATCCTCACCAAAGTTGTGAGCAACAGTAGAAAATATTGGGTAGAGAGATTGGTGGAGGCCACTTGGGCTTACAATACACCCTAGAAGACAACTACATGGTTCAATCCATATGATCTAGTTTATGGGAAGAAAGCTTTTTTTTCCATTGAGTTTTAGTATAACACCCTTAGGATGGCAGCTCAGTTGGATTTGGACATCACAAAGGCACAAAAAGAAATATTTCTTCAGCTGAATGGTTTGAATGAATTTAGAATGCAGGGGGCTATAATTTCTCTCATTTAGCCAGTATTACAACAAATATCAGTGTATTTGATGCACCTTTTTCTTCTCCCTACAAATATAGCTCAAAGGGTCAAGGCTATTATGGCACACTTTCTATGGTCAGGGGTCAGGGGGGACCCAAATTTCATTTGGTGAGATTTGATGTCATAACAAAGAGGAAGGACTCGGAAAGATAGAGAATTTTGGATATCATGATATTAAACCATGCACTTTTGATTAAGAGTCTGTGGAGAGCATACTTTGGATGTGGGATATGTTAGGAAATCATGAAGGATAAGTATCTAAAACAAAGAAATATAGTCGAATGCTACGAAATGGGTGAACTTAGTGGAAAAAATAGGTCGTACATCAGGTTCAACTTTAAAAAGTCCAGTTCATGGTTCATGGATAACCTCAAATGGTCATTTGCAAATGCAAGCAAGATGTTGTTGGGTATTGACAGAATCCAGGGGACTGAAAATTCGACACAATTTCCTATACAGGTATTTTTTTTCTACATTCAAAAATATATTTTTTCTAGATCAGGTTTGTAGCTTTAGAGCTGGCCTATATTCATATCCTATTTGGAAGGAGGAAATTGAACTCGGTTTGTCTACGGTTGAAGCAAACTCTTGGGACTCATATACTAAACAATTAAGGAATGCTAGTTTAATGAGGAAATTAGATGGGGATTTTATTACTTGGGGTGGTCTCTTGAGGGACGGTTCTATGGTTGTGTCTGACATTTATAAATGTATCTCCTGTCAACTTGATTTCAGTCTTGGGCATTGTTGGTTTACCATATTCTGGCATTGGTACATCCCTCTCAATATCATCACTTTTGGATGGATTGTCTGGCATAATCACATCCTAATGTGGGAAAATCTAAACAAGGAAAACTTTATTGGAACATGTTGGTTCTCGCTCTATAAAGGTGCCCTTGAAAGTGTTATTCATATGTTCCTTTGTTGTCCTTTTTCTCTGGTAGTGTGGGGTTATGTCTTGGCACATTTCCTACTTCCCTCATTTCATACTTTCTCCTCTAATTTGTGGTTTTTCTTGGTGGGTTGGGAAGAAAAGAAAACTTAAAGCTCTCCCCTTCTACATATTTTAGGAACTCTAGAGGTCCAAGAAAAAAAATAATTTTTGAGAATTTTCCTCCATATTTGCATAGAGTATGGTCTTGCATCATTGCTCAGATGGATTCATTTTTCAGGGTCACTCCACCCCACAGCCTTCCAAGGTATAGCAATAATACCCTACAATTATAATTTCATGTAGGATTATTTGATGGGCCTTTCCAGTCCAGTACTTATGGATGTGGGGTCGAGGTGAGGATCAACCCATAATCTCATTATCTGCTCTATTGTAATGGCGGAGTGGGCTCAAACACCAGGGTTAAAATCTTGGCTCTTTGGGTTTTACTACTATTTGAAAATAGGATCCACATACATAACATAGTCATTTATGGTGATTCAAAGACCATTATCAAGGCATTTAATGGTAGATATAATCTCTCTATCCCCTCTCTATCCAATTGGTTGTATTGAATTTTAAACCTAAATTAAACATTTTTGGACATCTCATTCTCTCATGTCTATAAACAGTGGAATTATGTTACATACTCCTTGTTGAAGAAATCCATGTGTGTTTCCCCTAGCACCATCCATTATATGCGGAGAGGGGCACAAGATCATTGAGGAAGGGGAGTTCTTCGTCAATTGACTCCATATGTTGCACTTGATTTCCATACTCTTACATTTTGATAACACTTTCATTTTTTTTTTATTTTTCTTGTATTTTCGAAATATGTAGGATGGTTGTTCACATTTTTCATATGACCTTTACACGTTGATAGTTTGAAGCATTAATATCTCAAAATGATATAAAAAAAAATTGATATATTCAGGGACTCATGTACTATTTTTCATTTCATAATAAAATACCATTTTTTTTCTTCTGAAAAAAAAATGCGAGATGGACTTTCTTTCCAATAAAAAATGGGATAAATTTCACAAAAAATTCAAGGTGCAAGGAAAATATTCTACACCACGAAAAATTTCTAATAGTTTGAAATCGATGGAAGCTACAACTTTACTGGATTTTGATGATTGAGGGAATTTTACTATAAAATTAAGTGACTCAGAATATCCCATACTAATATCTTAAGCAATAAAATATAGTTGGCCAAATTGGGATTATGGCATAAGAGACAATTTACACTCTTCATCAGGAAAGGGTAGCCTTATGTATCCTTGGGAAGTATTTTTAAGAATCCATTTGTTGTATAACTACTTGAAACTTTGAAGTGATGAGTTATCTATCTAATGGCTTTGTGTATTGCAAATTTGTTTATTGAGAAATTATTAAATAATATTTTGAAAAGAAAAAATATATATTATTTTAATGTTCAAAGTAGTTATTATACAAAATTTTGGAAGTAAAAAATATATTATTTTAATTTTAAAACTAAGAGTTCTCAAGATACATAAGACCTACCAACAATAAGGTTATTGGATGGTAAATAGGGAGGAGAGAGATAACCAAGTTTCCCTTGAACCTATGGTAAAAATTATGTGCATGGGTTATAGCATTGGATCCCTATCTCTTCTTAGCTATCCATCTTAACACAAATTTCTACCTCTACCTTTGTGACACTAGCATTGGCCATTACGTTTTCCTTTTCATTGAGAATGCATTTCAATGACAAACGATTGACTTCCCATGATCGCTGGAGCAATGGTTTTATCGTTTGGGAGCGCGATTGTCATTGAGAGCACATCTGACTTGGAAATAAGCCACCTCCCTAGAGTGGATGGAGCAGAGGATTTATCCTATAATAATCTAAGATATTCTTAGAGAAATGAATCATGAATCTCAATCCTACATTAGAGCATGAATATGGGTGGTTGATTCACCTATTATGCTCTCCATATGTGTTCGTTTTGGTGTTTATGAATATCACTGGAATTTATTTTATGTATCCTTATCTTATGTTGATTTAGATTTCAAGAATATTTCGGAATTTTCTCCTATCACTCTAGTCCATCCTCTACATCCAATTTCAGAGTATTCTTGAACAAGGTCAAAAAAATGACTTTGACCCTATGGCTCTTCTAAATATAATTTCAAAATATTCTTGAACTATGCAGTAAGGTTAAGTTATATTTTGATATGTTTGAAACACAGTCCTTAGGGTTATGTGAATTTATCTTATTCACTTGAGAGTAAGGTGAAAAGCCTCAATTGAAGGCCAACAAAATTCCAGGAGATCTCTTGGAAGATTAAAACCAAGGGTTAGGGAAATTGTGTATTAATATGTGCATTTCGTGGGTAATATGCATCACACAAGTTATCCAAATTTGTTTATTCTTTGGCGTGTGTGTTTCTAAAAATGGTATTAAAGCATGTTAGCTCTGCACCTAGGCATTTTTTCTTCCTTGTTTTTCAGGTTTTTTACCTGCATAGAAACATCCATGGCCCCTCTATTTCATTTAGTCCTGCCATCCCTATCAATCAAGGCTCCAACCATGTCTATCATCCTTGACCTAAAATATTTTCAACTTGTAACAACCTTAATCCACTCATCGCAAGGCTCGACCTGTTTAGAATCCATGTCATGTAATTGTCCCTCTGCATGTGTGTTAGTGCACTCTACTAGCCGAGTAATTTAGGTAGGTCTCCATGTTTGGTCAATTTAGTGTGTCCTAAATTGCTTCATTTAATTTGTCAATCCAGGATTCGTAAGCTGATGAAGTGCGGCGCACTATATGTGCAAGATAACCTATTTCTTAACTTTTTTTCGTTTTTGGTTTTCTAAGATGAAATGGAAATTCTAAAATAAAAACAAGTATGGTTATGTTTGTTCAAGGAAGTGATATCCTCTATAATGATTTACCAACTTGAAATTTAAAAAGGAATTTGAAAATTACAATGACAAAACTTGAAAGGAAATGACAATATGCTGCTGAAATGAAAAGGTGTTGCTAATCTAATGAATCAAAACAGTGAACTAGTGAGCATGAAACCAAACTATTCTTGCTGCTGTCTAAACACAAAATAAATTATGCTGAAAGAAATCCAAAAGTTGCAATAAAGTAAATCTAAATCAATTTACATCAACTTGTCTTTTGATCCCTCATCATTAGTCCAGCTATGATTTTCGGAAGTAACCATAAACAACTTGAGTAACTGATATCTAATTTGCAGAAAGTAAAATAATATCAAACCATACATTCATAATTCAATCCCTCACCATCAGTCCAGCTGTGGCTTTCGGAGGTAACTGAAGATGTCATGCACAATTTAATATATCTAAATTTGCAGAAAGGAAACTAATACCAAACTACACATTTCATAATACAATCCCTCACCATCGGTCCAGCTGTGGCTTTCGGAGGCAACTGAAGATGTTATGAGCAGTTTAATATATCTAAATTTGCAGAAAGGAAACTAATACCAAACTACACATTTCATAATATAATCCCTCACCATCAGTCCAACTGTGGCTTTCGGAGGCAACTGAAGATGTTATGAGCAGTTTAATATATCTAAATTTAACTACTGAAGCAAATGAGCAAAACTGAATTAAACAAAGCAGTACTGAAATTAAGCAGAAACTAAGAAAAACAAATTAGCAGCAGAACAATGTTAATTCCATGTCATTAGTCAAAAAGATATGAAAATGCCCGGGCTGCCTATCTATAACCTGAAACAAGAACACTGATCAGTGATTAATAACATAAAACATGAAAGACAGAAGTGAAATGGAAAGCATGAAAGTTTATAAACAAAAATGAAGCATATGTATCATGAAAAATGCAATGTATAAACATGTGAATGGATTATGGCACAATGAACTTTAAAGAAATAAAACAAGAACTATACACTAATGCACAAAACCTTAGCTGAGCAGGGGCCCTCTACACCAGCCTTGGCAACGATCTTCAAGTACGAATTACGTTGGAAAACAGAGTCTTCTTATATTAAAATGCAGTCATAACAGTATGGTAATATTACGGCACAAAGGCAGCGTAATTACATTACAGAGCAGACTTAATAAAAACTAACAGAGACTAATCGAGACTAACTCTATATGCGTATGCAAACGCGTTATATATAACAAAAGAAATATAACTGTCTCCTAAAGTTTATGCTGGTGTAGAACACGTAGACCATTACGTCCACGGATCTAGGATCATGGCCGTGTTGGAAAGTAAATCTATGAGGAGTGGATGCTTGAATTCGGCTAAGGAGCCATGTACAGATGTCGACTTGTCCTCCGCAAGCTCAGAAACGGCCATATGAACCTTCACGTGACACGAAACAAAGTCCTGTCACCGTGAGACTCTATGGTTGACTTCCATGTGGATGCCTTTGACCGCAGCTTCTTTAGATGAGTTTGCTCGAGCCAATAGGACACGAACCAGGTCCACATCATTTCTGACTTGCCCATGTGGCTCGTTTCTCCTGTAGACACCTGTAACATAGAGTTTCACAAAATAGCTACGGAAAGTTGCAGCAGCTGCGGAAAGTGGCAAGATTCCGCAGCTAAATGAACAAAATCTAAATCAAACAACAAACACAAAAATATAGTTAAAAACCATGTTAGATGCTCTTTTGCAATTAACATACAATGATATTGATAGTTTGGGAGGTTCAGGAGAGTGAAAAAGGTATAGAAAAGTGTATGGAAAAGATGCAGAATTGAGACTCAACATACCCCCACTGTGAAGGTGTTGCATGTCCTCATGCAACCAAAATTTTGATATTCCTTCCTTAGTTCATGTGCCTTGACACTTCATCCAGCACATCCAATCCTCTCCTCCTCTTCCTTGGTGTTGCCAACATTCTGGGTTTCTTCATTAAGCACCTAAATTTGATATTAACCAGTGCTCTGCTCAACTTCTGGCATTTCCTTTTCAATTTCTTGTTCTTCTTCTGCCATATTCCCAGATGTAGCATGGTATTATCATGGATGATTTTGTCCAGTTTTCCTTTTTCTTTCAATGTCTCATTTTCATTTTTGATGTGTCGATTTAAAAGCTCTAGCTCAAAGATTTCTTGTTTTAGTGATTGGACTAAATCATCCTGTACTGTATGAGGCTGAATGGACGAAGTACTGGAACCTGTAGCTTCATTTTCCAAAGATTCTATATAGTCATATACTTCCTGCTGCTTGGGGTCTATTTCAGGTGTCATTTTTGTTGGGCTATTTCCAAAATGCCGTGAAGGAGAGTTATCTTCAAAATCTGGCTGAGAAGGGCTTACATCAACATCTTGCTGAGAATAGGATGGAGTATGTTCAATGTCTGACTGGGAATGAAATGAACCAGGTTCACTAACTGACTGAGATGGACTATGGTTAGCTGGGGACTGTTCAGATGTTTCCTCTCCCAAGTCAATG
This sequence comes from Pinus albicaulis, assembly GCA_034641835.2. NCBI lineage: Eukaryota > Viridiplantae > Streptophyta > Pinopsida > Pinales > Pinaceae > Pinus > Pinus albicaulis. The sequence goes on along the minus strand of CM076576.1, from coordinate 181,913,697 downwards.
AAATGAGGACCCTTCATTTGCGTTTTCCTCAATTTCCCCTTAAGTCTGCTGCTTCTTCTCACACGCTGTGGTGCACTATCATTTTGTTTTTGTTTTCCTTTCTCTGTCTTCTTGGCCATAGAGGACTGTTTTTGAAGATAAACTAGTCTTTCAGATAACACTTGATTATCTTCTTCTTCAGAAGAAGGGGTTTTATGTACAACCTCAATAGTTTTTCTCTCTTTTGGTGTTATTGACTTCTTACCCTTGATTTCTTTCTTCTTCTTCTTTGACAGTCTCTCTTCCCTATCAGTTCTTTTAATTGTAGTAGTAGAAGTATTTTGGATTTCATCAATTGTTCTTTTTCTCCTACTTCTTCTTGTTGTGCTACCTTCAGGAATTTCTTGAGTAGGAGTAATTTGAGTTTCATCATTTATTCTTTTTCTTCTACTCCTTCTTGTTGTACTACCTTCAGGAATTTCCTGAGGTTCCTCAAAGAAATTTCTAACCAGAAATTGTTCCCATGTGTCTTTCTTTTCCTTTAATTCCTTTTCAATCAAAATTTTTATAAGGCCGTGGTGATATAGATGGGGTTCTACATCTCCTAAATGTTTTTGAACAGTCACGGACATTTTCTTCAAACTATTGAATAGAAAATATGGGAGATTGAGAGTTTGATTATCTAGAAAATTCATCAGTAACCTGGTATGGTACATATACATGGACCCAAAACAGCCTTCACATGTAATGAATTTCTGAACAACTAGCAACAAAGTAGCCCATTCCTCTTTCAATGCATGAACAGGAATTCCTCTTTTAAAAACAGTTATGTCCATACCTTGGTTTCGTAAGATTGTTCTCCATGCTTCATCACTGATACTTTTATTTTTAAACCAACGCTCACCCTCTTGAAGAAGTTCCGTGGCTGTTGCTATAGATGCTTCATTGACCGCAAACTTAAGGTCTCCAATCTCTGCTTCCAAGCCATCAAACGACCTTGCGAATGCTTTTGTGACTTCTTTATGATAACCTCTGAATTTCTGGATAAACCGTAGCCAATTTTCTTTCTTCAATATCTCCCTTACTTGCGGATATCCCTCTATGAACTTAGGTCCTTCTGGTTCTGCTCTTAGCAATTTACCCATTTTTTTCTTTCTGCTCTTCACAAATTTGCCTGCATGAGGGTTCAAATGGAAATAGAACGGCTGAATGCACAGAGATAAGCGCAATGACTGTGGGTAAATATCAGAGAATGGGAATGAGCACAATGAACGAAATGGAGTGAGACAGAACAGAGTGGGGTTTTGTAAGCACGGCAGAGACACGACAGAGAGATTAACAGAGTATAACACATCCGGCAGTGTTTTGAATTTTGGTGGCTGCACAATAAATATGAGCACGTTTCAACAACGGTTATGGATTTATGTGGCTGTAAGAGTCCGTGGTCAAATCAAATACGTCTCATTGTCACCGGTGGGATATTGGAACATGAGTGAAGATCGGGGATTTAATGATGAAACTGTTTGAGAATGAATGCGAGAGGATAATATGGAGATCGTGAAAGGTTACGGAATTGTCAATATAATCATTGCACATAATGGATGGAGCTTATGGTTCAAAACTATATAAAAATGTGTTTTTCAATGCTATTTGAAATAAATTTTATTCATACCTTTGGAATCTTTGCCTTTTCCTTGGTCTTCAACTGGTTACTCTTTATTGGTGTCTTGAATGCTCCATGTCTTCATTTTTTATCCTCTCACCTGCATTTTATTTCATGATTATGGAAATAACTTCTGACTGTACATTCTTTTGAAAACAGAGTAGTAGCTGCGGAATCTGCTTCTGGCTACGGAAACTGGAGTCAGCTGCGGAAACAGATGTCAGCTGCGGAAACTGACACAGCTATTATTTGGATGAATGGAGATGAACAGATGACAAATGACCAGATGGAAATGGTCATGAAAAAGATTTTTATTGATGAAATGGAATGAAATAGATAAAATGAAATGGAATGGAGTGAAATGAAGTGAAATGAAATGGAATGAAGTGGAATGGAATGGAGTGAATGGTCACAAAATTTGTGAAATGAAAGAGAGATTTTTTTTTTTTTTGGAAAATATAGAGTGTCAGGTGTTCCTGATTTTCACCCTATATTTTCTGTATAAGACTGCCAAGTGATTGGTTTTCAGGCTTATACCATTATTATTATTATTATTATTATTTATTTTATTTTTTTTTAACTGAAAAGAACAAAAGCTAGGCTGGTGGAGAAGAAGAATTCTTCTATACCAGCCTGATTGCAGAAATTTCTTGAAACATTTTGACAAAATCCTCCTTTGAGAGTGGCTTATGATAAACTTTCAATCTATGGCCATTCACAATAAGAGGAGTTTGAAACTCATCAATGGTCTTGATTCTTACCGCTCCATTACTAAAGATCTTGTCAATCTCATATGGCCCAAGCCAATGAGTCTGAAATTTTCCTTGGAAATCTTTAAACTTGGAATCAAATAACAATGCCCAATCTCCTTCTTGAAACTTTTTCTCTTTGATGTACTTGTCATGCCATTTAGCTCTTTGATATTGAACTAGATCAGTTCTTAAAATTGCTTCTTGTCTGATCTCATCTAGCTCATTCAACTGCTCCATTCTATGCTTTTGGGCTTCTGATAAGTCCATCCCCAACCAAACTGCTATCTTGAAGGTCTTGACTTGGAACTCAATGGGGAGCAAGACTTCTTTCCCATAAACAAGTTCATAGGGAGAATGTCCTGTTGTATTCCTCCATGTAGTTCTGTAGGCCCACAAGGCTTCTGGAAGCCTTTCCGCCCAATCTCTTCTATGTAGATGAACAGTTTTGGTGATGATACTTTCAAGAACTTTGTTTGTGGACTCCACTTGACCATTTGCTTGTGGATGGTAAGGAGTAGATCTTCTGTGCTTGATTTTGTATTCTTTCATCAACTTCTCCACCAAATTTGATGTGAATTGGCTCCCCTGATCTGTTACAATTTCTCTTGGAACACCAAAGCGAGTAAAAATATCCTCATAAAGAAAATGAACAACTGAATTTTCAGTAGCAGATACTAATGCTTTAGCTTCTACCCATTTAGTAACATAATCAGTACAAACCAATATATATTTCTTTTGCTTGGATGGTGGATTAATAGGTCCAATGAAATCTAAAGCCCATTTTTCAAAGGGTTCAATGAGTACCTGTGGTTGCAATGGAATTTCACTTGAAAGGGTAGGTTTCCCTACTCTTTGGCAACTGTCACACCTTTTGACATATTGTTTTGCATCTTTGAAGAGGGAAGGACAATAATATCCTAAAGAGAGGATTTTATAGGCCGTCCTTTTGTCTGCAAAGTGTCCGCCGCATGGTTCATCATGACATGCCTTAAGAATATCAGGCATTTCATCTTCCCCGACACATCTTCTGATCACAAGATCTGGCCCTGTTTTAAACAATTTGTTAGAAATCCATGAATATTTTGAACTCTCCTGAATAATTTTTCGTTTTTCACTTGGAAATAAATGTGAAGGCAGTTTCCCTGTAACCAAATAGTTAGCAATATCTTCATACCAAGGAGTCTTAATAGTTACTGCAAACAAGTATTCATCAGGAAACTTATCCTCTACAGGAGAATCTTCTTTAGTATTCTAAATCCTAGACAAGAAATCAGCTACTGTATTTTGTTTCCCTGGTCTATCCAACACAGTAATATTGAATTCTTGTAAAAGTAAGAGCCATCTTGTCACTCTGCCATTAGTAACAGGTTTGTTCATCAAATATCTAATTGCAGAATGGTCAGTATGAATAAAAGTTTCATAGCCTGTTATGTAATTTCTAAACTTATTAATTGCATGAACAACAGCTAAAAACTCTTTTTCAGTCACAGTATAATTCAACTCTGTGGGAGTCAAATTTTTACTGGTATAATAAATGGCATAAGGAACTAAATCTTTTTGACCCAACACAGCCTAGAGCTGTATCTGAAGCATCCGTAGAAATATGGAAAGGGAGTTTCCAATTTGGTCCTCTCAAGATAGGTGCTTCAGATATTCTTGTTTTCAAAGTTTCAAAAGCTGATTGACAATCAGGATCCCATTTAAATTCACAGTCTTTTGTAAGCAATTTAAAGAGTGGAGATGCTATTTTAGTGAAGTTTTCTATAAATCTTCTATAGTAACCAGTAAATCCTAGAAAACTTCTAACATCTCTTTGAAAATTTGGAATAGGCAACTTGGAGATGACTTCAACTTTTGATCTATCAACCTTAATCCCATCTCCTGAAATATGATGTCCTAAAACAATCCCTTCAGTAAACATCATAAAGCATTTTCATGGCTTAATGAAAGGTTTGTTTCTTTACATCTTATAAGAACTTTTTTCCAAATTTTCTAATGCCTCTTCAAATGAATTACCATAAACTGTAAAATCATCCATATAAACCTCTACACAATCATGGATTAGATCAGAAAAAATTCCTAGTACTGCTCTTTGGAATGTTGCGGGTCCATTACATAACCCAAAAGGAAGCACTCGATAGGAAAAATTCCCCCATGGACAAGTAAATGTGGTCTTATCTTGATCTTCAGGTGCTACCTGAATTTGATTATAGCCACTAAAACCATCCAAAAATGAAAAGTACTTTTTACTTGCTAATGTATCTAATACCTGATCAATAAAAGGCAAAGGAAAGTGATCCTTCAAAGTTGCTTTGTTCAACTCCCTGTAATCAATGCATACTCTCCATTTACCATTCTTTTAGGTACTATAACCAAAGGAGAAACCCATCGGCTATCTGAAATTGGATAAATGAAGTTTACATTGAGAAGTTTTTGGAGCTCTTCTTTCACTATCTCCCTAAGATTTTGATTCATCCTTCTTTGAGGTTGTCTGATTGGTCTACTGTTTTCCTCAATATAGATATGATGGATGCAAGTCTTAGGATCAATACCCTTCATGTTAGTATACTCCCATGCAAATGCAGTAGAATGTTTTTGCAAGATTCTGGTTAGTTCTTCTTGTTGTGACTTCTCCAAATGTTTGTTGATATTCAATGTTTTTTCTGGAAAAATCTCAATAGCAGAATTACCAAACTCTTCCATAGAGTAAAGAGACATTTGTCTTCATGATAAATATTCTATGTCAGATTCCAACTGAAATTGTGTGGGGTCATATTCTGAAGATGTCTCAAAATTTTCTAATGTGTTCATAATTTGACTATCCTCACTGATTTCAGAAATGGTAAAGACAGGTTGTATAGTGTCCTCATCATCGACCCATTCATTGTCTCCTACTTATGTGATTGCTTTTGCTGGAGGATACAAATTGAATTTCTTTGTCGAATTACCATTAGAAATGTACATATCCCCAGATCTACAACTAATGAAAGCATCAGCTGTGGCTAGCCAAGGTCTTCCTAAGATAAGTGGGTGCCCTCCTAGATTACTCTGGGGAGTCAAAATCATAAAATCTACTGGATATTCCCAAGAATCTAAGGAGACTGAAATATCTTCTAATACACCATCTGGTTTAATAATTGATCGATTTGCAAGTTGCAGTAAAGTAGGTGTAAAAAGAAGGTTAGGAAGTTTTAGCTGGTCCATAGTTTGTCTACTCATAATGTTGATAGCAGCCCCTAAGTCAATCAATGTTTTTGGAATTTCTATCCCATTTATATGTGTCTTGACAATTGGACTTCCTGGATCTACATACTTCTGCATGGCAATTTTTCCCATCATAATATCCGCAATCTTTCCTACCAGGTGGATTCTTCTTGTGTCTTTTAGTTTCCTTCCTGGTCTTTTGAAACTCAACTCCTTTATTGTTTTTGCTAGAATAGGAATCTCTCGAATGGCTTGTAGCAAGGGAATCTTGATACAAACATTCTTCAATTCATCTAGAAAGTCATATTTAGGCAACAAAATTTGTTTTTCCACCCCCTTGTCAATTTGTAATCTTTCAGGAAAAGGAGGTGTAGATAAAGATGCAGGTTTCTCAACTATAGGAGTTGTGGGTGTTGTCTTTTCTTTTTCTATTTGCATGCTTGGATTTTGAAGAGATGCTTCCTCAGAACCCTTATTGACTTCAAGAGAATCCTCCTCAGAGGTATCTTGCTCTTGGATATATATAGAAGGTTTTTCTAAAACTCTACCAGATCTGAGTTGTACATCGTTGAGAGGAACAATCATATAGGTAGGAAATTGTTGTCCTTCTACCATGTAAGTATTCTGAGGATTCTTATTGTTAGGATTTGGCAATGGCTAAGCTGGAAGTTTATTTGTCTTTTGTTGGTATGGAAGCATGAGTTGAGGATTTGGATTTTTTTGAGAAGGTTGTTGTTGTGGAAATGGAAATGAAAGTTGTGGATTTGGATTTGGAAGTTGTGGAGCTTGTTGATTTTGAAAAGATGGAGGATATTGATAAAATTGAGCAAATCTCCCATAAGGATTTTGCATCCCTTGTACCCATGGCTGATATACATTCTGATGTTGGGGCCAAGGTTGTTGCCAAGGATTCCAACTTGGTGGGGTTTGAAAATTCATAGGGTTGTTAAACCCTTGAGTTTGTTGTCCCTGCCAAGGTCTCCTTGCAACAAAACAGAGAGATTCTACTGAATTTGGGTCTTCTTGAAAGACAGCTTTGAGTCCAGGAATTGAAGGACAATCCTTGATCTCATGATTCTTTGAGCAAATCATACATGTTTCTACAACTTTTGCATCCAAGGGACATTCCCTTAAAGCATGTTTCTTCCTACATTTTGGACAAAAGATGGCTAAAGCGTCTGTTTCTGCTTTCTGCTTGTTTTGGATTTTAAGGGTGTCTAGTTGTTCACTAAGGCTCCCTAAGATATCATTTTTGAACTCATCAAGCATATTACCAATCTCTGCCCTAATTACTGATCTAGTTGCAGATTTGTTAGCTCTAATAAGAGAAGGATCCCTAGGCCCTTTTCCTGTTTTAGATTTTCCTCTTGAGAGATGGACACATAGTTCTGTTATATCACGAAGTGGGAGTTGAGAAATGTCTCCTTTCCCCATCATGTTTAAAATATCTATCCATTCATCTCTAATGGCTTTTAATATGAGGGCTTTCAAGGTTTCATCATCTAAGTTGCTCATCTTTTCTCTTTTCAAGTTATATTGAAATATTTCAAGTAAATCTTCCAAATTTTCATCTTCTTTTTGCATCATTTTGAATACCTCATCCTTGTGATTGGTGGGCATACAATAGTCCAAGTATCTATCCAAAATGTTTGTTTCATATCATTCCAAGTCCTAATAGATTGAGTGGCTAATCCCATGAACCATTTCAAAGCAGATCCTTTCAAAGTTGAAGGAAACAGTTTGAGTTTTTGAGAATCTTCCATATAGTCATAGGTTTGGCACACAACTTCAAACTCAAACAGAAATGTTTCAGGGTCCTCACTTCGCAATCCATAAAAGTTAGGGAGGACAGATGGTGAGATATTTTTTATTGTTGCATGAGTTTCCTCATCAACTATAGGGAATCCAAACAAGTTGTCTCCTTCCCTATTTCTACCATTATTTCCTTCACCATTGTTGTCTCCATTGTTTCCTCCTCTTCTACCTCTATCTCTACCTCCATCTATTACTTCCTCCGCCATGATAGTTTCTTTAGAGTCCTTAAAGTCCTCTAGTTCTTCTATCAAGGAAGGATGAGAGAGAATCTCTTTGTTTTCTAAATGGGATTTAGTAGATGGTATAGGAGAATTCTCTAATTCAGCTGCTCCTTGAGTTCCAAAAATCTTAAGGCTAGGGGTAGATGGTGGTGAATCTGGTCTATGCCTTGAAGAAGATGGAGTTGTGAAAATCGAACTCTTGGCTTTAGCTATAAACCTTCCCCTAGAATCTCTTGCTCTATGCATGTCATTTTTTATTTTTATTTTTTAAAAGTTGGGCTAATAATTCTCTTTCTGATCTTCCAGGTCACACTAGGTGCAAGAAGAGAGCATACTTAAGAAATTACCGAACCAATAACTCTCTTTTCTGATCCTCCAGATCACACTAGGTGCAAGAGGAGAGCATACTTCAAGAAGTTATCAAGTTTTCCCTTCTTTTATGATTTTATGTTTTTTTTTTTAAGAAATTGGCTACCTAGCTACACTTCCCCGGCAACGGCGCCAAAATGTTTGGTCAATTTAGTGTGTCCTAAATTACTGCATTTAATTTGTCAATCCGGGAATCGTAAGCTGATGAAGTGCGGCGCACTATATGTGCAAGATAACCTATTTCTTAACTTTTTGTCGTTTTTGGTTTTCTAAGGTGAAATGGAAATTCTAAAATAAAAGCAAGTATGGTTATGTTTGTTCAAGGAAATGATATCCTCTATAATGATTTACCAACTTGAAACTTAAAAAGGAATTTGAAAATTACAATGACAAAACTTGAAAGGAAATGAAAATATGCTGCTGAAATGAAAAGGTGTTGCTAATCTAATAAATCAAAACAGTGAACTAGTGAGCATGAAACCAAACTATTCTTGCTGCTGTCTAAACACAAAATAAATTATGCTGAAAGAAATCCAAAAGTTGCAATAAAGTAAATCTAGATCAATTTACATCAACTTGTCTTCTGATCCCTCATCATTAGTCTAGCTATGATTTTCGGAAGTAACCATAAACAACTTGAGTAACTGATATCTAACTTGCAGAAAGTAAACTAATATCAAATCATACATTCATAATTCAATCCCTCACCATCAATCCAGCTGTGGCTTTTGGAGGTAACTGAAGATGTCATGCACAATTTAATATATCTAAATTTGCAGAAAGGAAACTAATACCAAACTACACATTTCATAATACAATCCCTCACCATCAGTCCAGCTGTGGCTTTCGGAGGCAACTGGAGATGTTATGAGAAGTTTAATATATCTAAATTTGCAGAAAGGAAACTAATACCAAACTACACATTTCATAATAAAATCCCTCACCATCAGTCCAGCTGTGGCTTTTGGGGGCAACTGAAGATGTTATGAGTAGTTTAATATATCTAAATTTAACTACTGAAGCAAATGAGCAAAACTGAATTAAACAAAGCAGTACTGAAATTAAACAGAAACTAAGAAAAACAAATTAGCAGCAGAACAATGTTAATTCCATGTCATTAGTCAAAAAGCTATGAAAATGCCCGGGTTGCCTATCTATAACCTGAAACAAGAACACTGATCAGTGATTAACAACATAAAACATGAAAGACAGAAGTGAAATGGAAAGCATGAAAGTTTATAAATAGAAATGAAGCATATGTATCATGAAAAATGCAATGTATAAACATGTGAATGGATTATGGCACAATGAGCTTTAAAGAAATGAAACAAGAACTATACACTAATGCACAAAACCTTAGCTGAGCAGGGGCCCTCTACACCAGCCTTGGCAACGATCTTCAAGTACGAATTAAGTTGGAAAACAGAGTCTTCTTATATTAAAAATACAGTCATAACAGTAAGGTAGTATTACGGCTCAAAGGCAGCGTAATTACATTACAGAGCAGACTAATAAAAGATAACAGAGACTAATCGAGACTAACTCTATATGCGTATGCAAACGCGTTATATATAACAAAAGAAATATAACTGTCTCCTAAAGTTTATGCTGGTGGTGAACACGTAGACCATTACGTCCACGGATCTAGGATCATGGCCGTGTTGGAAAGTAAATCTATGAGGAGTGGATGCTTGAATTCGGCTATGGAGCCATGTACAGATGTCGAATTGTCCTCCGCAAGCTCAGAAACGGCCATATGAACCTTCACGTGACACGAAACAGAGTCCTGTCACCGTGAGACTCTATGGTTGACTTCCATGTGGACGCCTTTGACCGCAGCTTCTTTAGATGAGTTTGCTCGAGCCAATAGGACACGAGCCATGTCCACATCATTTCTGACTTGCGCATGTGGCTCGTCTCTCCTGTAGACACCTGTAACATAGAGTTTCACAAAATAGCTGCGGAAATTTGCAGCAGCTGCGGAAAGTGGCAAGATTCCGCAGCTAAATGAACAAAATCTAAATCAAACGCCAGACACAAAAATATAGTTAAAAACCATGTTAGATGCTCTTTTGCAATTAACATACAATGATATTGACAGTTTGGGAGGTTCAGGTGAGTGAAAAAGGTATAGAAAAGTGTATGGAAAAGATGCAGAATTGAGACTCAACACTCCATAATGAATATTTTAGCCCTTTATGTATTTTGAATGATAAATATAAAACTTTTGTTTCATGCTATTTTCAAAAGAGAAATTTTAAGGCATGTTCTTCATGTCCTTTTCAAAAGAGAAATTTTGAACTTTGATATTTGAATTTTTGGCTCCAAACAAGCCAAGTAAACCCTCCTCCTAGTCAAGTTAGCCCCAATCAGGTGGCACCCATTTCATCAAGAAAAAAGTATATTTATAAGGCACTCAATCTCCTCTCCTTGGTATGATTGGGATCACACATAAGAATATTTATCTGTTCATTCAAGCAAAGGACGAGGATAGGAGGATGAAGACACATAATTATTTTTGTCTCTCTCTCATTTGACTTTATGTGTATGGTATTTTCTCTATTTTTTTCCTGATACGTGTATAACAAAGTTGCAAGAACAATTTTTTGAAGTATAAAAAAGTTGCAAGACCAAGATTTTGGATGCAGAAGAAGGCTAAAATTCAGCCCTAGCAATGAATACAAGATCGGGTCTCCTGGGAAGATGTTTGACTTGAATAGGAATGATTTGGACCTATTTTAACCAATTCTACTTTGCTTGTCAATTTGACCTTGTGATTGACTATAATATCTAAGTGTGTCTCTTGTTGAATTGAATAATTTCTCTAAGGAAAAGGTTGTTGGGGTTTCCCCCCATGTGGGTTTTCCCAAGGTAAATGTTTGTGTTCTTGTTTGGTTGTATATTTATGATCCTAATGGAATTTTATTTTATTGTTGAGATTCTATGTGTAATTTCTTTATGATGAATATTAATTCTAGAAAATATTAACATAAGAGAAACTGTAAGAAGTAGTTATCAGTTAAGAGGATACTTAAAAAAATAACACTATGCAATCAAGTTGAGTTCTATTTTTATATGTTCAAACATAATCCTTGTGGTTATGTGAAATTGGCTTATTCACTTGAGAGTAAGGTGAAAATTCTTAAGTGAAGGCCAATAGTCATATAAGTCCAAGAGACCTCTTGGAAGATGAAAACCATGGGTCGGGAAAATTGTGTATTAATATGTGTATTTTGTGAGTAATACACATCACACAAGTTATCCAAATTAGTTTATTATTTCATGTGTTTGTTCAATAGTTGTATTAAAGCCCATCAACTCTGCAACTAGTAAATTTTCCTTCCTTGTTTTTCAGGTTTCTGACCTACACAGAAACATCCTTGGATCATCTATTTCATCTAGTCATTCCATCCCTTTTAATCAAGGTTGTAACCATCTCTACTCTCCCTATTACACAGTAATTTGTCACGATGCTCATTTTCCCGTCTCTAGTCCTGAAATGCCCCGTGACATATCCTGTGCAATGTTTCCACTATCAAGAAATATGTTAACATATCCCCTTGAAGATTCAAAGAAGACTTCCTTGGAAGATTAATGAAGAAAATTGGTCAAATTCCTAGTTTCCTGGGTCAGCGCACTTCCTGGTGCCATGACCGTGTCGATGTCCTTTTCACAGTTCTAGCCTAGCATTGTCAGCACCCTAATTTATTGGAAAATCGCATTGATCCCGTTTTTGGCAGTTCTTCCTCAAATGTAGAAGCTTCAACCTCTAGAATATCAAGGGTGACGATTTAGTTGTTGAATAGTGGTGATAAGGTCAAACTCTCTGATTTTAGAGCCTTGATCTAATCCATGGTGGTTCATCCCTTAAAAAGTGGGCCTTCGTCCTCCTTTCGTGGGCTCCCAACCTCTTCTCGCTTCTTATAAATTCACATCCCTCATTCCCCCAAGTTTAGAGCTTGGTTGATCATGGTTAGACTCACTTGGAATCACATCCCTTTCCATGCTAGCATTTTGATAAAGCCTAAGTGTTTGGGAGAAGGAATTCTTTTTGAGCTTGGTGAAGGACCCATATTTTCACCAAAGGACGCCTCCAACATCAAGGCCTGGGTTGTAAGCTCTCCTTTTGTAATTTGTCAATAATAACATCTGATGTTTGCTTTCTATATTTTTCTAAATTTTGATGCAAATATTATGGTACTCCTTGATCTGATATATAGCTAATGTTTATGTTTATTATGTATTGTATCACATTTTTTTTGTCTCTTGATCATTTGCAGATATTCACGAGCCATCAGTAGCAGGAAGAGGGCCTCCAAGGATCATGGATCGATGTCACCATCAAGGGATTTAAGTGTAGCATTTAGAAAAAGGTATTTATGTCTATTTCCTCATTGCATTGTAAAAATTAGTTAAGAGAGCTTTGCATTAGAAATAATCTCGTGTTTCTAGATCCACTCTAGGGCTACAGAGATTGCCACTGTCCGTAGAGGGGATTTATATTAACAACAATCCATGACCTAATTTATGCTCAACTTATAATTCTCTTAACCCACTTTTCATAATGCTCATCCTATTTAGCATCCATATCATTTACTTGTCCATCTACATGTGTGTTGGTGCACTCTTCTAGCCATGTGTTGGTGTGCTCTATCATCTCTATCATCACACCCATTTTTCTATAAAATTTTCCTCATAATTGCATGTTTTTTCTAAATCTATTGAAATGGAATTTTGAACCTTGACACACTCATGGAAATCCTCTAAAGGTATAGACTCAAGATTTTCTAGATCATCAAAAAACAAATCCCAAATTTTGGGACCTTGCTCCACTGAAATCCATTGCCCTTCAATGCTAGATTTTGCTTATGAATTAGAGGAAGAGGATGGTGAATCATCTTCCAAAGGCAGTTAGAATTATTTTGTGAAAAATTTAGATGTGGAGGCTTGAATTTGTGGCAGAGATAGAGAAGAGGCATAGGTGTTGTGGAGGTAAATCCCCTCTGCGGACAGAGGCGATCCCTACTAGCCCAGATCGGGTCTAGCAACAATCGTATCACGCTAAGGCGCAAGTTCCTAATTACAATAAACCAACTTGCGATGAAGGCCTACCTCAAGTCCAACGTTGTTGTTTGTAGGGAAGATGACGCTCCTGTTTCTTTGCTCCAACAGATCACAATCCTCTCGCTCGCCGCGATCGAACACTTGCACACATAAGAAACATGACAAACACAAGCGTAAAACTCGATATATGCAATTATGTATCAGTTAGAGAAGACACAACTCATGATCATAATGAAAAATACGAGTGGAACCATAACCAAAGTCGCTTATTATTAATTCATACAAAGTAAAATACAACCAGGCTCTAACGCTGAACCTTCCTTTGGCGGGTCGTCAGCGGAATACGTCTCAGTAAAGCTTGTCGAGAATGGGTACAAGCCTCTCTCTTCGATCGTCAATATCCTTGCTATATATTTGGCACTATGAAGACTATCAAAGCTCTTGCAGCATTCTTTAGGCTATGAAGGCTCTTGGAGATTCTTGGAGACTCTTGGAGATTCTTGGAGATTCTTGGAGACTAGCTTGCAAAGGGAAATGGCAAGCTTATATAGATGGTGGAAGGGGAGTTAGGATCCCTACAATCATGGGATTGGCCCTATCCTCAAGGAAGCTTCCATGACAGGTGGAAAAATACTTCCTCTACATGGAGAACCGGAGCCAAACGTCCCAACTCGATTTAGAGACCAGTTCAGGAGTTGGTTGGAGTCAATATTCCACCATTTATTTTTTAAAAACACCCTTTATCAAGCCTGGCACGAGTGCGACTCTGAGACAAAGTGCCAATTGGCGCACCCTCTTTGGAAGATTTACCCCATTGGCACAGGTATGACACTGGCTAGTCACGCCAAGGATGAAAAGGCTATTTTTAGGGTTTTTCACAAGGAGATATCTTCAGGGGAATGAAATTCCATGTCTATGGGAATGCCATGAAAGTGTTTTCAGATCATGTCACTGCTCACAGGTCACAGAATAAGCCCTCCAATGTGCAGAACGGGGAATTGCAGGGACGGTGACAAATTGCTGTGTAACAGATGCCCCCTAAAGCATGAGGCCCGAAAGAGAGAGAGGGGTGAAATGCTTTACGAGAACATGTCCAACTGAAAACACTACCGTCGGAAAACCCGCATAGAGGAGTACAACTGATATCTCAAATACATGATACATATGTGGTATGGGCGCAGCCATCCATAACATAGTATACAAGAATCCAGATCCAAGGCATGGATGCAGCCATACAGAAAGGATCAATAATTAGACTCAGGTATGGTCACAGCCATCCATTCAATGAGTCATGTAACCAATCATAATAATCCACAAAATCACAGCCTGGATTCTAACAGACAAAACCCAGGGTCTTGCGCTCCATCTCGACCCGAACATAGTACAAGTTCAAGCATGCAAATAAGTGAGTTGAAGTCAAACATGCAAGAACATCGCCTGATTACCAACCAATGATGAAAGTTGTTAACAGACGCGAGAGGTACCACTAATAATGACAATGGCCCTCAAGGTACTTTAGGTACAATCTACGGCATGTGAATCGGTGAGCTGGCGTCAAACACCCGTAGAATCACTCGATCGGAGGCTAATGATGAAAACCTCACGTCGAACGCGAAGAACCTGCCATTGAGGCATGCAGGCTCCAAGGTACCAGAAGGGAGTCTCTAGAGCAGCTTCCTGGATAATGAGCTGAAGTCGATAGGAAGTGACCTTGATCGAAGGTGGGCCATAGTGTTTCCCACATCATCGACACGAGACAGAGGAACATAATGTCTTTGTGAATCAAGATCAGATGAGAATCAGAGGAAGGTTGAAACTTGCAGAGGTCAACTTCTCTTGAACATATCGGCGGCACGACAGCAGATTTGGCAGTATTTGACATCAAAAGATCTGAGGTCATGATGACGAGGCAGAGAGTAGATGAGAGGTCAAAAGGGATTACCCAAACCCATGGATGAAAGTGAAAAAATGAGATGAGATGTCCCCAACCCGACACGAATGCAGACAAGTGCCATGTTCAAGAGCGACATACTACCGACACGACAACGATTCTGGTTCCATTTTTCCCCACCATTTCTGGCGAGTACCTCTTTATTTTTACAGAAGCTTGAAGAGGATACCATATGCTTGTCATATAAGTCCGTCCTTCGGACGAATCCATCCTAGTACATTTAACGAGCCCTAGGAAGGAGGAACTCGAATATCGTCATTACGACTGAATCCGATGTCATCAGGTTTTAACGAGTTTGACAAAGGGAGAACTCGGCATCTTTTCATATTTAGAGAGTTTGAAAAGACAGCAGAAAAGTAAACTCCAATGGTCCCTTTTCGTAAATAGTTCCTCAGATCCGAAAAGGTAGAAAACTATGTCTGAGAAAACCTCCTAGTCGCGATAGGCTAAGGTATTCCTTTTTTGTAAGTAATCTATCCCAGCCTGAAAAAGGGGTAAACGTATACTGGGAAAATTTCGTTTCGTGTCCACTTTAACGAGATCGAAACAACAAGGGACTCGACAATATTTTCATGTTTAGAGAGTCAGAAAAGAGCTTAAATTTGACTCCTCCTGGAGGAACGAGTGGTATAAATGGTAGCTACTAGTTCTGGTAATGGTGGAACTGCTCAGAACAAGTAAAGGTTGAGAGGCTGGCTAACAAGCCCACTCATCGCAACGATTCCTCGGGAATGGGTAAAACAACCAAGTGAAGGCATATGATCGACTAAGCAGATAGTGACGATGGAATGAGAAACCCAAGGGTCATCTGGCAAAAACAGGCTGATAAAAATGGAAATCACAAGAGGTAAAATGGGAATGGTTTCATTTTTACACAAGCTTGAAATCAAGAAACTTTGCTTGAAGTTGGTTTCATTTTTACACAAGCTTGAAACAAAAACAAACTATGCTTGAAAAAGTAAGCATGCCCCCAGCATGGTGACTCAATTCGAGGTACATGCCCCCCAAGCTTCAATCCATATGAAAGGCTGATGGAGTGAAGGTTCAAGTTACGAGATCAATAGAAAGACTCGACTGGGATTTTACGAGATCTCATCAAAGACTCGAATTGAACGGGAAAGTGTTTCATTATTTTAACGAGGTTGACACATTAAAAGAACTATCCTCAGGACACCTTGTTTCATGGTTTAAGGAGCTTGGCACAAGACAAGGAACTCTGCTCCGACAACCTTGTTTCATTTTTTAAGGAGCTTGACACAGGAAAAGAACCATGCTCTGAAGAGCTTGTTTCATTTTTTAAGGAGCTTGACACAAGAAAACGAACTGTGCTCCGACAACCTTGTTTCATTTTTTAAGGATCTTGACACAAGAAAACGAACTGTGCTCCGACCGACCTCATCATAACTAACAAGAATTCATCGCTTCCAAGAGTTGCCCGTCTGATGGAAGGAAAACATCCTGGAATTCTGGACCCAATGCCCCCAACACACTACACACGACGGCACTATCATTGAGTACAGGCATGGGGTAGGCAGCCACATAGTTGACCTGTGGTGGGGCAGATACAACGGGTGGATAAAAACTAGGAAGGGATGATGGCGGGAAAGTTTCCACATCAGGACCAAAGAACGAAAGCTAATCAATGGTCACGATCCATCCGTCATGTGGAAAACAGACCACACGAAAAAGGGAGGATACAACCACTCCCATGGCATAGGTGTAATCGCGCCCCAAGAGTAGATTTAAATCCAAGGGGCCTGGAACAACCATCACGTCCATATGGACGATTTTACCTCCCAAAGTAACAGGTAACCTTGGAAGGATCCCTAATGGTTGACTAGTTCTTCTGTTAAATGGCAACAGATTCTGCGTAACAGGCACAAGCGGTGGTGAACCGAAATCTTGCCAGGTAGTTGAGGATAGAACAATAACAGACGTGCCTTCGTCTATAATGGTGTTGGGTAAGACCAGACCAAAATCCTGTACTGTGATCTCGAAAAGCACATAAGACGGAAGGCGGTATCCTGCAAATCGACTCCAGTCAAAGGAAGCGACCAAACTACTCAGAGGGGCTACCATTGAACCGAGACGGTCTTCCCCTAGTGTTACAGAAGAAGAAGGAGCATCCTCCACGACCTCCATATCGAAGGTGGGAGGGGTATCCTCTGGGACCTCCATCATGGGAGGTGGAGGAGTAGCTTCTTGAGATATAAGGATGGGAGAATATTTCCCCAAGTCCGATGAATCTGAAGAAACAAGAAGAACCTGAGGGTTGTGAGATCCACTCTCAACGGAAAAGACCTGGTGCACCGCAAATGGGGCCAGCTCAACCAATCCCATGACCAATGGTTGGTCGAGAACGGATTCCTGAATTTGAATTTTCGAGGGAGAGGGATCGACCAAGGATGAATCTTGACCAATCGTGGCATCAGCTGGTGGAAGACTTAAAGAAATCTGTTTGTAACCAGCTGGAAGGCACGGTGCAGAAACAGTCGAGTTGTCCAAAACTCATTTGGCTTCATCCATATATGGAAAAAGGTGAATGGCATGGTGCCCTTCACACAACTTACAGGGATTGGTGAGGTTACCCTGTTTCTTAAGAGCCTTACCAGCACTAGCTGAAGATGTGCCCCTGACCCGACTCCCGGAAACCAAAGGCAACGGGGGACGACCGTTGGACCATGCTTCAAGCACCTTGGGAATGCCAGGGCAATCTCGAAGAAGATGGTCTCCCATGCACAACATCCTCCCGTGCACAACATGCAAGGGTATTTGACTTTCCGTGGAGGGTTGGGAGGTTTATCAATGGAAGACTTCTTAGGCGCAATAGCCACAGAGCTAACCTCTCCCATATCGGACTTCTTCTTCTTTGTCTTCTTCTTCTTCTTCTTAGCCACCTGGTTACTTGAATCCAGACTTTCACCAGGCGAAGTAGAAGAGGAGGACGCAGAAACAGGCGAAGAAGGGGAGAGGTCCACCTTAGAATCAACATGATGTTGTTCAGGCGGAGGATATGGTTGAACAGTAGCCGGGACATTCAGGACCACAGAGGTTGAGAACAACCAAACAGGAAACCCAACAGTTAACCCAGGAAGGGACAACGTTGCCATGTAAGGAGTGCCAACATTTCCAAAAGGAGGAAAAGGACCAGGATTCCCATCGGAGGGGATTCCTTGGTTGGTGAACTCCGAAAAAGTTGCCATCAACAACTCAAAACCACACATGGGCTAAAAACCAAGGCACACAATCAAATGTCCTACAAGCAAAATCTAACAGGGCGTGTGATCACGAGTGATTTATTTTATGACATTGAAACTTAGTAACTTCACCATTTCATGTTTTAAGAGTCGAGAAATAGATGAAAGATGACTCTAGCTCTTTCAGTTTTGAAGCAAGCGTGAAAGGACAAGCGCTTGGTGATCCTTTCAAATTTAAGGAGTCAGAAAAGATCAAAATGACTACTCTAGAATTCTAGGCAAAGGGTGTACCAAATAACTGTGAACTGCAATATACACCTTGGTTTCAAAATGAAAGAGAAATCAACCAAGGACTTAACGTACATGCAGGAAATCTCCCCAAATGCTGTGTCCGGAGTATCACGGCTACAGGGAAGCAGACTCGGCTTCCTATGGACAAAGGATAGAAACCTAGTGGGGTCTCCCTTTATATACGCGACGGTACAGGGAGCACAAGTCCGTACTAGTGCTGTCTAAAGCCAAGAGGCGAACGACAGCTACTAGGTTTAAAGACATCGGAACACGTCTCTAGCCTAGACCTCTAAATATTTCGTTAATATTTCAATGCTGCCTCGATGTAAATTGAATGAATTTTAATGTTTATCTTCAATTATGTTTCAGTTTCAAGGCCCTACTCTATGTCATCTGACAATCTCCTAAATGCACACTACATGAGAAAAGAAAAATTTTCAATTCGATGAATGCTATCTAGTTAAGGGAAGAGCTTTAAACAATGATGCAACAAAAAACAACATTGTAAACGAAATTTTTCCAAACTAGATGACTTTCACTATCCAAAAGTAATCTCAAACATTCAACGATGCGAATTATGCAATGTAATCTATGCAAAATCCTATTTTTCGGAAACTATGCAAATGTAATCTATGCACAATTTCCTTTTTTCCTTTAAAATGATAAGAATGCACTCAATTCATTTTTCGATGAAATGAAAATCTACTTAATGCATGCTTTTAATGAAAGAGAATGCACTCGATGCGATTTTTAGCTTTCAATCATTAAACAATGTGATCTAAGTTCAATGATAAATCTCAAAAATACTTTCCAATGCAATGTGATCTAATGCATTTTAACGAAAAGAAAATTATGAGACAAAAACTAAAAGAACGCAAATCTCCTTAATTAAGGATGAATGCAAAAGAGATGTAAACAAACACTAAGAATGCAATCGTTGTTTCAAACACTTTGTCACGAAATCCCTCAAAAGGCGACAAGACATATGAGTTCAAACACAAAGAGGACTTCCAAAGCAAGAGATCAAAACAAGGAATCCATTCCCTTTTACATAAAACAATCATGGAAATAAGACATTTCAAACAATGAGCAATGTAATCTATGCTCATACAGTGAAAATACCGGAAGGAAAAGACACAATGGTGAAGGATTTAGGGAAAAAATCTCAATTTTCATACACCCTGAAATTGGCACGACTTTATCATTGACAACTAGCACCAATTGGTGCAACTTGCTCACTGACAACTAGCGCCAATGGAAAATTGGCATGGGTTGCTAACTGAAAACAAGCACCAACGCATGAAAATGAAAAAACAAATAATTTCTCCCAACCAAGACCAGACTCACCACTTCAAGCAGAATCTCCAAGACTCAAATGAACCATGTAATCTAGGCTTAAAGCGAGACAAAGCGGAATTTGAATGAAGAATAAGCCAATCACTCAAATAACGCAATAAAACGACAGACAACCACCAAACGAGTGCAGAGAAACAATCACAAAGCTGAATGAATAGATAGAAACCAAAAACTCCCAAGGGAGGCTTGACGCACAATAGCACCTAGATGCCCTAGGGCTAGAATGAAAAATCGATAGAAACGGGAAAACAACCAAAGGATGGAGGTCACAGTCAGTCAAACAAGGCTCCAAAACACTCAAGCAGTCGAAAAAATGAAACCAAAATCACAGATCAAGCTTAGATAGCTCAAAACTAAGAAAACCCTAGCACTTCACAGCACTGGCGTGACTATCAGGCTAAAACTAGCGCCATAACAAGATTGGCGCGAGTAGTGAATTGGCAACTAGCGCCAATTGGCGCGACTGTCACGCTAATAAGCGCGCCAGTCAAGTTTGCTATGAAAAAATAAAAAATAAGCAATCCAAGAAGCAGACCAGTGATTTTGGAGCTCAAACCAAAAGCCAAACTCACGAAAAGAGATAGCCAAAAGAGCTGATCAAGCAGGCAAAGTCAAGAATCGACTGAAAGACAAGACAATACTCCAAGTGTTCAGTTCATAAACTAAACCAGAGATTGACTGAAGCATCATTCATCTACTTTCGCTAATGCAGAGCAAGAGCGTTTCGAAGGCTATCTGGCTAACTTCAGGCTCCGTCTATAGTTTATAAAGCAAACAACAAGCTAACTCCCCAGTGGAGTCGCCAATTTGTTGTGGAGGTAAATCCCCTTTGCGGACAGAGGCGATCCCTACCAGCCCAGATCGGATCTAGCAACAATCGTATCATGCTAAGGCGCAGGTTCCTAATTACAATAAACCGACTTGCGATGAAGGCCTACCTCAAGTCCAACGCTGTTGTTTGTAGGGAAGATGACGCTCCTGTTTCTTTGCTCCGGCAGATCACAATCCTCTCGCTCACCGCGATCGAACACCTGCACACACAAGAAACTCGACAAACACAAGCGTAAAACCCGACATATGCAAATATGTATCAGTCAGAGAAGACACAACTCATGATCATAATGAACAATACGAGTGGAACCATAACCAAAGTCGCTTATTATTAATTCATACAAAGGAAAATACAACCAGGCTCTGACGCTGAACCTTCCTTTGGCGGGTGGTCAGCGGAATACGTCTCAGTAAAGCTTGTCGAGAATGGGGACAAGCCTCTCTCTTCGATCGTCAATATCCTTGCTATAGATTTGACACTATGAAGACTATCAAAGATCTTGCAGCATTCTTTAGGTTATGAAGGCTCTTGGAGATTCTTGGAGACTCTTGGAGATTCTTGGAGATTCTTGGAGACTAGCTTGCAAAGGGAAATGGCAAGCTTATATGGATGGTGGAAGGGGAGTTGGGATCCCTACAATCATGGGATTGGCCCTATCCTCAAGGAAGCTTCCATGAGAGGTGGAAAACTACTTCCTCTTCATGGAGAACCGGAGCCAAACGTCCAAACTCGAATTAGAGACCATTTCAGGAGTTGGTTGGAGTCAATCTTCCGCCATTTATTTTTAAAAAACACCCTTTATTAAGCCTGGAGTGAATGCGACTCTAAGACAGAGCGCCAATTGGCGCGCCCTCTTTGGAAGATTTCCCCCATTGGCGTGGGTATAACACTGGCTAGTTGTGCCAAGGATGAAAGGGCTATTTTTAGGATTTTTCACGAGGAGATGTCTTCAGGGGAATGAAAGTCCATGTCTAGGGGAATGCCATGAAAGTGTTTTCAGATCATGTCACTGCTCACAAGTCACGGAATAAGCCCTCCAATGTGCGGGACGGTGATAAATTGTTGTGTAACAATAGGGAATTTCTGGCAGGGACACAAGAATATTTAACTTTGGCTCGGATCATCTCAGACAATAGATAGAAAAATCATATGTGTTGGAAGCTTTTTTCGAGGTGTTGTAGGAGCCTAATGAAGTTGGAATTGGGAATTTGAATTTTTGACACCCATTCGCCCATTTTCTCATTCAAATTCCTTTGAATTGCCTCGACTTTAGTGAGTGTATTTCATGTCCTAATAATATAATTTTCCTTTAACACTCCCTATATTGAAATTTTTAATCCGTGTGCTCCTCTCTCTCTCTCTCTCTCTCTCTCTCTCTCTCTCTCTCTCTCTCTCTATATATATATATATATATATATATATATATATATATATATTCTTATTTTGACCATTGACTTACTCTCCTGAAAATAAAATTATTAATTCCTTTAATGACCAGCCTTTTCTATCTAAGGACTCCTCAACACTCATTTAGACATCAATCAATATTTTTGGTCCTTAATTATGGGTGGAGTTTCCACCCAAATAATTGGAAAATTAAATCTTTTACACAAATTTCTTATGGAAATTCTTTGACAACATGAATAACTATGAAAATATTCACTTAAAAATATTTTTTCTAGTCTTTTAGCAACACGATCTAAGCCAACCCTTTTATTTCTCCAAGAAGGTCTCATCATGATAAGATTAATATCATTAATATCCCCATCTTCTAGTCTCCTTAGAAAGAAATTAGGATTATATGTTTGAGTAGATGGACCTTGGACTTTGGAGCAACCTAGAGAGAAATTTAGGTTTCCATTAAGAATAATACTATCCATATTCATCCAATACCCATTGAATACTTTTTCCTAGTGTCTATCTTGGTGGGTAGTGAATTAGTATAATGACAATTTTTACTTATTTAAATCCAGTCAAACATCATAAAAAATCAATCTCATAAATTGAATAGGTAACACAAGGTATACGTGGAAACCCTTATGGGAGAAAATCACAAAAAATATTTATATGGGATATCTTGTAGGAACCAACCTATTGTTACATCAATCCATTTTGCTACTTTTTAAGCACCAACTTATAGGAGACACCAATCCCCTCTGTTTATTTGTGGGAACTAAACTAATAGAGACACCAATCCCCTCTACTTCTTTGTAGGAAGTAACCTACATGAGACACCAATCCCCCCTACTACTTTATAGGCACCAAATTACATGATACACTAATCCCCTCTATTTTTTTTTACGCATTGACCTACATAAGACACTAATCCCCTCTACTGTAAATATTCATAGGTACCAACCTACAAGAGACATTAATCCCCTCTACTTCTTTATAGGAACCAACCTATAGGAGACACCAATCAACTTTGTTGTAAATATTTGTAGGAACCAACCAACTTTCTTGCTTCTTCACAATGTCTACTAGTTGATTCTACTTTCACCAAGTTTACTTATTGTTTCTATCTTCACTAGCTCTGTTATTTTCTTCTTCCTTCACTAGGTCTACATGTTGCTTCTTCCTTTAGACAGTCTGCTTCACCCCAAAAAAAATATTACGGTTTTTTCTCAAGAAGGAATATGCACAGTATGTCACATGTCATGTTATGCAACCAACTCACATAGCAGAAGAAAATATAGATCAACAACTTGAGAAATAACCTCTTTGAGGGGGAAACCCCAAATACATCACATAAATTAACAATTATTGGATGATACAATTGACAAGACCTCATTGGTATATATAGGAGTATAAGGGGCCATAATATAATCAGAGCCTACATAGCAAAAATAATGTAAGGGCAGCACAATAACAATAGTGAATTTCTATGGGGCACAAAAATAACACTATGGGGGCTACCCGAGCGCACAAAAATAAAAATAAGTGTTAGGATATTCCGACACATAGGAAATAGTTAAGTATAACTTGGTATAGCATAGAGTTAGGTAAAGTGTGTTTCTTTAATATGTACATTTGTAACTTATAATCTGATGGTCACGATATGTAATGATCCGACGGTTCACTCTCTCCTCAATATTACTGACACTTGATCCATGGCTTAACACCCAATTGGTCCATGATCTCTATTTAAAGAGCATGGAAGGTCATTTGTCTGGTAACAGTTTATGAGAGAAAATTATGTAAAATTTCTTTTTATATTAATAAATTGTCTAAAGTGGCCACGTTGGCTCAGGCCGTGGACTATTTCCCTCTTCAAGGGTTTTAACCACGTCAAATATTGGTGTACTGATTAGTGATCTATTTGTGAGTGGTGACCTTTGGATTTTTATCTAAGGAACTTACCCTATAAATTCCTACGTGGTATCAGAGCCATTTTGAGGTCTGCATCCATTGTTGATCCAAATCTGAAGCCGGTTTGACTGCATGCGACTGCCATTTTCTAGATCTTCTATTTCTGACCAATTTTGGGCCTAAAGAACTGCTATGTTGTGTTTGGAGCATCTTTTATAGTGAGAAACCCCTTTCGTTTCATGCGAAAATGTTTCCGGTTGCCCGAGTTATGTCATTTTAGATCTAGAGAAATAAGAAGACGAGATTTTTTTGCTACGTATGCTCTTTCCTCGCATCTTTCTGTGATCTTGGGAAATTAGAAATAGTGGAAAAAATGATATTTTCCGGTAAGACTAACTGAAAATCTAATGTTTTGTCGTAAGGCTTGCATTTCTTTATTTTTTTTGCATGGATTTTTGTGTTTTTTTGCAAGAAAAAACACTCATATCGAAGAGAAAAAAAAAAAAACCCTTCCTCCTTTCAAACAATTACATAACCCTTTTACTAGCTCACTTGGTGTAAAGTTAGTTTATGAGAATAGAGGTTTTTGATTCAAGTCTCTCTCTCAAGCTTCTTTTTGTAAAAAAAAAATTGTTAAGTTACTTTTTCTTATAAAGCCCTTTGGCAAGTTGTCAGTTTTAAAAAGAGGGTTTTATTTCAAAAGAAAATGTAAAATTAACATTGTAAAAGTGACTCTCACTTATTTATAAAAGTGGGTCACATAAAGTATTTTTTTTTAAAGTGAGTTTATTGTATTAAGTTTGAAAAAGGGGGGGATTTAAAAAAAAAGTATAACTTCATCATCAACTTTCAACCTTTCACGTAACTATTCAGCATCTACAACACATTTCTTTCAAAAAGGCATAACTTCTTCATCTGGAAGCCGTTTTCCGAGCCGTTTTTTATAACTAGCCTAATTTTTAGAGATCTTTCCATTGGATAATTAGTTTTGGCCTTTTTAGCTTCAGTTGTTTTTTTTTTAAATCGAAAGTGCATGCCCAATTATTCTTAACAACACCAATTATTTCCAATGGGAATCCTACATGATACAATTACTTAGAAGTAAAGGGATTTATAGAATAGTCTCAGGACAAGAAACTAAACCTACCAATGGAGATAAAGCCTCTAAATGGGAAAATAAACAAGATCAAGCACGATAGTTTATAGGAATTTCCATTGCTTAAGATCTCCAATTTCATATATAAGAAATTGACACCCCTGATGTTGCTATGAAAAAGCTAAAAAAGAAATTTGGCATTCAAAATGAAATCAGGGCCCACCAGCTTGAAAATGAGTTGCTTACTTTGGACCCTAATAATTTATCCTCTATTGAAGAATTTTTGTCCAAATTCAAGACCCTTAGACTTCTTTTAGAAGGTTGTAAGGTCAAAAAGGAAGATGGTAGCCTTATCTATTCCATTATTGCTAAGCTTGGACCTGCGTACTTTGTATTTGTTTCCACCTTCTATTCCACTAGAGAAGCCCTCATTTCTCAGGGAATAACCTACAAGTCCCCCTCTTTTGATGCCTTTTGCGATTCTTTGACAAGAGAACAAGAAAAATTCTTACACCTTGGTCTTATCAATACTGGAAACTCTTCTAAGAAAGCCTTAGCATCCCAATATCAACCATATCAAAAGAATCCAAATGGTCTGAAACAAAAAAAAAGCAGTATCCTAAAAAGAATGGTCTGAAACAAAAAAACAGTCTTAAGTAATTTCAGCTGCAAACTGAAAAAGCAACTCACCAAACCGATAAGGAAAATAAAAACAAAGGGAAGAAAAAAGATAGACATTGCAACTTTTTTAATCGTAATGGCCATGTAGATTCCAAATGTTTTAAGAAGATGGAAGCCTTGGAAGAAGCAATGAAGAAGCACCACATCAATTTTGAGAACTATTCAACTTCCTCTTCAGGAATGACATTTTTTTCTTGTGGTTGTCAAGCATCAAGATCTGGTTATGAATTAAATGTATCTTCTTCTTCTCATTCTCATGAGTGGCTCATTGATTCTAGAGCTTCTTACCACATGGCCAAAAATAAATCCATGTTTTCTTTTAAATGATTGTAACACCAAAAATATTTATGTTGGTGATGATAGATCTCATAGTGTTGTAGGATCTGGAACCATTCATCTAGATAATGGTCATTTTAATGATGTATTATGTGTTACTAACTTGTCCTGAAACCTTCTATCTATTTATCAGATAACTCATTCAGGTTAAGGGAAATAATATAATTCTCACCTCATGATTTTGTAATCAAGGACCTCAAAGATCCTAGACATATTTTAGCTACTGGCATTGTTGATGATTCCACAAGGTTGTATAAGTTTTACAACTTTGGGTCATCATGTCTTCCCTCCGTTTTTGTTCTTCATAATGATGAAGGGAGAAAACTTTGGCATGAGCGATTTGGTCACTTAAACTATTGCTCTCTTCAAACTCTATGTAAAGAAAATATTGTGACAGGTCTTCCTATGGTATCTTGCTGAGATGGTGTTTTCTCCGGATGTGTACTCGAAAACATTATCGGGGTAGTTTTGACAAACGTGCCTCTTCGCACGCTTCAGCCCCTTTGCAGCTTGTGCACAGTGATTTATGTGGTCAACTTCCTGTTGTTTCTTTCTTTGGTTGCAAGTAATTATTAACTTTCATTGATGATTTTTCCTGATGCACTTGGGTATACTTCTTAAAACTCAAGAGTGAAGTTTTTAACATGTTCTTGTCCTTTAAGGCCTTTGTTGAGAAACAATCTGGACATCAAATTATTAAGTTAAGATCAAACAATGGAGGATAATATGTTAACAACAAATTTATCAAAATTTTCACTGAGCATGGCATTCAATTGCAACATATTGTTCCATATACTCCACAAAAAAATGGTGTAGCTGAAAGGAAGAATCGCGCCTTAAAAGAAATGGCTAATTGTATGCTTCAAGTGGATAGAAATAAAGCTAATGGAAATGGCTAATGGAAAAGTGGATAGACATAAAGCTCGTCTTGTTGCTAAAGTATTTTCACAAGCTGAAGGCATTGACTATACTGAAACCTTCTCCCCTTTTGCCAAAATGAATTCAATCTAGCTTTTTCTTTCCCTTGTTGCCTCCTTTAAATGGGAAGTCCATCAACTTGATGTTAAATCTGCCTTCTTACATGGAGATTTTCATTAAGAAATATACATGGAACAACCCCTGGCTTTATCCAAAATGACTCTAGCCTTGTTTTTCGCCTTAGGAAGTCTCTTTATGGTCTCAAACAAGCTCCTCGGACTTGGTATGCCAAAATGGATAGATTTCTCTTAGATAATGGATTTTCTAGGTGTCATTCTGACAACACTATCTACACCAAGAAAGTGGGTAAGTCCTTCATCATCCTTGTTCTTTATGTTGACGATCTTATCCTTACTGGTAGTGATCCCAACCATATAAACCGTGTGAAATCTAGCCTCAAAAAGAAGTTTGAAATGATAGACTTAGGACACTTGCATTATTTCCTTAGTCTTCAAGTCTTGAAATCCAAAGAAGGTATTACCCTTTCTCAGTCCAAGTATGCCTATGATCTTCTACACCACTTTCACATGGAGGAATGTAAGCCAAAACCTTCTCCCTTTCAGTCTGGAGTCAAGATTTCAGTCACTTGTACTACCCCTAAAATTGATGCTACCTTATACCATCAACTTGTTGGTAAACTTATGTATCTAACCCATACCCGTCCTGACCTTTCCTTTGTCATTGGTCTTGTTGCTTGGTTTATGCACCAACCTCATGAAAGTCACTAGAAATCAGCTAAAAGAATACTTCGATATATTTGAGGTACAGTTCAGTTCGAGATTCATTACAGTTCAGGAGCATCTCCATTTTTGATTGGTTTCACCGATTCTGAATTCGCTGGTGACTTGGTTGATCATCTATTGTAGGCTATGTATTCACTCTTGGTTCAGGACCTATTACATGGTATTGTAAGAAACAAAGTGCCATATATATTTCTTCGGCAAAAGCAGAGTATCGTGGTGCAGTTGAAGCCAACAAGGAAGCCATGTGGCTTCGTCAGATCCTATATGAATTTGGTATTCATCAGCAGCATTCAACTACAATTTCGTGTGATAATGAGAGTGCCATTGAGATCTGCAAATATCCAGTTCAGCATCAACGTATGAAACACATTGAGCTTCATATACACTTCATCAGAAACCTCATTCATGATCATGTTCTTTAAGTGTAGTATTTTTCAACCAATGATAAAGTTGTCAATATCTTTACAAAGGCTCTCACAGAAGCGAAGTTTACCAGAATTCGATCTATGCTTGGAGTTTAGGAAAGTTATCATTAATGGGGGTTGTTAGGATATTTCGACACATAGGAAATATTCTCCTTTTGTGTCACCTTTGCAAATCCTTCAATCCTATCCCAAGTTTTTCTTAAGGGGGGATGTTAGGATTTTTCGACACATATGAAATAGTTAAGTATAACTTGGTCTAGCGTAGAGTTAGGTAAAGTGTGTTTATTAGTTTGTTTAACCAAGTAAACTATTGGTGTACTGATTTGTGATATGTTTGTGAGTGGTGACCACTGGTGTTTGATCTAAGGAACATACCTTGTAAATTCCTACAATATGGGGCTACACTAGTATTATAGGGACCTAACATGCCCCTCTCCTTCAAAAATTATTTGTCATCAACGTTTGAGTAGTTTTGGATGCTTCTATATAACATTCTCATCCTCCCATGTGGAATATTCAGTAGGTAAGTTTTTCCACTTAATGAGATACTTTGAAATTGATCGATTCCATAGTCTTCGGGTTATTGTTTCTGTGACTGCTTCAGGCTCCAATATGATTTTTCCTTCTTCATCGAGTTATGGTAATACTGTTCAAACTGGGAGCATTTCACCAATAACCTTATTTAAGCATGAAACATGGAAAATTTGGTGTACTCAGGAAGATGCACGCAACTCTAATTTGTATTCCATAATACCAATATTTTGCAACACTTTGTAATGACCATAATACTTAGGTGAAAATTTATTATCATTCTTAGCTTTCTTGAGAGACATTTGTTTGTATGGTTGTATCCTTAAAAATACCTAGTCGCCTACATTAAAAATTCTTTCACTGCGATGTTGATCTTCCTGTTGTTTCATTCAATTCTGCGCCAGATTGAGGTTATCCTTTAAGAGTTGGATAAATTGTTGTTCATGCTCGATGTGATATTCTACTACTTTAAACTTATAATTTTATCTTAAATACGATGTGATGGACGATGGATTACATACATAAAGTTCCATAAATGGGGTCATTTTTGATGTAGTATAAGGAAGTGTTATACCACCATTCAACCAGAGGTAACCACTTAACCCATTGCGTTTTTTTATCAGATATAAACCAACGAATATATCCATACAAAAATTTGTTCACTATCTCGATTTTCCTTTCATATTGAGGATGATAAGATGAGCTATCAGCTAATTTAGTACCAAGAGCGGAAAAAAAAATTATCCAAACATTTCCAGTGAAAATGGGATCTTTGTCACTTACAATCATCTTTTGGTTTCTAGTAGCTTTTGAATTGTTTCCATAAATGCAATAGCAACTGTAAGGGATTTAAAAGATGAGATAGTGCACAAAAGTGTGCATATTTGGTAATTTTATTAACTACCACGATGATGAAAATATTTCTTTCAGACTTGGATAAACCAATCACAAAATACATTGAGACCTCCTCCCAACGATGACTTGGAATGGCTAAAGGTTGTAATAGACTTGGGATCTTAATTGTCTCAGCTTTATTTTTTTGGAAAACCAAACGTTCTTATACAAACTTTTGAATATCAGATTGCAGGCCATCCCAAAAAAATCCTTCTTGACCCTATGGTAAGTTTTTAAAAATCCCGAGTTCCCTCCTAAAGGGGAGGTGTGAAATTCCAAAAGAATATTGTGTTTGAGTTGGGAATTATTATAGAGAAATAAGAAATATTTGTACCATAATCAATCATTTTTCCAAATAAATTTATCATATGTATTGGGATCTTGCTGTAACTTTTGAATGAGTTTCCATACCTCTTCGTCATTCTTCCATTCATCCCTTGCCTCAGTTATCCAATTAGGTTGGATAATAGAAATGGCGCAGACCAATGCTCCCACGTCATCATCCTTTCTTGAGATTGCATCTGCAACAACATTTTTCTTCTCTTTTTTGTAGATGATTTCAAAGTCATAAACCAACATATCTGTGACCCATTTTTGTTTCTCTTCTAAATATAATCCTTATTCCAAAAAGTATTTAAGACTATCATGATCTATTTTTACCTTAAAGTGTCTTCCCATTAAGTAAGTCATCATTTATTTAGTGCATGTAGTATTGCCAACATTTACTTCTCATAAATAGGTTTGTGTAAATACTTTCCCTTGATTGCATGCCTTTCAAAATTAATGGGTCTTCCTTAACGCATTAAAACAACACCAATTCCATTTCCTGAGGTGTCACATTCCACAATAAAGGTTTTTGTGAATACTGGTGTAGCTAAGACTGATGCTTGACACATTTCCTCTTTAAGATGTTCAAAGGCATTAGTTGCTTCCGAAGTTCAAGAAAATGCATCTTTATTCAGTAATGTTTTTATAGGTGCTGCTATTCTCCCATAATTCTTAACAAACTTACGATAATACCTTTTTAATATGAGAGAATCTCAAAGATGATTTAGGGTTGTGGGGATTTTCCATTGCTTAATGGATTTACTTTTGTTAGGGTCTACCTTAATACCCTCATCAGATACAATATGACCCAAATATTCCACCTCTTGTATACCAAAGAAACATTTCAATTCGTGATGGCTAAGCATTTCATTTATCATATATGCACATCCAATAAAGATTTAAAACACATATCGACAACACAGTTCATTAACATATCTTTATTTTAAAACATCATATACCATCCACGTGTTGCAAGGAGCTCATAACATAAGGAAATACATGAGTAGAAATGTTCACCAATATTCAAAGGAAGCATTCATTAATCATAGCATAACCACACAAGAGACTTCCGTCAAATTAAACAGTGAGATCCAAAACACTTCTTTGTATTCATCAAGAAGCATACATTCAATAGAAAGAAATTTGTCTCTCTCAAAAGTCCAAAACTAAAAAGTTCTTTACAATATTTCTCGAGGTTGTACATATAGGCTAGAGTGACTCTTGGGTTTTCCTTTGATCCTTAGCATCCCTGACTATTTGGGTGACTTGCAACTGGGGTCTTTTACGACCTAAGATATTTTGCGACATTAGGTCATTTGCGACCTGCAACTTTGGGCATGCTGCAATTTGGGCGATCCAGGACCATGTGATATTTGCGACCTATGATTTGTCATTTTTTTGGAGGGGCCTGGTATGGAACAAATATGATATTATTCCCGGCACCTCAGTTCTAAGTGAGTAGCCTGGTGACTGATAAGGCTTGAGTATCCACTTATAGCTGCTCCTTGAGGTAAGTTTTCCACGCTTGATAATCAGAATCTATCGGGGCCAGCTGAGGCATGTCTTCCCCGAGTCTATGCAAGCATTCTAGCGCATATGGGACTAGTGGTCCCTTCTTTTTTCTGATCTGATTGAAAATGAGGCTAGCTTTGTATAAATTTTGACTGGCTCCATGATGTACTGCGTAATGTTTTCTTTGGTCACTTGAAGATCTTTGGAGCTAGCTTCATGTTTGATTGGGTCAATAAAGGATTGGATCCCTTGTAATACTTCCTCCCTACTCTTCTGATCTGTTAATATACCCATGGAGGGTATGCGATGGAATCTAACCATTGAATCAATGTCACTAAAGAGGTGCTTGTAGGTGGACAAGACCATGCCCACGTCCTTGACGAGTTTGTCGTGAGATTGTAACTTCATATGCATCTGTAATTTATCATTTGAGTGGTGATCCAATCCCTCTTTGGCAAAGTACCTGGGGCCTGTCGATATTTCCCGCACCATTCCAATATGTTATCAAGTGTCATGGAGGCTTCCTTTAACTGGGCGGATTTCTTCCTTGTGATTGCTTGGATACCTGCCAAGGGAGTGATAGTTTGCCACAGCCTCATCATTTCCTCATAAACCTATACCATGGTCCTACTTAGAATATCCAGATCACTTTGAATAGCAGCTTGTAATCCACTTGCATGAGTGAACATTAGTTGAAGTGCTTGATTTTATGACTCTATGGCTCTCTTCCCTTCTTCTTCTTGGACAACCCTCTCCTCAGCTATGTGGAGCTTGTTATGTAACACCACGATCTGTCTACTAATCCTGCCAATATTTTCTTATGTTTCTACCATGAAAGCAGTCCCAACTGAGGATATCATTATAGTATTTTTCCCAGTATCTATAACTATGCCATTTTCTATTGTGACTAAAGGCTCGGCTAGGTTCTTGGCAAGGTATTTTATTCTTTCTTGCCTAATTTTTTGGTTGAGTTGATCATATGACAGCCTTTTTAGGTCCAGTACTTCATCTTATTGCTCCTCTGAAATTCCTAACTCTGAGAGGGGTAGGTGCCCACCTGTG
The DNA here is from genome assembly GCA_034641835.2 of Pinus albicaulis. Classification (NCBI taxonomy): domain Eukaryota; kingdom Viridiplantae; phylum Streptophyta; class Pinopsida; order Pinales; family Pinaceae; genus Pinus; species Pinus albicaulis. The sequence goes on along the minus strand of CM076576.1, from coordinate 181,881,109 downwards.
ATAGGAGTAACTGGGGGAATTTCAAGCAGGGTCAGATTTGTCTCCCTACTGTTACACAACATTTTGTCACTGTCCCTGCAATCCCCATCCTGAATATTGGAGGACCATTTCTGTGACTTATGTGTAGTGTCATGCCTTGCAAAAGTTGTCATTGCATCCCTTTCCATGAGAAGAACATTTCCTTTGTTAACTATTCCTGGAGAAGACTATAAAAAACATATGATTTTGGGTCGGTGCTGGCAAGTAGTTATGGCCTCGCACCCATAGAGAAATTAGCATTGGGCCTTGTGCTCATTGGCACTCTGTCTCAGTGGACTGCTCGTGCCGAGTTGTTTTTGGAAAGTTTTTAAAACAGAAGCAAAGTTTCCATTCCCAACCACTTCATGAGCGGAGTCAGCATGGGTTGTTCAACTGAATAACATCGAACATCTTCCTTTGGATTCTTGTTTCCTACATTTGAGAAAAATCCCAAAGGATAAGGCCTCCCTTCCACCATATGTGGGATCCCAACCTCCTCCTCCTCTCTTATAAATACATCTCTCTCACATAGATGCAGCTAGCTGAACATTTTGTACAATAGCTGAAATGGTTGAATAGTTGAATAGTCTGATATAGCTGGTGTGAGATAAAGTAGAGAGAGACCTATTGTCGAGAGACAGTCTAGGCTTATTGCCTCGCCAAGTCAAATTCCCTGACGAATGCTTGAGACATGTCTTGACTGGACCCGTTGAAGGAGGCTACAATGCCAAGGCTCTTTTGGTTGTAAACTATTTCTCTCTTCTTATTAATACATGATTGATGTTTCGGTTCCCATTTTGCGTTTGATATGATTAATCTTGTGCAATACGTTTAATTCTCCTTGAACAATTAGATAGTTATGAATGCAAATATTGTTTCATATGCTCTCATTGTTCTCTGATCCTTGTGCAGGCACCTGAGTAGCACCGCTGAAGGATCGCGATGTGTCGTGATGAAGATCAAGAGACTACTACCACAGCTACAACAACTGCGTTGGAAGAAAGGTAGGACATCTATCTCGACTTAGTTTCATTCATTAACTAGGAATTGATGCATTAGCATGTCCTCTTGCTTCTAGACCCAAACTAGGGCTAGAGGGATCACCTCTGTCCGCAGAGGGGATTTACCTACACAACAAGTTGGTGAATCCACTGTGGAAGAGTGTGTGTTTTTTGTCTCATTGTCCATCAAGCGTTTTGCTTGTCGAGTCGACTTTGGTCATTTCATCGTTTTTCTGCTTTTCTTGACTTGTTTGACTGTTTTCAACGAACCTGTTCAGTTCCAGAGTGTCCAGTTTGACCTCTGCTCAGTGGTTTTTATTTTTTCCCATGGTTTTCTAGCTCGGCACTGCTTTTCTTTGAATAGTTGTGCCGATTACCGCATGTTGCTTTTGTCACAGGTGCACCAACCCCTGTTTAGTGTGGATTACAGCTAAACAGTCGCGCTGAATCCTGTAGGATTGAATTTTGGCCTCTTTTTTGAGTTTTTTCAGTATTTCTTGGATCTGGATTTGTTTTTGATGTTGCAATTGGTATACTGAGATTGTTTTGACTTTGTAGTCTCGGTCTTCTTGGTTGTTTGTCCATCATCTCATAAGTGGAGTTTTTTGCCCTGGGTTTCTAGGTCCCTTGTGTTGTTTGTTTAACTCTCTCCTCACTGAGCCTTCTGAGTTGAGTTTGAGTCACTTTGATCTTTTTAATTTCAATTCACTGACTGATTGTGTTAGTCTTTCTTTTGGTTCTTCGTGTCTTTGGTTTGTTGAATGATCACCTTTTTTCTTGTTTAGCTCTCCATTCGTCACTTTGAGCATAGATTACATTACTCGTTGAATCGGTTTGAAAGCCCTGTTTTTGATTGGAAGAGTGCATCCCTATTTTGAGTGTGTTTTATGTTTGTATTGCATTGACCTCATTATTTTAGATCATTACATTTTTAGTGTTCAAAACTAGTGTTATTTTTCTTTTTAGTGTAACAGTGCATTGTTTTCCTCATTCATCTAAAAAGACAAAATTTGCATTCTTTCGCTTAATTTGAAAATGAAAATGTTTTTTTGCATTAGTAGCTCTTAGCGAACTAGGAAAGAGTTTTTGTTTTCTGATTTGGCTGTATTAGATGCATTAGTGAAATTCTTCTTGTGATTCAATTTATTGCTACTTTGTCATATATTCCTCTTTTCTTATTTTAGTTAGTGTTCATTGAATGGTAATTATTCTTTTTCATGTAGTTTGCATTAAGAATTCAAGATCACATTTGGTAAGGCCTTGAAATCACAACATTAATTCAATATCAACCTTAAAATAAATTCAATGAACCTAAGTAAACATTGAAACTTAACGCACATATTTTAGAGGTTTAGGCTAGTGATGTGTTCCGACGTCGTTAAACCTAGTAGCCGTTGTTCTCCATCTGGAATTAGACAGCACTAGAACGGACTTGTGCTCCCGGTACCGTCTTGTATATAAAGGGAGAGCCTTATATGTTGCAATCGTTTATCCATAGGAAGCCGAGTTTGCCGCCCCATAACCGTGATACACCAACGACAACATTCGGGGAGACTCCCTCCACGTACGTCAAGTCCTTGGTCATTTCTCTTTCATTTGATCACCAAGGTGTATATTGTAGTTCACAGAAACTTGGTACACCCTCTTGCTTAGATTACCTAAGTAGTCATTTTGGTCTTTTCGCGACTCTCTAAAAGTGAAAATATCATCAAGAACTTGTCCTTTCATGCTCGTTCAATCTGAAAGTGATTAGAATCATCTTTTTTCTGTTTCTCGAATCTTAAAACATGAAGCAGTAAAGTCTCATTTCAATGTCATAAAATTAATTACGTATGATCACATGCCCATTAATTACTTAGTGTTTAGTCTTGAAGCCTCGAATAGGCTATCTCATTTCCTTTCTATTTTGAAACACAGTCACGGTGGCGGAACCACCAATTTCGTCATCCTCTTCATTACCTCCTAGTGGCGATACTTCTCCTGAAGTTTCTTCGAAAGCATCTCAACCCACTAGGTCTGTCGATTTATGGCAGTCTATCCTTCCAAGTATCTTACCTCTCACTACTCGATCTCCTCTTGAAGTGCCATTTGATATCAATTAGCAACCCCAAGACACTTGGTTTAGTTTTGGGAACGCACAAGACTTCCTTCCTCTTACTTCAAAACCACCTTTACTAGCTACTGCCTTACTCAGCACTATTCGTTGTCTTTTCCAAGATAAAATTTCTTCATCTGAAATGGATTCTTCGAGTCCCGTTAGTAGTGAAGAGCTTTATGTTTCTACAGGAGATTATCAGCTCCCTCTCGAGAATTTTCCTTATTTCTCAGATCAACCTTCCTCACAACCAGTGTCTCTCCCACGTGGTTATCGAACTTTGGGTCAGATCATTTCTAACATTCAATCATTGTATCATAATCCAATATGGTCCAATATTCTAACCCCCTCCACGAGCTCAATTGTCTCAGTATCGAGGGCATCACCCTCGACTCCTGTGACATTGATGATTGTAACCTTTGTTCCTGTTTGGCCCACTATCTATGTGGCTTCATCTGCACCAGTTATTAGTATGACTCTGTCATCATCGGGGCCTTCTGTTTTCCGTAGGCCTATCTTTATCAACCCAACGATACCTGTTAGGCCCTCCATGAGTGGATCATAGCCTCATGTTGTAGAAATCCCACCTACTTGTATTTCACCTATGGTTTCTACTTCCATTCCTAGAGGTTATACATTCGATAATTATCTGGTGGCCATTCAACAACAATATTATACCTCTCAGGGTCCTCAGCAGCATAATTCTAACCCTCAGGGTTCTCAATAGTTAGCAACTTCTGGTAACCCTTCGCACCATCATGACACATACGGTAATCCCATCTATTTGCCTCCAATTGATCCCAGTCAGTTCACATACCAATAGGGACAACCCTCTGGTTCACAAGGACAACCCTTGTAGGGACAACCTTCGATCTAGCAGGAACAACACTCCGGTTCACGTGCAAAAACTTATGGTCTGCAAGGACAACCCTTCCAAGGACAACCTTCAGCCCAAAAAGGAAAACCCTTCAGTTCTGCTGGTAAATCTCATGTTTAACAGGGTGCATATTATGTTCCCGGGCGGAAAGTCTATCCACAACAGGGACAAAATTTTGTGCAATAACATCCACCTTACGTTTAGCAAGGCAAAAAAATTTTAAAACAAGGACAACCCTATGGTCCTACACCTAGTCAACCTCGTTTTCAGGGGCAACCTAGCCCATCCCAACCATCAGGCCAACCTTTTCCACAAGGGAAACCTGGTGGCCCTCGAGGTCAACCTGCTCCGTAGGGACAACCTACCCAACCTTAGTATCCGAGTCAACTTGCACCCTAGGGGGAGCCCCAAAAGCCACAAGGTGCCACTTATCTTCCTCAAGGTCAATCTCAGGTCATATATAGTGCACCCCATGGCATTACTTACATCCCTCAAGGTCAATCTCAGATGGTATACAGCGCTCCTCAAGGCACTGTGTGTCTTCCGCCAGGTCAAACTCAAGTGTTGTATAATGCACCTCAAGGAACTTCTTTCATTCCACAGCAAAATCCATATGTTTCTCAGTAAGGACCTTAGTGGTATGCTCAGAATCAATATCTTGGTCCTAAACCCATGTATGGGCAGATCTTTTAGGCTTATAACCCCTATGGACAGAATCCTAAGGGACAAAACATATGGGGGAAAATTTTCTCTCAACCTGGGTGGAATCCGAATGATGGTCTTTATCAATGACCTGTAATGCCTTTCAATACTCAATTACCTTTCCTTGCTATGTTGGAACTACTTGATGTGTCAAAGTTGACAAGCGATCCAATCCTTCATAATCCATATTGCCTCCAGTTCCTACCAAAATTCCTGGTGATTGTCCCAAATTTGAGGGTAAGTCAGGAGAATACCCCCAAGCGTATGTTATAACATACCACCTTTGGTGTTCCTCTAACTCTTGTATTGACGATTCTATCCAAATTCGTCTTTTCCAACAGACGCTTACTGGTGCCACTACCAAGTGGTACATCGAATTATCTCGTGGTGTCTTCCCAGATTTCAACTCTTTAGCAATGGCATTTCTCAGGAATTTTCAGTTACCAGTTCAGTATGAAATCAGGACGCACCTCCTCACATCCTTGAAGCAAGATCAAGCTACCCATATATATGAGCATATTCATGAATGGAGGCGTCGTCGTCGTCTGATCAAGTTTGAGATTCCTGATCAACTTCTAACTGATTGGTTCAGTACCTCCTTCATTGCTCTCATTGCCAATGACATTGTTATGGGGGCATGCGTTACTAAGGAACAAGCCATTTCTCGTGCCCAGTACATTGATCTTGTGTACTCTCAGTTTGGCACATTGTATGAACTCTTGCCTGATGCTCCTAGACCTAGAAATTCCAAAGCACCAGCGACGCCATCTGTCGATGGTATCATCGGTTCTGTGTCTCAGAATTCTCGAAATTATTCTCCTCTGAATCCTGGGAAGAAAAAATTTACTCCTTCCAAGGATACCACTTCTCAGTCGATCCCGAATTCTGGTAAAACTGTAGAAGTGAATTCCATCCAGGCCAATCCAATAGATAAAACTTCCAGAGGTAAAAAAAGGGGTAAAGGTAAGGCCAAAGCCAATACCTCGAAATAGGATTCTTAGAAATATCGTGCTGATGATGGTTCGCAACGTAAACTGAAGTATCCTTTCTTGATTTGTGACGAAGAGCGCTACACCAAGGACTATCCTCCACAAGCCGAAGTGAGTCGATTTCTCGAAGGCACCCAAGGGACTCTGTCTGTTATCAAATAACCATTTCTGTCACAGCAGATCCAGTTGGTAGAGCAACCTCATTCCTCTACCCCATTTGGCCTTCAGGTTTTCATGATGAATGGTCCTGCATCTATCTCTATAGCTACTTGATCAAAAAATTATATCGAACCGCGTTAGGTAGCGAGGAAAGATATCGCTGATGGTCCTCCTCCTCTACCTACTTCTAGCCCTATTCATATTGAAAGGCCCGGTACTGAGCCCATTGTACGGACACCTTCCAAAGGTGTACTCCGTAAGTCTTCTTATAGTCCTAACGCCTGTACTGCTCAACATTACATTATTGTTGAGGATTTGGCTCAGACACCATCTACTATGTCTGCATTAGAAGTACTTCAGAGTTTTCCATCTCAATGGAAGGCTTTTATATTTGCCATCGATGGGGTTGATCCTGCTGATTCAAACCTTATCGATTTCAACTTAGAAAATTGTGTCCCACGTCTCAAGTTGGGATTAATGGACTAAACATCCATCGAGCGGTCGTGGAAAAGGGTTTGCCTATGTGCATCATTTCATCTACCTGTTGGAAACCCATTGGTTCTCCAGCCCTTAATTCATCTCCAAATGCTCTAGAAGCGTTTGATGGAAGGGAATCTAAACCTCTTGGTGTTCTCACCAGTTTACCATCTAGAAGGGAAAATAGTTAACATCAAGGTTGAATTAGTTGACGGCAAGCTCAATAAAAATCTTCTCCTCAGTCACAGTTGGATTCACGCCATGTTGTGCATTCCATCCACTCTCTTTCGTGTTTTGTGATTTCTGCACAAATTAAAGATCATCATTGTCGATTAGTTGTCTTTTTTCACTTCTTCATCTTCCGAGAGTAACGTTCCATACGTAGATCAAATTCCTACGCCTTATGACAGCATAGGGCCAGGTCTTTTCAAAGATCTGTCCCTCATGGGTATTTTTCCCCTTCCTCCACCTAACACTGTTCAGGTTAATATGATCTCCAGGTCTTCTGATCCATGGATCATCCCTTCACTCGAGAAGATTGATTCATTTGGAGATTCAATGTCGTTAAATCCGATCAAGATTGATTATTGTGAACTTATTTCAGCTTCATATCCTCCGCCTCCTGATCATGCTCCTTTGGATATGTCTCTTGACACTTATTCTCAATCCCCTTGGCTCGAAAATTAAGAAAAGTTACATATGTTTCCCTCATAAACGGTTACCAGAAAAATGACCCTCCATGCTCTTTAAATAGAGATCATGGACCAATCAGGTGTTAAGCCACGGATCAAGTGTTGTTAATACCGAGGAGAGAGATAACCGTCGGATCGCTACAAATCGTGATCGTCGGATTATAAATTATAAATGTACATGGTAAAGAAACACACTTTACCTAACTCTACACTAGACTAAGTTATTCTTAAATATTTCCTATGTGTCGAAATATCCTAACACTTCTGGCTCACTCAGCTAAGCGTAAAGACCATCCTGATCATCTCCGTCAGATTTTTCTTCGGTGTCGACACTATAACATCCGACTCAATCTACATAAGTGTGTCTTCTATGTTGAATCCAGTAGACTCTTAGGTTTTATCATCTCCAAATATGGGATTCGTCTTGATCCCCTCAAAGTTGAAGTTATTGTTAATCTCCCCTCTCCTTCCTCCTTAAATCATTTGCAGATTCTGCAGGGGAAAGCTAACTTCCTTCATCATTTTATACCTAACTATGTTGAAGTGGCCAAAGGATTCACACGATTACTGAAGCAAGGTGTCTCATTCCTCTAGGATGAGATCACCCAAAAGTCCTTCAATGCACTGAAAATGTTGCTATTCAATGCTCCTCTGTTGCATCCTCCAAATTATCATCGTGATTACTCCCTATGTTTGGCTGCCGCGTTTAGCATAATTGCCATGGTTTTGGTACAAGACGATGATGATGGTGACGAGCATGTCATTTACTATCTAAGTCACAATATTCTCTATACTGAGATGTGTTATGCACATGTCGAGAAGTTGGCATTGGCTATTGTTCAAGTTGTTCAAAGATTTTGCCACTATATTATGTTGCGCACAGTGATTGTGATTTCTAATTGCAACCCTATGACTTACATATTGACTCGCCAATTGTTGGGGTAAAATACTCAAAGTAGATTTTCATCCTCAAAGAGTTTGATTTGGATTTTACTACCACCAAGTCGAAGAAGTCATTGGCCTTTACCGATTTTATTTTCTCTCTCCCTTCTGATTCTGCTCCATTTGGTTTCGAGGAACGCATTCTGGACGACACGCTTTTTCTTATTAGCACTCTCAATCCTTGGTACAGTGATATCATCATATATATTCATACTTCCACCTTCCAATCTGAGTTGACGAAGGATGCTCACCGACGCATCTACCATCAATCGCAACCTTATCGCATAGTTAGAGATACTCTCTACCGCATCAAAGTTGATTCCATTCTCCACTGGTTTTTAACTCTCAAGGAGGCTGAAAAGGTACTGAATGATTGTCACAGTGGTGCCTTTGGCAGTCACATGTCTGGATATGCTACTGCATAGAAGATTCTTCGTGTTGGCTATTTTTGGCCCACCATCTTTTAATACTGCATTGTTGTTTTCCGTAAGTGCCATGATTGCCAGATCTATTAGCGCAAGATGCACGCACCGCCTTCCCATCTTCACCCTGTCATTACTGTTGGTCCCTTTGCAAAGTGGGGCATCGATTTTATGACGTTTAACCCTCACTCGGCCAGGGGGCATGCTTATATTATCATATTCGTGGACTACTTCACAAAATTGGCCGAAGCAATTCCTACACTTACAGCTGACGGTAAGACAACAGCACACTTTCTTTTCAATTATGTCATTACTAGGTTTGGTGTCCCTCAAGCCATTGTTACCGATCATGGTTCCCATTTTCTTCATTACATGGTGGCTGAGTTGACTTCCAAGTTGGGTCTACGTCGCGACAGCTTAACGTCGTACTACCCTCAGGCCAATGGCCAGGTTGAAGTCGTGAACAAAGTTCTCGTCACTATGCTTCAACGTAAAATTGAGATGCACAAATCCAACTGGCATCTCATGTTGTTTTCAGCTCTCTGGGCTTACCGAACCTCAGTGAAGGTTGCGGCTAGATTCACTCCATTCTAGCTTTTCTATGGTCTGGAAGCTACCCTTCTGATTGAATGTGAAATCCCTTCTGTCAAACTAGCTGTGAAATTTCTGCCTAACACTACCCCAGAAGAAGAGCGACTTCTATATTTAGAGAAGCTTCGTGAAACGTGCCGCTTTGCTTCTCTGGTCATAGAAGCACAGAAAAAGCGGGTCAAAGCTCATTTTGACTAGTCAGTTTTCCCTCATTCCTTTATAGAAGGAGATCTCGTCCTCCTGTACGACCAAGCTCACGATAAGTTGTGGGCAGGAAAATTTCAACCCATGTGGCATGGGCCCTACATTGTTAAGCACGTTTTGCAGAATGGGGCTTATGAGCTAATTGATTAAGAAGGTCATCCTCTGGATCAGCCCATAAATGGGTTGTATCTTAAAAATTACTATGCATGAGTCTTTCATGCATGTTTCTTTGTACATAGGTGTTTTTCATTTTTATACATTTTTGGCTTGGTGTGTTTTGCGAGCATTTTCCTGCTTATTGGATCGTTTCTTATTGTGCAGATGTCTATTACCCCTTATGTCGGTTTCACAGACAGTGCTTCCCGCAGTACCCGGAACTTGTCTTCAGTAGCCTAGGTGATTTATAATCATGCTGGTGAGTTGATAGACCTTCAAGGTATCTTTCTAGGTGGAACCACAAAAAATGTCGTTGAATATAGTGTTGTTATTGAATTATTAACCGAGGCCATTGCTCTCGACATTCGTGCATTGATTGTTAACCTAGACTCACAGCTTGTCGTTCTTTAGCTTAATGGGCATTATTCTGTTACAAATCCTCACATCTTAAGGTTGTATTTACGTGTTTGTTTACTGGAAAGACATCTTGATTACATTACATATCAACATATTCCTAGATGAATGAATGTGTTAACTGATATAGTAGCCAATATTGTATTAGATAGAAATTTGCGTAATTTGTAAAAACATCATCATCACATGAAAAGATCCATACAGGAAAATAGATGTGTGTGTGTGTGTGTGTATATATATATATATATATATATCAAGTGTTTGCATCCATGTGCATCAGAAGTTAAAAATATGTATGTTTCGATTACATCCTAAGATATCATGTCTCTCAAAAAATGTGTGAAAATAAAATCATAGGTGTCTAGTCAACATGACACTCATGATAGCACGACACTACCCGTAGAAGTCACCTCAATAAGCGGTGAACATAGTTTGACACCCCTGTAGTGTGTCTCTGGTACACGCGAGGGATATCATCGAATCTCGCACAATCCGGGATCCCATGGGAGATTCCCTCCAAGTTTCGTATGATTTCTTTATCCTCACCTCCCTCACCATGAGGGACCATATCAAAGTCACGAGGAATCCTCCGTGCTATGGAAGACATGCCTGCAGGTATTTATGGGCCAACATATGCAATTACATGGATTAATGTCAAAACATGCATAACAAAAAAAAATCATAATACTCATCGAAATAAAAAAATGAGTCTTACCTAATGCTTCATCCCAATCCTCTCCTACTGGGAGTGGGAGATCTGCATCATCGGTGAATTCCGTGCCAGAATAGGGCTATTCCTCCACAATAATCAGCTATCGGTGGAGCCACTCAAAGAACTTCGGTCTCCAGGACATTTTTTGACCACCCCCTGATCTTGGCATCAAAGCCGCCCAATGGACCATCCATGGCTATTGGGCCTGTGGTGTCATAATTATCACTTCCTGACATTGGAATATTGGTAACCGTTCTAAGATGAAAGATACCAAGATGGACCCGTAGCCGACTTTCTTTAGCTTACCATTCTTGCATTTTGTCAACAGGCATTTTATGTTAATTGTTACCGCCTCTGCCTAGTTGTAGAGTGTTGGTGCCATGAAATCTACTGCAAGAATTAACTGTGTTTTCATGGCCTCATGTGGATCCTGAACTCTAGCAGCTCGCATGATGGTGTGTAGCACTACTCTGAGTGCCATATCGAGAATGGTTTGGATATCCACCTTCCTGCTTTTGGATCCTTTCCGTGCCCCTCGGTACACCCTATCGATAACCATTCTCATATTTTCCATTTTGGGCCGAGTACCTATCAGGATTGTTACTGCCCCCCTCAGCGACAATCCGGTTATGAAGTAAACATCTGAGACCTCAATCTTGAGTTCCTGATCATGAATAATGAATATTTCCTGATCAGTGTCCTAGACACTGATCAAGTATTGCAATAACTCTAGTTGAGCTCTGAGACATGGTGCCATGAATAATTTCTTGAGCCTGCAGTCCCTGAGAACTTCCATGCATCTCACATTTCCCATGGCTTCCTCATATTCTTCACTATGTTCTTGTTCTTTCCATTCAATTGCCATTTTGTTCTTTCACACTTGCAAAAACACCCATATGGTTGTCATTAGTCAAATAAAATTATTTTGAAATGTTTAAACAGGGCTTATTGTTTGAATTTACAAGCTTAAAATGGTTGTTGCGGTTGGCACGCCCCCATTTGATTTTAAGGTTGGTTGGCATGAGTCCGTACCCGATACCCGCACCAACTGCCACGCCCTAGTTTTTACAAAAACCCCCCCATACATCTAAAAAATGGGTTGCAGGTAATGAAAATGATATCAAAATGCAGGGAAGGATATGAGTTCTTACCTGGAACAAACAGATTCACAATTAGCCTTTTGGATTGCCCACTGTCAGCGCCGTAAAATCACAGTGAAAAAGGGTAAAAAATTGCTCACAAGAAGTAAAAGTGAAAAGTAATTTATTTTTTACCATTTTTGGAATTTTATAAGCTTTTCAAAACCCTAATTAGGTTTTAAAGCATATTTTTCGATTATTGTGCTATTTTATTTTGAAAATTGGGTTTTACATGCATCTCTTGTGTAGCGATAGGTCCTCGACATGACGACGATGAAGTGACGAGTTATATTTTATACTTTTTCGGTTTCGGTAAAAACATGAAAAATTCACCCCTGGATTCATCTTTCAGCTCTTTTCTGACTCTCAAAAATTGAAAATATTGCCGAGACTCTTGTCGTTTTGAACTAGTTAAAAGGCTGCGAAATTATATCTACCCACTAGGATAGATTATTTACGAAAAAGGAATACCTTAGCCTATCGCGACTAAGAGGTTCTCTCAAACATAGTTTTCTACCTTTTCGGATCTGTGAGACTACCTACGAAAAGGGACCTGTTGGAGTTTTCTTTTCCGCTTCTTTTCAAACTCTCTAAACATGAAAAGATGCTAAGTTCTTTCTTTGTCAAACTCGTTAAAACATAAATGACATCAGAACCTGTCACCATGACGTAACCAAGTTCCTCCTTCCTAGGGATCGTAAAATGTACTAGTATGGATTTGTCCAAAGGAAAAAATTACATGACAATCATATGTTATCCCCTTCAAGCTTGTTTCCAAAAATAATAGGGGTACTCGCCAGCAATGGTGGTAGAAAATGGAACCAGTTCTCAATTGTGTCGGCAGTATGTCGCTCATGAACATGACACTCATCTACATTCGTGTCGGGTTTGGGACATCTCATTTCATCATTTTTTGACTCCATGGGTTTGGGTATTTGTTTTTACCTCTCATTTGATCTTTTCCACGTCACCATGACCTCAGATCCTTTGATATCAAATACTGCCAAATTCCGGAGTCGTGTCACCTATATGTTCAAGGGAAGTTTCCTTTTGCAATTTTAAACCTCTGATCCTATTTTTCTAGTCCTGATTCACTATCATCTTATTCCTCTGTCTCGTGTCGATTATGTGGGCAACATTATGGCCCTGCTTCGACCAGGTCACTTCCAATCGATTTCAACTCATTATCCAGGAAGTTGATCTAGAGACTCCCTTCCAGTACCTTGGAGCTTGCATGCCTCAATGGCAAGTTCTTCGCATTCAACGATAGGTCCTCATGATTGGCCTTTGATCGAGTGATTATGTGGGTGTTCGATTCCAGATCACTGTTCACATTCCATGGATTGTACTTGTTGTACCTTGAGAGCCATTGTCATTATTGGTGGTTTCTCTCGTGCCTTTTAACAGCTTTCATCTTTGGCTGGTAATCAGGTGACTTTCTTGCATGTTCAACTTCAGCTCACATGTTCACATGCTTGAATTTGTACTTGTTCAGGTAAATATGGAGCACAAGACCCTGGGGTTTTTCTGATAAAGTCTAGGCCGCTAGATATTTTGGTTTATCATGACTACATGCATGAATCTTTTGATTGGATGGTTGGTACCATGCCTAAGTCTATTTCTTGATCCTTATTGCTGGATGGTTGTGTCCATGCCTCGGATCTCATTTTTATGTGTACTCTATTATGGATGGTTGTGCCCATGCCACATGTTCATATATCAGAGATATCAGTTGTACTTGTACTCATAGGTCTTCTGACTGCGGTGTTTGGTTTGAACGCGTTCTCGTAAATCATTTCACTCTTCCCTCTCTCTTGGACCTCATGCTTTAGGGGGCATATGTTACACAACATTTTGTCACCGTCCCTACAATCCCCATCCTGAATATTGGAGGACCATTTCTATGACCTCTTTGTGTTGTCATGCCTTGCAAAAAGTGTCATTGCATCCCTTGCCATGAGAAGAACATTTCCTCTGTTAACTATTCCTGGAGCAGACTATCAAAAACATATGATTTTGGGTTGGCGCTGGTAGGAAGTTATGGCTTCGTGGCCATAGAAAAATTAGCACTGGGCCTCGTGCCCATTAGCGCTCTGTCTCAGTGGACTTCCTGCGCCGAGTAGTTTTTGGAAAGTTTTTAAAATATAATCGAAGTTTCCATTCCCAACCACTTCATGAGCAGAGTCAGCATGGGTTGTTCGACTGAATAACATCAAACATCTTCCTTTGGCTTCTTGTTTCCTACATTTGAGCAACCTCCCAAAGGATAAGGCCTCCCTTCCACCATATGAGGTATCCCAACCTCCTCCTCCTCTCCTATAAATACATCTCTCTCACATAGATGCAGCTAACTGAAAATTTTGTACAATAGCTGAAATGGTTGAATAGATGAACAGTCTGATATAGCTGGTGTGAGATAGAGCAGATAGAGACCTATTGTCGAGAGAGAGTCTAGGCTTATTGCCTCTCTAATTCCAATTCCCCGACGAATTCTTGAGACACATTTTTACTAGACAAGCTGAAGGAGGCTGCAACGTCAAGGTTCTTTTGGTTGTAAAATATTTCTCTCTTCTTATTAATACATGACTGATGTTTCAGTTCCCATTTTTCGTTTGATATGATTAATCTTGTGAAATAAATTTAATTCTCCTTGACCAATTAGATAGTTATGAATGAAAATATTGTTTCATATGTTGTTATCATTCTCTGATCCTTATGAAGGCACCTGAGTACCACTGCTAAAGGACCATAATGTGTCGAGAAGAAGATCAGGAGACTATTGCCACAGCTACAAAAACTACGTTGGAATAAAGGTATGACATCTATCCTGACTTAGTTTCATTCATTAATTAGGAATCAACGCATTAACATGTCCTCTTGCTGCTAGAACCACCCTAGGGCTATAGGGATCACCTCTGTCCACATAGGGGATTTACCTACACAACACCTACTAAGCTGCAATTTCTATGACCCAATCTCTTCTGCTCCTTTGCTCACTTCCTCTTGTTGTTTTTGGGTTTCTTCTTCTCTCCTTCCTCTCTCTATTTGCTTCTTTCTTCTTCTCTATCCTGCTCTTGTTTCCTTTTATATTCTTCCTCTTTCCTTTTCTGTTCTTGGGCCCTTTTTTGTTCTTCTTCATCTTATTTTTCTCTTGCCTCTTCCTCTTTCTTCCTCTATGCTTCATCAGTCTATTTATTTCTCTACTCTTATTTTTATTACTTCTTGCACTGCTCTTCTTCTTGGATCCTCTTGCTCTCTTCCTTTTGTTGCTGGGAAGCACATATTGTGTTTTCTTGAGTTACTCCTCCTTTTTCTACTTGATTTCTTACTTTTTCCTCACCAGGGTAGTATTTCGTTGTTCCAGGGTCTCCTCATCCCCTTCTTCCTCCAGATATTTTGGGGAATCATTGCTTGTGGCATTATTTGGTTTCTTGGCTTGGGAGGAAGAATCTCCTCCTATCTTTGTCTTTCTCTTCATGGTGGAGGCTCTATCCTGTAAACTCAGGTCGTCCTGAGAGCATCCTTCCTACTCTCCTCCCATTTCTGGCTCTTCCCCAGGGCCTAACTTCCTGTGTGCGTTGTACCAATTCCCCACCTCGTCCTCCGAAGCTATCTTTGTATGTTGGTAGGAAAAATTTAAACTTGGCTCATTTGTAGTGTGTTGGTATAATACTTTCAGGGTCATAGGACTATAAATCTAAGGGTACAAATCGAAACCCTTTCATCTGCTCAGCCTCGACTTCTACCTCCTTGAAATCTTTAACTTTGTAAGCTCTGATGGTGAGCAGGAAGGTTGGCCACAATTTCTTGTTTCCTTTAATTAATGTCTTATAGAAGTTGCTTGACATTCAGTGACAGACTTCCTGTAGTAGCATCTTTTTGGTGAAAAATCTTGGCAATGCATGAGGCAGCTTGAAGGACCCAAAAAATCTAATGAAGGTGCCTTCCTGTATGGGAAACCAAAATGCCTCCTTGATGATCGTGTCCATAGCTCTCTTAGGCATACATGGTGTATCTTCCCTGAATAGTAGTTGGTAGAGCATAGTGACAAAGTTTTCTAATATAAGGTCGATGTATTGTTTGTATTTGGAGTCCTAGAAAATCTTAAAATCTTTATGGGTGGGGCATCCATATATCGGGTCCCAGTTATGAGACCATTGGTCAAAGCGACATCGTGAACAAAAACATCTAATAGATATGAAGCCATGTAGAATTCAGATGCTAATCCTCCTTTGGAACCTTTGCGACTGATATGTTTTCTCTTAAAGCTGGTATTAACAAGTGGGCCCAATTGCAGTGCGTCCCATGGGTGGTGACTTCGTGCATCAAGGGGACCCATGCTTCGTTGAAGATGTTGGCATCCGCTCTTCCGTACATCCGGCACATCGTAGCTGCAATGAGCCTATATACCTTCTTGAGGCCTTCCATCTTTTACTCCTGGTATTTCTTCCCCTTGAACTTCTCGGGGTCCTCCCACCAACTCTTCAAAGTGTCCTGAACCTAGACATTGTGCATTGCTACCCATAGGGTATTGAATGACTCTTGCTTGTCTGGTAGTGAAAAATATACATTGGCATCCACGGCGGCTAGGTTGGAAAAAGGTGTCCCGATGTGATCCCTTGTGACCCAATGCCTAGAATCTGTTTTCTACAGAATCTAGTCGATGACTTCCGCGCATCAGAAGATCGAGGGTGCACTGCGACATAGTGCAGTTTAGACTTGTTGACATTTATGTACACTTGGAGGTCTACTAGGTCTTCTAGAAACTCTTGTCTTGCAAATTCCTTTTAGATTTCGTACCAAGACATTTTGGAACTTTTTCCAAATACACAAGTTGTGTATCCATAGATGGGAGTCAGCACGAGAGGTGAAACGCTCTCTAGAATATCGATCTTTGGTATTTTATGTCATCTCCTAACCTTTGGGGGTTCCATATCACTTGAGACAGAGGAGATTGAAACGTAATCAAGTTGAGTTTCCATGTTACCTTGAATGTTCAAAAAAAATTCCCACGATAAGACCGACGACATGGATACAATAATATGATAGTAAGAATAACTGGTCCAAGCCACCTAGTGCCAAGGCAATTCTGGGATGCTGAGTGACCAATAAGGCAGGTCGCACAAGGATTTTTTAGGAAATTTTGATCTATTTTGGTCGCAATGGTCTAGGAAAAGTATATCCGCAACCTAGCAACCTATTCGCGGGGTCGCATCGGGCTAAAAATGATGGCTTTGGTGACCTGGCGACTTGGTCGCAGGTTGTGAGGTCGCGGGTCGGGAGGTTGCAAGTCACCAGGTCGCGCTAAGGTTTCCTTCATAGAATGAGCTAGTACAAATTGCATGTGAGATAGGGGAAAACCAAGAGGAAAGAAAGAAAAATAAGGCTCAGGAGGTTCTTGAGTGATGGGGAGAGAGTTCGAAAGGAGGACAAAGTGGAACCAAAGGGATCTGGGCCAAGCTAGGAAAGATGTGGCGATTTGGTGAGAGAGTGAGGATAAAGGGAAAAATGGTTGTTTATGGCAAGAACATGTATCCAATGACCAAAAGGAGTATACCTAGCTAGGGTGAGGGATAATCAAGGGTAGGTTGGCTTACATGACACTAAAATAAAGTTATTGGAGGTTACAGCAACTTACCCGGATGAAAATGCTCTCCAATTGGGCAAACATACCACTAAGAAAGCTCCGTCGTGTAGGCCAAATGCAACCTACGTGACCCTCCTATATATAAAAATTTCTCCCTTCTGAAACCTAATTGCAGTCATTGGGTCACTAGGTCACTAGGTCGTTGGGTCGCAAGGTCACAGTTTTTTATCAAATCTCCCCTATTGCGACCTGGCGAGCTAGTGACTTAGCGACCTGGGGGTCGCTAGGTCTAACAGTCGCGTATATGGTTTCGGGAGGAATTGTGCGACCTTGTGACCTTGCAACCAAGGTGTAGGTCATGAGGTCGCTAAGTCACAAAGTACCAGCATTGAGGGGAAGAGTGACCTGGTGACCTGGCGACCTAAAGAGGTCGTTGGGTCAGAAAGTCACATATCGTCTAGCTTCATGAGGGTTGCGACTCTACGACCATACTTAGACAAAAAAGGGAGCAGAGGGAAATACCATATCAAACCATCCATGATACCATAAATAGCTTTTGACCTGAAAGTACCCGGCCAGGGAGGATGACATGGGCCTAAGATTGTTGCCTAAGGGATGATCCCATTATCAAGGATCTCGCCAAAAGCGATAGGGGCTCTAAAATTTTGGAATGGTGAAAAATTTCGGAGGGTAGTTGTAGTGGCTACAAAAATTGGTGATTCAATGGTATAACCCAAAATCTCTGCTCGCACTTTATCTTGGGGGGCAGGGGCGGCTTAGTATATTTTTTCCTTTCGCCCTTGTGAGTCCCACTAGCCTTCTCTTTGACCTTCATGGATTGGCTTACCCTGGCTGCATTGAATTGGATTACCACACTCCATGTTTTACATCTCGACAACTCAATAAAGGGGTCTCAGTAACAACGTGAGCTTTGTGGGGTTCAGTATAATTTATTTCCCTCTTGTGTAGCTCCACTGCAAGTGAGCCTAAGTAGGGCCTCGATGAAGTCACTGCCTAGAAATCACAAACGTTGCTTAGCTTCCACCGAGCCTAGACAGTACCACGACAGAGTTGTCGGTATCGCCTCTCTCTGCAGGAAGCATTTCTCAATTCTTTAACCTTCTTTTTTTATGTGCTTATAACACTTATTTGTATGTGATCATGGCACTTATTTTTTGTGGCAATCATTTCCTGGGCGGATTAGGGATCCCGATTTATTTTACTTCTGAGAGAGGTTGTTTTTTACTTTTATTGAGAGACTTTGAGGTTTTCCCAAACAAATTTTCATTGGTCGAAATTAGCTCTTTCCCCTTCAACATGTTGTTTGTATTACCTGTTTGTTTTCAACAGAAATGTCGATTCAATGAGCGGGGTTGGCCACTCTCACTAGGATATCTTGATTCAGTCGAGTTCCCCACATGATGGTATTCAAAATCCTACTTAGGCCAAAGATTTTTAGGATTTATTCGTTGTAGGTAGAGATCTAGGCCAGCCAGATCTTTTGAAAATGTCCATACATAGTTGGGGAAAAGTTTTACTTTTCAATATATTGGAAGCAGAGGAAATTTAACTTATAATGATGGCCAAAAGTTGTAAATTGAACAATCAATTGAAAATCTTGGAGGAATTGAAGAGAAGACCATTGAAGAATTTCTGAATTATATAGAGGACTTGGAACAGCAGGAGGATTTGGTGATTAAGTCATCAAATGAGACCACAAGGTCTTATGGTTTTAAAACTTACAAGTTGTGTGTGAATGCAGGTATTGAAGAAGACAGTTAATATGATGAAACCGTAATGAGTGAAGCTGAAAGTTGCCAAGAAAAGTATGATGATGATTATATTTCAAATGAAGATAAAATTGAATTATTGCAACAAGAGGAGTTCATAAATTCCTTGTTTTATGGAAAGAATTGTTTCAATGGAAATATGACAGTTATGTTTGATGATGAGAAATTTGTTGTTGATAATGACAATTTGATTTTATTAAATGGCCAAATGGAGAGTGATGGACAGATAATTAAACCTATTGCAGAGATGGAAGATTAGAATTCTATTCTGATGAAAGATGAAGAGATAGTGACAACAGGAAACTTGACTTGTGATAAAGAGGAAGATAGTGAAGATTGTATAAATGTTTTCTCAGATGAGATGACAGATTTGTGGCATGAGTTAAGTATTCTAGAGCATAGGCTAGAAACAAAGAGAATAAGTGTTTAGGTTGTAAAGTTAGAGTTGAATGAGAATGAAAAGGTTCATTTTTATGAACCAGAGAAAAGAGACATCCTTGAAAGGGATGATGTGGAAGAGAGACTAGCTGACAATCTCGAGAATTATTTGAAGGATCAGAATCAACATACTGATGTGCTAATGTCAGAGCAGCAAATTGAAGTGTTGCCAAAGGAAGAAGAGACACAAAGGTTTTATAATTTTGATGTTTTTTTTATGATTGCAGGTACTGATGGAAGGACTAAAGAATGTTTGGTCCAAGAGAACAAATTAAAGCAGAGAAAAGAAGATGACAGTGACTGGAAATTTAAATACCAGTCCAAGGAATTGTTGAAGTCAGGAAACAAAGAAATTGTCACAAATGACAATCAGGAAGAAGTTTTCAGTTGCAGAAAACAAGAGTGTAAGGATGATAGGGTGGCAGCAAAAGTTCAACAAGTAAGAGCTCAGCAAGTAATAACTCAGCAAGTAAAAGTAAGAGCTCAGCAAGCAGGAGTAAGAGTTCAGCAATCAAGAGGAAGGAGTACTCAACAATCAGAAGATATATTAGACAGAGAAATTGAATTGATGATAAGGCTAATGGTGAAAATGTCTCAGAAGAAGACATAAACAAGGCAGCATAAATTATGGAAGCCGAGAGAAGTACAACAGAAGAATAATGCAGCTTATGGACAGCAGCAAAACAAAGTGTGGGATCCAGGAAGACAAAGACTAAAAGCACATGATCAGGAGATCATGATTATTTTTAACCTTGGAAGTCTGATGCAGGGGCATTAGGTTCAAGAAAATCCTTTGTAAATTAATAGACATAGGGGGTCTTGAGTTTTTCAAAGAATGTTTGGTTTTTATGTAATTATTAAATTTTTTGAGTGACATTTAAGAATTAATTAAATATTGAGAGAAATTGTACATGTTCCCGAATGATTGGAGAACATGAGGGAGTAGGATAGTTGAGATAAGAGATTTGATTGTGATTCCTAAAGTAGAATTAGTTTCATGATTTTTGGGATTAAAGAGGATCCTTAGGGATATTAGATAGATTTTAGGACTTGAGGATTTTAGGGAAATTATTGAGGATCTGAAACTAAATTGGTTCAGATTTTTCTGTATAAAAAAATAATAAGCCTCAAGGAAAAATCAAGGAGAGTGGTGTGAGTAATTCAGTTTTAGGGAAAAGAGGGTTTGTTGTTGTAAACCTACGGGAAATCTGATAGGAAGGCCATTGATCAGAATGTCAGGCCAAAAAGGAAATTTTCCTGTGTAATTACTAGTTCTAATACAGAAACTCAATTTCTAAGTTTGATTTTTGAATTCATATTGTGTGCAAATGGAATTGATGGGAATAGAGAAAATTCTATCATTTTATGTCAAACTACATGTTTCAGAGATGATGTGATTTGACAATGATTATTCATTTGTTGATTTCTGTGTGATTGAGTATGTTGAGAAATTAGTATCGATCACAAGATGGATTGATACTATTAAAGGTTAACTATTTGAATTTCTGTTTTGAAGCATAAAATGGACCTAGATGTATTTAGAATTAAACATCATATGATCCATTAAAAAGGGCGATTCCTCAAATCGAGGATATTGAGAGTTTATGTTGGAAGAGATTTAATTATAGTGAAGAGTGCATAGATTTTTACACACGTTGTGGTGTAAATATAGCGCAATGAGATCAGGTTGGAAGTCATATTGATGGTTTTTTTTGTTCGAAATCATGGACATTAATTGAAGTGTTGGTACGACCATGAGAGAATGTAGACAGGAAAGAATGTCTACTTTTTGAATTAGCCAGCTTCTAAGATGGAAACACTGCTATCATACACCGTTGAATCTCGAAACCAAGAATGGCCTGCGTCGAGTCTACATATGTTTTTGATGGTATATATATAATTGCATTGACATCATATACAGCATTACCTCTGAGATTCTGTATTGAAGAAATTGGAAGAGGAATTGAGGAACGGAACCAAACGTTAGGAAGGAGCAAGCACAAAGGAGCTACATTAAAGAAATTCACGAGGAAATTTCAGTCAAAGAAGAAAGCAAAACCTTGAGAAAAACAAGTAATCAGAATCATGAAAGAGGCTTCGAGACCAGCCAGTGGTTTTCGCGTTGCAAAATAATGGTATGTGGTATTCTTAAATTGAACACGATAATGCTAGATGGTGGACACGTAGCATCGATGGTTTTGGGATACTACCGATTTCGCATGCAATTTAGTTGTTAAAGTTTGAAGTCTATGAGAATGTGATATCCATTGGATATGCACACAAAACAGAATTGGAGCGGGATAGAAAATTGACCATCGGATCAATTCGGCAGTTAATGCAAAGGTAAGATGTGAATATGGTGGGACCAAACCCAATCATTATGTTGATGTTTGGATTTAAAACCAATTTTGTTAATATGGAAAATATATATTGATGAGTGGTGAGCACATTTAAGCGTTGGTTATGTGTGAGTTGATAAAGCTATGGAAAATATAATTTATTTGCTGGTGCCTTGGGTTTTAAACCAAAGTCACACTTTTGATTTAATTGAAATGTTTTACATGGGTTTGGATATCTGTTCAGATTTGTAAAGCGTTGGCACGTATATTAATATATGTGTTGGCCCAAAGATATATTTTGGGTTTATTGAAAATTTAATTTTTATTTGATGATCATGAGATGGGGTTATAATATGGTTTTAACCATAGATTCTAAAATAAGAAACTTCCGCATTGAGTTGCCCAAATTGGGAAAAAAAATTGGTTGTTAAATGAATGATGCATTTTTATATGCATAGTCCGTAGAGAATGTGGGTTTGGTAGCACGAGTAGCTATCAAGTGGTATCGGAGCAAGAAAGGATCTTTTGGAAAATTAATTTTTTTTGGAATGCATGACGTGAGGAAAGCTTGGAATTTTAAATCTGTTTGACAAAAATTGCTGTTGTGTAACCAGCTCCAAAAATAGAAGAAAAAAGATATCAACGCCTTAGAAATAAGCCACTTCGAGGGGGCAACCTCCAATACATTACATAAATGAACAATTCTTGGATGATACAAATGAACAAAACCTCCTTCTATATATAGGAGTCCATGGGGCCACAATATAATCCTAGTGGGCCACAATGTAATCCTAGCCGACCTAACAATAATAATTTAAGGGCACAATAATAACAAAATGGGGGTTACAAGGGTACAATAATAACAATAAGGGGTTTACACTAACAATAATAAGAGGCTATACTAGTGATATAGGGACCTAACATGCCCCTCTCCTTCAAAAAAGTGTTGTCCTCAACACTTGAGTAGCTCCGGGTGCTTCTGTATAAAATTCTCATCCTCCCATGTAGAATCTTAAGTGGGTAAGTTCTTCCACTTGATGAGATACTCTGAAATTGATCGATTCCGTAGTTGTCGAGTTCTTGTTTCCGTGACCGCTTCAGGTTCCAATATGATTTTTCCTTCCTCATCAAGTTCTGGCAATATTGTTTGAACTGGAAGATTTTCACCTATAAACTTCTTTAAGCATGAAACATGGAAAACTGGATGTACTCGCGAAGAAGCAGGAAGCTCCAATTTGTATGCCATAGTACCAATATTTTGCAACACCTTGTAAGGACCATAGTACTTTGGCGATAATTTATTATCCTTCCTTGCTTGCTTGAGGGACATTTGTTTGTATGGTTGTAGCCGTAAAAATACCCAATCTCCTACATCAAAACTTCTCTCGCTACGATGTTGATCTGCCTGTTGTTTCATTCGATTTTGTGCCAAATTCATGTTATCCTTTAAGAGTTGGAGAACTTCTTGCTGATGCTCGATGTGATCTTCCACTGCTTGAACCTTCGAATTTTCCCTTAAAGATGATGTGATGGATGGTGGATGATATCCATAAAGTGCCATAAATGGGGTCATTTTTGCTGCAGTATGGAAGGAAGTGTTATACCTCCATTCAGCAAGAGGTAACCACTTGACCCATTGTGTTTGTTTATCAGATACAAAACAACGAAGATATCCTTCCAAACATTTATTTACTATCTCAGTTTGACCATCACATTGAGGATGATAAGATGAGCTATGAGCTAATTGAGTACCCAAACAAGAAAATAACTCCATCCAAAAATTTCCAGTAAAAATGGGATCTCTGTCGCTCACAATAACCCTTGGGCTTCCATGTAGCTTTTGAATTCTGTCCATAAATGTAGTAGCAATCGTACTTGCTTTAAATGGATGAGATAATGCACAAAAGTGTGCATACTTGGTAAGTCTATCAACTACCACCATGATGACACTCTTTCCTTCGGACTTAGGTAAACCCGTGATAAAATCCATTGAAATCTCCTCCCAACGTTGACCTGGAATGGATAAAGGTTGTAGAAGTCCTGGGGTCTTAATTGTTTCCACTTTATTCTGTTGGCAAACCAAACATTCCGCCACAAACTTTCGAATATCAGATTTAAGGCCATCCCAAAAAAATTCTTTCTTCACCCCGTGGTAAGTTTTTAAAAATCCTGAGTGTCCTCCTAGAGGAGAAGTGTGCAATTCCAGAAGAATCTTTTGTTTTAGTTGGGAATTCTTACAAAGATATAAGCGATCTTTGTACCATAAGGAATCATTTTTCCAACTAAATGTATCAGATGTACTAGGATCTTGCTGCAACTTTTGAATGAGTGTCCATACATATTTTTCCTTCTTCCATTCATCTCTTGCTTCAGTTATCCAATCTGCTTGGATAATAGAAATGGCACAAAGCAATGCTTCCACCTCTTCATTCTTTCTTGAGAGTGCATCTGCAACAACATTCAGCTTTCCTTTTTTGTAGATTATTTCAAAGTTGTAACCCAACATCTTTGTGACCCATTTTTGCTGTTCTTCTGACGATAGTCTTTGTTCCAAAAAGTGTTTAAGACTATCATGATCAGTTTTTTCCTTGAAGTGTCTTCCCATTAGGTAAGTTCGCCATTTCTTTAGTGCATGTAGTATTGCTAACATTTCCTTCTCATAAATAGGTTTCTGTAAATACTTTCCCTTGATTGGACGACTTTCAAAAGCAATGGGTCTTCCTTCCTGCATTAAAACTGCACCAATTTCATTTCCTGAGGCATCACATTCCACAATAAAGGTTTTTGTGAAGTCTGGCGTAGCTAAGACCGGTGCTAGGCACATTGCCTTCTTAAGACGTTCAAAGGCCTTAGTTGCTTCAGGAGTCCATGAAAATGCATCTTTCTTCAATAATGTTGTTAGAGGTGCTGCTATTCTCCCATAATTATTAACAAACTTGCGATAATACCTCGTTAACCCGAGAAATCCTCGCAACTTCTTTATGGTTGTGGGGAATTTCCATTCCTTGTTGGCTTTAATTTTGTTAGGGTCTACTTTAACACCCTCGTGAGATACAATATGACCCAGATATTCCACCTCTTGTACTCCAAAGAAACATTTGGATTTTTTTGCATATAATTGTTTCTCCCGCAATAGTTTGAGCACCCTGTCAACATGTTCAACATGATCCTTCCAAGACCTGTTGTAGATTAGTATATCATCAAAAAATACTAGCACAAATTTTCCAAGGAAGGGTTTGAAAATGGAATTCATCAACCCTTGAAATGTAGAAGGTGCATTGGTAAGGCCAAAAGGCATGACCAAAAATTCATAATGACCCTCATGAGTTCGAAATGCCGTTTTTGGAATATCTTCAGTCTTCATTCTAATTTGATGATATCCTGAACGAAGATCCAACTTGGTAAAATAAATTGCTCCATGTAATTCATCCAATAATTCATCAATCACAGAATGGGAAATTTATCTTTAATGGTGAGCTTATTGAGCTCCCTATAATCCGGACACATGCGCCATGATCCATCCTTCTTGTGTACCAATACTACAGGAGCAGAGAAAGAACTTTGACTAGGTTGAATTATACCCGCCTCTAACATTTCTGCAATCATACGTTCAATTTCGCTCTTTTCGAAGTAAGGATATCTATAAGGCCTGATGTTTGGAGGAACACTTCCTGGAATCAAATGAATAGCATGATCATGATCACGAATAGGTGGGATTCCTTTGGGAGTTTCAAACACCTTGGAATGATTGTCCAAGACTTGTTGGATATCTACAGAAATAGATGATTTTGATGTCGGAACTTCTAGTGAGCATAATTGTGCAATTACGCCTCGTTGTTCTTTCTTTAGAAGCTTTGTCATGACATTAGAGCTTATTATCCTTCCCGGCTTCCCTTCAATACCCCGTAATTCGACTTCCTTTCCTTCTGAGAAAAATTTCAAGAAAAGTTCTTGAAAATTAAAAGCTACCGTCCCCAAAGATTGTAACCATTGTACTCCTAGTAAAACATCAGCACCTCCCATAGGAATGGAAAGCATTGGACTAGTCATTACATATTCCCCCATGGTTAGCTTGATATTATGGCATTTTCCAGAGAAATTTATAGTTCCTCCATTTGCAACCATCACTTGACATTCTGGTGCTGGGTATAGGAAACAATTTAATTCCTTGGCTACCTTATAATGAATAAAATTATGGGTGCTACCCGAATCAATCAACACTATTACCCTTTTCTTTTTTATATGTCCTTCTATCTTGAGAGTTTGAGGAGTGGTAATTCCTGCCAGTGCATTACACGATATGGTCGGATTCATTTCTTCCTCTTCTAGGGGTGGTTCCTAGTGTATATCGTCTTCTTGTTCATTTTCTTCTTCTTCTTCACAATCTATGTAAAATAATTTCTTCTCAGCACACTTATGACCTTTAGTGTATTTGCTATCACAACTGTAGCAAAGCCCTTTTGCTCTCTTTTCTTCCAATTGTTGTGGTGTCAACCTTGTAGGTTGTGGAAATCTAGGCGTAGCA
Source organism: Pinus albicaulis (assembly GCA_034641835.2). Classification (NCBI taxonomy): domain Eukaryota; kingdom Viridiplantae; phylum Streptophyta; class Pinopsida; order Pinales; family Pinaceae; genus Pinus; species Pinus albicaulis. The sequence goes on along the minus strand of CM076576.1, from coordinate 181,854,840 downwards.
ACACTTCCTTCTTTATAGAATTGAGTGGTAGGCTTCCTTGTCGCCATAATTTTACATTCAACTTTCTTGCCAACCTGAATGCCTTCTCCAATGAATCAGGTTCCAAAACATGAACTTCATGTTGGATGTTATCCTTTAGAGTGCCTATGAAGAGATCAATCCTGTGTTCCTCTGGAATATCAGTTACCTTTATATTCAATTTTTGGAAGTCCTCAATGTGCTGCCCCACTAAACCCTTTTGTTTGAGATTTATCAATTGGCTAAAGAAGGTGTTGCTCTTTGTATCCTCATAATGTGCTATCATTTTCTCCGTAAAAATTGACCAAGTGACAATTTTTTTACGGGAGCAAAGCCATTGATACCATACAAATGTATTTTGTTCTAAATGTAAAGTTGCAATGCGTACCTTTTATGTGTTTTGCATGTTATGGAGATCAAAATATTGCTCCATCTGTAGTATCCATGTTACAGGATCCTTTCCATCAAACTTCCTCATATCCATTTTTGGAATATGGTGGCTCTTTCCGCCAACATTCGAGTTTATGGAATCATGATTAACATTTATTTTGTTCTCATCAGGAGGTTCTTCTCCTATATTTCCGCCATTAGGAATCATTTCCGGTTTTAAGCTTGTCATCAAGCCTTCCATGTATGCTTTTAGATCATTCTTCATGTCATCCATCTTAGCTTCCATGCCGACTTCCATGCCATCCATCTTAGCTTCCAAACCATTCATCTTAGTTTCCACGCCTTTCTTTAAAACTTCCATTTCATTTTTTGTTGTTCTTTGCGAGAGCGAAATTTGTTGCATTTGCTCTTGTAATTTTGACATGTCATGTTGCCATTCTTCATCTTCATGAGTAATAGTAGAGCCTTATAAAGGCTTAATGGGTGTTGAATTATTTTTAGGGGCCATTTCAGACTCCAATATTGATATCTATTCTACAATAGGCCCTTGCAATCAATTCAACTTGATTCTTCAAACAAGACTTATGCAATTCGGGAAAAAAAATACACACCTTTTACTAGCTTTGAGGAGCTCGATATTGAAATTGTGTTATCTCTGTGCTTGAAAATCTTCGATATCGGAAATTCAGCCCTGTAGTAGCCCTCTGAAGCGTCTTTCAAATGCCACAGGTCTGACCTGATTTTGATGCTCCAAGACAAATTTGTGTCTAATCTCCCACAATGACCTAATTCTGGACTGGTTCAGTAGAGCGAACTTGTACGACTTGCCACGTGTCACTGTTTTTTCTTTTGTCTCTGAAATTGATAGCGAAGAAACTACAGGCTGTGTACTTGTGACCACTTTTGACGGCACTCCAATCCAATCTTCAGAGAGAGAGTTATTGAACTTTTCCCACGATCACCTCCTTGAGATGAAATTCAGGAGCCTGAAAAAGCACTACCTTCCACAGATCATATCTCCAAAAATATTGCGAACCAAGTTCTGAAATTTTTTGACGAATTTCCTCAGGATTTCAGCTTCGTACCATATGAATTTCAGACTTACCCTTCGTACAAAAAAAATTATAGCGCAAATTCCACGATGACCTGTTTATGAGCCTGAAAAAATACCTAACTTCCACAGATGATATCTCCTCAAATATTGCGAACCAAGATCTGAAATTTTTAGACAACCTTCCGCACGATTTCAGCTTCGCACCCTAAAAATTTCAGCTTCTGAAGCTTCGTAGAAAAAAAGTTATAGCGAAAATGCCACGATGACCTGTTTGGAGCAGAGAAACCCTAGAATCCCAAAGCTCTGATACCAAATGTTGTGTAACCAGCTCCAAAAATAGAAGAAAAGAGATATGAACGCCTTAGAAATAAGCCACTTCGAGGGGGCAACCTCCAATACATTACATAAATGAACAATTCTTGGATGATAAAATTCACAAAACCTCCTTTCTATATATAGGAGTCCATGGGGCCATAATGTAATCCTAGTGGGCCACAATGTAATCCTAGCCGACCTAACAATAATAATTTAAGGTCACAATAATAACAAAATGGGGGTTACAAGGGTACAATAATAACAATAAGGGGTTTACACTAACAATAATAAGGGGCTATACTAGTGATATAGGGACCTAACAATTTCAGATTTGAATAGATATGCAAAGAAGGTATGATAATTCAGATTTGCAGAATCTAAATTTGAAAGCAAATGTGCTTTGAAAATTTACCATGATATGTTTTGAAAGATGTGAACACAGGTATAATGATGAGGGCAAAGGGATCAGATTTAAATCTAACAGGACATCATGCAATTATATTTGTTTATTTCTGTATGATTGAGTATGTTGAGTAATTACTATCGATCACAAGATGGATCAATACTATTAAAGGAACTATTTGAATTTCTATTTTGAAGCATAAAATGGACCTAGATGTATTTAGAATTAATGGAAAAAAAATTGGTTGTTAAATGAATGATGCATTTTTATATGCATAGTCTGTAGAAAATGTGGGTTTGGCAACTCGGGCAGCTATCAAGTGGTATCGGAGCAAGAAAGGCTCTTTTGGAAAATTATTTTTTTTTGGAATGCATGACGTGAGGAAAGCTTGGAATTTTAAATCTATTTGACAGAAATTGCAGATTTGAATAGATATGCAGAGAAGGTATGATAATTCAGATTTACAGAATCTAAATTTGAAAGCAAATGTGCTTTGAAAATTTACCATGATATGTTTTGAAAGATGTGAACACAGGTATAATGATGAGGGCAAAGGGATCATATTTAAATCTAACAGGACAGCATGCAGTTAGATTTGTTTAATTCTGTGTGATTGAGTATGTTGAGGAATTAGTATCGATCACAAGATGGATTGATACTATTAAAGGAACTATTTGAATTTATGTTTTGAAGCATAAAATGGACCTAGATATATTTAGAATTAAACATCATATGATCCATTAAAAAGGGTGATTCCTCAAATTGAGGATGTTGAGAGTTTATGCTGGAAGAGATTTAATTATAGTGAAGAGTGCAGATATTTTTACACACGATGTGGTGTAAATATAGCGCAATGAGATCGGATTGGAATTCATATTGATGGTTTTGTCTATTCTAAATCATGGACGTTAATTGAAGTGTTGGTATGACCGTGAGAGAATGAAAACAGGAAAGAATGTCTGTGTTTTGAATTGGCCAACTTCTAAGATGGAAACGATGCTATCATACACCGTTGAATCTCGAAACCAAGAATGGCCTACGTGGAGTCTACATATGGTTTTGATGGTATATATATAATTTCATTGACATCGTATACAATGTTACCTCTGAGATTCTGTATTGAAGAAATTGGAAGCGGAATTGAGGAACGAAACCAAACGTTAGGAAGGAGCAAGCGCAGAGGAGCTACATTAACGAAATTCACGAGGAAATTTCAGTCAAAGAAGAAAGCGGAACCTTGAGCAAATGAAGTAATCGGAATCATGAAAGAGGCTTCAAGACCAGCCAGTGGTTTTCACATTGAAAAAGAATGGTATGTGGTATTCTTAAATTGAATGCGATAATGCTAGATGGTGGACACGTAGCATCGGTGGTTTTGGGATACTACCGATTTCACGTGCAATTTAGTTGTTAAATTTTGAAGTCTATGAGAATGCGATATCCGTTGGATATGCGCACAAAATAGAATTGGAGCGCGATAGAAAATTGACCATTGGATTAATTCGGCAGTTAATGCAAAGGTAAGGTGTGAATATGGTGGGAACGAACCAAATCATTATGTTGATGTTTGGGTTTAAAACCAAGTTTGTTAATATGGAAAATATATATTGATGAGTGGTGAGTACATTTAAGCGTTGGTTATATGTGAGTTGATAAAGCTGTGGACAATATAATTTATTTGCTGGTGCCTTGGGTTTTAACCCAAAGTCATACTTTTGATTTAATTGAAATGTTTTACATGGGTTTGGATATCTATTTAGATTTGTAAAGCGTTGGCACATATATTAATATATGTGTTGGCCCAAATATATATTTTGGGTTTACTGAAAATTGAATATTTATTCGATGATCATCAGATGGGATTATAATATGCATAGTCTGTAGAGAATGTGGGTTTGGCAGCTCGGGCAGCTTTCAAGCATAGGCGTGAGTGTCTTTGAACAAGGTAGGCTAATATAAATCGACATGTGTGGCCTTGTGTACTGTAGCATCACCTGCGTAATGCCCCTCGGTTGGTCTATCGTGTAGCTCCTTTAGGACTCATTTTGTGTCCTCAAACTCTAAGAAACGTAACAAGACGTTGTTGTGGTGATTGTGAAATAATTTACCTTGCATCAGTTGGTAGGAAGAATCTTTTAGCCTTATGGCCCACTTATGTTTCACTACTAGGGTTGGATCCAAGGTCCCTTAACCGAGATATTGCATAAAATCCGAGTACCACGATGGAGAGGTTGACGAGGGTGCATGATCTATCTGGTACATTTCAATTTCATGTTCCCACTACACTCTCCATCATCTTTTTTCGAGCCGACAGCTTTGGCTGCCAACTTTCATAGCCTGTGGCCTTTAACTATTGAAGTTTGAAACAAGAAATAGTGAAATTGGCATCCGGAAACAACATCCTTGATCCTAGTGAAAATTAAGCACCTACACTAGGTGGGGCCCACACAAGCTACCTTTAGGTGGATTTCTATTTATATATGCATGAGTAAATAATATTTATAGATGAGTTATATTTATAGATGTATGTGAAAGTTCTATTTATAGATTACATGTCTATTTATAGATGCATGTCGACTATTATTATCCCTTAATATTAGTTGGAAAATAAACAATAATATATTCTCAATGAGCACTTGGAAATAGTTAACTAAAGTGAAAAATTAGTTAGCTAAAGGAATTTTGAGTTAAGAGGTTGGTTGGTGGGACATGCAGGTTGACTTGAGTTGTAACAGAGTGATTCCAGTTGTAATAGAGTTGGAAGTGCAGTGGTGCATTAGTCAATGCAAGTTGTAAATCAGTTTAACGCAGTTAAGTGAGTTAAACTCAATTGTGCTAGTTGTAATTGAAGATACACTAGTGCGAGATCAAGTGAATTAATTATTAATTAATTCACAATCAGTGGTCTCACATGCAACTGATGTTTTACTATTATTAACTGCATGCATGTAAGATCCAATGGAGACCCAGTTGAGTTCTAGGTGAAAGCTTGCACACATGCAATCACACACACATTGAATGTGGCCATGATATTTATGTAGTCAAGGAAGGAAAGATAATCAATCATTCAGGGGTTTTTCACCATTAGGGATTGCGCAGTGGAGGCAGGTTGTCTGGAGACAATAAATTGGCTAAGGAACTTGCCAATTTTTGTGTGACAGTGTGAGAAAATTAGCTCATGTACTGAGAGCTCTTGGATTGGAGCTTTGTATGTAATTGTATTCATGATCCATGATATAATACATAATAGAAGATAGTGGGGCTTTTAGCTTTATGCTTTCCCAGTAAATTATCTGTGTTATGTGTGATTGATCTTTCTTTATGATATTGTGATTGGCGATTGTGTTTCAAATTCTGCAAAGATTTTGTAGTAGATGTTAGTCATCAGTATTTTTCACTTGTTGGTGATGACTAGTTGTAACAGCCAAGTTTTCTAGCAGCTGATCTAAAAATTTGTCAAATATTCCAGCTGGAAAACACCCATAAAATTTTTTTCCCTATTTCCTTTCAGTCCACCCATGACGAGATAAAACCTCATTATCAGCTCCTACCTAGCCTCAGCCACACTAGTCTGCCCATCAGCTCTAAAGAAACAATCCAAATATGTCCAAAATTCTCCCCTAAGTTAGGAAGTGGCGCTTTAGGAATTTCTCCCTTGGAAAACTATCCAATAGCCAAAGAACCTCCATCTACTATAGACCAGTCATAACAGACCTTCCTATTCTACAAACAAAGTTGGTTACAGCCATAGGTCGTGCCACTAATACACCCTCAAGTCTCAGCAATACATGGACCATAAGTCACGCTGATTTTAGGTGTTTTTACAGTTTTGATGAATATTTCAAGGACAGAGACGTACCAGCATCTCAGAAGACAAAAAAATTTTCCACATGAGAAGATAGTTGCTTCTCAATGTGATCTTGATCCTGGGATGCACCCACAGAGCAGAGAGTTTTTCATCAAGCTCTTGCGATCACAATCAAAGCCTGAAAGGACAGTGAAAGGAAAAATAACACTGTCAAAGGGCTAATGCTATGGCATGACTAAAAAACTCCTTCATCTATAAGCAGAGGGTTTGAAGACTGAAGCGCCTCCTTTATCCATAAGCAGAGGGCCAAAGGTAAAGTCTGTTTTTTATTTTTTCACTAACTGTGAAGACAAGCTTTGAAGTACAGTGAAGACAGCAACTGAAGGAAACTGCATGAAAATAATGATCAAAGGCAGAGGCAAAACAGTGAGCTTTAAAAGTGATTTGCATAAGTTCACTATTATTTAAATTACAATGTGAAGCTAACAGGTTCATCATCATTGAAGAAAGTTTGTGAAAGCAGATAGTCCAAGGATTCAAAGTTTCTTCATCCCAAACTGACCTCTGCCATCATAAACAAGAGAAGTCACTCAGAGTGATGACTGCTTTTCAAAAGATGACAGTGAAGCCGAGGCTTCTTACAAACCTCCTTCACAGAAAAACTAAAAGGCATCTCTCCCTTGCTCAATTTCCAAATCTAGAACATCATCCCCTACCTTATCTCCTCAAAAATGAAAACTGGATCATTCTGTAAATCTGATGATAAGTTGGTGGTTTTTGGGTTTGGAGTCCTTTTATAAGCAGGATTTTCACTTACAGGTTCCAACAAGTTTTTTACCCACAGCCAAATGAGAAGCTCAAACTCACTTGCCATCTCATTCATTTCCCACAATGAGCATGTCTATATCCATAGCATCAGGAGCAGACATGGTCAATGTAGGTTTCAAAAGGGTGAAGCCATCCCCCTCATAGTGACAATAAGAATCACACATAACACAGTTTTTTTTCCTACAGGTGCCCTTTTTCAATGAGGAGACACTAACTATGTTGTTATTCCAAAAAATTTCTCTGTATATTCATAAAGACCTTTTTAGGGAACTTGATCAAAATAACAGCAAATGAGCAACACAAAGGCAAGAGGAAAAGGAATATAGAAATCACAGTTAAGTTTTTCCCAGAAAAAGGTGGTCGCCCTCAAAAAGCACATCTACAAATCCTTCACAGTAGCTCAGAGCATAATTTCTCTCCCTAGCACAGATATCAGAAAAGGAGGACCTTTTTATTCTTTAAATGAGAAGCAGTCAAAGTTTCAAATTCTCAAAACGGTTGTTTCATTTCAAGAAGGGGTCAGGTTCATAAAAGAGCTGCTCATTTCCACTATGACACTTATTCGAATAGAAGGTATCAAGTTATGATTAAAAGGATAAGGGTTCCAGTTTTGTTTTAAAAAGAGAAACAACAAAGGCCTTTCAAAAATATCTTAAAGAAACCCTCACCAAGAAAATGTGAAAGGGACTTTGGTGTTTTCGCTTTCAAAAGGGTTGAAGATCGTTACCATCCATTTTTCATTTCAAAACACAAGGGAGTACTCCTCTTGCTTTCCTCGAGATCAGAGAAAGGATTTTTGAGCAAATTTCACAGATTTTTTGGGCTTATTGACCGCGCGGCATGCCTATACTCTTGCGCGGCGCGTTCAGGCGCATTTTTTCAACGAGAATAAACTACAGTGCGATGTGCCTGTAGGAGCGCGTAGCACGCCTGTAGGCGTTGGTCCCGTCGGCCCGACAGGTGACCCGACAGCCTTTTGCGTGGTGCTCTCCCAGTCTAAACATGTCGTGCTCATTTTACACCATCTAAACACCTCCAACAAGTGGTAAAGTCGCTCCTTTCCTCCAGCAAAACGATACCATCAATTTCCAAGGTATTTATGCGCCTCCATGCTCTTTTAAAAAAATTGTTAAATGGTGAAAAAAGGGATGAAGTTCATAGTCTAAATCACAGTGTTGAGTTTGTTGAGGGAGAAGTGTTTTGTGTTGGAAGCTCAAAATTACTATGTCGTTGTTAGCCCAAGGTTTGCATAGTAAAATTGATGTGTTTCTTTTGATATAAAAAACCCTATAAACTACCCTCAAGACCAGCTAAAGGGTGAAGGCACTGTTTGAAAATAGAAACACAGGGTTTAAGAGAAGCAAAATAGTGGGCCTGGCTCCAACAGCAGTAATCATCATATGAGTGCTCTTTTATTTCAGAAATCCTCCTTGTGGTGAAGAACAGAGTCAAGGCTGCCATTTTGTCCATAAACAAACTTTAGTGTGTAAGGCTGTAAATTTTCATTTAAAGGTGTTGTTATCTGACAATGGGTGACGAATAAGTGAATACCAGAGCAGTGTTTTGAATTGGGAAGATTTTTGTTTTGCCTTTGTCTAAAAAACAAGGTTGTTCTATTGTCATCAAAACACCAAAAGCTGAGTGACCTTACCACAAACACAGAAAAATCACTTTGACTGTGTATCTTTTATTGACTGTGTTTTTTTTCGAGTGGCATACAAAGTGAAAAGCATTGTTTTGGAAAGAGCAGAGACCTAATATCATAAAAGGTCATCTCACACAGCATTTTGAAACCAAATTCACCTTGATCAAACAGTGATTGAGAGGTAAAACAGTGTTGTGTTTGAAAGGACATTTCAAAAACCTTTTGAGGCAGTTTGAGTTTTGCAGAGAGCATCTAGAACAAGATGCCTCCCAGGCAAGATAGCAGGATTGGATTGCAAGAGAGGTATGAGCCTATTTCTACCGAAGAAGTGAATGCCCACCCATCAGTATTTTTCAATTTCCATGGGGTCGGGTGCTTAGATTTTTGCCAAAAGGTGCAAGAGGTGAAGAGTTTTTCTCCTCTGACACACCTTTTCACTTTGAGATTCAGAGACAAACATTTCCAGTTGGCAGGCCTTGATTTCAAGTTCTCCCCAAGATCCATCTCCAACGCCACTAAAATCCCCTATATTGGCAAGAAGTGGTTTAAACAAAGTCATTTGGACTTAGATGATTACAAACCCTTACTCAAGCCTAAACACAGAGATGCTTGTCCTGCTATTTTCCCTTTCTCATACCTTTTAGCTAGCTACGCCCCTCTCATGAAGATTATCATGAAGTACTTTACTTGTGAGGGAAGATTCTCTCGAATTTATGCATATCAAATTCGACTGCTCATGCATTTCACAAGGACCAAGCAGCTAAATATTCCTTTCTTCTTGCACAAGAGCATTGAGAAAATGGCCTCCACTGTCTAGAAGAGGCCTCCCGCACAGCAAATAGCTTGTCTCTTCCATCAATCTCTCATCAAAATCATCATTCTCCATCAGCTTGAAAAGAGAGAGGTCTCTTGGGATGTTTTCATTGCTCATCCTGATTTCTCCACTGTCCCTCCGGTCCATACATCCCCTACATCTCCTACTCATCGCCCCTCTCCTTCCTCTAGCAGACCTACTCCTAAAAAGATCAAGTTTACTGCAGAACAAACAAAGGAACATGAAGAAGGAGAAGGAGGTGACCAGCAAGAGGAAAAAAGTGTTGAACAACAGCATGACAGTGATGAGGGTGAGCAGCAGATTCATGATGAGGGTGAGCAGCCTTATGATGAAGGGAAGCAGCTTGAAAAGCAAACAGATGATGAGGCTGAACACCAGTTTTATGGGGACACATAGCAACATCATAGTGGTGATGAACAGCAGCATGAGGAAGAGGAAGAAAGCACTGAACATCAGCAAGGACAGGAAAGGGATGAACAGGGGCAGCATAAAGAGGACATACAGCAGTCCTATGAGACAGAGCAGCAACATGGAGATGATGAAAAAGGGCATGAGAGTGATGAAAAAGGGCAGCCTCCTCAAGAAAAACAGCAAACTCAAAAGGATGACAAGCAAGATGAAAAAGGTAAAGGGGTCATACCCTCTTCTCCTAAAAAGGACAAGCCCCGGACAGCAAAGAAGAGAATGCCTAGAGTGGTCACTCCAAATGTGACAAGGGCTCTCTGAAGTAAAGGGAAATTTCCAAAGAAGCCTATCATTGATTTTCCTAGGAGGAAGAGCACTAGAATAGCCACCCAAAGCAAAGGGAAGGGCAAGGTAGAAGGAAGTCATGAACAGGAGGGTGCATTCGATATCATCCCAATCCAAAGCGATGATAGTGATAATGAGGCTCGGATTCTAGAAAACCTTTTGATCCATAGGGAAGGCCAAATTGATGCATTGAAGGATGATCTTCAAAGGGCAAGGAATTTCAATCAATTTCTAGTAATCCAAAATAGGCAAATGAGTGTCCATATGGTTGTTTATGAGACACGGGCGACTAAGTACAAGAAGGAGGCCTCCAAAGCCCAAGAAAGGTTGGAAGAACTCATGGGCGAATTTGATGAAATTGAAGGCAATGATCAGCCTAAGAGAAAGAGGCCTAGAACCATGGGGCTTAAAAGGGCCCTTGAGAAGCAAAAAGAAGAGGAAAATGCCCTTCTCCAATCCACTCCTCTCACTGCATTATTTGAACAGGAGATAGAAAAAAATAAGGAGGCGTGGCTTGAGAGAGTCAATGACCATTTAGAGAAGAATTTGGAGAGGGAAAACAGGGATTTAGACCTTCAAAGGAGAATGACGAGGCATTACAAAAAGTTAAATCAGTTTGCCCGGCGCAAGTTAAAGGCTGCTCAAGACAAGCTCAAGGAGGTTAAAGGGAAGCGCCCGGCACGGAAAGTGAGAAATGAAATATCAGGACTTCAAATTTTTCCTCTGAGTCACAGCATGTTGTTGAGAACCCTTGAGGGTCATGCTCACCAATTTTGGGCAATTTTCGACATATTTTGGTTTTTTGGCATTTTTGAGTTTTTGGCCAAAACTCATGGGCTTCGCCATTTCATTTCGGGGGATCATCAAAGGAGGATAATGGTATCATTGAATTCCATAATTTCAGTAGCACACACTCAACGATTTTCAGGACATTTGAAGATCATTCACTCCTCCAAAATGGAAAAAAACGCCCACTTTTTCTACACTCTGCCCGCTCTATCAGCAAACTTTATTTTCTGGTTTTTTACACACAATCCTATTTTTGGAGGACTTCCAGGCATCAGATTGAGAAAATTCTAGTTGCTCCATAAATTAGACACACAGTGCTTTCCAAAGAGCTATTATGAGCCTCGTTTCAACATCGGGAAGGCTGCTAAAAGTTACCGGCAAATCAGGGGACCTTTTGCTGATGTAAATTTTGAGTATTTTTGTAAATTTTGAACCTTTAAAAACTGTTTTTTCCTCATGTGCGTTTAGCTATTTTGGCACATGAGAAGTTATGAAAAGTCAATTTAATTCCCTCTTTTATCATTTTTTAGATATTTTATGAGATATTTTGTGCCTTGGGCTTTGCAAAGCCTCAAGGACAAGTTTAGATATTTTGAATAGGCCAATGAGAGTGCAAATTGAACTAAGAGGTTTTCCTCACTTGAGCCTATATATTCCAAAGGATTTCACTGTAAAAAAGGTTGAACTTGATGATAGAAGCAATATATGGTCATATAAGCTTTGGAAGAAATACTTGTCTCATGCTCTTGGATAGTCTCTTGGATGTTCTTGGATGATGAAAGAGGATTGTTGTTGGATTCCATGACTTGGTAGAATGGTATAGTGTCTCTTTCTTTGTTTTGTTTTCTAGTTTTCATTCATGAATCCATGTTTCTTGCTTGCTATAGATCAATAGAGAACAGATTTGAGACATGCCCTTGGAAGTACCTCAAATTTCCTATTTCTTCATAGCTTCCATGTTTTCTTCTTCCTTAGTCACATTAAAGAATTTTTTATTGCTCTTTAATAACTTAAGGATATTGTTGCTTATTTCATTCATGGTTTTATGCATGTTAAGTATGATTTACGGTATTCCCTTCTTACCAATGTCTAGACATAGCTCCATCCATGAAATTTCTCTTTGACTGATTAGATTGTCATTTGTTGAACCAAGGAGGTCTTGTTCCGATCTTGCCCTTTGCCTAAGACTATGCAATCTTGTTTTCAAAGTGCCCAATAACTTGAAGTACTGTGTTTAGGCATTCCGACGTAGTGATTTGAGTTGTTTGTCTCTCTTAAGTGTATTTCCCTAAAGTCTGATAGTCATTTCCCAGAGTTAGAGAGTTATATATCTCTATGCATGGCTTGAATGTTTATTTCTATGTATTTTTTAGCTTATAGTTACATTTCTCATGATTAATGGTTTGCCCTATCATGTTAATGCCAGCTATTAAACTAGTTATGCTGGAAATCCTTTGTTGTTCCCAAACTTGATGTCTATTTTATTCCATTTTGCCCAAAGATCCTTTCTACCTCAAATCAAATCGGCCCTTCAATAGCCTTGTATCACTATCTGCTAGCTTTCTAGACCTTTTCGACCCCATAGCCCAGTTGATCTGACATATTTTTACCTATCTTATATCTTTGATCAGTTTCATCCCTCACAACCTAAAAACCAAAACCAAAAAACCTACTTTATAACTAGCCTAAAATCATAACACAATAAGTAAAACATACAGATATCCTTTACACATATAGAGAGAGCCCTCTTTGAGTCCAAGAAGGCTAGGTCCTTAGACTCCAAATATTGGTTTGATGTTACACTGTCATTTGGATTGCCAATCAGCCAAATCACAGGACCCTAACATAATGGCAATCACAGTGGGACTTTGAGTCAAAACATCCTAGGTATCCCTTAAGAACTCTCAAAATCTCAGTCAAAATTAGAAGAGTAGAATCTAGCTTTTTCACCATCTTAGCAAAATGATGATTCAGTTATAAGAAACTCTTCCAAACCTCACAGGTAAGCAATTCATAGAATCATTTAGAGTAAACTCTTTTTTTTATCACCACCCTAGCAAAGTGATGAAACAAGTTTATAATACTTTAAATAAACCATAGGTTGCACATAAAAACTCAGAAAAAACCCCAAAACATTCCCAGATTGGTTTTTCCCTAGTTACTGGCGGTGGACCATAGCTACGTCTTTACAAAAACAACCAAGTTCCACCTGGCGATTCCACTAGCCTCCAGTAGCCCTAAAAACTCCATAATAGACCAAAAAATTCATAAACCATACCTTTCTGCTAACTCATCCTTCCAAGACTTAAACTTAGGGTAGAAGCTCTGTAATCAGTGACAAACTAAGTATAACTTAGCGATTTAGAAAAACCTCACCTAAACATAGGAGATAAGTAGAAGCCTTCTTGCCAAGAGAACCATTAGCTTGTCCATACAACCTAGCAAACTGTTAAAACCTAGTGAATCACTCTTCTTTGCAAGTTCCCATCTCAAAGTTGGTATAAAAATTTTTCCCAAGCATCTTTGATAGTATTGGTGGTGGACCATAGTTTTCATAAAAATCCACCTGGCGACTCCACTAGTCCATCCTTTTGGTTTTGACCATCCTTCACATTAGTATAACCTTAGATAGGCCATCCATCTGAAACTTTCACAAATACCATCCTCTCTAAACTCTAGACCCGAAATATGGCTTCATGAAGAATCAACACCAGATCTCATCCAGACCCAAATCCCCCTATCATAGTAGATGACCCAGAGAAGATTCTGTGGCAAGCTTCCCAAACTGGCGATTTAGCTACCGATAGGTCCATCCATAAAGCAAGATCAGTACCCGAACAACTCATTGCCTTGCAGGATTCCCCCTTTGACTTAAAATCAGCAAAAACCCTTTTTAGAAGCAAGTCATAGAGTAAGATAGATTTTGACAATCTTGAGTCCCTGGATCTGCCACAGAGTCCTAGTAGAGAAGCCTCACCTACCACACCTCCCGATTTTTAGCTTCTCCATCACTTTGGCTCATACCATCCCAGATCTGCTCAGAACCAGGTCACTAGTCCAAGTACATCCGCCACACCCATCCAAACCACTATTGTTCAAACCACCCCATCTCATCCCACAAACCCTCATTCTGTACATCATCCATCAGCTCCCGTCATGGCAGCCTGGTACGCACCTTTGGTGTTGCCACAGCCTTTGGCTCCCTTAAAAGATAAATATCAAGCCAAAATCTCACACTTTACTGGAGATGAGACCACCACAGCTCAACAACATGTAGATAAGATTAGCGATGCCTTTGAATACATTGAAATACAAGACGACACCGTCAGAATGAGAATGTTTGCCCAAAACATGGGCGAAGAACCCAAAAAATGGTTCAAAAGCTTAACTCCAAACAGCATCCACAACCCCCCATAACTCTACCAAAACTTCATAAACAAGTGGGAAATCTGAAAGAACCCTATTCAAATCCTGTCAGACTATAACAATCTAAAACGGGAAAATGGGGAAAGTGTCCAGGGATACTGCACTAGGTTCAACGGTGTGTATAACGCTCTCCCACCTCACTTCAAACTCCCACTTGGTTCAGCTTTGGAAAATTTCCCCGATGGTTTTGACCCAGACATGACTTATCAGCTAAGAGACAAGGACCCCCCTACCCTAGAGGAAATGCAAAAAGTAGCCATAAGAGCATAGGCCAACTTAGCAGAAAAAAGAGCTAGAACTAGAGCAGAAATGGGAATCACTTACCATGACGAATTTTCCCCCTCGGTTTCTTCCTCGGATCCTAAAATAGATGGCCTGGTCAAATCCATGACAAAGATGTGGGAAAAAATGAATGAGAAAACACCTCTTAAGGACAACCAGCCAAACCCTCAAAATCGCAATCAAAATTTTAGGGGAGACCAATCTCAAAATAAAACAAGAGGAAAATACCAACAAATCAGGCCATCCTTCAGTGAGAATTATATTGATGAAGAGGATAAGGATACTGAACCCATTGATGAAAATCATTGGAACCTCATAGGTTCTGATAACGAGAGTGAGTTTTACCTCACAACAGAAGAGCAAGAGTTATGCTCTCTGAGTCAGGACGAAACCAACTATGAAGATCTCGAAGATCCTGCCATAGATTTTCAGAATGCCATCATAGAAGCTCATAGAAAGTATAACCTTAGAAGCGGGAAAAACCAAGATCACTCCAAGAAGGGTATCCCTAACATTTCTAAAGACTCTAATACCATCCTTAAAAAAGCCATGGATAGCAACAAAATTGTGGCCAAGAAAATTTACCAAAACAAAAATAAAACTATTCAAACAAGTCTTGGCTCAGATACTGCTAGTACATCCACAAAGACCCCCGAGGTGACTGTGTCAAACAAAGTCCCAAACCAGAGTCAGAAAATTAAGATCATAGAAAAAGTCATGTCCGAGAAGGCTGAAACAAATCTGCCCAAACTACAAACTCCTTCTAGTTTCGAAGGGGAAATTTCCAAAATAAAAATTACCATACCCCTTACTGAATTAATAACTGTAGATAGGTATAGATCTCAAATCTTCAAAATTTTTTACATAGGAAGCAAAGCAGATACTTTAAATCTAACTGATGATAAACCCGAGCTCTTATTCAGCCCGAAAATAGAAGGTGAATACCAAGAAGGAACTATTTCTCCTTTCTATGTGAGTTTGAACATACGGGACAAGATATTACATAATGCCATGTTAGATTCTGGTGCCTCCCATAACCTCATGCCTAAAGCAATTATGGAAAACCTGGGATTAGAAGTAACTCAACCTTACAAAAACCTGTACTCCTTTGACTCAAGTCAGGTCAAATGTTTAGGTCTAATAAAGAACCTAGGTTTTGCTTTAACACAACTACCAGCGAAAAACTTAGTCATGGACGTAGTAGTGGCCAATATTCCTCCTAAGTATGGAATGCTACTATCAAGGGCATGGGCTACCAAAATACAAGGTAATCTTCAGATGGATATGTCATTCGCTACCATCCCAGTTTTCAACCAGACTAGGAGATTATACCGAGAGACTCACATGAAATACATGGTTAGCAACCGGGATAAGCCGAACAATACTCCCATTTATTCCATTCATTCAAATTTGGATTCTTTTATCTTATACAATGAAAGTGATATAAACAAGCAAATAATGGAAAATGAGGAGGTTTTCAAACCATCAAAAACACATTTCCTGTTACTGGACATAGAGACTAATGACCAAAGCTCCAAGAAACCTGAAAAACAACTTAGTATGATGTATGAAAAAGAAGCTCTTTGGAGTATAAGCTTTGACGATTCTTGTGGCAAAATTGGTTCAGGGGCTGGTATCTAGATACACAATACTAATGAAGGTCATTCTTTCATATTAGAATTCCCATGTACTAATAACATTGCAGAATATGATGCCCTTCTCATTGGTCTGCACATACTTAGGGACTTAGGCGCCAAGAAAGTATCAGCCCAAGGAGATTCAGAACTTGTAATCAAGAAAATTAAAGGTGAATATTCAGCGAAAAACCCAAGACTAAGAGAATATAGAAATGCAACTTTAGACATCCTCAAAACCTTTGAGAAGGATGAACTCACTTATATTCCTAGGATTCAAAATAGTCTGGCTAACGAGCTCGCCTTCGCTGCAAGCAATTGCCAAACACCATGTTTGAGTGAGAAATATAGTATTTAGGTCAAACATCGCCCTACAGTACCAGATAATATTGATCATTGGCAAATATTCAAAGATGGTGATCAAATTGATGACTTCTTACAATCTAGGAATGAATTTGAAGAAACCAAAAAAGACTTAGAGAATGAAGAAAAGAAATACAACCAAAATCAAGACCAAGAGCTAAATCCACCTTCTTGGACGAATCTAAACCTGATAGATCATTCATATGGAACTGAGATAGGATAAGACATTGACCCAAGAGAACTCGAAGTCTTACATTATGGAAATGACACCATACCCAGAGGGCTTGCACCTCTAGAGGAATTGTTTGATTTTAACAATGTGGCCAAAAAGCCAAAAATGGAATCTACTGAAATCGACATAGAAGAATATAACATAGGAAGCTCGGAGGAACCTAGAAAGATCAAACTATCTAAAACCCTTCCGCCTCACATAAAACATAAATACATCGAGTTGTTTAAGGAATTTAAAGATGTGTTCGCATGGGGATACCAAGATTTGAAATCATACGACACGAGCATCATCCAACATAAGATTCCCCTCAAGGAAAACCAGAAGCCTTTCAAGCAGAAGTTAAGAAGGATAAACCCAGTATTACTACCTTTGGTTGAAAAAGAAATCAAAAATATGTATGATGCTGGGATAATAGTGTCTCTCTGGTACTCTAAATGGGTCTCAAATCTAGTATCAGTTAGGAAAAATACCGGAGAAATCAGACTCTGTATCGTTTTCCGAAACCTAAATAGGCCTTGTTTAAAGGACAACTATCCCTTGCCCAAAATGGACCACATACTTCAAAAGGTAGTGGGTGCTAAAAGAATCTCATTTCTTGACAGTTTTTCTGGTTATAACCAAGTGCTGGTTTACCCCACTGATCAACACAAAATAGCTTTCACTACACCTTGGGGCACCTTTATGTATGTTAAAATGCCTTTTGGATTGATGAATTCCAG
The DNA here is from genome assembly GCA_034641835.2 of Pinus albicaulis. Classification (NCBI taxonomy): domain Eukaryota; kingdom Viridiplantae; phylum Streptophyta; class Pinopsida; order Pinales; family Pinaceae; genus Pinus; species Pinus albicaulis. The sequence continues at coordinate 181,837,349 of CM076576.1, read as the reverse complement.
TGCTACATTCCAAAGAGCCATGGACATAGCTTTCTCAGAAGACATAGGTTTTTTCATAGTCATATATCTTGACAATATTATGGTATATTCTAAATTAGATGAAGAACACCTGGTACACTTAAGAAAGGTTTTTAACAAATGTAGAAAATATGGTTTACCCCTAAACCCTAAGAAAACACTTTTTGGTCTAGAAGAAGGAAAACTCCTAGGTCACATTATTTCGGAAGAGGGAATAAAAATAGACCCCCAGAGAATCGAAGGTATATTGCAAATAAGTCACCCCAGAAACATAAAGGAGCTGCAGTCCTTTATCGGAAAGATAAATTTCTTGAGAAGATTCATCCCAAACCTTGCCGAACTCCTGAGAGATATCACAAATATGCTAAAGAAAGAGGTCGGGCTTAAATGGACTACAGAAGCCAAAAAATATTTTGAACTTGTTAAAAAGGCCCTAAATGAAACACCAGTATTAATAAGTCCTGATTTCACCAAAGATTTTTACATTTTTTCATTTTCCTCAGAACACACGATAGTTGCTATATTGTTGCAAAAAAACGCAGCCGAGCAAGAGCAACCCATTGCCTTTTTCAGCAAATCCCTGAGAGATGCTCCCTTGAAATATAACATCATGGAAAAAGAGGCATTTGCCTTGGTAAAAGCACTGAAAGATTTATGAGTTTACATATTACATTCTCATGTCATCGCTTTTGTCCCTAATGTTGTCGTCAAGGATATTTTAAACCAAGATCCCGATGGTAAAAGGGGAAAATGGATTGCTATCATCTTAGAATATGACTTAGAAATCAGACCTACCAAACTAGTTAAAGGACAAGGACTTGCAAGACTAATGGCTGAAACTAATCTCCAAGCTTTAGATATAAATTTTGTCGATACTTTAGAAGAACAGGAAGAATGCACATCCCCTCATGTTGAACAAATGTTTCTAGATTCACCTTGGTATGCAGATATTCTTTATGCATTATTTTATCTAAATTCTCCTCCAACTTTATCAAAAACAAAAGCAAGATTCCTTAAACAAAATTCTTTAAGGTTTTTCATTATAGATGGTCTTCTGTATTGGAAAAATCCCACTGGTATGCTGCTTAAATGTTTGCTTGAGTCCGATGCAGAGAAAATTATGCACGAAATGCATGAGGGGGAATGTGGGGGCCATCTCTACTAAAAAACCACAGCGAACAAAATCCTTAGAGCCGATTATTATTGGCCTACCTTATTTCCTTACACTCTCCAGCTAGTTATGACATGCCATAAGTGTCAGATTTTCGATGGCAAGAAAAAGCTTTTACCCTTGCCCTTGCACCCCATCATAGTCGAAGGACCCTTCCAGCAATGGGGCCTGGATTTCATTGGGGAAATTCATCCTTCCTCATCTACTCAACATAAATGGATCCTCACAGCCACTGATTACTTTACCAAATGGATAGAAGCCATACCTTCCAGGAATGCCACCGATTCAGTCATCATCAAGTTCCTAGAAACCAATATCCTATCTAGATTTGGTTGTCCCAGAAAGATCATTACAAATAACGTCGCTGCCTTCTCCTCCAAAATAATGGTTGACTTATGTTACAAATATCACATTTCATTAGGACATTCCACATCTTATTAACTTCAAGGTAATGGTTTAGCCGAGTCCTCTAACAAAAGCCTAGTCAACATCATCAAAAAACTTCTTGAACAAAACCAAAAATCATGGCTTGGGAAACTAGTACACGCACTATGGGCCGATAGACTAACCACAAAAAAAATCCATAGGTATGTCTCCTTACCAACTAGTTTATGGCATAGAGGCCATTTTCCCAACATCTCTAGGGATTCCAGTAATGAAGCTATTGCAGGAAGTTCAAATAGAAGAAAATGGCATGCAAAGAAGGGTAAATAAGACTATCCATTTACAGCAAACCAGAGAAGAGTTTTACCAAAAGGCTCAGGTAGCGCAAGACAAAATAAAACAGATTTTTGATAGAAGGACAAAGGAAAATGATTTTCAGATTGGAGAAAAAGTGTTAAAATGGGATTCTAGAAGAGAAGAAAAAGGTAAACATGGTAAGTTTGAAAACTTATGGAAGGGGCCTTTCGTCATCATCTCAGTTAGTGGAAACAACGTCTTTTTCTTACAAGAACCTGATGGGACTGAAGCTTTTGGGGGTCCTATAAATGGCAGGACATTAAAACATTATTTTTGTCAGGAGCTCCAATTTTAAAGCATTTTAAATCATTGTATATACCATTGCTTGAAAAATAGATAAAACAGAAAAGTCAAAAACAATAGAAGAATAGAAAAGAGGGCAGTTGAAAAATAGAAAAAAGGCCTCATGTTCCCAAAAAATAGTCATTCAGAAAGTGCGCAAGTCTAAATGCCGCTACTAGTACTCAAATGTCTTGTTCAGTTATCTAGCCTAATCATAGTTGAACATGTTTAAATTTATTTGTTGATAAGTTAGTGAGTGAAAAAGATGGTCAACATTGTGTAAGCTTGACTTATCAAAGAGAGTAGATTAGGAAAAGATACTGGTTCCACACGCCCAAAACAGAACCAAAGAGGGAAGTAGGGATGAAAAACAAGTTGTGCATCTTAGCCGTGTTTTTCCTAGTTTCCATTTCTGCAAAATATTATTTGTGTGCAGCTTGTCTTTCATGCCGCAAATACATGAAAAATTAGACTGTCTAACCCTGATTTGATCATCTTTTCAATTTCATGTTTTAGATTAGAGAATAAAATCCTGTCAAACACCTTAATCTTGACAGTTGATCTATCATAGGTAGAGTAATGAAGGAGTTCATCAGTTTAATCCGAACTCCCAGCAGATATAAGTGTAGAATTAGATAGGTTCATTTTCCAAAAAGAAAAAAATATATATTGTCAAAAGGCTGCTAGCCCAAATGCGCCAAAAAAGAAGAAAAAAAATTAGGAAAGATAGTGGGGTAAGTAGAGATATCATTGATGATAATCATGCTGTAATTTTTCAGAAGTAGCATCAAAGAAGGGTGAAAGTTGTGCCAATGGATAAGGCACTGGTCTTCATAAGCCAAAGATCTGAAATTCTGGACACCTCCTGAAAAGGAGCTGCCCTCCCCAAATGGAGCCACTGTTAGTCATCAGTATTTTTCACTTGTTGGTGATGACTAGTTGTAACAGCCAAGTTTTCTAGCAGCTGATCTAAAAATTTGTCAAATATTCCAGCTGGAAAACACCCATAAACGTTTTTTCCCTCTTTCCTTTCAGTCCGTCCATGACAAGATGAAACCTAATTATCAACTCCTACCTAGCCTCAGCCACACTAGTCTGCCCATCAGCTCTAAAGAAACAATCCAAATCTGTCCAAAAGTCTCCCCTAAGTTAGGAAGTGGCAATTTAGGCATTTCTCCCTTGGCGAACTATACCTCCATATTCTATAGACCAATCATAACAGACCTTCCTATTATGCAAACAAAGTTGGTTACAGCCATAGGTCGCGCCACTAATACACCCTCAAGTCTCAGCAATACATGGACCATAAGTCAAGCTGATTTTAGGTGTTTTTATAGTTTTGATGAATCTTTCAAGGACAGAGACGTACTATCATCTCATAAGACAATATTTTTTCCACATGAGAAGACAGTTGCTTCTCAATGTGATCTTGATCCTGGGATGTAGCCACAGAGCAGAGAGTTTTTCATCAAGCTCTTGCGATCACAATCAAAGCCTGAAAGGACAGTGAAAGGAAAAATAACACTGTCAAAGGGCTAATGCTATGACATGACTAAAAAACTCCTTCATCTATAAGCAGAGGGTTTGAAGACTGAAGCGCCTCCTTCATCCATAAGCAGAGGGCCAAAGGTAAAGTCTGTTTTTGAGTTTTTCATTAACTGTGAAGACAAGCTTTGAAGTACAGTGAAGACAGCAACTGAAGGTCTCTGCATGAAAATAATGATCAAAGGCAGAGGCAAAACAGTGAGCTTTAAAAGTGATTTTCATAAGTTCACTATTATTTAAATTACAATGTGAAGCTAACAGGTTCATCATCATTGAAGAAAGTTTGTGAAAGCCGATAGTCCAAGGAGTCAAAGTGTCTTCATCCCAAACTGACCCCTGCCATCATAAACAAGAGAAGTCACTAAGAGTGATGACTGCTTTTCAAAAGATGGAAATGAAGCCCAGGTTTATTACAGACATCCTTCACAGAAAAACTAAAAGGCAGCTCTCCCTTGCTCAATTTCCAAATCTAGAACATCATCCCCTGCCTTATCTCCTCAAAAATGAAAATTGGATCATTCTTTAAATATGAGGATAAGTTGGTGGTTTTTGGGTTTGGATTCCTTTTATAAGCAGGATTTTCACTTACAGGTTCCAACAAGTTTTTTACCCACAGTCAAATGAGAAGCTCAAACTCACCTGCCATCTCATTCAGTTCCCACAATGAGCGTGTCTGTATCCATAGCATCAAGAGCAGACATGGTCAATGTAGGTTTCAAAAGGGTGAAGCTATCCCCCTCATAGTGACAATAAGAATCGCACATAACACAGTTTGTTTTCCTACAGGTGCCCTTTTTCAATGAGGAGACACTAACTATGTTGTTATTCCAAAATGTTGATTTGTATATTTATAAAGACCTTTTTAGGGAACTTGATCAAAATAACAGCAAATGAGCAACAAAAAGGCAGGAGGAGGAAAAGGAATATAGAAATCACAGTTAAGTTTTTCCCAGAAAAAGGTGGTCACCCTCAAAAAGCACATCTACAAATCCTTCACAGTAGCTCAGAGCAGAATTTCTCTCCCTAGCACAGATATCAGAAAAGGAGGACCTTTTTATTCTTTAAATGAGAAGCAGTCAAAGTTTCAAATTCTCAAAACGGTTGTTTCATTTCAAGAAGGGGTCAGGTTCATAAAAGAGCTGCTCATTTCCACTATGACACTTATTCGAATAGAAGGTATCAAGTTATGATTAAAAGGATAAGGGTTCCAGTTTTGTTTTAAAAAGAGAAACAACAAAGGCCTTTCAAACATCTCTTAAAGAAACCCTCTCCAAGCAAATGTTAAAGGGACTTACGTGTTTTCGCTTTCAAAAGGGTTGAAGACTGTTGCCATCCATTTTGCATTTCAATTACACAAGGGAATACTTCTCTTCCTATCCTCGAGATCGGAGAAAGGAGTTTTGAGCAAATTTCACAGAGTTTTTGGGGTTATTGACCGCGCGGCGCACCTGTACACTTGCGCAGCACGTTCAGGCGCATTTTTTGAATGGGAATACACTACAGCGCGACGCGCCTGTAGGAGCGTGCGGGGTGCCTGTAGGCGTTGGTCCCGTCGGCCCGACAGGTGACCTGACAGCCTTTTTCGTGGCGCTCTCCCAGTCTAAACGTACCGTGCTCATTTTACACCATCTAAACGCCTCCAACAAGTGGTAAAGCCGCTCCTTTCCTCCAGTAGAACGACACCATCAATTTCCAAGGTATTTATGCGCCTCCATGCTCTTCTAAAAAAATTGTTCAATGGTGAAAAAAGGGATGAAGTTCATAGTCTAAATCACAGTGTTGAGTTTGTTGAGGGAGAAGCGTTTTGTGTTGGAAGCTCAAAATTACTATGTCACTGTTAGCCCAAGGTTTGCATAGTAAAATTGATGCATTTATGTTGATATAAAAAACCCTATAAACTACCCTCAATACCAACTAAAGGGTGAAGACAATGTTTGAAAATAGAAACACAGGGTTTAAAAAAATAAAAACAGTGGGCCTGGCTCCAACATCAGTAATCATCATATGAGTGCTCTTTTATTTCAGAAATCGTCCTTGTGGTGAAGAACAGAGTCAAGGCTGCCATTTTTTCCATAAACAAACTTTAGTGTGTAAGGCTGTAAATTGTCATTTAAAGGTGTTGTTATCTAACTGTGGGTGAAGAATAAGTGAATACTAGAGCAGTGCTTTGAATTGGGAAGATTTTTGTTTTTCCTTTATCTAAAAAACAAGGTTGTTCTATTGTCATCAAAACACCAAAAGTTGGGTGACCTTACCACAAACACAGAAAAATCACTTTGACTATGTATATTTTATTGGTTGTGTTTTTGTTGAGTGGCATACAAAGGGAAATGCATTGTTTTGTAAACAGGAGAGACCTAATATCATAAAAGGTCATCTCACATAGCATTTTGAAACCAAATTCACCTTGATCAAACAGTGATTGAGAGGTAAAATAGTGTTGTGTTTGAAAGGACATTTCAAAAACCTTTTGAGGCAGTTTGAGTTTTGCAGAGAGCATCTAGAACAAGATGCCTCCCAGGAAAGATAGCAGGAGTGGATTGCACAAGAGGTATGAGCCTATTTCCACCGAAGAGGTGAATGCTGACCCATCAGTATTGTTCAATTTCCATGAGGTCGGGTGCTTAGATTTTTGCCAAAGGGTGCAAGAGGTGAAGAGTTTTTCTCCTCTGACACACCTTTGCGCTTTGAGATTCAGAGACAAACATTTCCAGTTGGCAGGCCTTGATTTCAAGTTCTCCCCAAGATCCATCTCCAACGCCACTAAAATCCCCTATATTGGCGAGAAATGGTTTAAACAAAGCCATTTGGACTTAGATGATTACAAACCCTTCCTCAAGCCTGAACACAGAGATGCTTGTCCTGATATTTTCCCCTTCTCATACCTTTTAGCCAGCTACACCCCTCTCATGAAGATTATCATGAAGTACTTTACTTGTGAGGGAAGATTCTCTCGAATTTATGCATATCACATTCGACTGCTCATGCATTTCACAAGGACCAAGCAGCTAAATCTTCCTTTCTTCTTGCACAAGAGAATTGATAAAATGGCCTCCATTGTCTAGAAGAGGCCTCCCGCACAGAAAATAGCATGTCTCTTCCATCACTCTCTCATCAAAATCATCATTCTCCATCAGCTTGAAAAGAGAGAGGTCTCTTGGGATGTTTTCATTGCTCATCCTGATTTCTCCACTGTCCCTCCGGTCCATACATCCCCTACATCTCCTACTCATCGCCCCTCTCCTTCCTCTAGCAGGCCTACTCCTAAAAAGCTCAAGTTTACTGCAGAACAAACAAAGGAACATGAAGAAGGAGAAGGAGGTGACTAGCAAGAGGAAAAAAGTGTTGAACAGCAACATGATAGTGATGAGGGTGAGCAGCAGATTCATGATGAGGGTGAGCAGCCTTATGATGAAGGGTAGTAGCTTGAAAAGCAAGAAGATGATGAGGCTGAACAGCAGCCTTATGGGGACACACAGAAACATCACAGTGGTGATGAACAGCAGCATGAGGAAGAGGAAGAAAGTGTTGAACAGCAGCAAGGACAGGAAAGGGATGAACAGGGGCAGCATAAAAAGGACATACAGCAGTTCTATGAGACAAAGCAGCAACATGGAGATGATGAAAAAGGGCATGACAGTGATGAAAAAGGGCATGACAGTGATAAACAAGGGCAGCCTCTTTAAGAATAATAGCAGCCTCCTCAAGAAAAACAACAAACTCAAAAGGATGACAAGCAAGATGACAAAGGTAAAGGGGTCATACCCTCTTCTCCTAAAAAGGCCAAGCCCCAGACAGAAAAGAAGAGAATGTCTAGAGTGGTCACTCCAAATGTGACAAGGGCTCTCTGAAGTAAAGGGAAATTGCCAAAGAAGCCTATCATTCATTTGCCTAGGAGGAAGAGCACTAGAATAGCCACCCAAAGCAAAGGGAAGGGCAAGGTAGAATGAAGTCATGAACAGGAGGGTGCATTCGATATCATCCCGATCCAAAGCGATGATAGTGATAATGAGGCCCGGATTCTAGAAAACCTTTTGATCCATAGGGAAGGCCAAATTGATGCATTGAAGGATGATCTTCATAGGGCAAGGAATTTCAATCAATTTCTAGTAATCCAAAATATGCAAATGAGTGTCCATATGGTTGTTTATGAGACACGGGCGACTAAGTACAAGAAGGAGGCCTCCAAAGCCCAAGCAAGGTTGGAAGAACTCATGGGCGAATTTGATGAAAGTGAAGGCGATGATCATCCTAAGCAAAAGAGGCCTAGAACCATGGGGCTTAAAAGGGCCCTTGAGAAGAAAAAAGAAGAGGAAAATGCCCTTCTCCAATCCACTCCTCTCACTCCATTGTTTGAACAGGAGATAGAAAACAATAAGGAGGCGTGGCTTGAGAGAGTCAATGACCATTTGGAGAAGAATTTGGAGAGGGAAAACAGGGATTTAGACCTTCAAAGGAGAATGACGAGGCATTACAAAAAGTTAAATTAGTTTGCCCGGCACAAGTTAAAGGCTGCTCAAGACAAGCTCAAGGAGGTTAAAGGGAAGCGCCCGGCACGGAAAGTGATAAAGGACATATCAGGACTTCATATTTTGGCCTCTTCTTCGCAGCATGTTGTTGATAACCCTTGAGGGTCATGCTCACCAATTTTGGGCGATTTTCGACATATTTCGGTTTTTTGGCATTTTTGAGTTTTTGGCCAAAACTCATGGGCTTCGCCATTTAATTTTGGGGGATCATCAAAGGAATTGAATGGTATCATTGGATGCCATAATTTCAGGAGCACACACTCAGCGATTTTCAGGAAATTTGAAGATCATTCACTCCTCCAAAATGGCAAAAAACGCCCACTTTTTCTACACTCTGCCCGCTCTATCAGCAAACTTTATTTTCTGGTTTTTTACACACAGTCCTATTTTTGGAGGACTTTCAGGCATTATATTGAGAAAATTCCAGTTTATCCAGAAATTAGACACATAGAGATTTCCAACGAGCTATCATGAGCCTCGTTTCGACATCGGGAAGGCTGCTAAAAGTTACCGGCAAGTCAGGGGACCTTTTGCTGATGTAAATTTTGAGTATTTTTGTAAATTTTGAACCTTTAAAAACTGTTTTTTCCTCATGTGCGTTTAGCTATTTTCGCACATGAGAAGTTATGAAAATTCAATTTAATTCCCTCTTTTAGCATTTTTTAGATATTTTATGAGATATTTTGTGCCTTGGGCTTTGCAAAGCCTCAAGGACAAGTTTAGATATTTTGAATAGGCCAATGAGAGTGAAAATTGAACTAAGAGGTTTTCCTCACTTGAGCCTATATATTCCAAAGGCTTTCAATTTAAACAAGGTTGAACTTGATGATAGAAGCAATATATGGTCATATAAGCTTTGGAAGAAATACTTGTCTCATGCTCTTGGATAGTCTCTTGGATGTTCTTGGATGATGAAAGAGGATTGTTGTTGGATTCCATGACTTGGTAGAATGGTATAGTGTCTCTTTCTTTGTTTTTTTTTCTAGTTTTCATTCATGAATACATGTTTCTTGCTTGCTATAGATCAATAGAGAACAGATTTGAGACATGCCCTTGGAGGCACCTCAAATTTCCTGTTTCTTCATAGCTTCCATGTTTTCTTCTTCCTTAGTCACATTAAAGAATTCTTAATTGCTCTTTAATAACTTAAGGATATTGTTGCTTATTTCATTCATGGTTTTATGCATGTTAAGTATGATTTACGGTATGCCCTGCTTACCAATGACTAGCCATAGCTCCATCCATGAAATTTCTCTTTGACTGATTAGATTGTCATTTGTTGAACCAAGGAGGTCTTGTTCCGATCTTGCCCTTTGCCTAAGACTATGCAATCTTGTTTTCGAAGTGCCCAATAACTTGAAGTATTGTGTTTAGGCTTTCCGGCATAGTGATTTGAGTTATTTGTCTCTCTTAAGTGTATTTCCCTAAATTCTGATAGTAATTTCCCAAAGTTAGAGAGTTATATATCTCTATGCATGGCTTGAATGTTTATTTCTGTGTATTGATTAGCTTATAGTTACATTTCTCATGATTAATGGTTTGCCCTATCATGTTTATGTGAGATATTAAACTAGTTATGCTGGAAATCCTTTGTTGTTCCCAAACTTGATGTCCATTTTATTCCATTTTTCCCAAAGATCCTTTCTACCTCGAATCAAATCGGCCCTTCAATAGCCTTGTATCACTGTCTGATAGCTTTCTAGACCTTTTCGACCTCATAGCCCAGTTGATCTGACATATTTTTACCTATCTTATATATTTGATTAGTTTCATCCCCCACAACCTAAAAACCAAAACCAATAAACCTACTTCATAACTAGCCTAAAATCATAACACAATAAGTAAAACATACAGATGTCCTTTACACATATAGAGAGAGCCCTCTCTGAGTCCAGGAAGGCTAGGTCCTTGGACTCCAAAGATTGGTTTGATGTTACACTGTCATTTGGTTTGCCAATCAGCCAAATCATAGGACCCTAATAGTAGAGATTATCTATTTAACAGTAGCATATTATTGCTAGATCTAGGCAATACATATTTTGTATTAAATTTCTACATTAACTGTGTGTGCGGGTTTGAATTCTAAGTCATATTTTTTAAGACAGGTCATCTAGCTACCCCGTCACTCACCAAGTTCTTTTTGCACGAATAATGAACGGATCATTCCGTGAGGGACGAACATTGTCACATGGTTCTTCAGGATATACGACTTAAAATGCTTCACCGCCTTATATACCACATATTCTTGTTTTTCAATGTCTGGATAATGTAGCTCGACACCTTGCAACGTTGTGCTCATGAAATATATGGGTCGTTCATCATGACTATCATCCCTTTGGGTAATGACAACCGCCAGTGATGAGTCCGAGGCAAAAATATACAAGACAAAGCCTTTGCTGAAATTCGGCCTATAAAGGGTTGGTTCTTCTATGATGGACTTCTTAATATTTTTCAAGGCTTCCTTCTCTGCCTGATTCCATTTGAAAATTGCATTGTTCTTGATCATGTTTTGCAAGGGTTTCACAATGTGGGCAAAGTTCGATATGAACTTGCAAAGGAATTTGATTTTCCCGAGGAAAGATTGCATAGATTTCTTGTCGCTCGGGAGGGGAATCTGAGAAATGGATTTTACTCATTCTGGAACATCAACGATACCATTCCTGGTTATAATGTGGCCCAATAAATTCCCTTCTAAGGCTGTGAAAATCATTTTCTTGGGATTTAATGAGATCCCATAATTTTGACATCGTTCGAAAATCCGTTTCAGGTGGTGTAAATGGTCACACATGTGTTTTGAAAATACTATGACATCGTCTAGGTAGACCACTACATTTTTTCCCATTAACCCTCCAAAGGTGATGTTTATGGCCATCTAGAAGGTTCCTCTGGCATTGATTAGACTGAAAGGCATGCGTCGGAATGTGAATGTTCCCCACTTTTTTCTGAATGTTGTCTTCAAACAGTTGGGCTCGACAACCAGTACCTGGTTGTATCCTGAGAACCTGTCCAACAAAGAGAACATCTCGGAGCCCGACACAGTTTGAAGAATCTATTCCATAGGGGTAACAAGGTAGTTATCCTTTTCAGATGCCCTGTTTATGTTTCGTAAGTCTACGCACAATCGGATTTCACCAGACTTCTTATGCATGGGGACCAAGTTTGACACCCATGTTGAATTCTTGATTTTGAAAATAATGTGGGCATCGAGGAGTTTCTTGAGTTCCTTCTGAATCAGCAGCTCCAGAGTTGGATGCACCTTTCTTAGTTTCTACTGAAAGGGTCTAACGCCTTATTTAATAGGTATCACATGTTGGGTAATTCGAGTGTCATATGTCCATAGGTCATCATATGTCCAGGCAAAAACATCTTCATAACTCTTAAACAAGTCGATGAACGACCATATTTCCTCGGGTGTACACTTGGTACCAAGATTGACAAATTTTGGGTCAGTGTTTGTTCTTAGCTTAACTTTCTTGTGTGACAAGGTCTAACTTTAAAATTTGGTGTTAGGCAGCCCTCGAAATCAGCTATGCAAATAAAATAACTTCTGGAGAGAAACAACCCCTATGGGCACGGGATTGCCTTTGCGTTCATCTACTTCCTTTTGCAAAGCCAACTCATGTTCCTCTTATTCAATAACGACATCCTTGAACACATCATCGTTCATCATGAAGTCCAACACTCATTGATCATCGTTGAAAACACATAGATTAGCCACATTATTGGGCACCGCAGGTTTATATACAATTTCAATAGAAAATCGTCCCTTAACGGGGTAAACCTAGTAGCATCATTGGCTAGAGTATCAGCCGCAACATTATTCATCCTAGGGACTTAATTAATGTCAAAATAATCGATATAAGCAATCAAATTCCATACCTCTTGCTAATATCCCTTCAAATGTGGTGACAGAGAGTGGATAGTGTTGCGTACCTGTCTGGTAATGATTCCAGAGTCACCGATTACCTTCAGGCATCCAACTTTGAGATCAATTTCTTTCTTGAGTCTGAGGATTAGTGCTTCATATTCAATAGTATTGTTGTTGCATTGGAACTCTAACCTGCAAGAAATCAAAAAATTATTCTTCTAAGGGTCTATCAGGATACAACTAGCACTGGCTCCATCATGGGTTTTAGAATCATCATAATATAGGGTCCAAATTTTTCTCTGGGATGCCTCCAGTTTGCACATGTTTATAGACGAGTAATTTATCTCAATAGTTTCAGATGGAACATCTGGCCTGATAACATTAGGTTGGGGAAGAGGGAGCAACTCCACTTGAGTGTCTGAAGCTATGGGTGGTTGGACGACCTGGTAGAACCCAAATGATGATTCTAAGAAGAACATTCATAGCTCCTCCTAGGAAAAAATATTGGGTTCATTGGTTGCTTCAAGGTTGGTGACAATTTAATTCATATATAACTCATTTTTTACCCTTATTTGGTTGTTTATTCCTTTGTACGGGAGCCAAAAGTGGGACCAATATGTGGCGAAGTAGCCCTGGAGCTTGCTTGAACTGTCTCGGCTTAGCAACAAACCCTAGGCCTTTGGAATGTTAGTGAAAAATATGTCGATGCATTGGTGAAATCTGGAGTTTGAGGATAGTTGGATTAGCACATTGTTTAGCTCACCCATAGCGAGGACTTGAGACTTGTCCAACTGGATAATCCTAGCACCAGTCTTCTCATGCTGGATATTCAACTTTTTACACATAGACAGGGGCATGACATTGGTTGACGCCCTTGAGTCAACGAGGCATTTATGAACATTGAAATTGAAAACTTCAAATGATAAGAGAAATGGAGGCATGGACCCATGTGAGTTAGCGTTTACGGTGTTGACAATAGCTTGGAGGTTGACCGCGGCTTGGGAAGGCATTGAAATGCTTTCTTTAGAAGAAGGGGATGACCTACGTGCTAAGAAGGGGTTAGAAAAAGTTTTAAGAATCAAATCACATTGGTTGGCTATCCTAGTGAGCTCATAAAGAGAAATGTTGGCCCACGTTTTCTTCATATCTTCGATAATGTTGGATCCGAGCTCCGAGTGTGAGGGTTCCCCTATGGGTGCCTGAGGCGAAGTGGGGGATTTCAAAGCTCTTGGCAGGCCCCTAGTAGTGGTGAGTTTGGTCTTCTCTGAAGTGGTAGTTTTGGCTTGGTTTGACTTGTTAGGAGGCCAGATTTTCCTTAGGAATGCTTTCCTTTTCTCTTCAAAGGCCTAGTGAGCTACCAAAACTTTGCTCCTAAGGTTATAGGTTCCCGAAGGCTTAGGATGGATGTTGTTGGCCATATTAACTTCTGAAAATGATTGGGCTTCCTCCCCACGGACAACTTCGAAAGAAAAAATAATTGATCCTTGATTTTCATCGGGGGGAATACCTCTTCCTCGGGCAAGTCGGCTTCCTCCTCGGGGTCTCCTATTGTTTGGTCTTCCAGCAGTTGATTAACCACACCGGTCATGTTATTGATCCACTCAAGGAAATTTTTATGTGAGTGAGATGCTTGGTGGAAAGAACAAAAATTATCCTTTCCAATCTCCCCAACATTTAATTTTGCGTTGATATTTGGAGGAGGTCGATTCGGTGTTTTATTGTTCTTTCTAAAGAAAGGTTTTTGGGGCTTGTTGCTTAAGGCAGCGTCGTTGTTCTTCCTTTTTAGATCCGAGACTTCATTCATTAGGATTTTTAGAGACTTAGCAATACTTTTCAAGTCGAAGGGGTCTTTATCTTTGTCTCCTAGCTTACTAGTTGAAGGTTTTACCTTCTTGTTGGCGAAATTTGGATCATCACGATTATCATGATCTAGATCCCCTATTGAAAGCATATATTTCTCAACGGCTAGAGCTGTCATGAAATTTTCAACTAAGGTAACTCTGCCTTTGCATTTAACAAACCCAACGATGTCTCATGGAAGGGCCCTCATGTAATTGTCTATGGTGATGGAATCATTGAGGACCATGTTCGGGGGGAACTTATTCAGGATAGTAGAAAATTGTCGATTGAAATCTTTAACCTTTTCCTTCTTTTGAAATTTAAATTTTCTCAACTCCGTGAGGGGCATAGAAGGGGTCTTATCCTCCATGAAACTCTCGAGGAAGGTTCTTCGTAACTCTTCCCATGTCTTGATGGAAGAAAATGGAAAATAGAAATACCAGGTAGTGACTTTGTTTTCCAAGGTGTGGGGAAAAAGTCGGCACACTACGTTGTCATACTGTACCCTCATCATCTGCAGAGAAAGGTAGAAGTTACTGATATGATCTTTAGATAATGTCCCCCTTTCAGGTTCAAACTTGGGTAAGTGTTTCTTAAGGTGTTGGGGCATGTCGTGTAGGGGGCCTTTGATGCCCAGAGGGGACTGCGCCATCTAGGCCAAGGGTTCACTCAATTGGCTCTCGAAGGGGTCGAATCACGATAGGTTCGACCTCACCTTCAAATTCACTTTTGGCACCTGACCTCGAAGTGTCACCTTCATGTTGCGAATGCATGTCTTAATCTCGAGGAACCCTCAGATCTTCAATATCCCTATAGTTCCTCAAATTTTTGAAACCATCAAAATTCTTGTTGAAAAGAAACACTCGCTGGTTCAGGGTTCAATGGAGTTGGTGGGTTCGATCTGTATTTTGACCATTCCCTTGGGTCATTCTTCCTTGACCCCTTCCGAAGCCTCTCCCGAGTGGGTCATTCGCCTAGATGTCTTCAGGGAAATATTGGTTATTCTGGGGAACAGTACCTTGCTGGGGAATATTGGGGACCCTAGTAGTGATGCTCCTCGAGCCCTCCCTTTTAACTTCCTGGGGGCTTTCAGGGCCTTCAACCAAGAGCAGTTTGACTACATCTGCGTAGTATTCTAGCATTAGACTTATAAGCTAGGACATTGAATTGTCTATGACACCCTGACGAGTGTAATGTGGATCATAGGTTCGTGGGTTGAGCAATGAACTTGTGGCAGGGAAGCTCGGGAGACCCTTGACAAGCTCGCAAGTGAGCAAACGTAAGGCTTTCAATTGATCCATCGCGACTTCATAAAACGGAGGGTCCTCCTCGGGAGGAGTATCTTCAAGGGGTGGAGGTTCGGAGTTACCAAACTCGAGATATCCCAGAGTCGGGAATGTGAACGGGTTTTGGGAGGTTTGCGTGTGTCAACACCTACCATCAGGCCCTTCTTCTAGTGATAATTCTGTTGATGATTGAAAATGTCTTACCAATAGTAAGGGGATCTCCCCGATGCAAAATCCCAATTAGACTCTACACCATTTGGTTTATGGATCCCATCTGGTATCTAGGCCCATTTTCTATTAAATTGGTGAAGATGTTTTTTCAAATAGAGAGGGGACTCACTAAGATGGATAACGCACAGATGTTTGAACGAATACAAGTCATTGACTGAGGAATGCCCTGTGAAACATAATACCATGAATAGCAAAGAGGAGTTTAAAGCATGAAACTTACGAAAAACATTGTTAGAAAAACTTTACCAAGATCATACTTATAATAATATTCACTTAAAAAATGAGAAATAGTTCGCGATTACTAAGCGTTTCATTATCATCTATGCACATCCAATAAATATTTAAAACACATATTTACAATGCATTTCATCGACATATATTTAAGTTAGAACATCATATACCATCCACGTGTTGCAAGGAAGCTCATTACACAAGGAAATACATGAGTAGAAATGTGCACCAATATTCAAAGGAAGCATTCATTCATTCGAAGGGACCATATTCATAGCATAACCACATAAGAGACTTCCGTCAAATTCAATAATGAGATCCAAAACACTCCTTTGTATTCATCAAGAATCATACATTCAATAGAAATCAATTTGCCTCTCTCAAAAGTCCAAAACTCAAAAGTCCTTTACAATATTTCCTGAGGTTGTAAATATAGGCTGGAGTGACTCTTGGGTTTCCCTTTAACCCTTGGCCTCCCTGAATGTTGGGATGACTTGCGAATAGGTTCTTTTGTGACCTAAGGTCTTTTGCAACCTAAGGTCATTTGCGACCTGCGACTTTGGGTAGGCTGTGACTTGGGGGATCCATGACCATGGGAGATTTGCGATTGTGATTTTTTATTTCTTTGGAGGGGTATGGTACTGCACAAACATGATCTTCTTCCCTGCACCTCAGTTCTAAGTGATAATCCTGGTGATTGATAAGGTTGGAGTATCCACTTGTAGCTACTCCTTGAGGTAAGTTTGCCACATTTTATAATCAGAAGCTATCAAGGCCAGCTGAGGCATGTCTTCCCCGAATCTGTGCAAGCATTCCAATGCATTTGGGACCAGCATTCCATTCTTTGTGCTGATATGATTGGATAAGGAGGTAAACTTTGTATAATTTTTTACTGGCTCCATGATGTACTGCGTAATGTTTTCTTTGGTCACTTGAAGATATTTGGAGTCAACTGTCGGTTTGATTGGGTAAATAAATGATTGGATCCCCTACAGTGCTTCCTCTTGACTCTTTTGATATGTTAATGTACCCATGGAGGGTATGTGATGGCCTCTGACCATTGAATCGATGTCGTTGATGAAGTGCTCATAGGTGGACAAGACCTTGTCCACGTCCTTGATGAGTTTGTCGCGAGATTGTAAATTCATGCACATCTGTACTTTATCAGTTTGAGTGGTGATCCAATCCCTATTTGGAAAATTACCTGGGGCCTGCAGGTATTTCTCGCACCATTCCAACACGTTATCGAGTGTCGTGGAGGCTTCCTTTAACTAGGCATATTTTTTCCTTGTGTCTGCTTGGATACCTACCAAGGGAGCGACAGTTTGTTGCAACCTCATCATTTCCTCATAAACATGTACCATGTTCCTACTTATGATATCCAACTCACTTTGAATAGAAGCTTATAGCTCACCTACGCAAGTCAGTGTTAATTTTCTAACTCGAGGGCTCTCTTCTCTTCTTCTGCTTGGACAACCCTCTGCTCAGCTATGCAGAGCTTGTTCTACAACTCTACGATCTGTCTGCTAATCCTGCTAACATTTTGTTTTGTTTCTGTTGCTAAAGCGATCCCAGTCGAGGCTATCATTATAGGATTTTTCCTAGTATCTAGAACTATGTCCTTTTTTTTGTGACTGCTAAATGGTCGGCTAGGTTCCTGGAAAGGTATTTTCTCCTTGTTTTCCTGATTTTGTGGTTGAGTTGATTATATGATAGCCTTGTCAGGTCTGGTACTTCATCTTCCTGCTCCTCTGAAATGGCTAACTCTGAGAGGGGGAGGTGCCCACTTGTGATAGGAGTAACTGGGGGAATTTTAAGCAGGGGAAGATATGTCTCCCTACCAAGCTGCAATGGATGTGACCCAATATCTTTTGCTCCTTTGCTCACTTCCTCTTGTTTTTTTTGGGTTTCTTCTTCTCTCCTCTTCCTCTCTTTCTATTTTTCTCTCTTCTTTTCTATCCTGTTCATGTTTCCTTTTATTGTCTTCCTCTTTCCTTTTTGGTTCTTGGGCCCTTTTATGTTCTTCTTCATCTTCTGTTGTTGTCGCCTCTTCCTCTTTCTTCCTTCATGCTTCATAAGCATGTTTATTTATATGCTCTTATTTTTGTTACTTCTTGCACTTCTCTTCTTCTTGTTACCTCTGGCTCTCCTCCTTTTGTTGCCGCGATAGTGTTGAACCTCAAAATTATCCTCTCTCTGACATCCTTTTTCACCATTTTTCCTTACTTTATCATAAGTTCATTCACTCCAATCAATGATAAATGTCATGTTTTATCTCAAGGAATGCATTTAAATGATTTCTATGTTATATTCTGATGTTCTTGCTATTCGAATGGATTTTTTTAATTTGGCTACAAAACACAGCCTTTTATACAGCTAATCATTCGTTCCGTAGCTACTTTCATGGTTTGAAAGGTTCCAAGGATAAATTAGGGAAATGAGCCACATGGGCATTGTTATCACTCGGATTGAACCTCTGGCTGAAGACGTCAATTCTGAGGTAACCACAAACCACGCTTAGCCAAGTAGCTAGCCCTACTAGGTAAGGAGAGGGATCTTTCCATAAGGATCACAACCAAGATTACTGGATAATGAAGATATTAGGCTAGTTATAGTAGCTCAGGGTTTTGATTTTGATTGTATAGGGTTGTGTTGGGTCAGAAGGGGAAAAACAGTCAAGGCAAGGGAAATTAGGTCAAAATTTGTAGGGTGTTCTATGGGGCAAGGTAGGCATAGTGATTTAGCACTTTAGGATTTCAATGGGTGGGATGATCAAGACAGGAGAGGAGCTAGAAATAGCATGGTGCAATCATGGGTTCTTTCTAAACTGAAGAAATTTAACAGACTGTGAATGTCTACCCAAAACAGAGCATATGAGAATGGATTCTGGTTATCTAACTTTCATACATTCACTTATAAGTTATGAAATGATGAATAAACTTAAAAATACATTTCAACACATTAAAATAAAAGGATAAACTGAACTAAACACCATACCACAAGGATCCCGTAAAAATAGCTGCAAATTTGATTAATATTCCTGCTCAAAACTGATACAAGGTATGTCCCTTCAAAAGCCAAGCATCCAGCTGAGTCCAACCCTTACTAATGAGAAAGAATAAGAATATATAGACCTAAAAACAACTCACCCTAGCCTCAAAGAGTCGAATCTATGAGATGAGGATCAATTTCCATCAAATTCTGAATAAGAATCTGAAGACTAGGAAGACCCAGCAACTTGCTTTTAAAAGAGAGGAAATTGATTCATTTGACCTCTAGAGGACTCAAGCTAATGAATCTACCCATAGTAAACTAATCCTCATCATAATTACATTCATATTTATCAATTACATTCGTGAAAACCCCAAATAGTGAGGTAAAACTCAAAAATCACGTGACAAATAGAGAAAACTCCAAAACAGGTAGAATTTGTCCTATGCGCAGCGCCAAGGGGGAAAAAATAACCTTTCTTGCAGGTAAGTTTTGACTAACTTCCCAATGTCCAAATTGAGCTCGTGATAGCTCATTGGAAAGTTTGTCTTGTCTACTTTCCATATATTCTTTTGGTGCCTAATTGGGAGTTGTTTTGACCCCTCAAAAGTTGAATCTCCCAATACTGCCTCTATGTGCAACACCACCTTGAAAAAGAGGCAGAAACATGATGTTTTTCGTGTCTTTGGCCATTTTTCCTCACCCTTTTTGCTCCAAATGCTTAGAAAAGGTACATGGGACATGTCCTCATAATTATGAACTCACTGATGTCTTCCTTTTGTCCACTGGATGCACCAAAAGAGTGCACGGTGCCAAGATGCTGCACATACAGCAGAAATTCTTGTGTTTTTCAAAATGTGCCCAAAAACTCAAAAATATCCAAAAATTTTCAAAGTTACTCAAAATTTGTGGAATAAGCCCACAATAACATGTAAATTTGAGCTAAGGAGGCATCAGCAAGCATCTTGATTTTGTCACCTCCTTTCTTTCCCTTCCAGATCTTCTTCAGTTTATCCTTCATCTGTTTGACCTTGATATTGCAAATTTTGTTTCGGGTCTGATAGTGATGGGTCATGTGCCTGAGCATGTAATTATCTCTATTAGCCTTCATTAGCATCTCCTCCAAGTGAATTTTGACTCTCTCAAGCCACACTTCTCTGTCATCTTCAATTTCCTTTGCCAACTGCTAGTCAAAACTCAGACTTTGGGCTTCTTGCTTTTATTTCTCCAATGCTCTTTTGAGGCCTCTTGTCTTTCACCTTTTCCTGATTTTTTCAGCCTCCTCAGGATCTTCCATAGCTTCTTGATTAATCATTTTTTTCCTCCTCTCCTGCAACAACTTCATCTCTAAAAGAGTTTGCTTATCTGTCAACCGTTTGTTCTCTTGCTCTAGGAAAGAGATGATGAATTTTTCCCTCTCAAGATGGGTTAGAAACTCTTTGATCTGTGCCTCCTTTTCTTTGATTGAAATTCTTGATGTGGTAGTGTCATCAAACCCTTCAAGGTCTAATAGCTCAAAATTGACCTCTACCTCATGGGAAACTTCATGCTCTTGATTTGTTTCTCCATGGTTGACCTATATGACTTTCTCTTTTCCCTTCAATGCCTGGTGTACCTGCTTTTTTGATGAAGAAGGAAAAGCCCCTTCCACATCATGTGGAGAAAGCATTTGACTGTGTGCTAATGAAGAAGGTAAAGCCCCTTCCACACCATGTGGAGCAAGCATTTGCCTCTCTACTACAAACAATTTTCTAATCCCTCTTTGATATGTCACACTGTATTCTTTGACTTGCCTGGGTGATTTGACTTTATCTTTCCTTGTTTTTGCAGCTACAGGGCTAGTAGGTGTCTCTCTTCTCTCTTGTGGCATTGGTGGAGGAATTTTGGGATTTTTGAATATGTCATTGGAAATGCAGGTATCCCAAGAGATGTTGAGTAGATTGAGATGATGAATCACAATGAGTTTGATGAGGGAGTGATGATAGAGGTTGTTCATCTGCTGATGATATTCTTTCTTTGCCACCAAGTATGCCATCTTCTCAATGTTTTGGATCAAGAAATATGGGGTGTTCAGCATCCTAACCCTATTGAAATGCATGAGTAGCCTGATATGATATGTGTACAATCTGGAGAATCTTCCCTCACAAGTGAAGTATCTCATGATAATCTTCATCATCGATGCATAATTGCTGAGGAGGAAGGTGAAAGGGAAAAACTTTCTTCTTTCATTCTTGTGCCCGGTCTTGAGGTAAGGCTCGAAATAACGATCACCCAGGTCTTATGATTTGTACCATTTCTCCCCTACATTTGGAATCCCTGTAGCATCAACAATAATAGAAGTGGAAATGGAAAAGGTTACACCTGCGAGAGTTACCCTTTTATCATGGAGGTTCAATATGAAAATCCTACTCAATTCAGGGTGATGTTGAACTCTTTCCACCTTTTCACAAAACTCATAGCACCCGACATATCTGAAACATGATACAACTAAAGGTGAAGCCTCTAGCTCTCTAAGTTTTGCTGGCTCTACTTTGATGATTTTTCCTCCCTTACGTGGCCTTCTTTGTTGTACAATCTCATTTTCCTCAAAATTATCATCACTGTGTTCCTCCTCTCTATAATATATGTCCTCTCCCTCCATGCTTGTTTCTTTGGCACTTTGGGAACCATAGGGAAAAGGGAAGAAAGGGAGATTGAATAAGGGAGTGAAGGGAATGGGAGACGGGAAGGAAATGATGAAATGAGGGCATTAGGGGATAGGGATAGTGTCACAAAAATTAAGGGAGATGGGGAAAATGGTTAATAAACCTTGTGAGGTTATGGTAGGTGAATGGAGATAAAAATGAGAATTTAATTACAGGTCAAAGGTAGGAGGGAAATCTAGGAGAAAATAGTGAAATTCCTAGAAATTGGGATTTTAATGGAAACTAGTAAAGGGACTTAGGGATGGGGATGTAGGGGTAATTTTAGTGTTTTTTAGAAGTATGGGGTTATGTAGTATGGTTTAGGGACAATTAATTGAGACAAGGATGGTTTTGGGAATTTTGTGAGGGGAATGGGGATTTTCGAAGAGGTTAAGGAAAACTAGGGTTTCCTTGCAATTATAGCCAACATGAAACACACATACAAGCATAAAATGGAGAAAGAGGGAGTTACAAGGGTTCAATTACTTGTTTTGGAGGTGAAGAAGCAAGCCTTGAGGTGTTTGGAGGAGTTTGGGAGAGTTTCGGCCCTGTGCGCAGCGCCTTACCCAGGTGAGCATCACCCTCTTTCTATGCGCAACACCATGTAAATTTACACTGGAAAAAATGCTCTATGCGTAGCGCCTTCTCTCTATATGCAGTGCTAGGTAATTTTTGTAGTTTATCCCTTGCTCGGACCTCCTTTTCTCCAAAATCAAATTTTCTTTTTGACACATGAACAAATGAGGATTTTCTTTTGGAAAATGGGCTTTTACACTTTGAATGAATTTTGGATTTTGATGATTGGGACCCACACTTCTTTCTTCTCACTAACCTTTTAAAATACCTTTTGATGCTTTGGATGACTGACATAGCCTTTTTATTTATTCATCAAATGTCTTTAGCTAGGAATAAGCATCTTTTTTAGGGTTCTATTACATATAATGACTTAAAATTACATAAAGTTAGGAATGATCAAATACCTCAATTTTTATCTCAAAAATGTGATTTTTGAGATGAAAACTTACAAAATGAAATGTAAATTTACATGGAAAACCTGACTGAAACAAATCATGAGTTTATTCTGAGTCACCTCCACATCTTTTGTTTCCCTTTATTGAAAATGAGACAATGCAATGATTTGACCTAATTAAACCCTAGTGGCCTAATGAAAAATGAAATAAACTGACTCAATGAGTGACTTTGACTGAAAAGTGAATGAAAGTAGATTTGCTTTAGCATGATGAAAACATAGAAGAGGGTCATCAGGCATATACTTGTGAAGGAAAATGGGACACTTGACAAGGACCACCACCAATGGAACAATTTTATATCATGACCTAATGGAATGATTGAAAATTTCAGAGTGGGACACCTAAGATGCACATGAAAAATGTGTTTTGATCCCTGGTGGAAGTATGCAAATACTGACACTAACAAGCATCTCTAGAATAATTCACACATGGATTTTATCCTATCTACTTGATCGAAATCGACAAAAAAGGATGCCTAAGATCATGGCCAAAGTCCAGTCAAAGGACGTGAGCCGAGAGCAGAAGAACTCTTGATTTGCTATGATGTAGCAAATCAAGAGTTAACCAGTTAAAATCTAATTCTATGTTTCGGTTAAGATAGCCACCTGTAGGAGAAATTATCACATCACAGTTATGTTTTGTCTTATTTAAATACCGGTTATACAGAAACCGAAAGGTAGTTGTAATTTATGAAACACTCTATATTGTTTTAAACTTCGTTCTTTTCATAATACAAGGATCATGTTTATGGTTCCAGTACCTACTTAATGCGTATATAATCAACTAGGATCTCGACCAAATCTCTTACAGAGGGCCCCTGCACAGGAGGAGGTTTTTCGTTAATTGTTTTAGTTTTAATTCTTTACTCTGTTTTGTCAATTTCCTGAATAGATTAATGTTGTGTTGCAATTTTCTTTCAGTCTCGTAGAATTGAGTTATGAATGTTTTCTTAGCATCAAAGATAGAATAACTGTGTAATATTTGCTTTCCTAAAACATCTCAAGAAGGTAGATTTATCTATTTTCCAATTGGATTAAGTTTGAGGCAATAGAGCTCATAGTTGTTTAGGTTCCTTTCATGTTCTCTCATTTAATTTCCTAGATCAAATTCTCAGTTTATTGTATAATTATATGTTCCTAAATACCATACCAAGGAGGCAACTTGTCATACTTCACAATTGGGTGCTCAAATTTCTAACCTATGTGATCATTGAGCTTTGATTTTTATCCTTTTACATTGATTTCTAGATTAAGATCCTCAGTCAATTGTATAATTGGGTTTTCCTAAAGATCAGGACAAGAAGGTGACTTGTCATGCTTCACAATTGGGTGCTCAAATGTCTAACCTATGCAATTATTGAGTTTTTCCATTTACATGCTTTAATTGCTTTCCTAGACGTAAATTTTCAAAACTAAAGTATAATCAGTTGCTTGTACATCATTTCAAAAGGGTGATTCCTTCATACTTCCATATTGAATGTTGGAGTGATTGAACATACATTATTTGTTTTCCTTTGAATCTGTTTTCATCTAGAGTAGCATTGCAATTTCAAATTTCAATTAAAAGATTCATATCCATGGAATAGGACTAATGTTAAATTAGAAGTCGTTAGAATAGACACTCTATTTTCAGATCAAATTCTAACCAGTCAGTAGCTTTGGATTCATTTCTATGCAAATTAGTTTAACTTATGAACACTTCCTTTTCTTCCTTCTTTTAAAATTAGTTTTACACATTTAGATTTCGCTAGATTCATTTGATTCCTTTCATAATTATAGATTAACATTTAAATATAAATA
This sequence comes from Pinus albicaulis, assembly GCA_034641835.2. NCBI lineage: Eukaryota > Viridiplantae > Streptophyta > Pinopsida > Pinales > Pinaceae > Pinus > Pinus albicaulis. The sequence continues at coordinate 181,813,103 of CM076576.1, read as the reverse complement.
AAAAAACCCCAAAACAACATAAAAATACATACAACGAAGTAATAAGAAGGTTAGCTAAGCACATATAGTGCACCGCACTTCATCAGTTTACAAACCTCGGTTGATAATTTATGTAAGAAATTTAAGACACTAAATTGACCAAACATTTTGGCGTCATTGCCGGGGAAGTGTAATTAGGTAGCCTCATTTCTTACATCTAAAAAAAAATTAATATGCGTAGGGAAAGAGATTCTAGGAGTAGATTCATAGTTAGAGGCAGGAGTTTAATTCCTACAACACCACTCACTCCACCTAGACAACAAAGTGATACACCTCCATCTCAAACTCATATTCCATACTTCACTAGACATAGACTTCTTGAAGTCCTAAGGTCATAAATCCAATTAGGAGGATCTCCTACTTCATCCACTAAGGCAGTCTTAGAGGAAGAAGATCCTAGATGTCCAATAGAAGGAGTAGCCTTTTTCACCTCTACAGGGGAAAATATTTCAGTTGAAGAGTTATGACGCAACAACGCTGGAAGGTCTGCCAACGGAGAGCTGGTCCACAGTGACGTGGCTCTGTCTTATTTTTCCTTTTTCCTCCACGTGGTATAATTCTCTTTATTAATTATCAAATTCACAGAATTTGATAAATAATACTATCCGCAATATTAACTTTATATTATATCCCTGAACCTTGATTAGGCCTTTCGAAACTTTATATTAGTTTTCGAAACTTATTTTAATACTCCACGCATATAAATCAACTTTACAATGGGACTCTCGCTTCAGGCCCACCTCTATGTCCAACAGCCAATCAAAAGTATGCCCGTATCTTAGGTTAAATCCCATGCATCTTCGTCGCTCGACCACCGTCCGATGACTCTGCGCCAAATCAACGGCCCTTGTCGATATCGCTCGGCGTCCTCATATTGGCTTTAACGTGCGATGGGAATACGAAAAGGTGGTTTTGTACTTTCGTTCGGTGCCACGCGTCCAAGGCTCTATGGAATCACTCCGATTCAGAAAATACCGCCTTTTCACCAAAAATGGTGTGATATGGGCAACCCGCCTTCCAAAACCACCGCGGTTTTTCTACAGTCATTGACCGGGGTTAATGCAGGGTTACGTTATTTCTTTTTTTTCAACTCGCGTCCAGACCATGGTTCTAGTTCCGAAAACAACACCTCTATTTCTTTATAAAGCGGGAAATCTACCAAGTTAACTAGTGTCCATGGCCACACTTCTTCTGCACAGACCCGCCTTCCGGTAGCCTGGATTTAACAAGATTTATTCGGATAAATTAGGGGAATTCACTGATAGGGAACGGAATTACCATTACACAATTGCCTCACATTTAACCAATTCTTCACAATTATAAATACAGACAGTTTGGAAATCAACAAGACTTAATTTCTATTCAACCAAAAGCAATTGCTCAATACACAAAGTTATTTCAGAAATCTCTCTTTTTCCCTCTTGCTCTCTCTCTTCCCTCCACAACTGAGGGATTACATCTATATACATCAATATATGTCCTTTCGGTTCCTCTGGGAGGACCGTTATGGTAATTCAACAGTCTTATTACAATAATCTAAAAACATGACAGATGGACTAACTATTCGACTTCTACAACTCTAACTGATCTAATAATAATACAATCAGCTAAGGTATTGACACCTAGCTGTAACAACTCGACTATTTTCAAACCCTCCTAGCCACAGCATGTGGATAAAACTCCTACATTGCTGGCTAGTGTCTAATGCCCCTGCATCAGACTCCCGAGGGTAATCTTCTTCATGGGCTCCTGTCCATGAGCTCTCCCACTAATCTGCCTATCTTCCGCAACATTCCTTCAGTCATCCAAGTGGCATCTTCCTCTGGCTTATCCTTACATTTGATCAAGTACTGAAAGTACTCTTGTCCTCTGGTCCTTCTTAATGGTCTTCTATCCAATATTTACTCTGGTTGCAATGGCTTTGCTGGAGGTAGCTGCTCTCTCCATTCAATTTGTTCCTTGTCTGCTGCTTCTTCTTCTGCACCATCATCCTCATACTTATACAAATATGCAACATTAAAAATGGGAGATATTCCAACATCAAGAGGTAATTCAATCTCATAAGCATTTGCAGAAAAATTCCCAAGTATCTTGCATGGCCCAATCTTTTTGAACTTCAATTTATTGTACTGCTTCTTTGGGAATCTCTCCTTTCTCAAGTGTGCCAAAACCTGATCTCCTACTTCAAAATGAACTTCCTTTCTGCTCAAGTCTGCTCTGCTTTTGTATCTAATGCTGCTAACTTGTAGTTGTTGTTTCACTTGTTCATGAATGGCCTGGATTTCTGAAGCAAATTCCTCACCATCTGCACTTCTCAGCTCTGCCTTTCCCAGATTCCTTAATTCTGATATCCCTCTGGGGTGCATTCCATAAAAAATATGAAATGGACTCTGCCCTGTGCTTCTGTTTGGTGAGTCATTATATGCATATTCTTCCTGGGGCAAAATATGATCCCACTGCTTGGGATGTTCTCCTGCAAGACTCCTCAACAAATTTCCCAGACTCCTATTCACTACCTCAGTTTGTCCATCAGTCTGAGGATGATAATTTGAGCTGAAACTCATTTTGGTACCAATTTTCTTCCACAATTTCCTCCAAAAGTGCCCCACAAATCTGGTGTCTCTGTCTGAAACAATACTCTTGGGCAACCCATGTAGTCTAACAACTTCTTTGAAGAACAAGTTAGCAACGTGGGTGGCATCACTATTTTTATAACATGGAATAAAATGTGCCATTTTGGATAATCTATCCACCACAACAAAGATTGCATCATTCCCTCTCTGAGTCTTGGGCAATCCTAGAACAAAATCCATGCTCACCATGTCCCAAGGTCTGTCTGGAATAGGTAGGGGAGTGTATAATCCTACATTTTGGCTCCTTCCTTTAGCATATTGACAAATCTTGCAATTCTTCACAAAATTATCCACCTCTGCTCTCATCTTGGGCCAGAAATAAAAGTGACTCAGCTGCTCATAAGTCTTGTCAGTACCAAAGTGTCCAGCAAGTCCCCCATTATGCTTATCTTTGATCAAATTTTCTCTCATGGAACATTTTGGTACACACAGTTGGCTTCTTCTGAATAGTAAGTCCTCCTGCAGGAAATAATCCAGCCACTGGCTTCTATCTGTTAAAACAGGGTTACTACATGCCTCAAATGTTTCTTTAAAATCTGGATCTGTTTTATACAATTCTTTCAGAAAATCAAATCCTGCAACTTCAAAATTAGTTTCTTGAACAAGCATATGCCTCCTACTCAAAGCATCGGCTACTTTATTGGCTTGGCCACTGATATGTTTCAAAACAAAATTAAAACTTTGGAGATACTCAACCCATTTAGCATGCTTATGTTTCAACTTGGGCTGATGTACAATGTACTGCAAGGCATGATTGTCAGAATACAATACAAATTCCCTGGACATCAAGTAATGTCTCCATTTCTTCAGTGCTTGAACAATTGCATAGAATTCCTTCTCATAAGAGGAATAATTTCTTCTAGTGTCATTCAGCTTCTCACTGAAATATGCCACAGGCCTATCATCCTAACTCAACACAACTCCAATGGCCTCTCCACTGGCATCACATTTCACTTGAAATGGTTTAGTAAAATCAGGCAGAATCAAAACAGGCTTTTCTGTTATCTTTTTCTTCAGCAGCTTAAAATTCCTTTCTTCTTCAGCAATCCACTTAAATGGTTGTTTTCTCTTCTTTATTGTTTCAATTATGGGTGCATTAATCTTACTGAATTTTCTTATAAACTTCCTGTAAAAACTAGCAAGTCCATGGAAACTTCTTACCTCAAAAACATTCCTGGGTGAAGGCCACTCCACAATTGCCTTAACCTTTTCTGGGTCCATCTTCAATCCTTCTGCAGAGACAACAAAGCCCAAATACACCAACTCTTCCTTCATGAATGAGCATTTCTTTAAGTTTATCGGCAGTTTCTCTTGGTGCAGCTTCTTCAAGACATAATTAAGATGTCTTAAATGTTCTTCTTTAGTTTTGCTGAAAACTAATATATCATCTAGATATACTATCACAAATTTACCAATGAATTCTTTCAATACTTCATTCATAAGTCTCATAAAAGTGCTAGGTGCATTTGACAACCCAAAAGGCATTACCATCCATTCATACAGTCCTTCATTTGTTTTAAAGGCAGTTTTCCACTCATCACCCTCTCTTATTCTAATCTAATGGTATCCACTCTTCAAATCTATCTTTGAGAAATATTTAGCACCACTCAAACAATCCATTAAGTCCTCAACTCTGGGCAAAGGAAATCTGTACCTGATTGTGATCTTATTGATTGCTCTAGAATCGGTACACATCCTCCAGCCTCCATATTTCTTTGGGCTCAATACTGCTGGTACTGCACATGGACTCAGACTTTCTCTAATCAGCCCCTTGTCCACCAACTCCTGTACTTGTCTCCTGATTTCCTCATTTTCCTTGGGAGTCATTATGTAGGCTGCCTTATTTGGCAGATTTGAACCAGGGATAAAATCTATCTGATGGCTGATCTTTCTCACAGGTGGCAGCTCATCAGGTAAATCATCCACAACAATGTCACAGTAATCATCTAAAATATCTTGGATTTCTACTGGTAAATCAGAAATCTTTGTAGAAGTAAGAACTACTTTAGGCTTGCAAACTAAAGCAAAGCTTACCTCTTCTTCTTCTATCTGCTGCAGATATTCCTTCCCGCTCAGCAACAAGGTCTTTGGATCAATCACTCTGCTGGATGGCTCTCCTTCTTCCATGGGTATCAATGTATTATGTACCCCATCCTTGAAGAAATTTTAAGTGTTCTTCTTGCCATCATGCACTGCTACTCTGTCAAAATGCCAAGGTCTACCCAGCAGTATATGACACACATCCATGGGCATTACATCACACAGGACCTTATCCTTATATTTTCCCATTTGCAGCTCTATCTCACACTATTCTTTTACAACCAGCTGGTGCCCTTTATGCAACTAGGACACCTTGTAGGGAGTTGGATGCTCCCTTGTCTTCAACTTCAGCTTCTCTATTACCTCAGTGGAAACTAGATTGTCTGTGTTGCCACTATCAATGACTAGCTGGCAGCATTTCCCTTGGACTTTGCATATGCTCCTAAACAAAGTCTTCCTTTGTGCAGGCTCAGTGACCTCTTTTGCTTGCTTCAACAGGACCTTATTCACCACCAAGGATTCTCCCCTCTCTGGAAGAATTTCTTCCTCAATTTCTGCCTCTTCTCCAGCCTGGGCAACAACAGCATTCCTTGGACTAGCACCCACATTCTCTGGACATTCATAGTGCTTGTGTCCCACTTGCTGACATCTATAACACCTAAATTCTCTACCCCTGCCTCTGTCTCTGCCTCCTCTTCCTTTTCCTCTGTAAGAACCCCTTCTACCCCTTTCATCATCCTCTATAGATGCATTCTGAGGTGAGATACTGTTAGCTCCATCCCTGGGTGTAGCAAGCTTTCCTCTACCACCCTGACTTCCCTTTCCACAGAAATAACCTCTCTTCTTGGCATACTGTTTCCTCAGGAGTTTCTCCTCTGCTTTCAAGGCCATCTAGTAGGCCTCTTCCACTGTCTAAGGAAACAGGAGACCGATCTCATCTTGGATCTCCAGCTTGAGACCATTCACATATCTGGCAGTCTTCTCAGGTGTGTCTTGGAATTTCCCAACCCTTATGCTTACTCTGTAAAATTCCTCTGTGTACTCTTTTACTGTCAGCAACCTCTGTCTCAGGTTCTGCATTTGTTTATACAATGTCAGCTGGTAATCACTAGGCAAGAATTTACCTTTCAATTTGGCCACCATTCTAGTCCAGATTTTAATAGGTTGCTTGCCAACTCTCCTCCTCTCTGCCTGCACTCCATCCCACCAAAGTGCAGCATGCCCTTTTAGCTTTTTTATTGCAAACTTGACCTTCTTATATTCACTTATTTCTTCATAATCGAAGCATTTGTTCATTTATTAATCCAATCTACCAATTCTTCTGGATTCAGTCCCCCTGCATAGCTTGACACTTCAATTCTGGGCTTAACTGTAGACCCCAGAACAATTCTAAGGAACCTCATGTCACGAGGAATCTCGACATTTTCTTCTGCTTCGTCCATTTCAGGTTCGTTGATGTCTTCAGGATCTCTGGGCTGTCTTCTCTCCATGGAATCTATTCTAGCCTCGACCCTCTGCAACATCCCCAACACCTCTGCGTTGGCAACAGACCTCCTTCTACCAGCACCTCTACCAACTCAGATTGCCATGCCACCAAAACAACTTCAGACAACACCTCTGATACCACAAATGACGCAACAATGCTGGAAGGTCTACCAACGGAGAGCTGGTCCATGGTGACATGGCTCTGTCTTATTTTTCCTTTTTCCTCCATGTGGTCTAGTTCTCTTTATTAATTATCAAATTCGCAGAATTTGATAAATAATACTATCCGAAATATTAACTTTATATTATATCCCCGAACCTTGATTAGGCCTTTCGAAACTTTATATTAGTTTTCGAAACTTATTTTAATACTCCACACATATAAATAAACTTTACAATGGGACTCTCGCTCCGGACCCACCTCTATGTCCAACAGCCAATCAAAAGTACGCTCGTACCTTAGGTTAAATCCCATGCATCTTCGTCGCTCGACCACCATCCGATGACTCTGCGCCAGATTGACGGCCCTTGTCAATATCGCTCGACGTCCTCGTACTGGCTTTAACATGTGATGGGAATACGGAAAGGTGGTTTTGTACTTCCATCCGGTGCCACACATCCAAGGCTCTGTGGAATCTCTCTGATTCATAAAATACCGCCTTTTCACCAAAAGTGGTGCGATATGGGCAACCCGCCTTCCAAAACCACCGCGGTTTCGCTATAGTGATTGACCGGGGTTAATGCGGGGTTACGTTATTTATTTTTTTTCAACTCGCGTCCAGACCACGGTTCTAGTTCCGAAAACAACACCTCTATTTCTTTATAAAGCGGGAAATCTACCAAGTTAACCAGTTTCCACGACCACACTTCTTTTGCACAGACCCGCCTTCCAGTAGCCTGGATTTAACAAGATTTATTCGGGTAAATTAGGGGAATTCACTGACAGGGAACAAAATTACCATTACACAATTGCCTCACAGTTAACCAATTCTTCACAATTATAAATACAGACAGTTTGGAAATCAACAAGACTTAATTTCTATTCAACCGGAAGCAATTGCTCAATACACAGAATTATTTCAGAAATCTCTCTTTTTCCCTCTTGCTCTCTCTCTCTTCCCTCCAAAACTGAGGGATTACATCTATATACATCAATATATGTCCTTTCGGTTCCTATGGGAGGACCGTTATGGTAATTCAACAGTCTTATTACAATAATCTAAAAACATGACAGATGGACTAACTATTCGACTTCTACAACTCTAACTAATCTAATAATAATACAATTAGCTAAGGTATTGACACCTAGCTGTAACAACTCGACTATTTTCAAACCCTCCTAGCCATAGCACGTGGACAAAACTCCTACATTGTTGGCTAGTGTCTAATGCCCCTGCATCAAGTTAGAAAGTCTTAGTGGAGAAGAAGGAGAAGAAACTTTCCTCAACATTCCATTAATATAAGAACCAAAGGAAGAGCAATTAACCTTGTAGATTGAACCTTATATTAGCTCTGAAGAATCTATAATGGCAGCAAGAGGAGAAGGAGGAGAAGGAGAAGGAGAAGTTCTTATTGGAGAAAATATATTGTTTGGAGGAGGAGGTAGAGCGAATGCAGGAGGTAGAGCGAATGCAGGAGGTAGAAGAAATGAATAAAATATGAAAAATAGGGAAATTGATATTTCTTTAGGATTCCCTATAATTGATGAAGATACAAATTCCACAATGAAAAATATCTCACCTTCTGTCCTCCCAAATTTTCATGGATTAAAAAGTGAAGATCCTGAAACCTTTGTGTTTGAATTTGATGTTTTGTGTAGAACTTGTGATTATTTACAAGACTCTCAAAAACTTAAGTTGTTTCCTTCAACATTGAAAGGAAGAGCTTTAAAATGGTTCATGGGTTTAATCACTCGGTCTATCATAACATGGAATGACATGAAGAAAGAATTTCTAGGAAGATATTCGGATTATTGCATACCCATTAATGACAAGGATGAAGTATTCAAAATGATGCAAAAATATGATGAGAATTTGGAGGATTTAATTGAAATATTCAATTATAACATAAAAAGAGCACAAATGGATAATTTAGATCAAGATACTTTAAAATCTCTTTTATTAAAATCCATTAGAGATGAGTGGATAGATATCCTTAACATGATGAGGAAGGGAGATATCTCTCAACTCCCATTACCTGACATTTTTGAATTATGTATTCATCTCTCAAGGGGAAAAGCAAAAACTGGGAAAATTCCAAGAGACCATTCTCTTGCTAGAGTGAATAAATCCGCAACTGGAACATTAAGTAGGGAATAAATTGGAAATATGCTTGATGAATTTAAAACAGATATCATAGGGAGTCTTAGTGAACAGATAAATAGCCTCAAATTATAAAACAAGCAGAAATTCGTGACTCATGCTTTAGCTATTTCCTATGTCAAATGCAGAAAGAAACATGCTTTAAGAGAATGCACTCTTGATGCAAAATTCATAGACACCTGTATGATTTGTTTAGAAAATCATGAAACTAAGAGTTGCCCTTCAATTCCAGGTCTTAAGGCTATTTTTCAAGAAGAAACAACTTCAAATCCAATAGAATATCTTTTCTTTGTCTCTAGAAGACCATGGCAGAGGCCACAAACTCAAGGCTTTAACAATCAAATGTACACTCAGCCCTCGCCAAATAATTGGAATTCTTGGCAACAGCCTTGGCCTCAATCTCAATCTTGGGCACAAGGGACGCAAAATCCCTATGGTATATACACTCAATACTACCAATATCCTTTATCATATCCAAACTATCCTCCCCAAAAAATTCATCAACAAAATCAACAACCCCAATTCCAAAACCAAAATCCATAACTCTCATTGCCATTCCCACAAAGACCAAATCAAATACCTGCCCAACCATTACCAAAACCCAATAATAAAAATCATCAAAATACTTACATGATAGAAGGACAACAATTTCCAACCTATATGGTTACTCTAATATATCTTAATGATGTCCAACTTAGATCTGGTAGAATACTAGAAAAGAAAAAGCCTTCTGTAGTTATTCAAGAACAAGATAATTTTGAGGAAGATTATCTACAGCCAAAAAAAGTTTTGAGGAAGGAATATCTCTTCAAAACCATAATTCTAAAAATTAAAAACAAAAAGAACCAATAAATTCAACTCCTATCATAGAGCAGCCATCAATGCTTACTTCTAAGCCTCCTTTTCCTAAAATATTACAAGTTGATATAGGGGCAGAAAAGCATATTATGTTGCCCAATTATGATTTTCTAGATGAATTGAAAAAATGCCTGTATCAAAATCCCTTGGTTACAGGCCATTAAAGAGATTCCAATTCTATCCAAAACAATAAAAGAGTTGAGCATGAAGAAACCAGAAAGAAAAACAAAAGAAATAAAAAGAATTCAACTAGTAGGAAAAATTGTAGACATAATGATGGAAAAAGTGCCATACAAAAATATCTAGATCTAGGAAGTACAGTTGTAAAAACACATATCAATAGTTTTGAAATTCCAAATACATTGATTGATTTAGGAGCATCTATAAACATTATGAGAAAACAAACCATGGAACAACTCAAACTTCCTAACCTTCTGTATACACCTACATTACTGCAATTAGCAGACATATCTGTAATCAACCCATATGGTGTGTTAGAAGATATTTCAGTATCCTGAGACTCTTGGGAGTATCCTATCGATTTTATGATCTTAACTCCTAAGAACAATCTAGGAGGACATCCAATATTATTAGGAAGACCTTGGTTGGCCATAGTTGATGCTTTCATTAGCTGTATATATGGTGATATGTACATCTCTGATGGTAACTCAACAAAGAAATTCACTCTATATCCTCTAGCAAAAACAATCACAGAATTAGAAGATGAGGAATGGATTGATGATGACAATGATATACAACCTCTCTTTACTGTTTCAAGCATTGTTGAAGATAGTCAAATCTTAAATTCAATAGAAAATTTTGAAACATCTTCAAAATATGAACATGAGAAATTTCAAGAACAATGCAATATTGAATATTTGTCATCCAGATAGATGTATCTTCATTCTATGGAAGAATTTGGTAGCTCTACAGTTGAAATCTTTCCAGGAAAAACTTTGAACATAAAAAAAAAACTTGGAAAGATTACAACAGGAAAAGCTAATCAAAACATTACAACAACATTCTTCTGCATATGCATGGGAATACACTGACATGAAAGGAATTAGTCCTAAGACTTGTATACATCACATCTACATTGAGGAAAATTGTAAACCTATTAGAAAACCTCAAAGAAGGATGAATCCAAATCTTAGGGAAATTTTGAAAGAAGAATTGCAAAAAAAAATTAATGTAAACTTCATTTACCCAATTTTAGACAGTCAGTGGGTTTCTCCTTTAGTGATTGTACCCAAAAATAATGGTAAGTGGATGGTATGCATTGACTATTGAGATTTGAACAAAGCTACCCTAAAATATCATTTTCCTTTACCTTGTATAGATCAAGTATTGGATACAATAGCAGGTAAGAAGTATTTTTTCATTCTCGGATGGTTTTAGTGGTTACAATTAGATTCAGGTAGCACCTGAAGACCAAGACAAGACCACATTCACCTGTCCATGGGGGACTTATGCCTACCGAGTACTTCCTTTTGGATTGTGCAATGCACCTGCAACATTCCAAAGGGAAGTACTAGGAATTTTTTCTGATCTAATACATGATTGTGTAAATGCATCCATGAATGACTTTACAGTTTATGGGAATTCATTTGAAGAAGCTTTAGAGAATTTGGAAAAGGTTCTTAAAAGATGTAAGGAAGAAAACCTTTCACTAAGTCATGAAAAATGCTTTATGATCTTTACTAAAGAGATTGTTTTAGGACATCATATTTCAAGAGATGGAATTAAAGTTGAGATGTCTAAAGTTGAATTCATCTCCAAATTATCACTTCCAAGTTGTCAAAAGGATGTTAGAATTTTTCTAGGATTCAAAAGATATTATAAGAGATTTATAGAAAATTTCACTAAAGTAACATTCCCACTCTTCAAGTTACTTACCAAAGATTGTGAATTCAGTTGGAATCCTGATTGCCAATGGCATTTGAAACTTTAAAAACAAAAATTTCTGAAGAACTCATCTTAAGAGGTCCAAATTGGAAAATACATTTTCATATTTCAATAGATGCTTCAAATACAGCTTTGGGAGTTGTATTAGGAAAAAAATATTTTATCCCCTATGCTATCTTTTATACAAGAAAGAATTTGACTCCCACTGAGTTAAACTACACTGTAGCTAAAAAGTAATTCTTAGTTGTTGTTCATGCTATCAAAAAATTTAGACATTATATTACCGGCTATGAAACCTTTGTTCATACAGATCACTCTAAAATTAGATACTTAATGAATACATATATTACTAATGGCAGTCACAAGATGGTTATTACTCCTGTAAGAATCCAATATCACCATTCTAGACCGACCTAGAAAACAAAGCACAGTTGTTGATTTCTTGTCTAGAATTCAAAATGTCAAAAAATATACTCCAGTTGAGGATAAATTTCCCGATGAATACCTTTTTGCAATAACTACTTAAATCCCTTGGTTTGTAGATATTGCTAATTACTTAGTCATGGGAAATTTACCTTCACATTTGTTTCCTAAAGAGAAAAGAATAATTATTCAAATAAGTGCAAATTATTCATGGATTAATGATGAACTGTATAAAACAGGTCTAGATATCATTATCAGAAGATGTGTTCGAGAATATGAAATGCATGAGATTCTTAAATCATGTCATGATGAACCCTGTGGTGGACACTTTGTTGATAAAAGGACATCCTATAAAATCCTTCATTTAGGATATTATTGGCCATCCATCTTTAAGGATACAAAAGAATATGTCAAAAGGTGTGACAGCTATCAAAGAATGGGGAAACCTGTTCCTTCAGATGAAATTCCATTACAACCTCAGGTACTCATCAAACCATTTGAAAAATGGGCCTTGGATTTTGTTGGACCAATCAATCCACCATCTAATCAAAAGAAATATATTCTGTTATGTACTAATTATGTCACTAAATGGGTAGAAGCTAAAGCACTTCCTTTAGCTAATGAACATTCTGTAGTTAAATTTCTTTTCGAGGATATCTTCACTCGTTTTGGTGTTCCAAGAGAAATTGTGACAGATCAGGGATCTCATTTTATATCAATTTTGGTGTTAAATCTTGTGGAAACTTACAATATCAAGCACAGAAAATCCACTCCTTATTATCCACAAGAAAATGGTCAAGTAGAGTCTACCAATAAAGTGATTAAAGGAATTCTCACTAAGATTGTACATCAACATAGAAGAGATTGGGCAGAAAATCTTCCTGAAGCCTTATGGGCCTACAGAACTACATGGAGGAATACAACAGGACATACTCCCTATGAACTTGTTTATGGGAAGCAAGTCCTATTCCCTATAGAATTTCATATTCAAACCTTCAAGATGGCAGTCCAATTGGGACTTGATTTATCAGAAGCATAGAAGCATATATTGGAGCAACTTAATGAGCTTGATGAAACCAAGAAATATGCAGTTCAAAGAACCAGTATAGTCCAGCAACAAAGGTACACATGGCATGATAAATATATCAAGGAGAAGAAGTTCCAAGCATGGGATTATGCACTTTTGTTCGATTCAAAATTCAAAGATTTTCAAGAAAAGTTTTAGATTCACTGGATTGGGCCTTATGAGGTTGAAAATGTCTTTGACAATGGAGCAGTCAGGATAAGGAAAATTGATGAAGAAAAGGTGCCTCTTCTTGTGAATGGACATCAGTTGAAAGTATATCATAAGCCAATTTCAAGAGAAGCGTTTATCAAGATTTTCCAAGACAATACTGATATGAAGTTAGTGAAGAAGAATATTTCTTCTAAACTAACTTAGCTTTTATTTTTTCCTATATATATATATATATATAATAAATTGTATAAGTATGAAAACCAATCAATGATTGGCATTCTTATACAGAAAATACAGGATGAAAATCATAAATTTTTGACATCCTATATTTTCCCTTTCTTTCCAACAATAAGTAGTAGTACATAACTACATTCAATTCTACATTTACATTTTATTCCATGGTCACATTCCATTTGCAGCTCATATTCTGCAGTTACATTCCATTCCACAGTCATATTCCATTTTGCAGCTCATATTCTATTTTGCAGTTACATTCCATTCCATAGTCATATTCCATTCTGCAACTTATATTCCATTCTATGGAATCTACATTCTACAGCCACATTCCATTCTGCAACTGATTCCACATTTTTCAGTTGATTCCATATTCTGCAGCCACATTCCATTCCATTCTGCAGCTTTGACACATTTGTACAGCCTACTAAAAAAATGATGAATACAGGAAATTGAAGGACTACATTTGAAGACGACCATGCTAAAAGGTACCTGAAGAATCAACACCAAATAAACAACAATGAAAGGTTAGTTCTAAAGGTAAATTTGCAAAATTTATTTTAATAACAAGGTTAAAACATTAACATTCATAATAGGGATAATCATATGCTACCTTGACATGTCATCATTTGATTCGATTGGGACTTCGATCATATCATAGATCAGCCACGTCTTCACATTATGTTTTATAACGGTCCACAATAGACTTCCCCATTCATGATTAATGGTCATGACCTGTTGACGTGACATATCCATATACATTTCTTCAAAACCCCAATCCATCTCACTTATTTCTACAAACCCTCGACGTCCTTCATCAGAGCTGTAATCCAATCCACTTCATAACAGAGAAGGATAATTCTGAAGGTTAAACTCTTCATAATAGAAGGCATGGGAGTGATAGTCATATTAGAACCGATGGGAACAAAATATATGGAAGGATATCCTTAGATCAGCGAGATGTTGTAGAAGGCTAAATGGCTCAAATTCATAGAAAAATTTGACAACTTCCACAAAGAGGTCACTAAGTCCTTTGCGAGGTATTTTGATGGGACATAAGTTGAAATAGGAGATATCAAGTTCTCATTAATTGAAGAATTCATAGCTGAAGCCATAGAACTCCCAAGGATTGGCGAAAGGTGGTTCAAAAACAAAGAATTTCACAGTGAATCATGGAAGGTTATCCTCAAAAATCCAGGTATGGATACTTCTGTTTTCAGAAAAGGTATTCCTAGCTCTATATTCAAGAACAAATGGAGGAACATGCTTTTAATTCTGGAGAAGTTTATCACCTATGAAGGCAGGTTGGGTTGCATGTATGTATATCATATTTGATTGTTGATGAATTTATTAGAGGATGGTGAAATAAATGTTCCCTTATTTTCATTGAATAGCATAAAAAAATGTCTACAAACATACAAAAGAGAATACAGTTTATAGACAACACTATGCACCATCATGGATTAATAAAAATTCTTCTTGAGTTTCATTTAAAAAGTATACGAGATTCCTGGGAGAATTTTCTTATCAGAAACCATTTCCAAGAAGTACCAGAGCAGCCTAAAGAAGACAATATTAGAAAGAGAAGAAGGAAGAAGATTTTTATAAACATTGAAGACATACCTGCATCTCCATTTCAGAAAAATGATGAAAAGCTCATCTCTGCAGAGCTCAGAAATAACAAAAAGAAAAGTAAAGTCAAGACAAGAGGTAAAATAGAAAAGAGGAGCAAGGTTACAATTAGATAAAACTTAAATCCTCCATAGCTGAGAAGGAGCTCCAGACTCTGAGGTTTGGTGAAGAAAACACTACCAAAAGAGACAGATTTTGTAAGTTTAGATGACGAACCTCCAATATCATCTCCCGTCAATATTTCTCCTCAACATAGCCTTGAAAATTCTCCTCTTCATAATTTTGAAGGAAGTCCTAGCAGAAGATCTCTAGGCATAGACCTAGTAAAAAAAGAAATATATGATTACATAGAGTCAATGGAGAAGATAAATGCAGCAATGAATCCAGAACCTCCTATCAATCCACAAGAACATCTAGTTGATACTCTCAAACAAGAAATCTATGAACTAGAGATATTGAATAGGCATATTAAACATGAGAATGAAGCCAAGAAGCAACAGAACAAATTGGAGAAATTAATTACTGACAATAACATTTTTCACTTAGGATTGTGGTACAAAAAGAACAGGAAGCTAAAAAGAAAGAATAAATCACTAAACAAGGAAGTCATTAATCTCAAATACAAGCTCCTTATGAGAAAGCCCAGGAGGGCAATCACTTCAAAGAAAAGAAAAAAGAGGAAACTGGATGTGTTAGCATAAGTGTCTAAACAAATGCAGTAGGAGAGGAAAGTTCATATTTTTGGTAAATTGAATGAGGACATGCAATGACTTCTTAGTGGGGGTATGTTGAACCTTAGAATTATCCTCTCTCTGACATAATTTTTCACCCTTTTTCCTTACTTTCTCATAATTTAATTCACTCCAATCAATGATAAATGTATTTTTTTATCTCAAGGAATGAATTTAAATTATTTATGTGTTATATTATGGTGTTCTTGCTATTCGAATGGATTTTTATAATTTGGCTACAGAACGCAGCCTATTTTGCAGCTAATCGTTGGTTCTATAGCTACTTTCATGGTTTGACAAGTTCCAAGGAGAAATTAGAGAAACGAGCCACATGGGCATCTCCAGAATAATTCACACATGGATTTTTTCCTATCTATTTAATCGAAATCAACAGAAAAGGAGACCTGAGATCGTGGTCAAAGTCCAGTCAAAAGATGTACCGAGAGTAGAAGAACTATTGATTATCTCTGACGTAGAAAATCAAGAGTTAACTGGTTAAAATCTAATTCTATGTTTCGGTTAAGATAGCCACCTATAGGAAAAATTAGCTCATCACAGTTATGTTTTGTCTTATTTAAATACCAGTTATGCAAAAACCGAAAGGCAGTTGTAATTTTTGAAACATTGTGTATTGCTTTAAACTCTGTTCTTTTCATAATACAAGGATCATTTTTATGGTTCCAGTACCTGCTTAATGTGTATATAATTAGCTAGGATCTCAAACAAATATGTTGCAGAGGGTCCCTGCACAGGAGGAGGTTTTTCGTTAATTGTTTTAGTTTAATTTTTTACTTTGTTTTGTCAATTTCCTCAGTAGATTAACGTTGTGTTGCAGTTTTCTTTCAGTCTCATAGAATTAAGTTATGGATGTTTTATTCGCATCAAAGATAGAATAACTGTGTAATATTTGCTTTCCTAAAACATATCAAGAAGGTAGATTTATCTATTTTCCAATTGGATTAAGTTTGAGGCAATAGAGATCACAGTTGTTTAGGTTCCTTTCATGTTCTGTCATTTACTTTCCTAGATCAAATTCTTATTTTATTGTATAATTGGATGTTCCTAAAGATCAAACCAAGGAGGTGACTTGTCATACTTCACAATTGGGTGCTCCAATGTCTAACCTATGCAATCATTGAGCTTTTATTTTTATTCTTTTACATTATTTTCTAGATTAAGATCCCCATTCAATTGTATAATTAGGTGTTCCTAAAGATCAAGCCAAGAAGGTGACTTGTTATACTTCACAATTGGGTGCTCGAATGTCTAACCTATGAAATTATTGAGTTTTTCCCTTTACATGCTTTAATTGCTTTCCTAGACTTAAATTTACAAAACTAAAGTATAATCGGTTGCTTGTACATCATTTCAAGAGGGTGATTCCATCATACTTCCAGATTGAATGCTGGAGTGATTGAACATACATTAGTTTTTTTCCTTTGAATCTGTTTTCATCTAGAGTAGCATTGCAATTTCAAATTTCAATTACAAGATTCCTATCCATGGAATAGGACTAATGTTAAATTAGAAGTCATTATGATAGACACTCTGTTTTCAGATCAAATTCTAACCAGTTAATAGCTTTTGATTCATTTGTATGCAAATTATTTTAACTTAATAACACTTCATTTTATTCCTTCTTTTAAAATTAGTTTTACACATTTAAATTTCACTAGATTCATTTGATTCCTTTCATAGTTCTAGATTAACATTTAGATATAAAGAAAAAAACTCCAAAATAACATAGAAATACATACAACGAAGTAAGAATAAGTTTAACTAAGCACATATAGTGCACCACACTTCATTAGATTACAAACCTCGGTTGATAATTTATGTAAGCAATTTAAGACATTAAATTGACCAAAAAGATAGAGCATCTTTTATTTTCTTCAGTTCCTCCTCATTTTTCTGCTTGATTTCTTCCTATTGCCTCGCGAGGGAAGTATTTCATTGTTCCAGGGTCCCCTAATCCCCTTCTACCTATAGATATTTTGGGGAATCATTGCCCGTGTCATTCTTTGGTTTCTTGGCCTAGGAGGAAGAAGATACTCCTCTATGTGTCTTTCTCTTCATGGCAGAGGCTATGTCCTATAAACTCAAGTCGTCTTGTGAGAGTCCTTCCTGCTCTCCTCCCACTTCAGGATCTTCCCCGGGACCTAATTTCCTATGTGAATTGTACCAATTCCTCACTCGTCCTCTAGATTTGTCTCCACATGTTGGTAGGACCAATTAAACTTGGCTCGTTTGCAGTGTGCTGGCACAATCCTTTCGGGGTAATAGGACAGGAAATCTAAGGGTACAAATCAAAACCATTCATCTACTTGGCCTCAGCTTCTAACTCCTTGAAATATTTAACTGTGTAAGCTTTAATGGTGAGCGAGAGGGTTGGCCATGTTTTCTTCTTTCCTTTACTTAATGTCTTAGAGAAGCCGCTTGACATTTGGTGACAGACTTCCTGTAGTGCGGCTTGTTGGTGACAAATCTTGACAATGAATGGGGTGGCTTGAAGGACTCGAAAACTCTGATGAAGGTACCTTCCTGTATGGGAAACCAATGTGCCACATTGATGATCGTGTCCAGAGCTCTCTTAGACATACAAGGTGGATCTTCCCCAAATAGAAGTTGGTAGAGCACAGTGACATAGTTTTCTGATATAAGGTCGATGTCTTGTTTGTATCTCAAGTCCAATAATATCTTAAAATATTTGTGGATGGGGCCTCCAGCTATCAGGTTCCAGTTATGAGACCATTGGTCAAAGTGACATCGCAAACAAACAACATCCAATAGATATGAGGCCATGTAGAATTTAGATGTTAACCCCTCCTCTAGAACCTTCACGGCTGATATGTTTTCTCTTAAAGTTGATATTAACAAGTGGGCCCAATTGAAGCACATCCCATGGGTGACGACCTCGTGCATCTATGGGACCCATGCTCTGTTGAAGGTGCTTGCATCCACTCTTCTGAACATTTGGCACATCATAGCTGTAATGAGCCTATAGGCCTTCTTGAGTCCTTCCATCTTGTACTCCTGATATTTATTCCCCTTGAACTTCTCGGGGTCCTCCCACCAGCTCTTCAAAGTGTCTTGAACCTGGAAACTGTGCGTCGCTACCCATCAGGTATCGAAGGACTCTTCCTTGTCTAGTAGTGAATAATATACATTGGCATCCACAGAGGCTAGGTTGGCAAAAGGTGTCATGTAGTGATCCCTTATGACCCAATGTTTGGAATCTGTTTTCTGTAGAATCCAGTCGATGAGTTCTATGCATGGGAAAATCACAAGGTGCACTGCGACATAGTGTAGTTTAGACCTTTTGACCTTTAGGTACACTTGGTGGTCTGCTAGGTCTTCTGGAAACTCTTGCCTTGCAAATTCCTGGTAGATGTCATACCAAGACATTTTGGAACTTTTTCCAAATACACAAGTTGTGTCTTCGTAGATGGGAGTTAGAACGGGAGGTGAACCACTCTCTATAATATTGATCTATGAGCTTTTTTGTTGTCTTCAGACCGTTGGGGTTCCATATTTCCTGAGGCATAGGATATTGAAATGCAATCAATTTTAGCTTCCACGTCACCTGGCATGTTGAAAAAACAATCCCACGATAAGATCGACAACATGGACGTAATAATATGATAGCAAGAATAATCATTCCATGCCACCCAGTGCCTAGGAACGTATGGATGTTGAGTGACCAAAAATGTAGGTTACACAATGAGGCTTTATGCAATTGCAACCTATGTTGGTTGCAATGGTCTAGGAAAAGTAGATCCGCGACCTGGCGACCTATTCGCGGGGTCGTGGGGTTGCATCAGGCTAAAAATGATGGATTTTATGACTTGGAAACATGGAAACTTCATTGCAGGTCACGAGGTCACAGGTTATGAGGTCGCGGGTCATGAGGTCGCTAAGTCACAAGTCACCAGGTCACGCTAGGGCTTCCTTGGAAAAATGAGCCGGTGAGACTTGCGTGTGAGAGAGGGGAATACCAAGAGGAAAGGAAGAAAAATAAGGCTGAGGAGGTTCCTGAGTAATGGGGAGAGAGACCAAAAGGAGGATAGAGGGGAACCAGAGGGATCTGGGCTAAGTTGGACAAGATGCGCTGACCTGGTGAGAGAGTGAGGTAAAAAGGAAAAAGGGTTGTTTATGGCAAGAACAAGTAGCCGATGACAAAAAGATGTATACCTAGCTAGGATGAGGGATAATCAAGGTTAGTCTAGCATAAATAATAGTAAAATAAAGTTACTGGATGTTATGGCGACTTACCTGGATGAAAATTCTCTCCAATTGGGTAGTTATACCACATTAGAAGCTTCATCGTGCAGGTCAAATGCAACCTACACGACCCTCCTATATATAAAATGGTCGCACGTGCGAGCCTTAATTACAGTCGTTGGGTTGCTAGGTCACAAGGTCGCAGTTTTAGATAAAATCTCCCCTATTTCAACCTAGCGAATTAGCAACTTGGGGGTTTCCAGGTCGCAAGATCGCATGGTCGCATATATGGCTTCGGGAGGAATCATGCGACCTTGCGAGCTTGTGACCCTGTGACCAAGTTATAGGTCATGAGGTCGCTAAGTCGCAAAGGACCGTCGTTGAGGGGAAGAGAAACCTAGAAACCTGGCAACCTGAAGAGGTCGTTTGGTTGCAAAGTCGCATAGTCTAGCTTCATGAATGTTGCTACTCTGTGACAATACTTATAAAAAATAAGGGAGCAGAGGGAAAGACCAGATCAAACCATCCATGATGCCATAACTAGCTTTTGACCCAAAAGTACCTAGCCAAGGAGGATGCCATGGGCTTAATATTTATGTCTAGGGGATGGTCCCATTATCAAGTATCTCGTCAAAAGCGACAGGGGCTCTGAAACTTTAGACTGGTGCCAAATTTCAGAGGGTAGTTGTAGCGGCTATAACAATATATCATCAAAAAATACTAACACAAACTTTCTAAGGGTTTTAAAATGGAATTCATCAGACCTTGAAATGTGGACAGTACATTAGTAAGGCCAAAAGGCATGACTGAAAATTCATAATGACCTTCATGAGTTCTGAATGTTGTTTTTGGGATATCTATAGTCTTCATTCTAATTTTATGATATCCAGAATGAATATCCAACTTGGTGAAGTAAATTGTTCCATCCAACAATTCATCAATGAAAATAATGGAAAATTTATCTTTAATAGTGAGCTTGTTAATCTCTCGATAATTCAGACGCATATACCATGACCCATCCTTCTTGCGCAACAATACTACTGGAGCGGATAGAAAACTTTGACTAGGTCGAATTATACCGACCTCTAGCATTTCTACAGCCATACATTCAATTTCACTCTTTTGGGCATAGGTATATTTGTAAGGCCTGATGTTTGGAGGATAACTTCATATAATCAAGTGAATAACATGATCATAATCACAAATAGGTGGGAGGCCTTTGGGAGTCTCAAATATCCTAGAATTATTGTCCAATACTTTTTGGAGATCTGGAGAAATATATGATTTCGATGTTTGAGCCTTTAGTGAGCATAATTGTACAATTACACCTCGTTGTTATTTCTTCATAATTATATTCTCTCATTTCCCTGTGATACTTCTTATTTCAATTTCCTTTCCTTCCCAAAAAAAATTCAAGAAAAGTTCTTGAAAATTAAAATCTATTGTCCTCAAAGATTGTAACCATTGGACTAATAGTACAACATCAACACCACCCATTGGAATGGAAATAATTGTACTATTCAATACATATTCCGACATGGTTAGCTTGATATTATGGCACTTTACAGAGCATTTTATAGTCCCTCCATTTGCAAACATCACTTGACACTATGGTGTTGGATATAGAAAGCAATTCAATTCTTTGGTTATCTTAAATTGAATAAAATTGTGGGTACTACCCGAATCAATCAACAGTATTATCCTTTTCTTCTTGATATATCCTTCTATATTTAGAGTTTGAGGATGGTAATTCCTACCAATGCATTACAAGATATGGCCAAATTCATTTCTTCTTTCTCTTGGGTTGGTTCATAGTGTATATCCTCTTATTTTTATGTTTCTTGTTCCTTTTCTTCCTCCTCTTCACAATCTATGTAAAATAATTGATTCTTAACAAACTTATGACCTTTAGTGTATTTTTTTATCACAATTGTAACAAAGCCATTTTTCCCTTTTTTCCTCTAATTTTTGTGGTGTCAACCTTGTAGGTTGTGGAAGGATAGGAGCAGAAACACTCCCATATTTATAGTTGTGAGTGGTATACTTTCTTGTTGCCATAATTTTTCTTTCAACTTTTCTTTCCACCTTGGATGTCGTCTCCATTGAATCGGGCTCCCAAAGGAGAGCCTCCTCTTGGATTTTATACTTTAGAGTCCCTATGAATACATCAATCTTATGCTCTTCTGGAATATTAGTTACCCAGAAATTTAATTTTTTGAAATCCCCAATGTGCTCCTCCATTAAACCATTTTGATTGAGATTTATCAATTGGCTAAAGAATTTTTTTCTCTTTATATCCTCTTAATGTGCTATCATTTCCTCCATATAAATAGACCAAGTAATAAGTGGTTTACGAGAACAAAGTCTTCGATACCATACAAACCGATTGGGTTATGAATAAAGGAGAAATGCGTACCTTTTGTGAGTGTTGCACATCATGTAGATCACAATATTGCTCCATCTGTAGTATCTATTTTACTAGATCCTTGCCATAAAACTTCCTCATATCGATCTTTGGAATGTGGTTGATCTTCAACCCAAAGTTAGAGTCTCTAAAATTATTATTAATATTCCTTTTGTTCTCATAATTAGTTTCATGGAATACCTTGTCATCATTAGGAAGAATTTCTTGTAGCAACTTTGTCAACCTTCCTTCAAACTTCCATTTTTTCTTTTAAACCATCCATGTCCCCTTTTAAATCATCCTTGTTTGTTCTTTTTTAGAGTGAAATTTTTTGTTCTTATTCCCGTAATTTTGATATATCGTGTTGCAATTCTTTCTCTTCATGTGTCATAGTAGAGCTTTCTTAGGGATTAATGGATGTAGAATTTTTTTTTTTGGAAGGAATTTTAGAGCCAAATACCGATATCTATGCTTCAATATTCCCTTGGAATCACTTAAAAATTATTTTTCAAACAAAATATATGCAATTTTAAAAAAATACACACCATTGTCTTGTTTTTAGGAGCTCTATCTTGAAATGGTTGTATCTCGGTAATTTTAGCTCTCCAAAGTCTAAAATTTCATTTTGTGGTAGCCCTCTTCATCTTATTTCCAACACCACAAGTCAGACTGAGATTGGATTCCTTAATAAAAAGTTATGTGTAATCTCCCGCGATGACCTAATTATGGATTGGTTCAGTAGGGTGACTTTTATAGAAAGACAGTGTCATTGTTTCAACCTTCGGCCCTGAAAATGATCATGGAAAAACTACACTATTCTGTGCACTTTAAGTCATTTTTTGCGAAATTCACTTATGAGGATTTTCACTAATTCACTTATTTGATACTGAATTCTAGAGAATACAAAATATTAACCTCTTCAGGCCATATCTCAGAAAATATAGCGAACTAAGATCTGAAATTTCTACACAAAGTTTACCAATATTTCATCTCCACGTGGACGAAATTTCAGCTTCTAAATCTTTGTAGAAAAAATTTTATAGAGAAAATTCGTAGATGACTTGTTTGAAATATTGAAAACCTAGAATCCAAATCTCTGATACCAAATGTTATGCAACCAACTCACAAAGTAGAAGAAAAGATAGTTCAAAGAGTTGATAAATATCCTCTTCAAGGGGGAAACCTCATATACATAACATCAATGAAAATTTCTTGGATGATACAAATGACAAGACCTCCTTGGTATATATAGGATTCTAATGGGTCATAATATAATCAAAGCCTACGTAACAATAATAATGTAAGGGCACAACAATAAAAATAGTGGCCTTCTATGGGGTACAACAATAACATTATGGGGGATACATGGGAAAAACAACAACAATAGGGGCTACACTAATAATAACAATCAAGGGGCTACAATAGTATTATATGGAACTAACATATTCAATTTTGCAAATATGGTTATGAAATTTCAAACACACGTATCTGATATCTCTTCTTTGTCTCATCCAAATTTCAAGGCCCAAAACATCTCAGAAAGAAAGTTATAGCAAAAATAAGAAGCTAACATGTTTGAAGCATGTTTTATGATAATTCAGAAATATTAACTTCCTCAAATCATATCTTTGAAATTGTATTGAAACGGGTCTAAAATTTCTACCACAAGTACCTTGATATCTGTCCTTTGTCTCCTCCAAATTCCATATTCTAAAATGTCATAGGAAGAAAGGTATAACAAAAATACCAAGTTAACCTATTTGAAAAAAATTTCAATAGCTTTCAAGAACCCTAATTTTATTTAACTATATCTTCAAAAATATAGTGAATCAAGTTCTAAAATTTGAACCATGGGTACATGAATATCTTCTATTTTAATTCTCAAATTTTCGTGGTCTAAAAAATCGTAGAAGAAAAGATATAACAAAAAATCCAAGATGAAGCATTCACTCCATAAATCATGTTTTTGCCTCCGCCTATAGACTCCAAAGATCACCAAAAATTTATTCCTAAGCTCCTCTTCCAACCTCATGTTTGTTCTTAGATGAATTAATGTTAAAATGAACTCATATGCCCTTTATTTATAGTGTTTTTATGTACACTTATGGGAATGCCTTGTAAAAATGGTTGGGTTGGCCTGCTTATACTTTGTTTGGGTAATCTTAACAAAATATTTCATATTGCTTCAATCATATGGAATTAAAGGGAGTTCCTTATGCCATTGGAAATGTATTGAAATAAGCTTTCCAACCATATATCATATTCTCCCATTTGAGATAGGTAATTGGAGTAAAGATGTATTCAAATATAGGGTATTTACAGTGTGACCTACTTGTACTTTGGTCGGGTCATCTTCAAAAAATATTTCATATCTCCTCATTCATATGGAATTAAAGGGAGTTCCATATACTATTGGAAAGATCTCAGAATATTATTTCCAATAATATATCCTATGCTCCCATTTGAGCTAGGTAATTGAATTAAAAATGCCTTTAAAGATAGGTTATTCAATTGGAGCATAAAAAGTAAAAAAGAAATATATTTACAACAATATTAATTTTCCATTAATTATCTTGGACATAAGTAATCTCCCCTATCTTTGACTATAATGAAAATATTTCCAACAGCTTATGGACATAGGTAGTATCCCCTTGTTTTTGGGATCAATGACAACAATATTTCTAACAAGCATATGGACCATAAAATTTTAAAATTGCTACTCTTCTTTATGCTCCTAAGAGTAGCTTTTAGTTCCTAGTTCTAATTCAATTAGGGGAATTTTGATGTCTAAAATAAGCCTCCAAAAGGATATAATAATAAAATATATGGCTTAATTATTTTTTGGGAAAGGAATATTTACAACTCGCCTCTTATAATACACTCTACGTAACTATATTTAAGTTAAATTGAAAAAAAAATCTTAAAATAAAGTTAATAAAAAATAACTTTATTGATGTAATTTTAAAAATAAAGTACTTCCAGGAATATCTTTGGGTATGTGTTATATTATTTGCATGACTATCGCCATGTGCACGTGGCATTGCAACCCACAAATTTCTAATTCTAGTTAAGGAAGTAAGATTATATTCTAATACAAATCAACAAATTAGGACTTTTGATATTGCAAGACCTTATATATTATGTTGTAAATTATGAAGTTAATATAATGAGAGTTATAGGTGTGACTCTAAGAATTTCATTTTTTTCCCTATTAAGGGTTTCCAAGATAAATCTCTAAATATTATATGTGGATGTCATTATTTAGTTTTTTTATTTTATAAAGAATTTTTTTATGTATTTTTTGTTGGAATAATTGTCATTGATGTCAAATTCTGAATAGGAAAACATTTGTTTGATGATATGCATGCAAGAGCTAGTTAATTTCGAGACAAGGACCTTCTAGCTTGATATACCTTGTCAAACCATTTTGTTTTATGGGTGGCAAATCCCGTGGGTCCTCTTAGCTGGAGAGATATTGATTTTTGAAGTTTGATGCCCCAAGGATGGGTTTAACACTAGCCCTTCTCCCAAAAATTTATGGCCTTAACACTTATTTGTTGCCCAAAAAGAAGGTCTCACATTGTAACTTAAATTTCCTTTAAAACATTGTCAAAGTCAACCTTGTATCATGTATTTTGAAAGACAAAAAAATATTTTTTAAAGGGATAAAATTCTCATGCTCCAGGTTGAATCATGTGAAGAGACATGTCCTTTAACATAATTTTTTTTAGGGTTCAAGTCATCCCTAAAAAATGGAACCCTTCAATGTGTATATATATTCCCTAGTCGTGGAAAATCAATGAGCAGATGTGTAAGTCGAATCATCATCAAGTCTTTTGATTTTTTGTATAGGCTCATCCCTAGAATGTAGTATCAAAATAAATCCACACTCAAGACACCTCTTCTGGAGCAAGTATTGCTTGAGATTCATTGTGATTTTATTGGTTCTTAAGATACATTTATCATTATGATTGTGGGCTTGTTTTTTCGCTTGTTCTTTGGTATAGATCAGCAGAATTTCGTCTCTTTCAAGGTTGAATCATAGGCCTAGTCTAAAACCTTATCCCCCTATGGTAGACTTCTTGAGATAGGCCAAAATTCAGCCTCTATAAAATCTTTTTTCTTGAGGCACATTTTATAAGTTTTGAGGCCCTATTTGAAATTATCCCGAGGTGAATCTGAATTTCTCTTGGATTGTGACAAATACGAGTTAGTTTTTTAGGCTTCTTCTTCATAGTTCATAATCATATTTGTGATAGGCCTGTGTTCCTAAGGTAGATTGCAGCCTTGTCTTATGGCAAATCCTTTTAAGGAAAGATTTAAATTAGAGTACAATACTGAGACTATAGATCTTGATGTGAGAAGTTTAGACCATCATATATTTCAATGGCAGAGCATCATGTAGTGGAACTTTGATATATTTTTTTGTAGCAAGACATGAAGCCACATTTGGGAGTCACCTTAAAGGTATTCTTGCAGAATTTTGGAGCAATCTGAAGAAAACCATTTTTTCATATCTTGTACATGTTCTAGAACAGTCTTTGATACTTTTCCTATAAAAAATTGTGGTAGATTTGAAGTGGCACTTGTTGAACTATCCTTGTGTCTTGTTGAAGAAACTCTTGTAACATATTTGTACTAGATTTAAAATAGATCTTGTTGAAGAAATTGTGAGGTAGAATTAAAGGTCAATATAAGGGAACCTATAGTTGCATTAAAGGTTATAATTACAGTGGCATACCTGTTGGAGAAGATCTAAAGTTGAACTTATTCAAGGAGAGAAAGTAGTGATTGTATATTGTTGTGTTTAGGTCATTTTCCCTGTTACGAGAGCCAAAGAAGTTTTTTTTAATCTTTTATTGTATAGGGTGGTAGGATGGTGCTAGGAAAGGAAGTTGTGGCTTCCTTTAGGAGGTTGTTACCTCCTTCTAATGGGAGTTGGTAAACCTGAGGTTGTATCCATTATAGTTGTAGCCGGTAAATGTGGAATTTTTTAGCTTCCCTTGTAATATAAATATATTATTCATATACACATTATGTTCTTTTCAAGTGATGTTATTGGTTAATTATTTTGATACTAAATTCGCCGGATCTGGCTGTTTAATGCATCGGGGGGGAGGCGCCACCTCGCGCACTTCCCCATGAAAATGGCCTGGGCAGCCCACATGGCTCCCGGCATTTGCATTAATTCTGCTCTTAATGATATCACTCGCGCGACGGTCATTAACCTTGGTCTGCTCAATCTGGAGGAGATTATGGTGGTGCTGCAAGATATGGAGGTTCAGTCGCATGACACAGACGACGCCTCTGGTTCGGTGAGCTCGCCCACCCCGCTGCTCGGTATTTGCACTTCTGGCTCGCTCGAGGCCAGCGTGAAGACGTCTACAGGGAGGCGCTGCTCTTTGCAGGCCTCCATTGAACCGGTCCCAGGTATTCATTTCACACAGAGTCCGCATTGTCTATATAATTTTCTGTCCAGGGTTGGCGCTGACCTGCGTGGTGAGCCTCTGCGTGATTTCTTCTCTCCTCCTGAAATTTTCCGCTTCGCCCATCCCTCTGTTCATTTTACTACTCCCCTTGCTCTCACTGTCTCTCCTCTCGCTCTCGCTCACCTATTTCATTCCCCTTCTGAGATGCCGCGTCTTCGTGAGAGGATGAGGGCTCGACGAGGCCCCAGCCGAGGTCACAGTCGCCCTCCTCCCAGCACTTTCTCCACTGATGATACCCCAGACCCTTCTCGGAATCTGCGCGGTGGCAGAGGTCATGGACGTCGACGTGCTGGAGATTCGGTTTCAGCTTCCTTGGTTGACGCCTCGCCTCCTCCTTCCCAAGCTCACGACTATGGCGGCAGCTCTTCCCAGGCTGTCCCTCCTGCCCCTCTTCGCCCCACCATCAGACAGACCTCGCAGCATGCGGAGCTCAAATTCCATCCCACTGCCTCCAATTCTGTTCTCACGGCCCTCATTTCACTCACTCTACGGGAGAAAATTCCCAACCACCCTGCTCCTGGTTTAGCCTCCGTGCACCTCTCTCCGAGTTCTGGACCCTTAAACGCAGCTGCTGCACCGGTCATCTCCCCTCTTTCTCCACAGGAGCAGCAGAAAAACATGGAAGCGCCCTCGGGTGGCATGGACACGAGCGACTCTGGCAAGGAGGACAGCAGAGAGTTTTTCGATTGCAGAATCATTGAGGAACCACCGTCACCAACTCATGGCTAGCTTCAACACTGCTCTCCAGGTTTTTTGGTTCAGTTTCATAGATAATGCTAGTTTTTGTCACTGGGCTGACCAGCTGAATCAGTGGTCTCTGAACTGTAGCTTATATTTCTATGTTTATTTATTTTCTATGCTTTCCAAACTGGTTTCCCTCACGAGGGCGGTTAAGACTCGATGTTTAATAGGACTGGTTTCTCAATATGGGCAGTCTAGGCACTCTGTGAACAGTTTGACTTTCAAACACAGTGCTCAGGCTTTCATAGCTGACACTGTGACTGTTTTGTACTAGTAACCTTATACATAATAGAATTAGTTACACGTAGAAAAAAAAAAATATTTTGATACTAAATTATAGGAAAAAGTGAAATATTGATTTACATCGCGCCCCACCCTCCCTCAATATTTCTAATATTATTTTTGTCAAAATTTAAAACTTACGAGTACGAATTGCCTCTAATAAGAAATATAGTACTCGTATAATAAAAAAATAAAATAATGACTTTTTTATTGTAAACCATGTGATGAGTTCTACACTCATTTTTTTAATTTTGGAATTTAAAATATCACTAATTCAAAAAATAAAAATAATGCATAGTTCACCACATGGATTATATTCATAAAGGTTGGCTAAGATATAAGTTAAAATCTACTTAGTTATATACTAACTAAATTATTATACTATATGAATATGTGGTTCTTACATTCTTATATATTAGTTTTAACTAATATGTGTAGTTCTTACATCCTTATATACCTAATAAATGGATACATGGTTCCACATCGATATATTAGTATTAGTTTAACTAATACATAAATACATAGGAACTATGAATATGTAGTTTTCATGTATTTATCTGTGAGTCAAAAAATACTCATGTTAATCTATATTATATTATGTTATATTGATTTGAATATGTATTTATGTGTTGATTTATGATTTATTTCCAAAGGTGTTCTCTTTGGAGTGTTGGACTGGGTAGAAGTTGTTCATCATAGCAAATCCTAACACTCCATTTTCGTCTACCTCCTCAGTTGACAAGTGGAAGTTGCTAGATGATGTCATGTAATTCCTCATCTACAAAAATGGTTGTAGATGGTTGGAAATCCAGCACCCGCAACTAGCAGTCAAGAAAGTGTTTGGATTTTGAGCAGATGCCCTCCACCAAGCTCCCTAAGAGCCAGATTTTCCAAGATCACGAGTTCTAACATTAGTGCAGTGCTCACCACGGAAATGTTTCTTTCACAGGTATTGGCAAGGGTCAACAAAGATCAGTTAAAAGTCATTATGGAGTTCCTCAAAGTAGTGCCTTGGTCTTTCAATAAATATTTCTGACTAAAATCTTTCGTATTGGAGGCCATCATTGGATTCTTTATAGACCTCACGCAATATTTCGAAAATATCATGGATTCATATGGGGATATGTGTGGAGAATTTAATGGTGTAATTTCTGGGGTTATGTTAAACATTCATGTTTCTTATTGAGATCGTCCATATGCATGGATTTTCTCGCCTCATTGTGTTGGTGTACATGCACATAGTTAGCCTTAATTAGCTTTAGTTCAACTCTAGTTATTGCATGTGATGTGCACTTGTCTTTAGCTATTTAACTCGAGTGCTTACATGTGATGTGAACTTGTCTTTAACTAGTTAACTCGAGTTTTTACATGTGGTGTGCACTTGGCTTTAGTTAGTTAACTCTAGCGCTTGCATATGGTGCATGTGCACATTAACAAAAC
This sequence comes from Pinus albicaulis, assembly GCA_034641835.2. Lineage (NCBI taxonomy): Eukaryota > Viridiplantae > Streptophyta > Pinopsida > Pinales > Pinaceae > Pinus > Pinus albicaulis. Next base: position 181,782,988 of record CM076576.1, on the reverse strand, counting down.
ATAAAGCACACTTAGCTTTAGTTAGCTTTAATTATACATAGATATTGCATGTAGTACTAATCTTAACTTAGTTGCTTATGTATTGATTCTCAAACAATATTGTTGAATTAAATTCGTTCTCAACTCTAGAAAGTTTGTGCAATTATTCTTCAGCTAGATATGTATTTGTGCTCTAATAATTTTACATGGTATCAGATCTACAAGGATTTGGAGAAGTTGCATGAACAATATTTTGCAGGTTTGAAGAGAAAAGAATTGGAAATTGTTCGAAGATTTTATTTGCAGATCAAAATATTAGAGAACTGTCACAATTGTTGCTACAACTACAAGATGAAAAAAATGGAGTTCTCATCTTCAGCGATTATTACTTCATATAACTACTTCCAATGGAATCCAGATATTTTTCTTCACCTTAGAGGAAAAGGCTTGTATCAGATAGTTATGAATATAGAAGCTGAACCCAATTTCATCGCTAAAAAATCCAAATACTTCAACACGGTGGACGAGGATTTTGGTCTTCTATTGTTGCCCATATCTCCAGAATTGTGTTTCCATGTGGACACATGCAACACTCCGAATGAGGTTTGGAAAACCTTGGAGAATTTATTTGGAAAGCAAGATAAGATGCAAGCTCATATTCTCGAAAATGAGCTAAATTAATTAGATCCAAATAGATTTGAGAACATCCAAGATTTATTTATGAAATTTAAATAATTTCATCTACAACTACATGATTGCGGGATCGATAAATCAAAACAGGAAGGTCAATTGATCCTTTCTATTTTTTATAAATTATGTCCTGAATATGTTGTTTTAATTTCAACATTTCATACAGTTAGACTTGCAACTAGAGAAAAATGGAAAATTCCCAAATTTGATGCATGTATTGAGTCTCTTATTCATGAGAAGGATAAACTCATAGAAATGGGTTCATTAAAATGTCCAAGTGCACATGCACTTTCCATGCATGTGAAAGGAAAGACCAACTCGAAACGAAATCAACTACGCAAAGGAAAAGGAAAGGCAAGAGATCCAGATCCAAGAAAGGTAGGAAATCCAAAACCTCCAGATGATTCTTACAGCTCCAAGGGTAAGAAGGGAAAGGAAGGAAACTTCAAGTGTCCTGATTGTAATAGAGGTTATCATCGTAAATCCTCTTGCATGCAAAAGACTATTGATCTAAAGGCAAATACTCTTCAGCAAAATAATCTTGGTTATCACATTCCAGAAAGTGCCAAGAAGAAGATGGAGGAAAAACCATCAGAAACAAGGGGTAATGTGCATGCTTTGTTTGCTCTTCATTCTACATTGCAAGAATGGATCGTCGATTCAGGAGCTTCACATCATACGGATTCTTCAAAGGAATCCTTTTCTTCTCTACATGCATACTCAGGACATCCTATTCTCATGGGGGACAATTCTGCAGTTGAAGCAACTAGACAAGGAAGGGTGTAATTCGAAGATGGGATTTTTGAGAATGTCTTACATATTCCAAGGTTTTACGAGAATCTTATTTCAGTGTATCAAATGACACACACAGGTATCGGAATAAAATTTTAATTTACTCCAGATTCCATGAGCATTTATGACATGCAAACCAACTTGAATATTGCATCTGGAAAGGTAAACGATCGATCTCAGTTGCATACATTTTCTGATTGTGTTCCTCAATCAGATTCTATTTTGCTAGTTATGCATGCAAATGAATAAATTAGGAGTTGGCACGACATATTTGGACACTTGGTTTTCAGATATATGCATCAACTTAGCAAGCAAGGGATGATCAAAGGATTTTCGACCATTAATTTTTCAAATGGTGTTTGTAATGGATGTGCTCTTGGAAAGCATCCACAAGACAAGTTCGAGAAGGGGCATGCATGGAGAGCCTCTTCACCTTTGGAACTTGTCCATAGTGATCTTATGGGTCCATTTCCAATAATTTCAATGAGAAAAGCAAGATATGTGTTGTCATTTATAGATGATTACACAAGATTCATTTGGGTTTACTTCTTGAAACTCAAGTCAGAAGTTTTTCAATAGCTAAATATTTTCAAAGCACATGCAGAAAATTAGTCTTGAAAACACATCAAGATACTATGCACAGATAATGGGACAGAATATGTCAACAAAGATATCAAGAATATTTTTAATGAAGCAGGCATACAGTTGCAGCATACAGTTCCTTACACTCCAAAACAAAATGGGGTGGCCAAAAGGAAGAATCGATCTTTGAAAGAGATGGTCAATTGCATGTTGCATGCAAGATGTCTTTCGTCAAAATTGTGGGTTGAAGGTATCAATTGTGCCTCATACATCCAGAATAGATCTCCTCATAAATATGTTATTGGGAAAACACCTTTTGAGGCTTGGACTTGCATGCAACCTGAAGTCAATCATTTCTGCATTTTTGGATCTCGAGCATGGGCCCGCATTCCTACAAAGAAGAGAAAGGCATTGGAGAATCAAAGTAAAAAATGCATGTTTCTTGGATATTATGATGAATTCAAAGGGTACAGATTGATTGATATCAGCATTGAAGATATATTTATTGAAAGGAGTGTAAATTTTGAGGAAGATATTTTTCATGCACCAGTAGATGAAATTGTTACCAAGTTTCCATCACCACTCATTGATGAGTATGCAAATGAAACTTTAGATCAGAAATTTGATGAAGATGAGCCTTTTCCTGTTACACTTGTTGGACCACCAGTTGTTGAACATCGAGATCATAGTTCCTCATGTAGTTCAGAATATTCTTGACCATATTCAACACAAAAATTGCGTAGCATGAGTGATATCATTGATGATCCTGCCTCTATACCTTAGTTTCAGGAAGATCCACAAGAACTCTTAGCTATGGATCCATGCATGTCCATGCATGCTTATATGATTCATGCATATGATCCATAGACTTGTGTAGAAGTAATCGGGCATCCTGAAGGGGAAGCAGCAATGGATGAGGAATATAACTCTCATTGAGAACCAGAATTGGGGTTTGGTTCCGCTACCTTCCAATTGTAAACTTGTGAGGTGAAAGTGGGTTTACTGGACCAAGAAAGCAACAAATGGCCAAGTTAATCAATATAAGACACGGTTAGTAGAAAAAGGTTTTCAACAGGTACATGATGTTGACTATGATGAGACTTTTTCTCCAGTGGCAAAAATGGATTCCATTCGGCTAGCTCTCTCCATTGTGTTGTCACTTCGCTAGATTCCCAAGGCTGAGGAAGGAATCCCAACAGAGGTAACCATAAATTAAGCTTTTGAATTGATAGCTAGCCTTATCAATTCAGAGAGGGCTCTCTCCAAAAGGGTCATAGCGAGGAGGGATGGAGAAATTAGGGTTTTTAGGCTAGATATAGAGTGCAGGGGGTTGTTTTGAATTGATTTGGTTGGGGAAATCATTAGATGAATAAATTAGGTCAAGGAAAGCTAGGTCAGGGCAAATGAGTTAGGGTTGCAGGGATCAATGGCGCAAGGTAGGTATAATTATTATCGCTTGAAGAGAATTGTTATGGAATGGTGTTAAAGTTGTAAGAAGGCTAAGAAAAGCATAAGAAATGTATTTTTCTCAAACAGAAGAAGATGAACAAAGCATGATTAGTTACCCAAAACAAAGCATGTGCAAACATGTATTCTGAATTTCTAACTTGTAAAAGATCATAAAATAGAAATGAAAGTGAAAATTAACACAATACTTTCAAACATATGATACTGAAGAAAAAACCATGATAGACATTCAATACCATAAGTATCCCATAAAATTAGCTACAACTCCTCTTTATTAGCTTTTCCAAACTGAAAACAAAGTTTCCTTGATCAACTAGCAAGCATCAAACTGATTCCAACCTATATTACATTGGATTTATGCAATTTATAGACAAATTTACAAAATCTGAGGCAAATATCAAATCCAAAATTATTTCTAACAGCAAAGCTAATTCCTAACCCCTAGGAACATAAAACTATTTATTTTCTTAAAATAAATTGAACTACTTACCCAAGTCTTTGAATTTACAATCTGAAAGAAATTGGAGATATCTCCCTGCGGACCTGCACCTTGAAATCTAGAAAAATATTAATAAATCCATTGAATATGCTGACTGTTGGAGCTGAATTGACCTTTTTCCGCGCTGCGTTGTTGCTAATGTGATTTTCTCGGCCTCTGTTTTAATCTTCAATTCTGTTTTTTGGCAGAGTTATCACAATCAGATGAGCGGTTCCTGAATAATAGAATACATTAATAACAAACCTTAAGGATAGATTTTTGCACGGGAATTTGGAGCATTAGCGGGATTAATAGCGGGGTGAATTAATAGCCAAACCTTTAGGATAGACATGGAGTAGGAATGGCGGAGGATAGTGGAGGGAATGGAAGTAAAAACAAGTGATGTGGCAGGAAAAGTTGTGGTCAATCGCAAATCGCAATTGCACATATTTGTTAATATGAGAAACATGGTGTAAGAATTGTGATTTGTGATTTGCAACATCAAAAATCGGGGTCAACGCTTATTTATCGAAAATCGCAAATCGGAGTTGGGAGTTCTTATCGCAATATCGGGGATTGAGTTTATTGGAATATAGCATATCAAATTTGGGAGTTATTATCGCAAGTCGAAGTCAAACTTTATCACAGATCAACGGAGGGGGCTTATCGGTGATCGCAAATCGCATTTGGAGACGAGTAGCGATGAATGTTTGGAAATACAACAATGATATATGTGATGATCGATGGGAGTGAAATGGTAGTAGGTAGGCAAGGGTCCCACGTAATACCGCATCGGCGTTTCGGAAGCGGTAGCACATGAATGTGGTGAAGATTTTTGCGATGGCCGATATGCGAAAAGGCATAAGGGGTCCACAAAGTTTTAAGCAACAATATGGTAAGTTATATAAATGAAATTTTTAAACACCGAATTTTTTGAAAGAAAAGGTTGTGGTATGTATTATAAAATTATTTCAGTGCAAAATGGTTTTATAATAAGGTTTGAACACCGAAACATTATAACGTGGTTTAATGTTTAATATATAACATATGATATGGCTTGTTCAGGGGTGGGCAGAGCTTAATATAAAGTCCCGAAACTTTATATTAAATGGTTTTTTAGGGTTAAAAGGAATTTTAATGGGTTTAACTGCTAAACTATGGTTTTTTTAAATATAGTTTAGGCTATACAGTAAATGAATTTTGGGTTTGGAGTAACAACTTGGATAAGTTAACTAATGAAATGAAATGTTTGGATATTGGGGAAAAAGGTGAAAATAGTAAAAAATGAAGCGAGGTCAATGATAATGATGGAGATAAGGTGAAAGAAGATTAAAATAAGGCAAGATGGGTGGGATGTAAATATTAGTGCTAACATCAGCTCCAACTAGGGAAGATAGCTCCGAAGGAGGTGTCTAGAACCGTAGATCTTTGAATTTGTAGATCGGTGCCTTATCCATTGGGAAATGGAGTCCAATATGTAAACTGAAATTGAAACTGAAACTAAAAACTTCAATCCAAACTAACATATCATCAAATCCTTGGGGCCCTCACCTCGGGCTTCAAACCTTGATGAATTCTATCAACACTTGCTGAAAACTGGAACTGAAAGAAACTTGCTATTGAAAAAAAAATCAAATCACACTGAAATGATACCAACTTAATCTAATTTGTTGTACAACTATTGATTAGGTGAAATTATCCTTCTATTGTAACCAATCCAGGAGATGGCTACTTACTGAAGCTCTGCTTTCACTTTCCCCAAGTAGGCACAAAAAATAAAAACTAGGCTACTCCAAGTGTCTACTGAACATATGCTTCTGATCCACAAAAATAAGAAAATACAACCTCCCTAATAGCTTTATAAATTCAGTAAAAGGATATTCAAAAACATGAAATGTTACCTTGTCTTGAGATTCAGCAAAAACACAAGCACACTCTTCATTTTGATCTGAAAGGACACTTGGTAATTGATCCATAGGAGAGCATAGGGAAGTATGACTTTCTGCTATCTAAGTGTTGGTTGAAAATTCTTGAAGCATGAAAAACTATGATTTTGTCTCTAGAATTTTGTCTCTCTCACATTCATACTCCTCAAATTCATATTCTAAATCATCTTTGAACAGAAAAAATTCTTCAAGATTATCAAACGTGACAGCCCTATCATCTTCATGAAAGAAAAAATTATTTGTTAGTTGATCTCCTTGCACGACATCATCATCAAAAATTGGTTTACTCACAACAACTTCCTGTATGGCTTCATCATTCTTATGACTATCGTCATTCAAACCCAGACTTTCATTTTCAATAATGGAAGAAGCTTCACTCACACGTTCTATTTCATCTTCAAACAGTGGAGAAAGTAATTTTTGTTTTCTTTTGATAACACAGTAATTGTCTTCTTTCTTTCCCAAAGATTCACAAGGATGTTGAGTATCTTCTTTAACCTTTAGCTGACCAACTTCTTGTACTACTGCAAGAATTTTCTCCTGTGGGAAATCTTTATGAACATCAAGGCAATATGCATCATCATTTTCTTCCATGACAGAAAACACTTGCTCTTTTTGGTGATGAAAAGGATTGTCATGCAAAGCCTCCAATATCTCTTCATCCAAGAACTCATTGTCATCATAATAATCCTCTAGGTTTTGAACGAAAACCTCAAATTGATCACAACAATTATTGACGTGTTATCACTCATTAGTTTAAACAATTCCATTGATATGGTCCATGCGGTCTCATAAGTCATTTTCATGAAATTTTTGAATTTTTTTTGCATTTGGTGATCTCTATCATAAGTCTAAAATCCCAAACCTTTTCATATCATGTCAAATCTACCTAATTTCATCTAGTTGTCATTCCCATGGATTTTAATCACAAAATATTACACTTGTCATTTTTTCATAGTTTCGTAGAAAATTAAAAGGAAAATCAGCATATTTCTCTACGAAACTACCTAACAGTTCCGTAGCGAATCTGTCAGCAGCTAAACTATTTTCGCTACGAAACTAGGTTTTTCTGCAAAAAATGTCAGAGTGTTGTGAGGTGTCAATTTTTTATTAGACAAGTAAAGGGTGAGGTCATTTGAGTTCATTATGATGATTCCCAAACATGCATAGCCGTATTTTTCTGTCATTATTGTCTTTTATGGTCACATGTGCCATCATCAAAATCTGAGTTGTCAAACAAACTTTTAAAACTTTACCCCAAGATGCTCTTTGTCATTTACTATTCAATCCTTGCATGTGATGTATCCCACTATCGATATTTGAGAGCTGCTTCGCCACACAAAGCAAGTTGTTGTTCGAATTTGGTTTTGCAGGTGTCATCAACAAGCGAGGAACTGAAGGGTATAAAGCATCATGGCATCATAGAAGAAAACAAATAAGGGTGGTCATTGTGTAAGGTATGAACCCATGGATTTGAAGTTGTTGAATGAAGATCCCATTTCTATGGAGGCTTTTAGGAGGACAGGCTGCCTACAGTTCTGCATAAATTGCAGGGTTTCCATGCACAGATTTCAAAATAATTTTCCACCAATTTTACAGGGACAGCATCAAAGGTTGGGATTTTGAATCTCACAGTGTCACCATAGATCATATCACACGCTACAGAAATTCCTAGAAGTGGTGAAGAATGGTTTAAAGGCACAAAGTTTAGAATGCAGGGTTGTGAATATTTTCTCAAGCAGGAGCACAGAGGAGCTGATATGACCAATGGAATCCCCAAAAGTTATATGAAAGACAATTATGGAAAGATGATGTTGGTGATCCAAAAATACTTCACCTGCGAAGGGAGATTCCACATGGTTTGTTCTTACCATATTAGACTCCTTCTGCATTTTGTTGGTAAGCAACCTCTTGACCTAGCCTTCTTTTTATACAGGAGTTTGGGAAAGATGTTAGATAGAGTTCAGGTCAAGTCATAAGTTAATAAGGCATCATTAATTCACCATGGTCTGATAAAATTGTTAGTGTTGGAAGATTTTAAAAGGTTAAACAGATATTGGACCTCTTTTCTATTCATGAGTGGTTATGAAGTAGATGTAATGACTCTAAAGAAAGTTTAAAAACCTAAGACTGCTACATCCTCTACATCCCCAGCTGCAACACAAGAGATTGGTGAAGAATGAAGACAGTTTCCTTTAGAAACAATGGACATTGAAGAAGAACCTTTGCAAGAAACTGATATCCCTCAGCCAGCAGCTGCAAAACAGAAGATTAGAAAACAAAGCAGTAAGAGAATGAAAAGGATTCATACATTGGCCAAAGGAAATATGGAAGACATTCTACATGCAAAAGATATTAAGGAGTCCCCAATAGTGCAAGCAGAAGACAGTGAAGGTGATGGAAGAAAATTGAAGAAAGGTAAGTTTGTCAAGAAATTGAATTTTGCAGGAGAGGATGTTGGCTTCATATTCAACCAAGGAAGCCAATGACTAGGTTTGAAAATAATTCCATGAAGAGAAAAAAGGCAGAAAAAATCAGTGAAGGTATGCAACCAGAAAACATCATATATTTATCCCCAGCAATAGAAGAAGAAGTTTTCACCATGCAGAGAAAGGGAAAGGAGAAGATGATCGAAAAATCAGAAACAAAACTCCTCATAGAACAGCTGAGAGAAGCAAGGGAAGAAATACTTGAGTCGAATTTGGAAGCAGAGAAGCACAGGTCTGAAGAGGTTGAGTTTGATCAGATGATGAAAAAATGGGACATTCAACTCTCAAATGTTTCAGAATCTATGAGTAATGCCAAATGACTACTGAAAAGGACCCAACCTCTAAGACTTATAGCTAAACATACCAAGAGGATGAACCTGCACCTACAAGCTGAAAACAGATCATTGCAAAATCAAGTGGAAGACCTTCAGGAACAAGTGGACATGATTCAGGATGAGCTGGAGAAGAGATGATTGAAAATGAAAGTGATTGAAGAACCTGAAGGTCAACCTATAGTTAATGAAGATGAAACTCCCAAAGACTGAAGAGCTGAGCTAAGAAATTTTGTTTTACGTTTATAGTTTGCAAATGACATAATTTTAGCTTAGAAGATCAAATTTTGAAAAAGATTACAAAATCTGCAATTTCTGCCTTGTTAGGAAGTTTCGTAGTGAGCTCCAGGCTTGAAGGCCGAAAAATGCTACGAAAATTCTAAAGATTCTTTTTTTCCCTTAAAATCGGTTTTATGAAGAATTAAGGAGGGAGCTTGAGTGTATTTAGATATTTTTTCATAAAAAAAAAATTTGACCAACAGAGGTGGCAGGAGGAAGGGTGAAAAGACAGAAACCAGTTTGCTACTAAAGTACGCTACGAAACTTCCTAAAATGATCCGTTTTGCATCGAGGGGCTTTTGAAGTTTCAAAGGGCATGTGGAAGATCGGTCAGTCACATGGAGGCATCCAAAAATATGAGGAGACAACTCAAAAAAATTTCATCACTCGGCATATGTACCTTTTACACAAAACAGCCTGAAGACAAAATTGTAGTTGTTATTGATTCTTTCCTAGAAAATAGGACAAATGTTACTAAATTTTTGGAAATTGTATTTATGTCTTATGTCATGGAGAATTCCATTCGAGCAATTGAGCCTTATCTATGTAATGATCCCACTATTAGAAAAGTGGGGGAAATAAATGTATGTAGAGTCCCATTAGGAGAGAAACTCTTAAAGTGAATAGGTGTCTTTTTATATTCCAGAAATAGAGTTGTTAGTTATGCTTAGTTGTCAGAGTTAAGGTTCGATGACCCAGCATCCTATGCAATGTAAAAAGAATCTACTTATATACAGAAGATCGAATATCAAAGGTTTGGAGAATATTGTACTAAACTGCTACTCTGTAATAGTTTTTGCAGTTTCAGTAATATACAGTGATATTTTGTTTCTTTAACTGAGATTCGAAGGAGGTGTTCAATGTGTTTTATGTTCTATATCTTTCATGTTTAAATATATACAGTTAGTTTGATTTCTAATTACTCAGAACTCATGGTAACATGCTCTGACTTCCTTTAGAGGTTAAACTGTTATTTTTTTCCTATGTTGTGTGTGTACCATCTTTTCATTGAAACCTCCATTTCCCTCAGTTTCCATAAGAAGAAATATTTTCATTGAGTTTACTGATGTTGACCCCATAGCCCAATGGTAGCAAGTCCTTATATTTTCAACCTACAATCAATCACAATCAAGTTACAATTATAGATTTAGCCATTTAATATAATTTCCATTGAAAATCATAAGTTACCTTGAGAGAGCCCTCTCAAACTGAAGAGGCTAATCTTCAGTCAAAAGTGGTTTGAAAGAGCTACATTGAGTACATTGATGAGCAACCTATTAGAATCAATTTGGTGATAACATAACCAAAGACAAAGAAGGGTAGGACTCCTTGTATTCTTCACAATATATTGAATGGAAAAATTTAAGAGAACAAATACTGGTAGGTGGCAAATATTCATACACAGATCGTGCTTTCCCTTCAAGAGAAGCCATGAACATTTTTAAGAGACAATATTTAGGAAATTCAACCTTCAACTTGTGTGTGTGCATGTGAAATTTAACCAGATGTAAAGCAGCATCATTCCTATCATCATCTTTAAAAATAGGCAAATTCCTTTGCCAATATACCTTACGCATTTTATTTCAGAAACTTGGAATGTGATCCTAGCTCATGGGAGCATACCTTCTTGCAACAGTTTCCATCTTGAAATTTCTTGAAGCTACTAATCTTCATGCAATGGAGTCGCCATGAAGTGTTTATTTTCCGGATCTTTCAGTCAATGGAGTCACCAGGTGAATGGTTCAGCCTTCATATGTGTCCAACTGTTCTTCACCATCAACAATTAGATCTAAAAGTTTGTCGTTCTTTTCCATGGAAGATCTGATCTTTCATTCCCCAACAAGGGCGCCAAGATGTTATCACTCCACCAGATTCCCAAGGTTGAGGAAGGAATCCCAACAGAGACAACCACAAACCAATCTTTTGACTTGATAGCTAGCCCTATCAAGTCAGAGAGGGCTCTCTCCAAAAGGGTCACAACCAGGAGGGCTAGAGAAATTAGGGTTTTTAGGATAGATATAGAGTGCAGGGGGTTGTTTTGAATTGATTTGGTTGGGGAAATCACTAGATGAATAGGTCAGGAAAAATGAGTTAGGGTTGCATGGATCAATGGGGCAAGGTAGGTATAATGATTATCACTTGAAAATTTATGGAATGGTGTTGAAGTTGTAAGAAGGCTAAGAAAAGCATAAGAGATGTATTTTTCTCGGACAAAAGAAGATGTGTTAGTGACCTATAAATATAGGATTCATAATTTTGACTTGACTATTGATAATCTTGTAAATTTGTACATACTTTGCCTTCTGCAAATTGTATTCACATTTTTTGTAAAAAAATCAAAAAGAGGGTAAAAAGTCCTAAAAGAAAAATCAAAGGACTTAGAAAAAATAAAAGACCCCAAAAGAAAAAAGAATAAAAAAATGAAAGTGTGCAAGTATAAATGCCACTAATTTTACCTTTTGACTATGGCAGAGTGTCAATAAATGCCATATTCCCTGATGAGTTGAACAATTTAATCTTGACTTGTCATTTTTCAACTTCAAATGTTGTAGATAGAGAATAAAGAATTGTCATACAGTTTAATCATAACAATTCAGTAGTTAGGTAGAGAATAAAAGAATCCAACAGTTTAATCTGGATTCTTGGATGCAATAAGTGTAGAATTAGATAATTTATTGCTTTCAGAAAGAATAAATGTTGTAACTCAAATGCACCTAATCAAAATGGAAGAAAAAATGTTAGCATGTTAATTTGGGTAGGTAGAAGAAGGTGAGAAGCATCAATGTAAATATTATTCACTATGGCTGCAAATAACTAACTTCCCCTTCCCATAGCCATTAAACATTCTAAGCTATCAGTCAGAAAGGCTCAAGGCATTTCCTTGACTTTTGTTGGGACCGGACCTAAGGCTCTATGGTTGATTAGTTGAAAAATGGTAAATGTCTATATTAATACCTCAAACTCACATCATTATTTCATGCATTCATACCCCTGAATAATCCTAAGTAAAACCTCATTTTTACTTAAAGATACTATAATTCCCTTTGATTAACTTCCCACATCATTTGAAAACACAAAACCCTCAAAATTACATTATATCATAATGTTAAAGTGATGAGATTAATATGATGCAAATTGTCTTTTAAACTTCACTTTACTTGGTTATGTTTATGTATTTTGAGTATACATTGTCCCATTTTCATATTAACTTTAACTTATTTAATAATTCCCTATATAATAACCTTTCCCTATATGATATAACTCCCTTTTACATAATAACCCCAAAAACCCCATTTATTATAACTTTAGCCAAAGTTATTTATTCCCACGTGTTTTAATAAAATACCCACTTTATACCCCCTTTTGGCTAAATATATCGTTATATAAATATCCCGCCCCCTATGGTAGTTAAATCATTTTTATTTAATTTACTATATAATAAATATGTGAAAAAACCTTTAAACATGTTTTATTATGTGTTTAAAACAAAAATATCGAAGTTTTGTTTAAACTAAACTTCAAAACCCATCCCTTTGTTTATTTCCTGACTCCCTTTAACCAAGGTTAAAACTATAACCTAACTATTTCCCCGTGATATATATCCCATATCCGCAAATATTAACCCTGGTTCAAAGCCCTTTTACCCCTCCCGACCACCTTTTTTATGTATAAATCCTGTTTTATATATAAAAACCTTCATATATCTTTCAACTATCGGATTCAATATTGACCCTCCGATCCCTAACACTCATTTGATCCTACGGCTCCAAAAAAATGCAATATTCTTATCCCCATATCTCTTCACATCCTATCGCGCTACTTTATAGCCGTCCGATCATCCCTTCACAATCCAACGATTCTTGTTAAACGTGATAGTTCTATTCCATAATCTTAACCTTCCCATCGCGTCGTATGTCAACCTTTGGATCTACATTTACTATTAAGATCTAACGATTTCATATTTAACCTGACAACTCCAGTCCCCGACCCCACCACAGCTCATCGCGTTAAGCGATCACCATTGATCTTCCATCCGCCAGATCAATGGTCAATAATCCATGCCCTGGTCCCACTATACTTTCCATGCATCTTTTCATTTAATCTTGACTGTTCGCTTTCCGATGTCAGATCCGACGGCCCGAAACTTATATCGCGCAAATAAAGTGCCCAACCCATGTTTTATGAAAATCGCGCGATAAAAGTTGTTTTCCAATACAACCCAATGCTATGTGTCCCCTTTTCATTTGATCGCGTTCCAAAAGCCAAAAACAGCTTACCACCTGCAGCCAACGTGAAAACCACCAGCGGTTTTCCATAGTTCAAACAATAAAATTTCTCGCCAGATATGTAACTCACCAATATCACATTTTATAAGGTTTATAATAAAGGTTAAAACCTTTTTTATAAGGTTTATATGAACGTTATAAGCTCCACCCGACTGGTAAACCTCTGGTAAAACCTTTCCAGCTCCCGAATCCGATGTTTACCCTCTGTGTGCCTATTTTGTACCTGAAATACCCATTACATGCCTGAAAGCTCCATTTTGACCAACAAAATCTTTGTTTGAAGGCCAAAGACACCTCTCAACTGCAACATATTGACATCAAATTCTTTAGGATTTCGGAAATGACAATTGTTTTTTCTCTTATCTAAAAGTTTATCATGAGGTTGAATATTTTCTTTAACTTCATTCAAAACATTAAATGAAACATCATTTGTTAATACAGAGGGGCTTTGTGGATCTTGATTCATCTCCTGATCTATTTCATCTTTGTTTAACTCCTTATTATTATGACATTTAACTTGAGAATGAAAATTCTGGACTTCTTTTAATAAATCTTCAGGAAACCAATTTCCAAAATCTTCATCAATATTTTTAAGGTAATGTATAATATCTTCAGCTTGATCACAACAATTTTCAACTAATGATAAAGATGGAAAATATTCTTTGTAATGCTCATAAAATATCTTATGAAAATCTTTTAGAGAAAACAAACTTGCAGGTTTGAGAGCTTCGTACCATTCCCTTGCTTTTCCTTCTAAGGTTGCCATGAATATCTTCATGAGGCAATCCTCATGCCAATCACCCTTCAATCTTGATGAGTGTATATGAAATTTAATGAGATGTAACAAAGGATCATCAATATTCTCATCTTGAAACATGGGCAGATTTTCACCCCAATTTACCTTCGGTAGTTTGTGTGGAAATCTAGGTATGTGATCTCTGCTCATGGGAGCATATCTTGGTTTTAATCTTGGATCATCTTGAAAATAAGCCATAACGAAAGGCCATGGTATCTGTAAAACCAAGTTAGATCCTTATATAAAATACAATACATATTGAAAAACTTTATTAACAAGAAAGAACATAATGTCTTGGATTAAGATCCAAGTTGAAAGCCTGATATTTCCATATTGTTCTTCCATGTTCATTCCTCCAGTGGAGTCTTGATTGTGAAATTGGTGTGGAGTCGCCAGGTAGATGATTTTAACCTTTATATGTCTGATCATTTTCCACCATCATAGATCAGATATGAACCTGTACAATATCTCTGAAGAAAAGGTTAGTTTCCTCAGTAGAGTTGTCATCATATTACCCACAACCTTTAAACTTAATCTTAAAGTAGAAAAGATATGGTTAAAAATACTCCTTCAAGATTAAACTTAAAACTGGAGAGTGGTTAGTTCCCCAGTGGAGTCGCCAGTATGTTATCACCCTAGTAATTCTCAGGTTGTAGGATGAGGATTTTTGTAGTTAAGAAAACCAGGGGTAACCAAGAACCTCTTTTAGAATTCAGGATCTAGCCTTCCTGAGTTCCGGAGAGGGATCTCTCCTAAAGATTTAACTTTGTTTTATAATTGGATTTTAGACTAGCTATGAGTGGACAGTGGGACTTGTTTTGAAAGTGTGGTGGGAATAAAAAGTGTTTCAAGGTAAACCAGAGGGATCTACCAGAACATTGGACTATGTAGTTAACTTTCTAGGCAAGTAGAGCTAGGAAATAAGACTTAAAGATGCAAATGTACTAAGAGCAGGGAAGATGACCTTCAAAGGCTTTGAATAGGCTTTGTTGATGGAATGGGTGAAATCTAAACAAAAGGGCACTTAAGAATCCTTAAGTTACAGAAATGAATATGGAAGGAGGGAATCAAATAGGGACCTAGAGCAATTAAGAATTCTATAGTCCGGTTATCAAGCAGAAAACGTAATAATGCCAACTAGTAAAAAATAAGGAGCTTTTTATCACTAATCCTGTCTAAATTCTCCTAGTTGATCATTAAATATAGAAACACATTAAAATGAATGTATGGAAACTTTTGAAATAAAAACAATGAAAACAGGAAAAAGACTAGACTTATCTGGTCAGCACAAGAATCCTGAGTTATGATGTCTTTAATCTCAATTCCAGTCTGCTGCTTTGCTAATTGACTCACACCAACTTCAATATATCCAAAAAAATTACTATAGTAGTCTTGATAAATTTTATTCCACACAAAATACTTCAAGGAGTGAATTATTTATACAAATTCTAAACTAAAATATCTTGAAAAAGTATCAAGATTGGTTTACAAAATATCTCTAACTGTTTTACATAAATAGAACTTAAGTAAAGGACACTCAAGACTAATGCATCTATTTGGCACTATTTCTTATGGATAGATGATGACTAAGAGGAGACTTTTAATTTGATCCAACTCTTAGTTGATGATGAGGCATCCAAGTCACCAACTGCTTCCTTTCTTTGTGCATTCTTCTCCAACAATTCTGCAAACTTGAGGTCCAATGATATATTTGTATTTATGAATCTGTAATAGATCTGTAAAAATTGAAAGAGGTTATTGTAGATAAATATGTTGGTGAGATAAAACTCTTTCAGTTTCCTAAAATTCCACTCCAGCTGTGCACAATAGGCTCTGTAAAAAGATGTGTAAAACAGAGTTTTACAGAGTCTGAAACATAGGCTATAAATATGTGCATGTATATCTCATTCTGAAATTACTATGCAAAAATTGAGATAGGTTTTTGTAGATGGTTCTCTTAGGAAAAAAAACCTCCTTCATTTTTGTAATATGTGTTTCGGATTGGCCACCATCTTCTCTGCAAAATGATGACTTAACAGAAATTTTCTGCAAAACGTGCTCTCCAATATTGTTTAATATTTCCAAAACCATAATAGCTGTTAGAAACGTAAGAGAGGTTTTTGTAGCTGGACATATTATGAACATAAACCTCATTCAGTTTTGCAAAATTCATCTTGGATTGGTCACAATAGTTTCTACAAAACAATGACTTTAAACTGAAAATTTGTGAAAAAACATTCCTTCTTGTTCTCTTTTTTATCTTTTACCTTACTGTCCTTTTAACTTTTTACTTTCACTTTGGATAAAATTCATTGTTGTTGGTGAAAGTTTTTCATCTATTTTTAACTTTACTGCCTCCATTTTTTACTTTTAACTTTCACTCTGACTTTTACTTGATACACTTTATCCACTAATACTCTTTAACTGTTATGATTTTCTTTATCCCTGTGAATTCTGATTTCATTTTTATCATTCCCTGTACAAATTTCATCATTATAATCTCTCCCTAACTTGATTTTACTCTTTATTTGTATGCAAAACTGTTTGTTGAATGAAGCTTTTGAATTAAAATCTGAGAAATTGAAGAAAACAATTTTGTCAACTAGTATTGAAACTGTTGGCCCAATTTCTTATTCTGACAATAACCTGCAAAAGTAAAACAATTTGTTAATAAAATCCAGGTCTGCAGGGAGGTGATTGAAGGTTTTTTGAAAGTCTTGTGAAATGGGATCTTTTTGTGGAGGTTTTAACTCTGTTTTTTAGGCATTCTTAGGCTTACTTCTGCAAGGTTAGATTGTTTGCATGAGTAATTTACTTTAATAGAGGGAATTGTGAGCAATTCTTGGGAAAATATAGTCTCAATGGGTATTTTAGTGCTCAATTAGGAATCTGAGAGATGAAAAACTGGGTTAAGACAGGAAACAAGGGTTTCCTGAATGGTTGAGACTATAAAAGATGACTTCTCAGGAGATTTGTAGGTTCAAAGACCTTTTCAAGCCATGGAAATGTTTTTTCAAGGGTTTATACTGAAGATTGAACTTAAAATAGAGGCTTTTGATGTCAATATGTTGTAGTTGAGAGGTGCCTTTGGCCTTCAAACATAGATTCTGTTGGTCAAAATGGAGCTTTCAGGGGTGTAATGGGTCTTTCAAGTACAAAATAGGCACACAGAGGGTAAACATCGGATTCGGGAGCCGGAAAGGTTTTACCAGAGGTTTACCAGTCGTGCGGAGCTTATAACGTTCATATAAACCTTATAACAAAGGTTTTAAGATTTATTATAAACCTTATAAAATGTGATATTGGTGAGTTACATATCTGGCGGGAACTTTTATTGTTTGAACTATGGAAAACCGTTGGTGGTTTTCTCGTTGGCTGCAGGCGGTAAGCTGTTTTTGGCTTTTCGAACGTGATCAAATGAAAAGGGGACACGTAGCATTGGGTTGTATTGGAAAACAATTTTTATCGCGCGATTTTCATAAAACATGGGTCGGGCACTTTATTTGCGTGATATAAGTTTCAGGCCGTCATATCTGACATCGGAAAGCGAACGGTCAGGATTAAATGAAAAGATGCAAGGAAAGTATAGTGGGACCAGGGCATCGATTATTGACCGTTGATCTAGCGGATGGAAGATCAACGGTGATTGATTAACGCGATGAGTTGTGGTGGGGTCGGGGACTGGAGTTTTCGAGTTAAATATGAATCATTAGATCTTAATAGTAAATGTAGATCCAACGGTTGACATACGACGCGATGGGAAGGTTAAGATTATGGAATAGAACTATCGCGTTTAACAAGAATCGTTGGATTGTGAAGGGATGATTGGATGGCTATAAAGCAGCGCAATAGGATGTGGAGAGATATGGGGATAATAATATCACGTTTGTTTGGAGTCGTAGGATCAAATGAGTGTTAGGGATCGAAGGGTCAATATTGAATCCGATAGCTGAAAGATATATGAAGGTTTTTATATATGAAACAGAATTTATACATAAAAAAGGTGGTCGGGAGGGGTAAAAGGGCTTTGAACCAGGGTTAATATTTGCGGATATGGGATCTATATTGCGGGGAAATGGTTAGGTTATAGTTTTAACCTTGGTTAAAGGGAGTAAGGAAATAAACAAAGGGATGGGTTTTGAAGTTTAGTTTAAACAAAACTTCGATATTTTTGTTTTAAACACATAATAAAACATGTTCAAAGGTTTTTTCACATATTTATTATATAGTAAATTAAATCAAAATGATTTAACTACCATAGGGGGCAGGATATTTATATAACGATATATTTAGCCAAAAGGGGGTATAAAATGGGTATTTTATTAAAACATGTGGGAATAAATAACTTTGGCTAAAGTTATAACAAATGGGTTTTTGGGGTTATTATATAAAAGAGAGTTATATCATATAGGGAAAGGTTATTCTATAGGGAATTATTAAATAAGTTAAAGTTAATATGAAAATAGGAAAAGGTATACTCAAAATACATAAACATAACCAAGTAAAGTGAAGTTTAAAAGACAATTTGCATCATATTAATCTCATCACTTTAACATTATGATATAATTTAATTTTGAGGGTTTTGTGTTTTCAAATGATGTGGGAAGTTAATCAAAGGGAATTATAGTATCTTTAAGTAAAAATGAGGTTTTACTTAGGATTATTCAGGGGTATGAATTCATGAAATAATGATGTGAGTTTGAGGGATTAATATAGACATTTACCATTTTTCAACTAATCAGCCATAGAGCCTTGGGTCCGGTCCCAACAAAAGTCAAATAAATGCCTTGAGCCTTTCTGACTGATAGCTTAGAATGTTTAATGGCTATGGGAAGGGGAAGTTAGTTATTTGCAGCCCTAGTGAATAATATTTACATTGATGCTTCTCACCTTCTTCTACCTACCCAAATTAACATGCTAACATTTTTTCTTCCATTTTGATTAGGTGCATTTGAGCTAGCAACCTTTACAACATTTATTCTTTCTAAAAGCAATAAACGATATAATTCTACACTTATTGCATCCAAGAATCCAGATTAAACTGTTGGATTCTTTTATTCTTTACCTAACTACTGAATTTTCATGATTAAACTGTATGACAATTCTTTATTCTCTATCTACAACATTTGAAATTGAAAAATTACAAGTCAAGATTAAATTGTTCAACTCATCGGGGACTATGGCATTTATTGACACTCTACCATAGTCAAAAGGTAAAAGTAGTGGCATTTATACTTGCACACTTTCATTTTTTTATTCATTTTTATTTTGGGGTCTTTTATTTTTTCTAAGTCCTTTGATTTTTCTTTTAGGACTTTTTACCCTCTTTTTGATTTTTTTATAAAATATTTGAATACAATTTTCAGAAGGCAAAGTATGTACATATTTGCAAGATTATCAATAGTCAAGTCAAAATTATGAATCCTATATTTATAGGTCACTAACAAGATGAACAAAATATGATCATTTACCCAAAACAGAGCATGTGCAAACATGTATTCTGAATTTCTAACTTGTAAAAGATCATAAAATAGAAATGAAAATGAAAATGAACACAATGCTTTCAAGAATATGATACTGAAGAAGAAACTATGATAGACATTCAATACCACAAGTATCCCATAAAAGTAGTTGCAACTCCTCTTTATTAGCTTGGCCAAACTGAATACAAAGTTTCCTTGATCAACTAACAAACATCAAATTGATTCCAACCTGTATTACATTGGATTTCTGCAACTTGTAGACAAATTTACAAAATCTAAGGCAAATCTCAGATCCAAAATTATTTCTAACAGCAGAGCTAATTCCTAACCTCTAGGAATGTAAAACTGTTCATTTTCTTAAAATAAATTGAATTGCTAGCCTAAGTCTTCGAATTTACAATCTGAAAGAAATTGGAGATATCTCCCTGCGGACCTGCACCTTGAAATCTAGAAAAATATTAATAAATTCGCTGAATATGTTGACTATTGGAGCTGAATCAACCTTTGTCCATGCTGCAATGTTGTTAATTTGATGTTGTTGGCCTCTTTTTTAATCTTCAATTATGTGTTTTGGTGGAGTTATCACAATCGGATGAGCGGTTCCTGAATAATAGAATACACTAATAACAAACCTTAAGGATAGATTTTGGCACGAGAGGTTGGAGCATTAGTGGGATTAATAGTGGAGTGAATTAATAGCCAAACCTTTAGGATAGACGTGGAGCAGGAATGGCGGAGCATAGCGGAGGGACTAGTGGTAAAAGCAAGTGATGTGGCAGACAGAGGTGGGGCCAATCGCAAATCGCAATCAGGCATATTTTTTAATATGAGAAACATTGTGTAAGAATTGCAATTTGCGATTTGTGATATCACAAATTGGGGTCAAAGCTTATTTATTGGAAATCGTAGATCGGATATGGGAGTTCTTATCGCAATATCGAGGATCGGGCTTATTGGAATATAGCATATCGGATTTGGGAGTTCTTATCGCAAGTCGAAGTCAAACTTTAATGCAAATCAATGGAGGGGGCTTATCGGCGATTGTAAATCTCATTTGGAGCCAAGCAGTGATGAATTTTTGGCAATACAATAGTGAGATATGCAATGAGCGATGGGAGTGACGTGGTGGTAGGCAAGTAAGGGTCCCATGTAATATCGCATCGGCGTTTCGGAAGCGATAACACATGAATGTGGTGAATATTTTTTCGATGGCCGATATGTGAAAAGGCACAGGGGGTCCACAAATTTTTAAGCAGTGATATGGTAAGTTATATATATGAAATTTTTAAACGCCAAAATTTTTGAAAGCAAAGGCTACGGTAAGTATTATAAAATGATTTCAGCGCAAAAGGGTTTTTAATAAGGTTTGAATGCCAAAATATTATAACGTGGTTTAATGTTTAATATATAACATATGATATGGCTTGTTTGGGGGTGGGCGGAGCTTAATATAAAGTCCCAAAACTTTATATTAAATGGTTTTTGAGGGTTAAAAGGAATTTTAATGGGTTTGAGTGCTAAACTGTGGTTTTTTAAAATATAGTTTAGGCTATATAGTAAATGAATTTGGGTTTGGGGTAACAACTTGGATAAGTTAACTAATGAAATTAAATGTTTGGATATTTGGGAAAAAGGTGAAAATAGTAAAAAACGATGCGAGGTCAATGATAATGACGGAGATGAGGTGAAAGAAGAGTAAAATAAGGCGGGATGGGTGGGCTGAAAATACCAGTGCTAACACATTGCAACACCAAGATGATGGGAGGTGCACCATATGGATGTGAATAATGCCTTTCTTCATGGTGATCTCGAGGAGGAAATCTACATGAAGCAGCCATAGGGATACATGCACAATTCATCTCTAGTATACAAACAAAAGAAGTCTCTCTATGGCCTCAAGCAGGCACCTGGAGCATGGTATGCAAAGATGGATTCCTATTTGTTATCTCAAAATTTTGTATGTTGCAAATCTAATTCCAATGTTTATTTTTTGAAGAAAATTGACTCCTTGTTGATCATAGTACTCTATGTAGATGATATTTTGATAACAAGGTAGTTTAGTTTCTGTCATTACTGAGATTAAAAATGCATTGCATAAGAGGTTTTCTATGGAATACATGGGCTTGATAAATTTATTCCTTGGACTATAGATCAATCAAAGTGGTTATGGAATTACCATTTCTCAACCAAAGTCTGCTAGAGATCTTTTGGAACAATTTCACATGTGTGACTGCAAGCCAGCAGCCACACCTTTATTATCAGGGATAAAGCTTGAGAATGGAAAATACACACCATTGGTTGATTTCACATTGTATCGTCAGTTTGTGGGAAGTCTTTTTTATCTCACTCGCTCTCGTCTTGGTCTCTCATATGTCGTAGGAGAATTTTCTAGATACATGAGTTACACTGGAAATTTGCAAAGTGCATCCTTCGATATGTCCAGGGGACAATCACCTATGGGATTCATTATGCAGCAAATTGTTCTTTGGATCTCATTGGATTTACAGATTCAGATTTGTAGAAATTATATAACTTATGTGTTATATGTCCAAGATTCTCCTGATCACACACTATTTTAACTTCATGCACAATACAGAATATATTCCACCATCGATCATCACATGTGGAAATTAAATCAATTGCAATGCACACATGAAACCATAAAAATTCACACACATTAACACAGTTGTTTAACGAGAAAGCCTGAAGCTGAAAACCCCAACTATCTGTATATAATATATGTCATAGAGATCATGTAACAATCCTCATACAAAGTTGATCATATCAAGCTCTTTGTACAATACAATCGCTACACACTAATCAAGCCCGATCTAGCAAATCCATGCACCGATCTTTGCCACCTGCTAGCCTGCCTCTACTGCGCAATCCCTACTAAAGAATGGCTCTGAATGAACTCGAATCCACCTGGCTTGCACTGCGCAATCCTCATTGGCATCTCCACTGAGTGTTGGATGTAATCAATGCATCACTATAGTCATAACTGATAGTCACATTTGCTCTTTCACCTCTCTCCACTGGTCTCCACTGAAACTACCATGCATTGTAGTTAACTAATGTATTCTTAAGTTGATTAATGAGTTATTATTTAGTGAATTAATTAACTAATTAATTCACACCACTCTCACTAGTGTATCAATGACAGTTAAACTAAATACAACTAACTCAACTGAGTCTAACTGAGTTAAACTAAACACAACTCCATCAACTACTTCTATAACTCCACCAAACTCTGTCACATGAGTTCTAACTGAATTCCTCATGCATTAGCTCCAGTAAACCCTCAGGAATAGCGTAATTCCTTATTTAAACTTTTGTGCCACATCTGTGCACTTAACTGAAGTGCTCCAAGAGAATAAGATAATGTTTAGAGTCCAAATATTATTAAAAGCTAATAATATTCGACATATCTATTTTTAGATTGGCAATCTAAAAATAGATTCCGCCCAATATGTCTAAAAATAGAAGTCCATCTATTTTTCCAACTTGACCAACCATCCACAAAATATCCTGCAGCTCAGAATATGATCGACATGTCTAAAAATAGACTTTGCACCAAAAATAGTCTGCAGGCCCACTTAGTGAAGGCGACTCTTTTCACTAAGCTCATCATCTTGTTGAATCTCAACAAGATTGGGCTGGTGACAACATTGATCGCAAGTCCACCTCCAGTTATGTACTTAGTTTGGGATCCGACCCAATTTGTTGTTCAAGCAAGAAGCAGGATGCCATTGCTTTATCATCAGCAGAGGTCGAGTACAGAGGAGTAGCCAATGCCACTATTCAGGCCATTTGGCTACAACATTTCCTATCTGAGCTTGGGATTAGTGTCCATCGTCCAACTGTCATCTGGTACGATAATCGAAGTATGCTAAAGTTTTGTAGATATCTAGTGCAGCGGCAACAAACTAAACACATCAAGATCCACATGCACTTAATTAGAGAACTCATTCATGATGGGATCATTGATATTCAGTACTATCCTATATCCGAGTAGACTACTGATATCTTCACCAAGACTTTCACTGAGCAGAAGTTTCGATTTCTGCGAGATCATCTCGGGGTGAAGGACACGACTACCTATCAATTGTCTTTTCTCTACTTTTTGCATTATATTTTGAGGGGGGTTTTCTTCCCACTGGACTTTCCCTCTTTCCTCTTTTCATGCATTGTATATGGGTACCTAAAATGGCCTTGTTGCTAGGACTCATTCATTTTGCATCACACTCACCTAAGTTATGCTTAAGGGAGAGTGTTGGTGTACATGCACATAGTTAGCCTTAATTAGCTTTAGTTCAACTATAGTTATTACATGTGATGTGCACTTGTCTTTAGCTAGTTAACTAGAGTGCTTACATGTGGTGCGCACTTGGCTTCACTTGGCTTTAGTTAGTTAACTCTAGTGCTTGCATGTGGTGCATGTACACATTAACAAAACATAAAGCACACTTAACTTCATTTAGCTTTAATTATCCATATTTATTTCATGTAGAACTAAGCTTAACTTATTTTCTTTATGTATTGATTCTCAAACCAATATTGTTGAATCAAATTCATTCTCAATTCTAGTTTTTCTTTTTCAACTCTAGCAAGTTTGTGCAATTATTCTTCAGCTAGATCTGTATTTGTGCTCTAATAATTTTACACATTTCTTCAAAATTACCCACAGTTTGAGCATGGAGACACATAGAGAATAAGTATGTTCTTGATGGATCACTGGATGCTTCTGAGTACAAGCAACAATGTTGTGGTGGCATCATCGTTTTTTAACATATTTTCCTCTCATAGCTCGTCACCTTATGCAAGATAGCATACTTTGTTATTGAATGACGAGTGTTCAAGTCCCAACGGGGCCAAGACACCCTGTTCAACCCCGAGAAGCATTCCTTCAAAGAGGAAGGGGAAGGAAGAGTATAGATAAGGCATTAACAATGTTGTCAAATCGTTCATAGTTCGAAGTTTGAAATATGGAGTTCTAATTCACAACAATGGAACATTGTCATCACCACCATTATCATAAGAATGAGGAAATTGTGTCTAGAAGCAAGATGGAACTCGTTACATTTTAGGTAGATCTAAATATGAAAAACGAAAAGTTGGTTTCTTCTCATTATTCGGCAATAGGAAGAAAATCATTTTCCATCAGAATCCCAAGCAAGAAGATGCAAATTTGGATCGCAAATTTCCATTCAGCCATCAAAGCTCTTTCAAACAAAACCCAATCCAACCTTAAATTTCTATCATCCCTAATGAAACCCTAAAACTTTCTCTATCACGTGATCACTATCGTAACCAACACCATCACCATCATAACCACCATCTATTTAACAATTCTCAATTTTCAGAAAAGACAACTAAGGAAATGGGTTTTTGTCAATGTTGAGAGTAGTGGTAAGAAGCCCAATTTTAACAGCTATGTCTCTTTCTGACATTCAGACTCCTTATTCGGACTTGCCTGGATGGCGATTTCAATCATCGACTCTAGAAGCCATCCGATGAAGAAAGCTATTTAACATTTTGTATTCGACCTTGGAGCTATTTATTGGACTTTTCACGAGGGTCCTCTAGGTATGGAACTTTATTTTCATTACTATTATTTCAATTTTGTATTTTGTATTTTATTTTGAGGAAGAGTAAATTTTGGAATATAATTATGGGAGGGGTGGTCCTATAGACCAATTTGGTCTAAATTATGTTAAAATGTAAACATAAACATATTGGATACTCTGGTTAGGTAATAATGTAGCTAGTTTATATTTTTCACTCGTCAATGGGGCCTTTCCTGATCATTGGATACTTTCGTAAAGTAATAGCACAACTAATTCATATTTTTGAGTTGTCAATGAGGCCTTGCATGATCTTTATTTTTATTAGTCAATGGTGCCCTCCTGATCTTGGTGAAAATAGGGTATTGTTACTGCTCTCACCGGGGTTCAAGTTTCCTCAATGGCATGTTTCTTATTTATGGGTTTCTTGTGCATGTGTTTGTGTTCGCAGTTGGGTCTAGTAGCAAGCCTTGGGTGACTTTAGAAACATAATTACTCATGGATTTTTAGCCAAAATATGCTAATTTGGATGTTTCAAACTATGTAAATGGATTATAATACTCCCAAATTAGGGAAGG
Source organism: Pinus albicaulis (assembly GCA_034641835.2). NCBI lineage: Eukaryota > Viridiplantae > Streptophyta > Pinopsida > Pinales > Pinaceae > Pinus > Pinus albicaulis. The sequence goes on along the minus strand of CM076576.1, from coordinate 181,757,247 downwards.
ATAATCTTACCACATTGGGAAAATTTATAAAAGAGAGTACATATATAAAATCCACATAGATTCAAGTGATCTTATAGTATGCTAAAACGAAATACTTGAATATTTTCTATAAATTTTGGAAACCAATTACGATCGCACAATCATGTGAACAAGAAAGAGAAAAATTTGCAATCGAACAACACAAATATTTATCTGGGGAAGACCTTAGCTAAAAACTCCACTAGTTGTATATTGCATAAGTCAAAGAATATGAAACAATACAATGCTTCTCTCAGGCTTGAGAGCTCTCTACACTATCTCTGTTTGTATCACTCTATCCTAGGCCGTCTTGGTTCAATACTTAACCAATTTCATGCCTCTGGATGCTCTGCCTTGCTTGCGCAATCCCTAGGGAAATTGAGCCCCTATTAATTAGAAAATTCCAAATTAATGATTGTGCAATACATCTAAGAACTTGTGCTGACTCCATGCACCACCTATACAATTTTCTAATTATACAACTGATAGTACACTTCCCTTTAACTCTAATCTCAACTGGATTTTCCTCAAAATTGACATGCATCAAATATTTATAGTGAATTATCAATTATCTAATTGATCACTGTATGTGAATTAAATCATATTTAATTCATTGGACCTCTCACTAGTTCCTCCATCAGTTAGAACAAGTTAAACTAATTTTATCTCAAATAATTAAGTTAAATAATTAAAACTCAAAATAAAGTGTAACTAGACCCCCTAAAACTTAGAGAGAACTCTACATGTCTCTAGTTTGACCCTCAACTCGAATTGACTAAGCTAACTAAGTCAATTCCTGACTTAGTTAACTTGTACAAGTTGTCATGTGATGTGGAATTACAATTTCCTTCTAATTTAATTAAGGGAAAATTAAATTAGAAGCCTCTTCTTATTTCCATTTTCAATAGTATGCATGAGCTTTATGGCTAATGAGGCATTAGTTTGGTGGCAATCAAAGTAACCTATTGGTTTTATATGAAGTTCCAGTTTAAAAATTTTAGCCTATTTGATAGTGGATTTTTGTAGCTAGTTGCATGGTGGAATGCTTTCTTTTTATTATTTGGATTACCATCTTGTACATTTGTCACCTAGATGATCTGAAGTAGGAGATAGGAAGCAAGTTAAAATTTGTCAAACCCGCCTGTTTTATGAGGCAGCTGAAAGTATTCTTATTGATTTGTGCATGTTTGGTATCAGATGCATTTCATTTAACATTTGGTTGTGGTGTTATATCTTTTTCCTTATTTGCAATGGCAATTGTCAGGAAGAAACCTGACGACGTGTATTCATATGGGTGGGTTCACTTCTTCTAGGGTGATTTTAGTATACATATTTTCTTGTCTAGATTCTTTAGCTCTTTACCCTTCATATCCTTTCTATATCCTTATATTCAAATGTTGGTAAAAAATTCATTTTCAAGGTTCACTTGTGGCTCAGGTCAACTATAATATTACTCCTTAATGTTATTGTTAGAATCAAAATTGAAGGCATGCTACATGCATGTGAATGCATAATTATGTTATATAGGTTTTTTTGTTTATAATTATTAGGAATTTGGAACCTGTATTTTATATTACTGTTATTATTTTCATTTACAAGCATCAAGTGTATTAACAAAAACTAAGTTGTATTCTTAGGTAAAATGGAATTAAGTGGTCATGAATTTATAAGACGACAATAGGACATGGTAGTATGTCACGAAAAGTATTTAGTATTCTTATATTGGGTCATTTTACTCTTTCTTTAGGCCCTTGGTCTCTCCCATGATATGTTTTCCTCCTCAACACTGGTTAGAGACTCCCAATATTTTGAATATGAGGATAACTGCCAAGTTTATATTATGGCATAAGAAGAAATGGTGAATGTCACAATTTAAAAATGATATACATAGATTATTAAAATTTCAATCTCCATAAATGGTTTTCCTAGAATGTGTGAAAATTCATCCATGTTTGATGTTGCATTTCTGCAAAGTAATAAGTATTTTTCCATGTCTTTCATTTAGCTTTATGGGTTTGGTTTGGAACTAAGTTGTGGTATAGGGAAATGGGTATGAGTTCCTGAAATGGAAATGTGACCCTTCAAACATTTGGAAATAGGGAAACATGGCAATACAAAATAAGAATATATAACTTAGTAGATGGGGAAACATGATATCACACACACACACACACACATATTGAAATTTTCAGAGAAAGAATCATTAACAAATGAGAAAGAAAATTTAAATCACAAGCAATGCTTCATCTCTCTTATATTTGGATCTTCATCATCAATATTACCCTCTGACTCCTTTTCTAGATTTTGCCTATGCCTTGATCCTCTAGGAACATCGGTCAAATATGTTAGAAAAATCTTACCATGCCTAATCAATGATTTTGGCTTGAGTGAAGGGTACATTTTTGCAAAGGTGGTGGAAAAGGAGTTCCATGATTAGTTTTTTAAACATTGGGATACATAAATGGCTTGGCAGTCTTGATTAAATGCCAATCTGATACCCTCATACATGATAGAATGCAATGAAAATGTTACATTCATGCCAACCTTGAAATCCTAAAAAATATCAATTCCACTGAATTTTGAACGGGATATGAAATCCTAGTTTCTCCATATGAATGTTGATGAGGTTGGAACCACTTTCAAACACCCTAAAACAATTAATGCTAATGTTAATGGATTAACGTAAAAGTTGACATTTCATTTATTCATTTTATACTATTTTCCTTAAATTTAGGTAAAAATATAGAAAAGGAAAGATAAAGGAAATGCCAAATTTCTCTTTAGTTTAAGTAAAGCCATATAAAAGGAAGATGAAGCCTAAATGTAAAGTTTTACTTCAAGAATTCAACTTTACCATTAATTGCCAGCATTTTTGGTAAAAAAAATTCAAAAACCAAGTAAACAAATCGACTAAAGTAATTTGGAAATCAATTGTATTGATGGTGGTATGGCCTTGAAATGTGTTTTATACTTTACGAAATGTGTTTCCCATAGGTTGGAGGTGTGTATATTTCCTGAAATATTTCTCTGGACCATACCACACGTTTCAGTACAGAAGCATACAGGGTATGGCTCTCACCTACACATATCATGCAACAGAGGTTTGGAAGTGTTAAGCTTTTGAGTTTTTTGTAGGGATTTTCCTGCATCAATTTTAAGTAGATGTTTTTGTTTTTTTTCTCAAAATTTTGAGATCTTAGAGTTCTATATCAACTCTTGGATTACAAATTTATATTTGGAGAAGTATATTTTCATCTTGTGTCAAGGTACACAACTAAGAAACTCCTAAAAGTACATAGCAATAAATAATTAAGATAAAATGAAGCTCATAATAGGAGACATGAAAAATAGCCTAAAAACTAGGTGTGTGAAAAGTTGAAATTAGGAATGTACAAAACATAATAATAGGAAAATGATCCTGCCAAATTGAAGACATATTTCAGTGAATAAAAATGTTGAAAACTCCTTGTTCATTGGACTCTCCATGAAAACCACTAAAAACACTTTGGGATATACATGCATGCATTTTGTAAAGAGATTAATTTTTCATATTCCAGATTAATAGTGTAATTAAGAGGAGTTTATTCAAACATTTAGTACCCAAGTTGAGTAAATATTATTTGATCATTTTCACAATGCTTAAGGTTGGGATGGTGGAAGACTCATACTTGAATAACTCTTGGACACCCATGTGCAATGTGTAAAAACCAATACGACCTGATTTTAAGATGTTGTATTTCTTGGTTTGTTCATATGCATGTTTCACTTTCTTTAATGTTGTTACTGAAAAGACCGTAGTTAAACTACGAGAAGCCTAACATACAAAACTCATGTTTTGAGTTTTGTTTGTATATATTCAAATTTAAAATCAATATAATACAAAAATAATAGATAAGAAAAATGATCATATTTTCCACTTATCAATTTTCATTGTAAAAACTAAAAATACATGCTTGGAATCTCTAAAATCTACCTGGAACATCTTGGATACAAGTAGTTATGGAGTTCTTAACAATTTGGGAATGTTTCCTAGGGGTCCTAAAACCTCTAAAAGGTTGTAACAATGAGTACTGATATTTCATAGCAACCTAGGAGTTCAACTAGACCCTAAGTTTTATTAGAATAATTTCCCAACTTTTCCACGTGGACCATGTTACCGAAAACACCAATCTCAAGTTCTTGGAACATGTTTCCGTGTATTGGAAGCAGATTGTTGACTAAAAACCCTTTGAAACATGTTGAAATATCACGGTAGTGTTTCAGAGTTTTGAAACACTATGTTGGCCATTTCTGACTGATCAAGTTATAAATAGAAGGGTTGGTCATTCTTTAATGATAACACTTTTTTTTGGATTTATTCTCAAATTTGTATGGTTTTTGTGGTATATATATGTATGCATGTATCTCTTTCTATTAACATTTTCATGCAACATGAAAGATAATAAGGAATTCTAGTCATGTTGAAGATATATGCCATGCTTTGTGTGTATAAATTTGATTCCTTCTTACTCACCCTTTGTATGCAAGGTGTTCGAAGAGAAATTAGGGTAGTTATCAAATTATCTTATCTTATATGGTAGGTGTGGAGTTAGTTTATATATTTTGGTCTATGCATTATTTTATTGTTCTACCCAGTATGACATTTAGGGAGTGGTTTTAGGGTTTTTTAAGTCTTGTGGTTTTTGTCCAACGGTTAGGTGGGGAATTTTAGTATTTACTGGTTTTGTGGTCCAATCCTACACAAAAATATATAGACCCTCTGAAGAGTTGATCTAGACACAATTTATTCAATTGAAAAAAAAGGGTTGGTTGATAGCAATTTTGCCACATACATCTTCCTAATGGTGCAGAGTTATGTACTTTCAAATTTAATAGTTCACATACAGTTAGCTGAGTGATTCATACATGGAATCAGGATACATGTATAGAAGTTAGCGGTGTAATTTACAAGGTTATATAGAGCATCCAGGGTTTTATTATGATTCGTCAATCTATAGAGATTTTCTCGCCTCCTTGCCTCAAAATTTCTTGTGGTGCTCACGACGTTTGAGCTTGCAGACGCATAGATAATAAGTGTGTGCTTGTTGGATCACTACATTGTGCCGACTATGAGTAGAAATGATGTGGTGGCCTCATCGGCGCTGGACATGTCGACTATTAGAGCTCATTGCCTTGTGCAAGAAAACATATGTAATTCTTGAACGGTTAGGTTTGGAATCTCGACTGGGTTGAGACACCCTGGTCAAGCCCGAGAAGAATGCCCTCAAAGATGAAGGGGAAGGAAGAGTGCAGAGAAGGTGGGGACAATATTTTCAAATCATCTAGGGCGAATGGAGGAGAAAACCTGGTAGGTCCGAGTAGCCTGGGATACTTGGCCCGTAGCTTACAGCTTCAATGATGTAGCGAAAACAATGAAACAACATGTTGCTACATTTTGAAGAAGAGTCGGTCAAGGCCTTGGAAAAGCGAGAATTTTCCCTCAGATTGTTTGTGAATTTCTTAGGAAAAAAATCAGATAAAGACCTTCATTTGCAGCAGCTCAAGGTTGCTCAGGGATATAACTCAAATATTTACCTTCTTTTCTAAAGGTAGATAGATGAATGGAAAAATGTTAATTTTGGAATCCTGAGGCGTATTGCAAAATTTGAATGTACCAAATGAAATTTAGGTTGTTGTTATGGCTCAAATATTTACTTGCTTTTCTAAAGGTACGTGGAAGAATTCTATGGATGGCATGAAAAAGTGAAATATAATGTTAATTTTGAGAATTCTGCGGTTTTTTTCAAAAATTTAGAATGTGAAATGAAATTTATGCCATTCTTTCTGAGTATCTTAGTATCGAGAAAACATGTTGTTTTCATTCGAATGGTTGGGGTTTAACATATTACATCAAGAAAAATATGAAATTCATCTCTTTAAATAACTCTTTAGAACATAATCTTTATATAGGGGAGAGATGTCTAATGTTGTACATGGACTAGTATTTGTTGTACATGGACCAGTATTTGTTATAGTACTCGTCCCCCTAATCCACCAGAAATGGAGAGATGTGCAACTACCTTTTAAACAAAATTAGATAACATTAAATGCAAATATATTTTAATTTATGTCCAAAATTTCTCAAAATACAGGCTGGCTCCAGAACTATCCATAAATAGTATTTTAAATAACAACTTGTCCAAACTATAAAACCCATAAAACTATAAATCCTTTCAAAATGGTTTATTATAGGAGTTCAAAGTACCCATCACTCCAACCCGGTTGAACTAAACTGAAGTTATATATCCCAAATGCACATTCATACATGAAAATATAAATAGGTGATTTATGTCAGCCATAATTGTTGTGTTAACCCATTAAAATAGATCAGATCGAAGCACATGGATCAACTATAAAAAAAAATCTCAGCCATTAGATCACATCCAAATCAATCCAGATCACACATTAAAAATCAATTTACTACAATCCATGTCAATCCTTGCTACCAATCAAATTCAAGTGCAAAAAACTATAAAAGAAGTTTCAATCCTTGCTGAATTTGCATTTGTAACATTCAAGCTATTCACCACCACTAGAGACATACCATCACAAAACATAAACATTTCATAGAGTATTCAGGTTATTTATTTTATCTTTTTCACAATTTATTTCCCATATAGACTATATCATAATTTATTTAAATGATGGAACTTAAAAAAAAAATTCCAATATTTCGATTATGTAAACTAGAGACTATAGTGTAATGAATGGTCTATGCATTTCAACATTCTAATCAACGCTTGTGTTCAAAATATGTGAGTATTCAAATCACATCAGATTATATTTAGAAAAATTTGAATTGACGTATAAAGATAAGAGTATGCAATTTAGGTGTCAATTTCATACAAGGAGGGTATGGAACTCCATTGAAAATATAGGCCCGGAATTCTTTAAGATGCTTATATATTTGATTAATGAGGATGGAACTAATGTTCAAAATTTGTGAGTATTCAAATCACATCATATCATATTTAGAAAAAACTAAATCGACATATAGATATAATTAGTGTTTTCAAAATCAAGGCAACACATACACTGTGGCCATGGAGAGGTTCAACTGAAAATTTTGTTCCATCCTATGGAATATCTAATTATTTATTATATCCTAAAATGAGGGGCCTCTAAACTACAATTGGACCTAATAATATCGTTAGCATTAACAGGTACAACGTTTGACCATACAAAAGGTGATATTATCCTTTGCAGAGGGTGTCCAAATTCCTACTCATTGTTTTCTTCGACACCTGAACTAATAGACATTTTGATTTTCGAGGTGCCTGGCTGAGGGCTCCTAGATAAATTTGAAACCTTTTGATGCAAAACACAAAACTTAGCCTCTTGATTTTTAAATTTGTCTCTTCTGTTGAATCATAGTTTCCATTATAATTGCAAGTTCACTCCTATGATTTTCCTCTTGAGCATGATTTTCTCCTATTGTAGTGAAAATAGAGGTCTTGTTATATTCAAGAAAATCCTCATCCTAATTCAAGTCGTTCCAATATCTAAATAAAACTATCAAGAATCCCCTAATTCAATTCATCCTCTATATTATCCTCAATGAACCACACTTACACTGCCAATTTGAAACTAGAGAACACATAGGAGAAATTTCAAAATTGACAGAGCTACTCACCTTTTCAGCTAGCAAAGTTGTGAAACACTCCAAGAATTCATCGAACATGGATTGTGGAGAGATGTTTCCAGGATTACCACCTCTAAGGATATAACACTAAAAATGAATTAAGGGTGTCTATAGCTTGGGGTTACAATAAAACGGAATTGATAGATTTGATCTACATAAAGGTTGAATTGTGCAATGGTATAGAGGTTAATTCATTTATAATTCTAGCCTTACATCTTAAATTCAATGGTCCACTTAGCTTGGTAATATGATGGCACATGTAACGTTGGATTAGGAATTAACAAAATTTATTAGGTAGCCTGGGAGAAGGATCCCTTGATATTAAAAAAAAAAAATTCTTTGCATGATTATTGGTTGCCTTATGTGGTCACCAATTCAAAACAGACATTTTGAAAATGATCCTCCTAAACCTACCATCGACTTGTTTTTCCTTTTGAGGTTCCATCTAAGAACGTACAAAATTTTCCATGAGAGAGTTGATAACCTTGGAACACCTCCTCTACCACCTCGAGATGAATTTTCCAATTATACCACTATCTAGGTTTTAAGTTGATGATTCTACGCCCAAGATGCATGTAGAAATTTGTAGGCCCAACAAGGTTTCAGTTTTAGGAATCACATCAGTTGAATTCCCATCCCAACATATATTTATGTTGTTGTTTTTAAACATTAGTATTTGATATAGCATGAAACACAACCATTCCCACCCATGTATGATAATCACTAACCATTAGAAAGAAATTGATTGATTTTTGTATTTGTAAAGTTAGTGTTCATGGACATGAGGTTCAACATTTTTAAAGGAAAATAACAGCTCAATAAAACCTTTACTAAGGCAAACCTAGAGCTTCCTTCATGCCTAGAGCTTCTATTGAGCTTCTAAATTCCTTTAGTAAGGAAAGCCTACAACTTCCTTCATGCCCGGAGATTGTTATCTATAGAAATAACCATATTGGAAAACTAAGAACCATCCTCACAATATGAGAATCACTAACCATTAAAAATTAATTGATTGATTGAGTTTTCTGTTGGTAAAGCAAGTGCTCATGAACATAAGGTTGAAAAATTTTAAGTTGTTTCTATTTTTTTTGTTAATTGCTAATTGACTGTAGGAAAGAAGAATTAATAATAGCTTATAGGAAAGAAGAATTTAAAGTATTGTTAACTAAATGCATGCAATAAATCTGAGGGTACTTGCATCTATGGAAAGAGTTACTTATGTTTCCCATGCAAGGCGTACTGGCAGGCGAGTGACCAAGGGTGCCCCATTATGATGCTCTTCATCAAATGAGGAAGTAACATGTGATGTGAATGTCAACAATGCTCCCAAAAATGTTGTTGGGGATGGCCATGTAGTAGAGGCTAATGTGTTCCCACCATCAACCACAAAGCCACCATAAACCATAGTTCAAGGGAAATTTTCAACTAAGAATATCAGTGCTATAAGAGGTTGGAGAAAATAAGACATGTTAGCTGCAATAGACGACATAGAGTTTAATGGATATTTTGTTTGGGCATCTTCCAAAAAAATGGTATTCCTCCCTCATCAATACATTATTGGATAAATGGGATGACTCATACAAAATGTAGAGGACCTTTTACAATTATGACTAAAGAGGAGGAGGCCGAGGTGGTTGAGTGGTGTAAGAAGATGGCCCAAATGGGACATGGGCTAGAGTTGATACAACTCAAATCCACGGTTGCTCAAATCTATCAGGGGAGGACAAATCCATTCAAATATGGGTTTCCTAATAAATCATGGTGGTTTGGATTTAAAAAATGCATCCATACCTTGTATTTATCTCAACTGAGGGCCTTGACATAGACAGAGCTTTAAATTTATACCCTGCAATTGTGTCTAAGTTCTATGAAAATATTTCTAGTGCATACATTAAGTATTCTTATCTTGCAGACCATATTTGGAACTGTGACGAAATATGTTTAAAGGTAGAAATGAATTGTGGCATGTGGGTAATTTCCAAGATAGAGAGTCGAAATGTGCCAAATATGTTTCCTAAGAGTAGAGGTGGATAACTATTCTATGTTGTGTCAATGTAATTGGCGCTTCAATCCCATTCTTTTATCTATTCAAAGGTGAAAATCAACTCAAAAACCATATACAAAAGTATGAAACAAGTGCATGCATAACACATCCCCATGCATGGATGTCTAAGGAGATATTTTTTAATTGTCTTTGTCACTTTGTTGCATCTATTCCAGGTGGTGTCTAACCTAAGAAAGACACCTATTGATTTTAGATGGTCATGGAAGCTACATTGTTGTGCAGATACTTGAGGAGGAAAACAATTTGCGCATCGACCTGCTAACATTTCATGCTCATACCACTCACACATCCTTGATTTCAGTATGTTTTGCCCTTTCAATAACTATTTTAGGTCATAATGAGTTGCATGGATGGAAAATAATCTAGGGTTATAGGTGAAAAGGTTTGAGCTAGCAGAGCTTGGAAGTAAAGCCTTTAAAAGGGCTCTCACACCATCAAATATAAAGGCTAGCTTTAGGAGGTCTAGAATATGGCCACTAAACTATGATTCCCTTATGCATGATACTGGTTGTAGCCAAGCGCTTCATGTAAATGGTCAAGAAGAAGGGCATGTCCAAGTAGATGTTGAAATGCAAGAACTAGATGAACGGGAAGATGTAGTTGCAGATGATACTATAATTTCCCTCTCTCAAGGACACTTATATGGTGATGATGATGAACATGTAAGTGAGATACAATACAATCATGAACCAATGGAAGTAATAGGGAGGTTTTTCTACCAACTGAAGCACATGGAACTTTAGTTGTTGAAATTCTTAATGACTTTATTAATCATGCAACTGACAATGATAATGTGGTTGAAAAATACATTGTTGATATTGCACTAGGAAGCAACAATGAGAATTTGACATTTCCAAGCCAAGTAACCCCACCATCATGGCTGGCAAATGCCGTGATAAATATAAACAAACATGGCATGAACATGCCTCCACAACCAGCATAATTGAACAATGAAATTGTTCACTTTTTTGTGGAAAATAGATCAATGGAAGAAGATAGTGAACATAATGAGGAATCATATGAAGAGAAAAATATAGTTCAATCAATTGTCTTGGATATTGAAAGGAAAGTGTCAATCAATGACATGCAGGATGTAGGGAATGAGAAGTTACTTGGTTGGTTCCTAAAGCTACCATTGGAGATAGTGTGAATGAAAAAAAATCGTGGAACGACAAATAATATTCATTTGGGCCAAAGTTCGCAGTTACTCACCTCAAAAGACTATATAGCCCTTAAAAAAAAAAAAAAAAACTTGAAATTCAAGAATTAAAACAGAAAAAGAAGGATTTAGCCAAGGAAAAGAAGGCAGCAAGGATTGTTGTAGCACAACTTTGAGCAGAGGAAAGGCTTGAAAGATAGAAAGTAAGGCAAGATGAGGACCATAAAAAAATAGTAGGGCAAGAAAAGCAAGCAAGAAAGGCTCAAGAAAAGCTTCAAAGAAAAAGAGGGATGGAAGTTGACAATGATGCAAAACATAGTTACCGATCAAATAGGTAACTGAACTGGTACCTACTTTTTTGAGGTAGCAAAAAAATCACACGATTTCGAAAAGTGGCAATGTAGAATCGCCCCGTTTTTTTTTTTTTTGGCATATTTTTGACACTTCATTTTTTTATTTATGAAGTTTGAACATTTATTTTAAAATGTTAGTAATCTTCATGTTAATTTTGAAAAGTGTTGATGCATCATCAACCATTTTTTTTAGAAGTGATTTTCATGCTAATTTTGAAAAGTGTTAATGCAGCATCAACCATTTTTTTTTAGAGTAGTAATTTTCATGTTGGTAATAAAACATAAAAATAACATAAGAAAAACACGACAAAAAAACTCAAATATAAAAACAAAATATATAAAAATAATAATAAAAAACCAATAAAAATGTAAAAAAATAAAAACAAAATTAACTTGTAAAAATAAAAAAATTTAACAAAAATAAATAAATAAAACAAAAAAATTCAAAAAACACATAATTTAAAGAAAAAAACAAAACTAAACCAAAAAAAATAAAAATCATCAAAAACATTTTTTCCTAAGTTATTAAATATAAATAAAAAATTTAAAAACAATTAAAATAAAAAATAATTTAAATTTAAAAATAAAAAATAAAAAATTAATAAGAAAATAAAAATTAAAATTTTAAAATAATAAAACATTAAATTAAAAAATAATGATAATAATAATTAAAAGTAAATTAAAATAAAAATGTTAAAATAAAAAAATTAAGATTTAAAAAAAAAGAGAAAAAACATTTATTTAAAAACAAAAAAACAAAAATCTAATTGTTTTTAAAACTTAAACCATTTTAAAATTTTAAAATGAAATAAATAAATAAAAATAAAAAACAAAAAGCATTTTTCAGATTTTAAAAAAAAAAAAAAAAAAAAAAAACCTAAAAATATTAAATTTAGTAATAATAAAAAAATAAATTAAAAAAGAATAAAATATTAAAGTAAATTAAAAAAACAAATATGAAATATAATAAATAATAAAAAAATTATTAAAAACAAAAAAATTATTAAAATTTCATAAATAAATAAAAGATCAAATTAAAAAATATATATATTTAATTACATTTATCGATTAATGACGAATGGAATCACAAGAAATCGACATGGGATATCGATTCGATGAGTTGAACCTAGAAGGTCGATTCGAATCGACTAAAAGAGGAATCGACACAGAAAATCGATTCCGAGAATCGACACAGGAAGATGATTCGGGAATCGACCAGGGGGAGGTCAGTGCAGGAATCGACCCAGGAGGTCCATTCCTGGAATCGATCTTGGGAGGTCGGTTCCCAGAATCGACCTGGGGAGGTCGATTCCCGTAGGAATCGTTCTGGGGAGGGCGATTCCCATAATGGACCTCGAGTTGTCGATTCCGGGAATCGACTTGGAGAGGTCGATTCAGGAATAGACATGCAGAGCTCGATATCGATGGATCGACCTCCCTGCCCGAGTCGCGGCGGATGATGCACTTGAGGCGGGCAAGGAGAGACATGACGGCGCTAAACCTAGCAGCCGGCACTCGCGCAACCTAGGCACAATTAAATAATTTTTTTTTATTTTTTATTAAATTTTAAGAATTTTTTTTTGTTTTTAATATTCTTTTTTAATTTTTATTGTTATTTATTATATTTCATATTTGTTTTTTAATTTTATTTTATTAAATTTAATATTCATTTTTTAATTTAATTTAATAAAATTTAAATAATTTTTTTTAAATTTATTTAAATATCATATTTATTTATTTAAATTTTGTTTTTTTTTTAATCACAAAAAAATATAATATTTTATATTTAAATTAATTTTTTATATTTTTAGTTAATTTTATATTTTAAATTAATTGTATACATATATATATATATATATATATATATATATATATATATATATATATATATATTCACTTAATAGTTTTTATTTATTTATTTATTTATTTCCATTTTCCATTTTTAATTTTTTTTAATTTTCATTTTAAAAATATTCTTTTTTATTTTAATTTTTATTTTTATTTTAAACTTTATTTATTTATTTATTAAAATTTAATATATATTTTTTTAATTTTAATTTTTTAGATTAATATATTTTTTGATTTAATAAAATGTACAATATATATATTTTAAATTAATTTAATATATACATATAATTTATTTTTTAAATTTTATTTGTTTTTTTAATATTTATTTTAGTTTAATATTTTTATTTTATTTTAATTTTTATTTAATTTTTAATTTTTTTCTTAATTTTAATTTAAATATTTTTTTTATTTTTAATTTTAATTTTTAACTTTTCAATTTATTAAAATTTAACATATTTTTTTAAATTTAATTTTTTATTTTCAAATTTAAATTCTTTTGTTTTTAATTTAATAAAAATTTAATTTTTATTTTTTAAATTTAATTTGTATATTTTAATTTTAGTTTAGTTTAAATTTATTTGTTTTTTTAAATTTGTTTTTCTAATTTAATATTTTTTTTTTAACTTCTAATATATTTTTAAAAATTTTAAAATTGAAAATGTTTTTAATTTATTTTTTTATTAATTTTTTCTCTTAATTTTTTTTTTTTTTTTAATTTTAAAATTTAATTTTTTTTTCAATTAAAAAAAATGTATGAATTTGTTTTTCAAAATAGAGGTTATTCCACAATACAACTTTTCATTTTCGGGGTGTTTTTTGCACACAAAAAAATTGGCTCTCTCCCATTTTTAAAAAATGTTGAAAATTTACCCCAAAAATAAAAATTAAAAACAACTTTTCGTTTTTGGCTTGTTTTTTCATGATTTTTTGATGTTTTTTTTGTTAGATTAAACGCTTGATTGGTAACTATGTTGCAAGCACAATTAATGAAACTAGAATGATATCAACCACATTAGACCAAATTGAAGATAATACACCAATATTCCAAGACTTCATAAACATTCAAGCTCCTCAATATCAGAATGGGGGTTTACCCACTTGCTATATTTCTACCCGTGCAGGTATCAGGGTTAGTAGTGCAAGTGTGAGTTATGGGTACTCAATTACTACATGGCTACAAGGGGAAATTGGACTCAATAATATGAAATAAATGCAACACATCCTAATCAACCACTATTTGGTAGGCCAAACTGTTAGCACTTCACAAGATCTTCGAAGGCTGAGAAGGAGACCAAGAAAGGTAACCACAAACCACTTTGACCTAGTAGTTAGCCCTATTAGGCTGAGAGGGATCTCTCAATGAAATTCACAGCCAAATTGATTGGATCATGAAGATTTTAGGCTAGACATGTAGATTAGGGTTTGGTTGTTTTGGATTTTTGTGCTGGATGAAATTGGACCTTTAGAAACTAGGCTTGAAAACTCTTTTAGGGTTACAAGAGCAAAAATTGCAGGGGAATGAAGAGGCAAGGTAGGCAAGCTCAAATGACCAAATAGGCTAAATTATTATGGTGTATGATGAAAAGAAAGATCAAGAAAAAGCATATAGATATGAATTCATTCCCTAAGAAGAAATTAAACACAACATCATCATCTCATCAAAACAGGGCATGCATTACTTATGAATCATGCTTAAAGAACTGTAAAGACAATGAGTGAAAGTAGTAGATATGTAATGGAAAGAGAAAGCATTCAATGGAGTTACTTACTAAAGAGAAACATAGCTATACAAGCTCACCACATGAATCCCTAAATTTTAGCTGCAACTTTTCTCTGTGTTCACTATATTACTTAGTCAAAATAGAATACACTAGTTTAGTGTCCAATGTTCCAACCCTTGGAAATGATTAAAAAATGCCTCATATAGCTACTGAGGTCTAAATCCTCCCTTGGAGGTCGAATTTTCCAACTAGAAAGTCAAATACATGCATCTATCTGAATTTTTCTATACACTAGGGAGGTTGTACAACAAATTCCTCCTTTTCCTAACCATTGGAGACATATCCTTAGTGTAATAAATGGAGGATAAGACACCTATTTACCCCCATATTTACTATTTACACTTACATTAATCTACATTCATTTTTTCACTTTTACAAAATTCAAACTAGGAATTGCTAAAAATTACACAGTGAAATTTGTAATTAAAACTCAGAAATTTGCAGATGTGTAGCGCCAACTTGGAAGCCACTTTTGGACACCTTCCTGATGCCAAAATAGAAATCGGAGAGAACAGTCAACTAGCCTTTCCTATCTAGTTTCTAGAACACTTTGAATTTTTTAAAATGACCCATGGGAAGGCCCTCAAACACTCATTCTCCCAAGGTGTCTCTAGATGCGCAGCGTCGGTCAAAAAGAGGGGCAGAATGCTGATTGTTTACCCATTTTTTCCACTTTTCTCAAAATATGTGCCTTTTCTGGAAAATCTGAAGAAATGGGTTATGAGAGGAGGGCATAATCTTTCCAGAAATCCAAACCACTTGTCATTTGGTAACCTGAGGAAAAAGCGTAGCGCCAAGGTGTTGTGCATCCAACCTTAGTCAATTTTCCTATTTTTCTAAATTTGCACCAAATTTGACCAATTCTCCAAATCTCCCCAAAATTGGTCCATAGCTGCTGTAAGAGGTGTACTATGCAACCAAGGAGGCATCAACAAGAAAATCAAGTTTTCCCTTCTCCTCTTGGCTAATTAGGGTTTTCTTCAGCTTGTCTTGGGTTTGCTTGAGTTTTTCTTGCAATTTCTTAAGTTTGATGTGTGCAATTTGATTTCTTGTTTGGTAGTGGGAAACCATGCATTTGTGGATCTTATTGTCCCTGTTTGCATTATCCAAGAAATTTTCCAAGCGAGTGTTGACCTTCTCAAGCCAAAACTCCTTGTCCTCATTGATCTCTTTGGCCATCCTCTCCTCAAAAGTGAGCTCCTTTTTTGTCGGGTTCTGTTCTTTTTCCTTCTGCAAAGCCTTTCTGAGGCCCATGGTTCTTGGCCTATTCCTCTTCACTTTTTTGTTTATGATCATCATGTTTAGCCATTGATTTTCCCTTCTCGTGTTTGTTTGCCTCAAACATCCTTTTCTCCAAAATCAATTGATTTGTCTTCAATTGATTGTTCTCCTGCTCAATAAATGAAATGATGAATTGAGACCTTGCTAAGTTGTCTTAGAGCTCTTTGATCTGAGCATCCTTGTCTTTGATTTCCCTCTACAAGTATTCATGGTCATCATGGTCCTCCAAGTCAACCAAGTCAAAATCATGTTCCTCCTCATCATGCATGGACGTATCATGCAACATTGATGGTGATCCCTGTAGTAAAATAGGTATGGACCCTGCCTCTTTCCGAAGAGAAAACACAAGCCTCCTACCTCTCTGATAGGTAGGAGTAACCTCAAGCCTAGGCCTCTTTGACACCTCAGCATGCTTGCTTGATTATCCCACCTCCATGGGTTGTGTTGACATGGTAGGTGATATGTTTGGTTGCTGAGTTGGTGTAATGGTTGAGTGCATCTGCAAAGCTGACTCAATGAAGGCATACCATGTCATGTTCTTCTCTGCCAACTAATGTAGAACTATGACTTTCACCAAGCTGTGGTGAAACACACTAGGGTAAGGATCAATGTTCATGACTTGTACCTTTTCTACCATCTTTCTCACACTCATATATAAGAAATTTCACAAGTTTAAGGACTTCATTGCTGTGAAGTGCATGAGAAATCTAATATGATGTCCATACAAGTTGTAAAACCTACCCTCTCATGTGAATTATTTAATCACAACCTTCATCAATGGTGCATAACTCTCCAACACGTATATGAATGGAATAATGTGGGTATGAGTCTCTTTGTATTGTGATTTGATGAAGGATTTATATTGTTCAAGGTCAAGGTTCATGCCTTTGAACCAGTATTCCCCATGGTTTGGTATCCCTGTGGCAAGAGAGATGGAATCAACTGAAAATGTAAAATCAATCCCCGCAATGGTGGATTTTTCTCCCTTCAGGTTGGTGGAAAAAACATCTGTCAGCTCCTCATGGTAACCTACCTCCTCCACCCTTTGGCAAAACGCTAGGCAATTGGCATCTTCAAAGCATTTTCTGATGAAGGGTGAGGAGATGATTTCATTGCAGTTCGAGGGTTCATACCTCAGTATCTTTCCCCATTTATGTTGTCTTCTCTTCTATGATGGTGAGGAATCTCCTTCCATGATTTGAAACCCTAGATGATGGGGAAGGGAAAAACAAGGAAAATCGAGTGAAGGGAATGAAATGAGGGAGTTAGGGAAGGGAGATGGGGGTAGAAAAATTTAGGGAGAGGGGCAAGGATATTAGGAATTTTTAGGAAGTGAAATGAAGGTAAATGAGTGAGGGGAGTGAGCTAAGAAATTAAAACATGATCCTAGCTAGGAAAATGGCCCAATTTGGTAGAATAGGGTTAGGGTTTGTAGGGAAATGTTGAAAAAATCATGGGAAATGTTTTGTGAGGTGTGGGAATGATGTTTAACTAGCAAACAAAGGTGTATGAACAATGGTACTAGGGTTTCACAATATCAATTGATCATTTGACAAACAAAAGCTTCAAATTTTTATGAAACCCTAGGGAATTAGCTAGTTATCTTTTCTTGGTTTGCAAAGGAAGAGAGGGCTTCAAACTTACTTGTTGCAATGCTTTGGAGAGTGTAAAATCTAAAATGGAGGCTGAAAACTTGAATTTGGGTGATTTTTTAGCAAAATTGGGCAAATTTTCCCCATGTGCAGCGCAGTTCACAGATGCGCAGTGCTGATGCACAGTGCAGTTCAAGGATGTGCAACGCCTCCTCCAGATGCGCAACGCCTTCAATTTTTTGCCTCATGGAGCTGTAAAAATGCATTTTTCTCACTAATTGAAGGATGAGCACGATAATGAAGAGAGAGAGAAGTACAAATGAAATGTGTTTGTCACTTTTTGGCCCTTTTATAAGAATGTAATAGCTTTGTTTGAGAGATAATGTGCCCCACATGTCTCTTTGGAGGATGACTTCCTTTCTTCTTTTTTGACTTCATAAACTTTTCTAATATGAACTTTTTGACTTTTCCTTGCAGCATTGGACTACAAATTTGGAACTTTAGAACATTTATTACATATATAAACTTTAAAATTACATTTAAAAATCAATATCAAAATTCTTAAAGAAACTTGCATTTATTATCATTCTTCCAATTTGTCGGATTTTATGCATGAAATGGCAGTTTGGTGACCTTGAAACCCTAATGACCTAATGGAGACTCCTAACTGAATTAAATCACGATGGATATGACTGAAATGATGATGAAAATCTTTGAATGATGATACACTCATCGTATTTGATAACATGGACCAACAATTTAAAATTTTGGAAAGAGTGGAAAATAGTCCTAAACCTAATGCCTAGTGACTGAAGTTTGCTTGAATATTTAGTGAAATGACAAAAATTTGACTTAGGGACCCTAACAAGACATGATAAGAGTCCATTTGATCATCGGTGACAAGATGCAAAGACTAACACTAACAAAACCTACTTGGATCAAGAAGGGAACTCAAAAATTTTGGGTATTGAAGATTCTGGAGGCCATCAAGAATAGAGGTGTGAAATTTTTTTTTATTTTAACCACATTATAATGTGGATTTTGGATGGATTTCCTCTTTTTCTTGTCACGTGAGGATTTTGGCTTATAATATATGTCATTTTATTCCATATTGTTTTCAACATTGTAATCAAAAGTCATTTTAGAAGCAACATTCATAGTCTATTTGAATGGAGAAATCCTAGCTGAGAATGAAAATGAAATTTGTGTTCTGCCTTTACATACCAAATGATCCACAACATCATATTTTTCTCTAAGTTGTTAAATAAATGACAAATGAGGGAATAATGGAATCATGAACAACTTACATTTTATAACTTGAAAGCTCCATAAAACAATGGACAGTAACAGTAAACAACCAGGTCGATGCAAACATCATGACTCCATTTATTTTGGTGGTCATTTTCAACCTCCTAATTTCTCCCTCACTATTAAAAATTGAAAATGTGTTCAATTCCATTTGAAAATGCTTATAAGGGATAGTTCTGCATCCATTACAATTAGGTTAATTATAAACATCGTGAGTCCATTGAATAAAAAATTTCAAAATTATTTAACCAAACAAATTCATAATTGTACTTTGAGGAAAATGTAGTGGATGACAAGAAATAATACCACACAATTCAATTCAATTTTGTTGATATGTAATGACTACATAAAAAAATTCAACATTTTTTAATCAAACAAATTCACAACTATCTTGTTATGACCAGAGAATAAAATGTGATCAAAATACAGTGGATGACAAGAAATAATACCATAGAATCTATTAAAAAACTTGATTTTCCATGAGTCTATTGAATCAAATAGATTCAAAACTTTTTAATCAAACAGATTCACAATTGTCTTGTTATGACCAAAGAATAAAATGTGGACAAAACGTAGTGGATGACAAGAAAGAATCCTTAAGCATTTGGGCATGTTGAAAAGTCACAAACTCAAAACGAAACTCATCCTCAACTTCATTAGTATTACAAATTAATCAAACTTGTTTATCTCAAGGTATTTTTAACTCCACAAATCATGTCAATACTTAACAATCAACTGAAATGTATATCATGATTCAAAATCAAGACAAACAAGTGGATTAAATATGAGTGTCAGTGTAGATTAAATTGTTGGATAATACTACAACCTAATTTGAGTTACACCGTGTTTGTATAAATTTCTATATTTTCAGGAATAAGTTAATTGTAAGGAGGTTTAATATCAAGGTTTGTTTTTGAAATACATGCCTTCAGCAAGGAGATATAAACTATGAAGCTGCAAAACAATTGTGATGATTTTTCTTAAGGCATTTGACGATTATGCCACAAACCGAATCAAAACGAGATTATGTAAATGAAAATTGAGCAAAGAGGCTATAGTCCACCCTCTTTTTTCAAGAAGAATAAAACGACCTTACTCTCATTACTTGAAACAAAAGAGTTTACAAGTTTCATCAACAACAAAGAGATCAATGTCCAGCTTAAGTCTTCCTGCCAAGGCATAGCTTACTAGAGAAACATAGATAAAAAAAATAGACATCGTTCACAAAAATTGAAAACTAATCAAACCAAATTACAGTGGAATCTGCAATGTCCAAGGTACCCTGTGGTTTGGCTCGAAAGTGTTGAAAGATCAATTCATAAATTCTAGAATGGTTGAGAGATCTTCAACTGGGAGGCCTTTGAATTACCCATGTTATATCTACTCTCATTTGTCTCATTGAGTTCTTTCAAATCAACCGCTCTGCACAACACACCAAGGTATTGCAGCATGGATCTTCAAAAATTCCAATACCTATAATAAGAAGGTTGGGGCAGAGGTCCTTATAGAGGCATAGCTTTCCATATTGTAATGCATCTTTGTATATGTGGAGAAAATAGAATAAACAGAAAAGGATGGCGAACTGAGACTATCCTCGTTGAATTATAAGCAACCCAAGATGACAGACGAAGGTGAACCCCAAAATATTCCTAGTGAGATGCAAGTAATCATAAAATGTGCACTATATTAAGGCCCAATTACTACCTACGAATGGGGGATTTGAAAATTTTTGAAAGATAAAATGAACAGCCTTGAGCAATATATAAACCCCCAAAGAAAGTAGTGCTTTTATATCTTTATTTCCCTCCCAAGGTGTGACCAAGTCCATGGAATGTCAATAAAAAAGGTTTTCAGACTCAAAAGGACTCCTGCTCTTCGGTCATCAGCCTCCTAAGATGATGGTATCTCAAATTTATAGTGACCCACAAGAAAAAAATCCTCGCAAAAATTATAGTTGACCTCAAGCATAAAACCCCGGTAAAATTACAAGGAACCCCAAGCAAAAATTCAGTGAACCCCATGCGAAAAAAACCTTGCAAAATTTACAGTAACCCTAAGAATAAAAATAGGGAAAAATTTACCATGAACCTCATGCTCATGAATAAATTCGGTGAAGCCCAGGCAAAAAAACCTTGCAAAATTTACAGTGAACCCTAAGCATAAACAAGGAAAAATTTACAGTGAACCCCAAGCAAGAAAAATTTACAGTGAACCGTAAACATAAAAACACCAAAAAGTGCAAACTTCCCATGGTTTGAATGTGTTTATAAACACAAAGTTAGCAACTAGTAGGAATGGAATCCTATCAGACAACCATCGATGAAGCCACTGACCCACACAAACCTCGTTGCATCAATGTTGAAGACCTCGACCCCTCGCCACACCTCCCCTGCAAACCCAAATGAGCTTAGCTGCAGAAAAAATCACAAAGGTGTCAAAAATAACTGCAAATGAACCAGTGAAAATTGCAAAATTGCCTGAAAATTTCACTGCCAAGAGAACTTACCCTCGAAAAAAACCCACTAGAGCGTGAAAACCCCATGTCCACCATGTCCACTACTGAGCCGACTGAAATATGGGGCTTGTAAGATTTTTGAGATACAAGGATCTAGATATGCAAAACAATGAACAAGCTTGCAAGAGAAGGAAGGAAGCGAGCAAGAATTTGAGAAAAGAATGAAATTAATTCTCCAATATTAGTTTTTGGAATAAATACATAAAAGCAACTAAGTTAAGCTTAGTTGTACATGCAATAACTAAAGCTAACTGAAGCTAAGTGTGCTTTATCTTATGTTAATGTGTACATGTGCCACATGCAAGCAGTGAGTTAACTTAACTAAGAAAGTGCACATCACATGCAAGCAGTAAGTTAACTAAAGTTAATCTAGGTGCATGTACACCAACACAGCTAGTCTAAGTGCATGTACACCAACACCCCCCCTTAAGCATAACTTAGGTGAGTGTGATGCAAAATGAATGAGTCCCGGCAACATGGCCATTTTAGGTACCCATATACAATGCATAAAAAAGGAGGAAAGAGGGAAAACCCAGTGGGAAGAAAACGCCCCATCAAAATATAATGCAAAAGTAGAGAAAACACAATTGCTAGGCAGTCGTGTCCTTCACCCCAAGACGATCTTGCAGGAATCGAAACTTCTGCTCAGTGAAAGTCTTGGTGAAGATATCAGCAATCTGCTCGGAACTAGGACAGTATTGAAGATCGATGATCCCATCATGAATGAGTTCTCTAATGAAGTGCATGTGGATCTCGATGTGTTTGGTCCGTTTCCGCTGCACTGGATCTCTGCAAAAGTTAAGCGTACTTTGATTATCGCACCAGATGATAGTTGGATGATGGACACTGATCCCAAGCTCAGATAGGAAATGTTGTAGCCAAATTTCCTGAATAGTGGCATTGACTGCTCCTCTATACTCGGCCTCTGCTGATGATAAAGCAATGGCAGCCTGCTTCTTGCTTGACTAACAAATTGGGTCGGATCCCAAACTAAGTACATAACCGGAAGTAGACTTGCGATCAATGGTGTCGCCATCCCAGTCTGAATCTGTGAACCCAATGAGATTCAAAGAACAATTGGCTGCATAATGAATCCCATACGTGATTGTCCCCTGGACATATTGAAGGATGCGCTTTGCAGCGTTCCAATGTAACTCATGTGGCTCCTGCATGTATCTGGAAACGGCTCCGATAGCATAGGAGAGATTAGGACGGGAGTGAGTGAGATAAAGAAGACTTCCCACAAGCTAGCGGTATAATGTGCAATCAACCAATGGTGTGTCTTTGCCATTCTCAAGCTTTATCCCTGATAAGAAAGGTGTGGCTGCTGGCTTGCAGTCACTCATGTGAAATCGTGCCAAAAGATCTCTAGCATACTTTGGTTGAAAAATGGTAATCCCAGAATCACTCTGATAGATCTCTAGTCCAAGGAATAAATTTAGCAAGCCCATGTCTGTCATAGAAAACCACTTATGCAATGCAGTTTTAATGTTAGTAATGACAGAAGCTGAACTACCTGTTATCAAAATATCATCTACGTAGAGTACTATGATCAACAAGGAGTCAATTTTCTTCAAAAAATAAACATTGGAGTCATATTTGCAGCGTACAAAATTTTGAGATAACAAATAAGAATCCATCTTTGCATACCATGCTCTAGGTGCCTGCTTGAGGCCATAGAGAGACTTCTTTAGTTTGCATACCAGAGATGAATTGTGCATGTATCCCGGTGGCTGCTCCATGTAGATTTCCTCCTTGAGATCACCATGAAGAAAGGCATTCTTCACATCCATATGATGCACCTCCCATCCTCTCGCTGTTGCAATGGAGAGAGCTAGCCGAATGGAATCCATTTTTGCCACTGGAGCAAAAGTCTCATCATAGTCAACACCATGTACTTGCTGAAAACCTTTTTCTACCAATCCTGCCTTATATCAACTAACTTGGCCATTTGATGCTTTCTTGGTCCGGTAAACCCACTTGCACCTCACAAGTTTTCGATTGGAAGGTAGCGGAACCAAATCCCAAGTCTGGTTCTCAATGAGAGAGTTATATTCCTCATCCATTGCAGCTTCCCATTCAGGATGCCCATTTTCTTCTGCATAAGTTTGTGGATCAGATCCATGCATCATATAAGCATGCATGGGCATGGATGGCTCCATAGCTAAGATTGCTTGCGGATCTTCCTCAAATAGAGGGACAGAGGCAGGATCATCAAGGATATCACTCATGCTGCGCCATTTTTGTGTTGAAGGTGGTCGAGAATCTTCCAAACGACATGCAGAAGTATGATCTCGATGTTCAACAACTGGTGGTCTAACAGGGGTCACAGGAAAAGACTCATCTTCATCAGAATGCTGGTCTGAAGTTTCATCTGCATACTCATCAATGAGTGGTGATGGAAACTTGGTAGAAAGTCCATCTGCTGGTGCATGCAAAATATCTTCATCAAACTTTACACTCCTTTCAATAAAGAGCTCTTCACTGTGGATATCAAGAAATATGTGCCCTTTGACTTCATCAGAATATCCAACAAACATGCATGCTTTGCTTTGAGGCTCCAAAGCCTTTCTCTTCTCTGTAGGAATGCGAGCCCATGCTCGAGATCCAAAAATGCGGAAATGACTAACTTCAAGTTGCATGCCAGTCCAAGCCTCAAAAGGTGTTTTTCCAGTAATAGATTTATGAGGAGATCTATTCTGGATGTATGAGGCACAATTGATAGCTTCAGCCCACAATTTCGACGGAAGAGATCTTGCATGCAACATGCAATTAGCCATCTCTTTCAAATATTGATTTTTCCTTTCAGCCACGCCATTTTGCTGTGGAGTGTAAGGAACCATATGCTGTAGCTGTATGCCTGCTTCATTACAAATATTTTTGATATCTTTGTTGACATATTCCATCCCATTATCTGTGCGGAGTATCTTGATGCGTTTTCCAGACTGATTTTCCGCATGCACTTTGAAAATCTTTAGATGTTGAAAAACTTCAGACTTGAGTTTCAAGAAGTAAACCCAAGTGAATCTCGTGTAATCATCTATAAATGACAACACATATCTTGCTTTTCTCATTGAAAGCACCGGAAATGGACCCATGAGATCACTGTGTACAAGTTCCAAAGGTGAAGAGGCTCTCCATGCATGCCCCTTCTCGAATTTTTCTTGTGGATGCTTTCCAAGAGCACATCCATTACAAACACCATCTGAAAATTCAATGGTTGGCAATCCTTTGACCATCCCTTGCTTACTAAGCTGTTGCATATATCTGAAATTCAAGTGCCCAAATCTCTCGTGCCAAATCCTACTTTCTTCATTTGCATGCGTAAGTAGCAAAATAGAATCTGATTGAGGAACAAAATCAGAAAATGTATACAGACGAGATTGATCAGTTACCTTGCCAGATGCAATCTTCAAGTTGGTTTGCATGTCATAAATGCTCACGGAATCTGGGGTAAATTCCACTTTCCTTCCGCTGCCTGTGTGTGTCATCTGATACACTAAGAGAAGATTCACAGAAAGCCTTGGAATATGCAAGACATTTTCAAAACTTCCATCTTCGAATTGCACTCTTCCTTGTCCAGTTGCTGCAACTGTAGAATTATCCCCCATGAGAATGGGAGGACCTGAGGATGCATGTAGAGAAGAAAATGATTCCTTTGAAGAAGCCATATGATGTGAAGCTCCTGAATCGATGATCCATTCTTGCGGTGCGGAATGAAGAGCAATCAAAGCATGCCCATTACCTCTTGGATCTGGTGCTTTTTCTCCAGACTTCTTCTTGGCATTCTCAGGAATGTGGTCTCCAAGATTGTGTTGCTGGAGTGTCTGCGCCATAAGATCTATAGTCTTCTTCATGCATGTAGATTCAGGATGAAAACCACGGTGGCAATAATTTCACATTGATTTCCCTTTCGTTCCTTTCCTTTCCTTTGAGCCAGATGATCCATCAGGGGTTTTGGGATTTCCTCCCTTTCTTGGATCAGGATCCTTCTTCCCTTTTCCTTTCTGATGGTCTTTGGAATTTGCCTTTCCTTTTGCATGCACAGTAAGTGCATGCGCTTTGGAATTTTTAAGTGTGCCCATTTTGATGAGCTTATCTTGCTCATGCATCAAAGACTGAATAAAAGAATCCAGTGAGGGCATCTTCCAAGCTGCACCAGTTGCAGATCTGATTGTATGGAATGTAGAGACGAATATTGCATACTCTGGACCAAGTTTTGATCAAATGGAAAGAATCAACTGATTTTCTTGCTTGGATTTGTCGATCCCGCATCCTTTCAGCTGAACCAACAAGGCTTTATACCTTGTGAAAAAATCTTGAATGTTCTCAAAATTTCTCGGATCTAATGAGTTTAACTCATTTTCGAGAATGTGACCTTGTATTTCATCCTGTTTTCCAAACAATCCTTCCAAAATTTTCCATACTTCATTTGGAGTTGAACATGATTCAACATGAAATAGCAATTCCGGAGAGATAGATAAGCATAGGATGCCGAAGGCCTCGTCCATGCGATTGAAATATCTTGTTTTCTCCATTGCCGATGTTGGTTCAACTTCCGTTTCCATGGTTATTCGAAATAAGCCTCTACTTTTGAGATGAAGTTGAATCTTTGGCTTCCATTCGAAATAATTATATGGAGTAAGAATTGCTGATTGTGGAAACTCCAATTTAGACTCCATTCTTTGTTGTTGCTTCAATCTTCTGAACCTGCAAATAAAATTGCTTGTGCACTAATTACAAATCCCTGTGCTCTGATACCATGTAAGATTTTTGAGATACAAGGATCTAGATCTGCAAAACAATGAACAAGCTTGCAAGAGAAGGAAGGAAGCGAGCAAGAATTTGAGAAAAGAATGAAATTAATTCTCTAATATTAGTTTTTGGAATAAATACATAAAAGCAACTAAGTTAAGCTTAGTTGTACATGCAATAACTAAAGCTAACTAAAGCTAAGTGTGCTTTATCTTATGTTAATGTGTACATGTGCCACATGCAAGCAGTGAGTTAACTTAACTAAGCAAGTGCACATCACATGCAAGCAGTAAGTTAACTAAAGCTAATCTAGGTGCATGTACACCAACACAGCTAGTCTAAGACCAACACAGCTAGTCTAAGTGCATGTACACCAACATGGCTGAGTTGATAGCAAATGACTGTACCAAGCACTAGTGCACCACAACCATGGAGCAATGAGGCATAAAAAATGAAACTCTGAACCACAACAGTTGGACCCCTGAACAAATTACAAACCACTTCTCTCATTACACGAACTACTTCTCTCAGCGACGAAACCAGTTGACCACAATCACCGAGTGCATGTTGACCAACATCAGGGCATCAACTGAACAATAGTCAGGGCAGAAGAATTCCCACACACTGGCCCCAAGCAAAATAGCACAACCTTCTCAGTAAACCCTAACCAACGAGGAAAACACACGAGAAACAAGGTGCTAGTTAATTCCCTAGCTACCACGACAGCCAGGACGATACGTTGGACATGTGTCATACAGGTGATTCGATGTGGAGTTGGTCATTTGATGTCGTTCCAAGGAGGGTTTGCAACAACTGGCGTCCCTCCCCCTACTACATTATGAGAATTCTAAAATTTGGCAGTTTAACGGATAAAAAGTTGAAATCTTTACTTGGTTCTCTGAATTTACGTGTATGAAAAAATAATTGCATGAAAAGGGAAGAATTTTTTTCAATTTCAAGAAATTTGAGGTGCCAAATGATTGAGATTTAACTTTAATATTTCCTAATGTGGTATCTAAAATTTTCCTTTAAACCCTAGTTTGCAAAATTAGATGCAAAGTTTGCCATTTATGGCATTATTCTCTATATAGACAAAACATTTTCCATTCTAATTTGGTTTATCAGGGTTTAAAATTATGGAAATATGAAATATGATTGTTCAGAAAACTCTTTAAAGCGAAAATTTAGGTACTACACTAGTAAAATTTTGAAATTTGACAATTCAAATAACTGATAAAAGTAGGATTCTTCACTTAGTTTTTTTTTAAGGTATCTGCAATAAAAATATAGATTGCATACAAATGGAAAACATGTTATTTTTTAGATCTAAATGGATCTAAACAATCTTGAGAAGTCTCGTTTTAGGTTTATTTTTTAAATAAGATGCATGAAATGCAATTTCTGCCATTCTTATTTAGCTGCTAGAAAACATGATATTTTCTTCTAGCAGATTAGGGTTTAACATAAGGAATTGTATTTAATGCTACTTTTTGGAGTTTCTGGTGCTTGAATACAATGGAAAATTTTGAGGTGAAATCTTGATTTGTGTTATTTCAACTGGTTTTTTGACTGTATATATGGATTCAACACCCTAAAAAAACCTAGGGAAATTTGATTGTGTAGGGTTACCCATCAAGCTAGTGTATTCAAAGAATTTCAACCTGATTTTAGAGAAATCAAACCTTAAAAAATCCACCACGAAAACGTCCAAAAGTTCGCATTAAAGACAACTTATTAACATAATATATAAAATCTACACTGTGGGAAATATGAAATTTGATTGTTCAAATAATATTTAATACAAAATTATGGATACCATCTCACGAGAATTTCCAGATTTGAAATGCACTCGTTGAGAAAAAGATAAAAACCTTATATTTTTACTTTTAGAACTACAAATATGGATTGTATAATAAGGAAAACAATTATTAATGTAGAGAAAAAAAGTATCCCTAAACAGTGTTGAATGATCCCATTCAACAGTGTTGAATGATCCCATTCTCTGATGCACCAATTGCAAAATAAGCCATGCTTGTTTAGTAGCCAAAAATTACCCTATTTTGATTTTGCAGATTAGAGTAAAGACTAAAGACTTGTAGTGAAAAATGTGAAATTTCGCAGTTTAAAAACTCTTTAAAACATAATTATAACACCACTTTATGGGAATCGTGGAATTTAACAATTCAAATAACAAATAGAAAGTTGAAACGTTAACTATTTTTCTATAAGACACGTGGTCCGAAAAACATGGATTGCAGAGAAGGAAACAAAAAACTATTATAACAAATTTGTGACCTCAATTAGCGAATTGTCTCCAAGCTTGTGCGGGAGAGTCCCATATTGAGGTTTATTTTTAAAACTTTTTTAAACAATTATTGTTCAATAGCTAGATATCATACCATTATGAATTAGAGGAATATATCATGTGAAATATCAAATTTAACAATTCAATGGAGGTTTATTTTTGAAACTCTTTTAAACCATTATTGTTCAATAGCTAGATAGCATACCATTATGAATTAGAACATTATGAATTAGAAGAATATATTATGTGAAATATGAAATTGTTATTATGAATTAGAAGAATATAGAAGAATATATCATGTGAAATATGAAATTTAACAAGTCAATAAACTCTTTAAAACATAATTTTAAATACTATATTATCAAAACTTAGAAATTTTATGGTTTGAAAAACCCCAAATACTTGATAAAAAGTTGAAGTTTTAATTTTTGATTTGTAGAAAATGAGCCCTAAACAGTTTTGAACATTATTGTTTTGAGGTTTATTTGAAAATGCAATGCAAGTATGTGTTTAATAAGCCATTTTAGATGCTAAAATAGAATTGTAGATACAATATTATGAGAAATTTGGAATTTGGCAATTAAAAAATTTCTTTAAGAAAGAATTATAGATATATATATTGAGAGTTCTAATATTGGAATTAATTAAGACAAAAGAATATGCAATATTTACCTATTTTGTTGAAGGTAAGTGGATAAAATATATAGAGTGCATAATTAAGGAGAAATTTTTAATTTTGAGATTGCAATTGGCCTCGAACAAAGTTGGATAATCCTGTTCAAAAAATATTTCATTCTAATTTTACATATTAGGGTACAACAAAGAAATGATTGTGATACAATGAAAACTAGCACCCACAAAAGTCCCAATCACAAGGTGTCAGCTTTGTGTAACTCTGGAAGACTGCTCATTGTCTCCTTAGTACCTCGTCTTCTCTCTTTTGGTTGGTTTTTTTCCAACGTAGGGGGGTTTCCTAAAAAGTAGGATTATCACGACCATGGAGTGATTGTTCAAGTTGGAAATGAGAGTAAGCCTTGATCAAACAAAGTGTTATAGCATAGTGTGTGGACATGGAAATATACACGAAAATGGGTATTGAAAGGAAAACAAGGGGAGATGAGGGGAACTATTGATTTTTGTGTAGCATTGGGAGGTATTACTACATGGCTAAAGGGTATTCAAGTCAGCCCTAGATAAGTTATGTGAAATTTTACGTTACTAAATCAAATCGGCCTAGGAAGAAGTCATGTCGACCAACCAATTAAGGGATGTGTCACTTGGGTTGTCACACAACTTCGACATGTATAAATGAGATGATATGGTGTCTCATTTGATCACCAATGAGGAGAAATGATTTATGTCTCTTCATCATCGAGTTTTATCAACATTCTTTAGGTTGCTTGTGAGAAGTCAACATATATTGACCATGAATGTTTGACAGAATTTGACCGCAGGGCATTGATTTAATTTGACCAAAGGTTTGACTGCAGACTGCAGTTGATCCCAAGTTTTTAACTATAGGGCCAAACTTGACTACAGATCAAAGTTTGACTAGAGTTGACCTTTTGATTGGTTTTGACCAATGTTGACCAACTGTTGAATTTGACTAGGTTTGATTGGTATTTCATTTGGATTATTGGCATAGATTTCTAGACAAATTGTTGATTTGTAAACCTTGTTGAAGAATAATTTCTCTTTAGAAATTTTTTTGGAATTTCTCCCAAAGGTTGGGTTTTCCATGGTAAAAATTATTATCTCTATTATGCATGCCTTTCTTTCTATGATATTTACTTTTTCCATTGCATTTACTGTTGATATTTTCTAAACTATAATTATTCAATGATAGCAATGGCATGAAAGAACTGTTTGAAAATCATTAGGAAGTAATTATCTGGCAGAAATTTTATTTTACTGTACTTGTAATAGAATTTAATGGGAACAAGGAAATGGATTGATGTGAAACTAGTGCCTATTAATCGATTGAGCGAATGCAGTCTTGAAATATTGCGTAACAAAAAAATTAGCTTGTTACGTGATTCACAACTACTTCATACCTTGTTGTTGATGGTTTTCAGGAGCCTTTGATTCAGGGGCTTCTTTATTGTTATCATTTGGGGGCTTCTTTACTATTCTTGATTTTGGGGCTTCTTTTTTGTTCTTGATTTGGGTGTTTTTTTATTTTCAATTGATTTGGTGGTTTCACTATTCTTTGCAAAGTGTTTTTCGAAGCGGTTGACTTTTGACAAAATCCAAAGCCATATGTACTTGGAAGTGAAGGGCTCCAACACTGTGAACCAATGCTCGACAATCGATGCTAAGATGGAGAGCTTCATGTTCAAGCTAGGGAAATATACAACGAAAAAAAAAATTGTGAAGGCGAAGGGTACGAACATGGGCAAGCCAGTGAGATCTCTAATCATGTTTGGAAACTCAAGAGTGGATTCATCCTCCCCTGGATAATCTTTGTCTAGCTCTTTGAATTTCTCCTCTAAGTTGTATTGACTCGACTGGTCATAGAAACTGTGTGAAAATTGATCCATTTGGTCTTCACAATTTACCCTGCCCAACATGGAAACATAATAAACCAACAATTTCCTTAATACTCAGAGAATTAAAAAGGAATTGTGTAAATTGTGTGGTCATTTAGCTATTCACCTGCATAATTTTCATCAATTATCTTACTCTGAGCATAACCAAATGTTGGAATGACAATTTTCCATCAACAAGTAAGCAACTAGTGAGGTATAAGGTTGCTCTTTGTAATAGTTTTTTCTCATTTTTTTTCAAATAATCTTTATCTAATATTTATTCTTTTAGAAATAATGATTTTTAAATTTAGTGATCTAGTTTTTTTAGATGATCTTCCCAAATCTTCTATTCCTTTTGTGTACCTTTGTACCTTTAGGGACAATTGCTAGTTATGTTAATTTGAATATGTATCTCTTTAATGAATTATGAATTCTTTAATTCTTTAATTGAATTTGGAATATAAAGTGTGAATAATATGAGAATCCATGTATTCATTATTTTAAAATTTCAACAAGCACTTCAACTATTGGAAATTACTTTATTTTAAGAGTGATTCACTTTATGAGTACATTTAAATCATATTAAAAAATAATTTATGAATACTCTTCTCATTATGAATATTTTACTTACAACATTACCAATGTTAACTATGAGTTCTTATCTACCATTTAGAATGTGAATATAAATATATTTAACTTAAACAATTGAAACTCAACTAATCATAATGGATGATATTATCCTTCAAAATGTGATTGGTTCTTTTAAAAATCATTCTGATCGTACATTTATTTATTTATTTTGAGGACTTTTTTTACTCAAAATCCCCTTGATTTGAAAGTCCAAAAATTAGAATAGTAAAAAATCTTTCTTCTTCGACCCTAGATAACACCCCTAGACCTCCCTTTCACATTCATAAACATGAAGTCCCACCCTTCTAGCAATTTCCAAGGTCTCCTACTATCTTACCCCCTTCTCTCAATATTTCTTACAACAAATCAAGTCTGACTTATGAACCTTCACAAATATTCTCAATGACTATTTGTTAGAAAATTTATATAACTCTTGATATTTTAAAGAGAAAGAAAGAATGTACCAACCCCTCTAAAGGTATTCAAATCTCTATGTACCCCATCAATTGGAAATAGTCTACCATTTGAGAATTTAGTTGTAGCCTTTTCCTAGGGTAATGTTGTGAGGGATTTTATGCCTCTACTCAATCTAATGTGACTTTTCCCTTTATTTAGTCCTAAACCACCAATAGAACCCCTAAACAAACCTAAAAAAGTCTCTCTCATGGTTATTAGGTCAAGCTAAGAAGACCCTTCCTAATAAATCCTACCATAAGATGTTCTTTTACTGGTAGAAACCATGTCAACAACAACTATTTCATTTCTCTCATCGAAACACTCATTTGCAAAAGCATGAGGAGAATCGTGGGGAGAGTGGAAACATAAACCTTTACAATGATTTTGCACAAATATCCCTTTCTCCCAATTAATGATGAATGTCTGCAAAGATACCCTTCTCCCAATTACTAGAAAACTCATGTCCCATATTGAATGATGACCTAGAAAGTAAACCTTTCTCTAAGAAGGAAGCAGAATTTAGAGGAACCAAGTGATTTATGAGCTTACCTCTTACATTTAGTGGGGATTGAATGGAGTGCACTCCACCACTTTTTAAGACTAATAATAGAGGATGTTGTACAAATTTACCAAACTAAGAGACTCTCCTTGTTTTCTCTAATGTATTTCCAACTTCAACTAGCTTGGTTACTTTTATGTTATAGAGTCAACACCACCCATAATTACAACCTTAAATTTATCTCCAACAAAAAGGCTCATACCCCCAATTGAATTTACATGTCCCCCTACCACGTGCCTATCCACGAATTACTCTCTCACCAAACCTTCAAAGGAAAACTATACTCAATGAATAAATGACCATACTTGTGGTGTTAGTTACAACAAAAAGGAACACCAAAGTAGTCCAATGTTTTCACAAAGGAATGATTACACTTTTATAATGATAAAATTTCTACCAAACCACCTCTCAAATCCACCTTAGCTAAATTGTGACCCACCACCATCAAGAACGTGTCCTCAAGGGACCTATTGGCCTCAATGAAGTGGTTGGGATAATTTCCCTCCTTTTTAAATACCTCCCTTGAAAATATTCTCAAGGGAGTTTGGCATTTCTACCCAAAAAAAAACTAACTACATCTTCAACTCTTCTAGCATTGAAGAAAGGTGTACAAGGCTTCAATGAGACTAGACAAGAGTCCCATTTCCTAGAGCCAACCAAAACTTTTATGTCATCAATAGAATGAAGAAGGAATACCAAACAAGATCTTAAGTGGACATAAGGGACAAGAACATAATCTAACAATGATTCTCTTGAATTGGAAATCCAATCCTTTAAAGCTTGAGAATCCCTCTAACAACCCAAAAAATGTCCAACCAAAGTCACACCATCTCCACAATCTCATTTAAATTCATATCCACCTAGAATTAGGTTAATTAGAGGAACATTCTACTTTATGCAATTCTTACAAACCATTTTTAAATTAGGGAAACCCTTATTAGAAACTCCAATTGGCCCTTCTCCACCTGATATGAACTTGACATCTAGATCCATATCTAAGGATTATTTTTGAATTAGGGAAACTTCTATTAGCAACTCAAATAGGATTTCTCCACTTGATACAAACTCCCAACCTAGATTCATATTGAAGGATTGCAATGTTATACAAAGCAAAAACATTGGAAAACACAAAACATTTACTACATCCCCTCTCTAGAAGATCAAAATGGAAATAAACATGTGTCACCCCTCTGGAAGTAAAAGTGGCAATTGACAAAATCTCTTGAACTACCAACCTCTACAACATCCACCAATCCTACAATAACAGAAATATGTAAATTTGTAGAAAAGATTGATTATAGGTAATGAAATTTGACAACACGCCATTGAAATAAACTTAACCCACATTTTTTTTCAAAGCTCAAAATTTTAATCAAAAATAAAATATTGATTAAATAAAAAACTATAAATCTCATATGCACTTGGAAATACCTAAATTTGAACCTTAAGTGTCTTCTGAATAGTGCATTAGAGTTGGATAAGGTGGTCATTGATTTCAATATGATGTCATGTCCAGCATTGTTGAACCCTATGTGTTATTGATGATAATAAACCCTAGAAGTTGGAAACCCCTTGATATTTGATGGCTACATGTTACCCCTTGATATTT
The DNA here is from genome assembly GCA_034641835.2 of Pinus albicaulis. Lineage (NCBI taxonomy): Eukaryota > Viridiplantae > Streptophyta > Pinopsida > Pinales > Pinaceae > Pinus > Pinus albicaulis. The sequence continues at coordinate 181,722,804 of CM076576.1, read as the reverse complement.
TATGGCATGGATGATTGTTGAAGTAAGATGTTCTAAATAAAGAACAAACTTGGAGCCCTAAAGAAGAAGTCCTAGCATATGATGAAACCCTAAAGGCTACCATAGAAAAACATATGATTGTGATGAATAAAATAATGATGATAGTTCACAAATATAATTTTCGTGATGGTAAAATGACCTTCGTTAAAGATGAAATTGGCATAAACTCATACAGGAAAATTTCCCCTTTCCAACAAGCCCTTATTCACCCTCTAACTCCTCATAGGCTAAAATAAAATGATTTTAAAAGTTGGAAAATAATAATCTTGGAACCTAGCCAACATGAGCCTAACTCCTCATAGGCTTAAATAAAATGATTTTACAAGTTGGAAAATAATAATCTTGGAACCTAGCCAACATGAGCCTACTTGTGCAAGTTGGTCTCACCTCCAAGGGACATGTATCTTCATTAAAGGTCAAAAACTTGTATAAATATAAGCTTAAACACCTCATTTCAAGCATCGAACTCGGTGAAGAAACTCAGATAAGATGCATAGAAGCAGAAGGAGGTCGAGGAGGACATAGAATATTGTTTGGGAAAATTCTGTAAGTTTCTGTGATTGTTTTTTTGAAAACGTCCTCCTTCCATTACAGCTTAGACTAGTACAGTGACCTTTTGGAGCTCGGACAGGTCTGAGAAAAGTCATCTCTTCTAGCTCGGAGATAGCCCAGAACTGTGAGGATTCAGACCTATAGCAAATAAGGCTTGAAGCCCTGTCACTTAATCTCAAATCTGTGGTAAGCACACCTGTGGAGCTCGGGTCACATAGCCTGGAAGCTCGGATTAATACTCAGAGCTATGGATTTCGGAAACTAAATCTTGGAATTTAAGGCTTGGAGCCCTATCACCTCAGACCTATGACAAATTTGTGAACAAACTTTCGTGAAGCTCGATTTGTTGGCAGTGTCATATGAAGGCTCGAACATGAGGTTAGTCACCTTGGAGAAGGCTCGGTGCAATGATTATAACCTCATATCATTCTTAAACCTTAAGTTACCGTCACATATGGAGCACATTTAAGGCTTGGACACGTGGTGAATTTACTTGTTGAAGGCTCATTGAAGCTCAGATTGTAAATAATTACTTCTGTGGAACTCAGACCCCAAGTTACAGTCTTGTAGAAGCTCAGAAATGTAGACATACCCTATGGACAGTCAACAATGGGCCTCAGACATATACCTGTAGTTCCATTCTAGCTTTGGCTTTGGAGATAGCTCAGAATAGTGGGATTCAGACCTAAGACCTCACCTAAGACTTGGATTGTAGACCTTGTTGAAGGCTTAATGTTCAGACCTGTGGCAAGATTGAAGCTCGGACCTGAAGTTTAATGACCAGTGAAGAGAACAACCACATTTGAAAAAGAACTCGTACCTGAGGTTGGACAATTGCTTGTGGGCAGTGACACTTGGAGTTCAGACTAGCCCAGTGAAGCTAGGTCCTATGATCTTAACATCTGAATGATCTTAAGGCTCGGATTGTCAAAGCTTGTGAAGACTCGGACTACACCTTACACCTGTAGAAGAAGTGCAAACCTCAACCTATTTTATAAAGTACCTTGGAGCAACCAACCTATTGAAGAAATTTGAGGACAGTTTGGGCTACGCTTAATACTTCTTGAAGAGAAGCATTACCAAATCATTGTTGAAGATCCCTTGAATTTTGGTGGGCAGATCTATTAAAGAAGTTTTTGGAGCATGCTTAGTGCAGCGTATTGAAGACATCTTGCAAGGTGCATTCACTTATCCACAACGTAAGTTTATATGTCACTTAACTTAGTTTTTATAATATTAATAAATTAAATTAAAATACATAAATGCAAAAACAAAAACAAAGAATTATTATAATAATGTTACTAAATTATTTATAATAAATTGAATTAATATGTATGCATTTTAATTAAAAATCTGATCAAACATTCGGCGTAGGGATGCATTAACATCTTTACTATTTATTCTGAAAGATTAACCACACTGGCTTTTATTTTCTCTGCTTCAATATCTTCCTGCCTTTTACATATTGGAGCTCTTTCTTTGTTTTCGGTTCTTAAATCATGGACTCCTATATGATGTTTTGCCACAGATGACCGACACACTCTGGCCCTCTTCCTGCACTGGACACCTGACTCTGAGGGCGTTTTTATAAATTGTCTGCTTTCATTCTGGCTTTTTGGCACTGGTTTATTAGAACTGGTTATAAGGCTCGCATGGGTACAAGAAGACAATAATAGCAATGCAGGAGGGCCGATGCTGATAACCGTCCATAAAGGAAAAGGGATAGCCTTACACACTTTCAACCATAAAGGTAAAGGCTAGCCTTACACACTTTCAAGAAATAACTTTTAACAGGCACCGACGGAGAAGCTAGCCTTGCACACTTTCAAGAAATACCATTTAAGAGACCCTGTGCGAATTACCTTTAAGAGGCCTTATGACAGGCATCGACCTACCCAAAAAGTAAAATTGGGAGGTTTCAGGTCCCATGGAAAGTACATGTGGTAAGCCTTATCACAGGCATCGACCTGCCCAGAAAGCTAAAACGGCAGGCTTTTGCTCAAATCTTACACATCCCATGATAAAAGACTATGCTCCTGGATATGGCATGGGATAGAGTACGCCGATGAACAATTAACTCACCCCATGACCCCTTTTCTGGCCTCTTTTTAGGCTCTATTTTGACCCAGATAAGGCACATGTCATGGGAAACCCCCTAAATTGCACTTTCCTCGACTCAGAACTTGTGATATCTGAATCGAACCAGATTGGCAAAACTGTAATTTCATCGACTTGAAAAAAAACTCTGAATCGAACAGATTAAACAGAGGATTTTTTTTTCTCAAGATTCCAGACAAAATCAGTTGACAGTCGAGTGATTTGGTTGGTCGATAAACACCTCCGATTTGAACCCTCAGCACTTATTCCTTATCCATCTTAATGCATAGTTTTTCCTCCGCTAAGACACTGGCAGTGCCCATTAATGGGTGCGTTTCAGTTGGTAATAAGGCACTTCCTGGAATAACTGAAGCAGGGGACTTGTCCTTTGAAGAATGGGCGCAATAAAATTTAAGTATATTTCACTGAAGTTAATAAAAATTTAAGTTTATTTCACTGAAGCTAAAGTTAGAGATGCATACTTTCATTATAAATTGGTATAAATTGAGATACAGATTTTTATTTTTTTTGAACTTTCCACCATTTTAGGGTGTTAGGAGATTTGAACTCTCTCAACATAATCAGAGTGAGCCAGTAGATGAAATTTTTCAGAGTAAAAAAACAATTTGTTGTTGATATATATATAGTCAAAAGAGAGTTTTTCAAGGTGCTGAAAATCTGAAAAAATATATATGGTGAAAAACCAATTTTAAACGAACATAAAGGTGCCTTTTATTCAGTTAGTATAGAAATTGGATGGGAAGAGAAAATAAAGTAGTATTTTCAATAAAATGAAAGCCACAACATAATTCCACTTACCAAATTGGAGATTTGCTGAATAACGTACCCCGCAATGCGATTAAATTTAGCACTATATCAAATGTTTGAATTAACAGGATTGATTTGATGAGCTTCTTCTCAGATGATTCCACTGGATGAATGTTAAGATAATACTTTGTTCTCAGTGAGTTTGGCTTTCAACCCATTTGCAACAGTTTCCAGATTATTGTCAGAAGTTCCTCCTTTCCCAACTTCGATCTTTAGAACACCTCTGAGTGTCTCGGCTGCCCTTCTCATCTCCTCCCCTTTCATCAATCTCCTTACATTTTCCGCTATTTCTTCCCTGCCAATAACCTTATCAGTATCATCGCCACCCAGTCTCAGCCCAATCTTCCATTCTTTGGCTATGAGCTCGCAGTTGGCATGTTGCTCCACCCCGAGAGGAAATCCCAGAATGGGAAGGCCGGAGGAAATGCTCTCTAAAGTGGAGTTCCACCCGCAGTGACTCAAAAACCCGCCGATGGATGGATGAGAGAGCACTTTCAGCTGTGAACACCAGGAAACAACCAGTCCTCGCCCTTTTGTTTCCTTCAAAAAACCGTCAGGCAATACAGAGGAGACTTCAGTGGTCTCGTTGTTGGGTTGTCGAAGCACCCAGATGAAACCATAACCGCTCTCCTTTAAACCCATCGCTATTTCCTCTATTTGGTTTATCGACATAGGGACTAGACTGCCGAACGAAACGTATATTACCGACTTTGGGGGCTTATCGTCCAGCCATTTTGTGCAATCCATCTCTACCCGCGAGCTGGTCCCGACAATGGAGTCGCGGGGATCTGAGTTGTCGAGGTAGGCCACAGGGAGCAATGGTCCAACACAGTATACAGGAAATTTCTCCCGCATTGCCTCCACTACATGACCTTCTAACCCTTGAAAGGAATTGGCTACAACCCAGTCTGCCTCCCTCACTGTTTGGAAACAGCGAGCAACTACTCTGGAGATTACACCATCTTGACTTAGTCTAAACCATATCGGAAGATCTGCGTGCAGTAAAGGCATGATCACGCCTGGAATGTGGTTTACGGATCCCGGCGGATGTTCCCCTGCCAAACACATTGAGACAACAGAGGAAATTATCCCCAAAGCAGGGCTTGAAGATAGACTCTACTGATGCTGAATAAACCCCAAATTTGTTACAGATTGATATTAGAAGCAACAGATTTCAGAGATTTTAAATAATAGTTTCAGTAATTCATTCTTTATTAAAATTCGTCGAGTGATTAGCAGCAGCAGATTTAAGGAAATGATCACCTAAATATGAATGGTGAGAGATGGAAAAGACGGACACACTCTGCGGCCAGAAAGAAACGGACAAGAGGCCGAGCTTCTTGGCAAGAGGCACTGCCCAGCCGAGGAAAGTATCAGCAACAATGCAGGAGACGGGGCACGCACTGGATTGATTGAGATTCTTTATGAGCGCTTCCACATGGGCTTCCATATTATCCAGCGACTGAAAAAATTCTTCCTTGTTTTTCCATCTCTCGAACTCGCCGGGCACGCAATCGGGTATATCGAGCAGGCGAATGTTGAGGCCAATATTTTGAGCGTGGGCGAATGCATTTAGTGTAGTGGTGGAATGGGATTTAGTAATGATGTTGTGCCATGATTGTGTGAGCACAAATGTGATGGCGATGCCCTTGGAAGCCAGTTTCTTTGCGAACTGCATCATGGGGTTGATGTGGCCTTGTCCAGGCATCGGAACCACTATGGCATGAACACCAATTTTGCGTTTCCACTCCATCCTGGTGGGCTTTCAGATCGGTGGTTCAACTGGAGACCTAGGGACAGTGTTGCAAATCACTTTCAATTTGGTTTAATGTTTTTATAAGATATTAGTATTAAAGGGATGTTAACTTTAAATATTTTGAAGAAATAAGAAATCATCTAAACTAGCTCAGGTTGTTTAGTTTAATACATTCTATATTTTAAAAGTTTTAAAAATCATAAAATAATACATTGCTATGCTAATAATAATAATATAATTAAATTAAAATTGTAAAAACTTTATTCCAAAATAATAGGGCTATGCTAATAATAATATATAATTAAATTAAAATTGTAAAAATCTTATTTCAAAATAATATAATTATTAATATAATTATTAATAATGAAATTAATATTCTAAAAATATTATTTTAAAATAAACCAATAATTAATTTTCAAATTTCAAAAAAACATATAATATAATAACTCAATTTCTAAATATTAAATACTAAATTTAATATTAAAACTTGAAATCAACAACATCTCCTTAATTGTTTCCTGACACAAATAATATCAAGAACTAATCACTACTATACAAATTGAGAAATTCTAAAATAGCATTAACCATTTTGAATGGAGTAAAATAAAGAGCTCACAACATTCCTTAATATATATATGATATAATATATATATAATATGACATTTATAATTACATTTTATATATTTATTTAATATTTGACATTAACATGTTTTGGTCGCTTGTTTACATGCGGTTAGTCTCCTTGTTGGTTTGTCCGACAGTTGGAGTTTCAAGTTTATTTGGCATCGACTGACAGTTCAATTCATGGTTCCTACAATTCATATTTTCCCTGAATTGTGTATGGTGTTGGAGGAAATTATGGCCTACAAACATGAGGCCTCCCCGTGTACATGCATTTCCATCAATTTCTTGGGTGAAATAAAAAATATGCCTAATCCTACGAATTTTTAGTCGATTTCTCCAGGTGATTTTAATACCTCTATTTTTGTGATGGGGAAGGCCCCAGAAAAGGCATTTTTTGTTAGGATAAAATTATGCTTCCAATGATAGACACATTCCCTACTCGAGGGAGGAAACCTTGAAGCCTTCTGTCAAATGTGTTGTCACCCCATAATTTGTAAGATTAGAAAGAACAAACGACAGAGGACAACATCAAACCACTTTGGAGTCCAGGACCTAGCCTTCCTAGACTCACAGAGAGCTCTCTCTATTTTTATTATTTAACTTGATGATTATAAGTGTTGATATTAGGCTAGTTATAGAAATTGTGGGGGTTGTTGGTTTGATTGATTGTGTGGTTGGAGAGATAGAGTTGTGAGACTTAATCCATTGGCAAGCTAACTATGTAGACTGGATCTTACTGGCAGTGTGAATATGAAATGGGAGAAAGTAGTGAGTTCAGTAATAGCTAAAGAGAAGTTAAGAATTCTTTAACTAAACTTCAAAGAAAAACATTAAGATAACAAAAACAAACATAATCAAGGTGTTGTCTCGGAAAATTTTAATCTAAATATTTTGCTTTGCAATCAAAGAAATTGATGCACAACATGAAAGGACAGAGGAAAACATTAACACAAAGGAAATAACATCACCATTGACATAGCTCAAGAATCCTGTGAACGATCTCTTATTATTAATGCCTAGCTCAAACAGTTACAGTGCTCCAATACAATGATCTTCTATGATGTAGAATCTAACAAGGTCCAACCTTCCAACCCCTGATACTTCTAAAGCATGTAGTATTTAACTAAAGACTAAGTTGGTTTCCCTATCTTACTTGGCAACCTTTCATTGATTACAATTTAAGCAGAAAATGGACAAGTGTGGCCATGTAATAGCAGAAAATAGATAAGTGGCCATGCAAGGCCTGATTAGAAATCACTGATAACAACGTCGCCTGTAGAATTAATTTTGGTAACTCTTCAAGAATGCAAAACTTAGGTGGCTCTTCGTAAATCAAAAGTAGGCTTGAAGGTGGCATGTGATGATCCCGAAGAGGCAATGAATGATGGCTCTGACCTCTGTCCCTGCTTTTCAAAAGATTGACGTTGTATAATTAATTCTGGTGCAGGGCTAGCCACTTTACATTGATTAGTGACTGTGCCGATGAGTTTTGTTGCCTTTTCGATTTCTACTGTTATATCTTTGCACAAACAACCGACTTGATATTTTATGTCTGTTGTTCAGCCTCGCCCTACTTTTTTTCCCCTTGTCGGGTCCTGCTCGAGTCTTTCTGTCGTGTTTAGCCTATTTCTTCATAAATGGCGCACAAACTGCATTCACCTGGACATGGAAGGATGGTGGTTGGCAGACGAGGACGGATGATGAAGGACGTGGCGTGGTGGCAGTGGTTTGGGAGTACGATGGAATCATCTTTTTTTAGGGGGCCTCAAGTGGTAAGCGGTAACGAAGAGGGGGTTGCGAAACTGTGGAAGGGCAACACGTAGCGGGGATGGTGGTAAGGGATACCACCCATTTCATACCCCCCCCATGGTTAAAGTTCGAAAGTTGCGAGGAGTTGGAAATGAAATAAGGACCATCAGATGAGGAGGGGGTGAGTGGAGATGAAGGAAAGGTGAAAGGCGACGACGTGACACACTTATTCTACCACTAGTCCTTCATACCGTGTTTAACCATTTTTCAAAGCATGATAGCATAAAAACTCATTTACCTAGACCTGAAAATGTTTAGGTTTTATCTTGGAGTTGCATGCATCCGCGATAACATCGCATTTTGCAAGTTTTTCAATTTATGATATAAGAAAAGTAATTGGCGATGCGATGCGAAGTGGGAGGTGATGTGGAGGAAAGGTGGGACTGACTGCATCGCAATAGTAAATCATAAGGTTTTGTTATAAACTAAAATATGTGAAGTGCAAAGCGTGTGGAAAAAGGAGGTGACGTGGAGAGAAGGTGGGACCCGACCGTAGCTCGCAGATCGCAAACTTTAAATTTTTGTTATAAGCACTGGAGGTTAACTACTAAAACATGCGAAATGCGATTTGCACTGTCGGAGGATGATGTGGCAAGGAGGATGGAGCCCATTGCATTGGCGGAGTTATAAAGCGACGAATGATTTCAACAGTAAGGTAAAGTTTATGACGTTTCATATGATATGTCAATGTATTTCAAACGACTGTGAAGTGGGGAGCAGAGTTGTCGTGGTGGGGCCAACCGCATCGCAAGTTAAACAAAATACATTTCGGGTGTTTCAAACGGTAAGATAAAATTTGTGCGATGTGATATCGCACATCGGCGATCACAGGTTTTAATGTTTGGCTAAATGGAACAAGTTGTAACTTGCGAAATGTGATGGATGGTGGGGGAAGGGTGACGTGTTAGGAGAATGGCCCCACTTTAATCGCCATCGGGAAATAGGGAAAAGCGAAGGTAAAACAATGATATAGCGATGAAAAAGGAAACGTATAAAGATAAAGCAGAAAGGCGGAGAAAGGTAAATCTTAAGGTGGAAACAAGGTTCACATGCGGTTTCGATAATGTGGTAAGGTATGACAGATCCCACTTCATCGCATCGGCGGATAAACAAGATTTTGCATAAGTCTTAAGAGGTAATGTTAAAAACCTGCGGGCTGTGAAGTGCGGGCAACAAGTAAGGCTTATTTGCGCGCCACGGGTGAATGGGTCCCACTTGATCGCAAATCGCATGTCGTTGACTTTAACCTTTACCCTTGCGCCCATCCTGAAAAACTTGCGATCTGCGATTGCGATTGAATCTTCGTCATTGATTGTTGCTTAGATCCAACGGTCCTCACTGCTCCCTTACTGTAGTTTTTCAACCTTGTTTCTTTGGTTGTGCCCATTCATTTCTTAGTTGTTCGTAGAATACTTTCCTCGCATTCATGACTTGACATGCTTTAGTGTTCACGACTCGACCCGAACGCGTGCACAACTTGACCCAATCTCGTTCAAGACTCTTCTCTTGTTTTTTTTCTGCATTAACTTCTTTCTCTATTGCCTTTGTCTTCGTTAATGGTCTAATTTTTCTCCTTGCCTCTCTGCTGCTTTCTTTGATTCTTGCTTTGGAAAATATTTTGAATATTGACATCTATGTAAAGTATGAAAAATTTGCAAATAGAAAATAATCAGTCACCTGGTGATACTGTGAAATATAGGAGTCTAATAGTGCCTCCAGCTGGGGATGGAAGCTCCTTTAGGAGGTGTCTAGAACACCGTAGACTAGTGGCCTGATCCATTAGGTTGTTCCCACATCTTGTATCTTGATCTGTCAGGCAACTTAGTGACTGGAAACTAGCTGATTATTCCTCTTGACTTTGATTGATAAACATAGACCACATGCTTTGCCATCTAGCTTATTAGTGTACTGAAATCTGAACTGAAACTACAATTTTAACTTATCCACTGCAATCCATCAAACTGAACATACCGCTGCACCTTGAAAACTTGTATGGTGAAACCAGAACTAAGCTGAACTAAAGTCTGAAATATACTAATCTGGAAATCAAAATCAATCTAAAATTGAAACTTGAAAGGTGCTCAGATTGTTGAGCTTATTTGCACACCTACCTACCCTAACCTGCTGAAATTGTTGTTGTTCTAAATGATACAATAATGCCAATGCAACCAGTCAAGTAGCAGCATAAACAGATGGACAACTGGACAGCTTGTTAGAAAAATCAGCAGTATAACTTGATTATGTGTCCTCATAACCAAATTTGTCATATGTAATGGCAATTGCTGATGTATTTGATCCTTATAGAGAATACATGTTTGAAAGCTTGATCTAAAAAGAACCTCCATATAAACTGCTATAGGATCAATCAAAGCATGATGTAAAATATTTGCTTCTAGGCCTTTAATGACTAGTTGATTAGTTGTATCCCAAATATTAAACCTTGAAACCTCTTCTTCAGTTTGGTACTTGAAAGCACAGTCATCCTCAATATGTAAGTCAAGAGGTAGTACAACTTCCTCTTGCTTAGGGGAAGGAAGATTTTCTAAGAATTCTTTAGGATCTCGGAAATTAGACTGAATTTGAGAATTCAAATGTTCAATACTAGTTTCATATCATTCAACAACTATCTCCAAAAAACATGTTTTAGCTTCAGGACTAAATTTTCTTGATTTCAAAATAAGAAAGACAACCTATAGGAAATCTTCATCAAGCTAAAATTCTAGTAACTGATTCCTGAATGCATTTAAAACTTCATGAGATAAAAGGTCTGCCACAAACCTTGTCATTTTGTTCAGCAGGAACTCTAGTCAACATGTTGTGGAGTCGCCATGAATGCTCAAAAGTTGGGTTCTTTGACTCATGGAGTCGCCAGGTGAATGATGCAACCTTCTTGTGTCTCGTTTGTTGTCCACCATCAACAACTAGATACCAATATTGGAAAATACTCGAATCATACAATATTTTGATTGGGTTTTCTAAGTTCTTATGAAATACTAAGCTTCTTCAATGATTCCCCAGATGCGAAGTCCTTATGAAATATTAATATTTTTCAATAACTCACTCCCCAGTATGGTCGCCATTATGTTGTCACCACGTAATTTGTAATATTGGCAAGAACAAACGATAGAGGACAACATCAAACTACTTTGGAGTCCAGGACCTAGCCTTCCTAGACTCATAGAGGGCTCTCTATGTTTTTATGATTTAACTTGATGATTATAAGTGATGATATTAGGCTAGTTATAGAAATTGTGAGGGTTGTTTGTTTGATTGATTGTGTGTTTGGAAAGATAGAGCTGTGAGACTTAATCCATTGGGATATGGAGTCATAAAGGTTGAATTGTGCATCAACTTTTCAAGGGCATTCACAGGGCAAGCTAACTATGCAGATTGGATCTTATTGGTAGTGTGAATATGAAATGGGAGAAAGTAGTGAGTTCAATAATAGCTAAAGAGAAATTAAGAATTCTTGAACTAAACTTTAGAGGAAAACATTAAGATAACAAACACAAACAGAATTAAGGTGCTCTCTTAGCAAATCTTAATCTAAATTTTATGTTTTGCAATCAGAGAAATTGATGCACAACATGAAAGGACAGAGGAAAACATTAACAAAGAGGAAAGAACATCACCATTAACATAGCTCAAGAATCCTGTGAATGTCTCTTATTATTGATTCCCAGCTCAAACAGTTAAATTCTCCAATACAATGATCTTCTATGATGCAAAATCTAACAAGGTCCAACCTTCCAACCCCTGATACTGCAAAGGCATGCAGTATTTAACTAAAAACTAAGTTGGTTTCCCTATCTTACTTGGAAACCTTTCATTGATTACAATTTAAGCAAAAAATGGACAAGTGTGGCCATGCAAGGTCTGATCAGAAATCTCTAACAACAACACCGCCTGTAGAATTAATTTTTGTAACTCTTCAAGAATGCAAAACTCAGGTGGCTCTTCGTAAATCAAAAGTAGGCTTGAAGGTGGCATGTGATGATCTCAAAGAGGCAACGAATGATTGTTCTAACATCTGGCCCTACTTTTCAAAATATCGGTGTTGGGTAATTAAGTCTAGTTTAGGGCTAGCCACTTTACATTGATTAGTGACTATGCCGATGAGTTTTGCCGCCTTTTTTATTTCTGTTGTTATATCTCTTCACGAATGCCCGACTCGATATTTTCTGACTGTCATTCAGCCTCACCCTGATTTTTTGCCCCTTCTCAGGTCCTACCCGAGTCTTTTGGCTGTGTTTAACCTATTTCTTCATAAATGGCACACAGACCGCATTCGCCTAGACATGGAGGGATGGTGGTTGGCGGAAGGGGATGGATGATGGATGATGTGGCGAGGCAACAACGGTTTGGGAGGACAATGGAATCAACTTTTCGGGGAGGGGGGCTCAAGTGGTAAGCGATACTTGAGAGATAGGGTGTGCAAAAATAAAACGGAAGGCGACACATAGAGTTGTGGTAGGGCACCCATTTGGACCCCCCTCCCCATGCTTAAAGTTCGAAAGCTATGAGGAGTGAAAAATGAAACAAGGGTCGTCAGATGAGAAGGGGGTGAGTAGAGATGAAGGACAGGTGGAGGGCGATGATGTGGCACACTTATTCTACCACTACTCCTTCATGTTGTGTTTAACCCTTTTTCAAAGAAAAACAACGTAAAAACTCATTTACCCAGACCTGAAAATGCTTAGATTTTATCTTAGAGTCGCATCACATCCGCAACAACATCACATTTCACAAGTTTTTCAATTTAAGATATAAGAAAATGAATCGGCAATGCGATGCAAAGTGGGAGGTGACGTGGAGGGAAGGTGGGACCGACCGCATCGCAAACACAAATCATAATGTTTTGTTATAAGCAAGGGAAGGTAAACACTAAAATATGTGAAGTGCGAAGAGCGGGGAAAAATGAGGTGATGTGGAGGGAAGGTGGGACCTGACTGCAACCCGCAGATCACAAACTTTAAGTTTTTTTATAAGCGCTAAAGGTTAACTACTAAAACATGCGAAATGTGATTTGCATTGTCAGAGGACGATGTGGCAAGGAGGATGCAGCCCACTACATTGGTGAAGTTATAAAGCGGCGAATGATTTCAGTGGTAAGGTAAAGTTTATGATGTTTCATATGATATGTCAATGTATTTCAAATAGCTGTGAAGTGGGGGGCAGAGCTAGAGTGGTGGAGCCAACCGCATCGCAAGTTAAAGAAAATACATTTCGAGTGTTTCAAACTCTTTAAAGCGAAAATTTAGGTACTACATTACTAAATTTTGAAATTTGACAATTCAAATAACCGATAAAAGTAGGATTCTTCACTTAGTTTTTTTTGAAGGTATCTGCAATGAAAATAGAGATTGCATACAAATGGAAAACATGTTATTTTTTAGACCTAAATGGATCAAACAATTTTGAGAAGTCTCATTTCTAGGTTTATTTTTAAAATAAGATGCATGAAATGCAGTTTCTGTCTTTCTTATTTAGCTGCTAGAAAACATGACATTTTCTTCTAGCGGATTAGGGTTTAACATAAGGAGTTGTCTTTAATGCGATTTTTTGGAATTTCTGGTGCTTGAATACAATAGAAAATTTTGAGGTGAAATCTTGATTTGTGTTATTTCAACTGGTTTTTTCACTGTATATATGGATTCAGCACCCTGAAAAAACCCTAGGGAACTTTGATTGTGTAGGGTTACCCATCAAGCTAGTGTATTCAAAGAATTTTGACGTGATTTTAGAGAAATCAGACCTTAAAAAATCCACCAGGAAAACGTCCAAAAATTCGCATTAAAACAACTTATTAACATAATATATAAAATCTACACTATGGGAAATATGAAATTTGATTGTTCAAATAATATTTAATACAAAATTATGGATAACATCTCATGAGAGTTCCCAGATTTGAAATGCACTCACTAAGAAAAAGATAAAAACCTTATATTTTTACTTTTGGAACTACAAATATTGATTGTATAATAAGAAAAACAATTATTAGTGTAGAGAAAAAAATTATCCCTAAATAGTGTTGAATGATCCCATTCTCTGATGCACCAATTGCAAAATAAGCCATCCTTGTTTAGTAGCCAAAAATTACCCTATTTTGATTTTGCAGATTAAAGACTTAAGACTAAAGAATTGTAGTGAAAAATGTGAAATTTTGCAGTTTAAAAACTCTTTAAAACATAATTATAACACCGCTTCATGGGAATCGTGAAATTTAACAATTCAAATAAATAATAAAAGTTGAAACGTTAACTATTTTTCTATAAGACACGTGGTCCGAAAAACATGGATTGCATAGAAGGAAAAAAAAAAAACTATTATAACAAATTTGTGACCTCAATTAGCCAATTGTCTCCAAGCTTGTGCGGGAGAGTCACATATTGAGGTTTATTTTTAAATCTCTTTTAAACAATTATGGTTCAATAGCTAGATATCATACCATTATGAATTAGAAGAATATATCATGTGAAATATCAAATTTAACAATTCAATTGAGGTTTATTTTTGAAACTCTTTTAAACAATTATTGTTTGATAGCTAGATAGCATACCATTATGAATTAGAAGAATATATCATGTGAAATATGAAATTTAACAATTCAATAAACTCTTTAAAACATAATGTTAAATATTATATTATCAAAATTTAGAAATTTTATGGTTCGAAAAACCCCAAATACTCGATAAAAAGTTGAAGCTTTAATTTTTGATTTGTAGAAAATGAGCCCTAAACAGTTTTGAACATTATTGTTTTTGAGGTTTATTTGAAAATGCAATGCAAGTATGTGTTTAATAAGCCATTTTAGATGCTAAAATAGAATTGTAGATACAATATTATGAGAAATTTGGAATTTGGCAATTAAAAAATTTCTTTAAGAAAGAATTATAGATATATATATTGAGAGTTCTAATATTGGAATTAATTAAGACAAAAGAATGTGCAATATTTACCTATTTTGTTGAAGGTAAGTGGATAAAAAATATAGAGTGCATAATTAAGGAGAAATTTTTAATTTTGAGATTGCAATTGGCCTAGAAAAAAGTTGGATATTCCTATTCAAAAAATATTTCATTCTAATTTTACATATTAGGGTACAACAAAGAAATGATTGTGATACAATGAAAACTAGCACCCACAAAAGTCCCAAGCACAAGGTGTCAGCTTTGTGTAACTCTGGAAGATTTCTCATTGTCTCCTTAATACCTCGTCTTCTCTCTTTTGGTTGGTTTTTTTCCAATGAAGAGGGGTTTCCTAAAAGGTAGGATTATCACGACCATGGAGTGATTGTTCAAGTTGGAAATGAAGAGTAAGCCTTGATCAAACAAAGTGTTATAGCATAGTGTGTGGAAGTGGAAATATACACGAAAATGGGTATTGAAAGGAAAACAAGGGGAGATGAGGGGAACTATTGATTTTTGTGTAGCATTGGGAGGTATTACTACCTGGCTAAAGGGTATTCAAGTCAGCCCTAGATAAGTTATGTGAAATTTTACGTTACTAAATCAAATCGGCCTAGGAAGAAGTCATGTTAGCCAACCAGTTAAGGGATGTGTCACTTGGGTTGTCACACAACTTCGACATGTATAAATGAGATGATATGGTGTCTCATTTGATCACCAATGAGGAGAAATGACTTATGTCTCTTCATCATCGAGTTTTATCAACATTCTTGAGGTTGCTTGTGAGAAGTCAACATATATTGACCACGAATGTTTGACAGAATTTGACCGCAGGGCGTTGATTTAATTTGACCAAAGGTTTGACTGCAGACTGTAGTTGATCCCAAGTTTTTAACTATAGGGCCAAACTTGACTACAGATCAAAGTTTGACTAGAGTTGACCTTTTGATTGGTTTTGACCAGTGTTGACCAACTGTTGAATTTGACTAGGTTTGATTGGTATTTCACTTGGATTATTGGCATAGATTTCTAGACAAATTGTTGATTTGTAAACCTTGTTGAAGAATAATTTCTCTTAAGAATTTTTTTTGGAATTTCTCCCAAGGTTGGGTTTTCCATGGTAAAAATTATTATCTCTATTGTGCATGCCTTTCTTTCTATGATATTTACTTTTTCCATTGCATTTACTGTTGATATTTTCTAAACTATAATTATTCAATGATAGCAATGGCATGAAAGAACTGTTTGAAAATCATTAGGAAGTAATTATCTGGCAGCTATTTTATTTTACTGTACTTGTCATAGAATTTAACGGGAACAAGGAAATGGATTGATGTGAAACTAGTGCCTATTAATCGATTGAGCGAATGCAGTCTTGAAATATTGCGTAACAGAAAAATTAGCTTGTTACATGATTCACAACTACTTCATACCTTGTTGTTGATGCTTTTCAGGAGCCTTTGATTCAGGGGCTTCTTTATTGTTATTCATTTGGGGGCTTCTTTACTATTCTTGATTTTGGGACTTCTTTTTTGTTCTTGATTTGGGTGTTTTTTTATTTTCAATTGATTTGGTGGTTTCACTATTCTTTGCAGAGTGTTTTTCGAAGCGGCTGATTTTTGACAAAATCCAAAGCCAGATGTACCTAGAAGTGAAGGGCTCCAACACTGCGAACCAATGCTCGAAAATCGATGCTAAGATGGAGAACTTCCTGTTCAAGCTAGGGAAATATAAAATGAAAAAAAAAAAATTGTGAAGGCAGAGGGTACGAACATGGGCAAGCCGGTGAGATTTGTAATCATGTTTGGAAACTCAAGAGTGGATTCATCCTCCCCTGGATAATCTTTGTCTAGTCAATTTTTGTCTAGCTCTTTGAATTTGTCCTCTAAGTTGTATTGACTCGACTGGTCATAGAAACTGTGTGAAAATTGATCCATTTGGTCTTCACAATTTACCCTGCCCAACATGGAAACAAAATAAACCAACAATTTCCTTAATACTCAGAGAATTAAAAAGGAATTGTGTAAATTGTGTGGTCATTTAGCTATTCACTTGCATAATTTTCCACCAATTATCTTACTCTGAGCATAACCAAATGTTGGAATGACAATTTTCCATCAACAAGTAAGCAACTAGTGAGGTAAAAGGTTGCTCTTTGTAATAGCTTTTTCTCATTTTTTTTCAAATAATCTTTATCTAATATTTATTCTTTTAGAAATAATGATTTTTAAATTTAGTGATCTAGTTTTTTTAGATGATCTTCCCAAATCTTCTATTCCTTTTGTGTACCTTTGCACCTTTAGGGACAATTGCTAGTTATGTTAATTTGAATATGTATCTCTTTAATGAATTATGAATTCTTTAATTATTTAATTGAATTTGGAATATAAAGTGTGAATAATATGAGAATCCATGTATTCATTATTTTGAAATTTCAACAAGCACTTCAAGTATTGGAAACTACTTTATTTTAAGAGTGATTCACTTTATGAGTACATTTAAATCATATTAAAAAATAATTTATGAATACTCTTCTCATTATGAATATTTTACTTACAACATTACCAATGTTAACTATGAGTTCTTATCTACCATTTAGAATGTGAATATAAATATATTTAACTTAAACAATTGAAACTCAACTAATCATAATGGATGATATTATCCTTCAAAATGTGATTGGTTCTTTTAAAAATCATTTTGATCGTACATTTATTTATTTATTTTGAGGACTTTTTTTACTCAAAATCCCCTTGATTTGAAAGGCCAAAAATTAGAATAGTAAAAAATCTTTCTTCTTCGACCCTAGATAACACCCCTAGACCTCCCTTTCGCATTCATAAACATGAAGTCCCACCCTTCTAGCAATTTCCAAGGTCTCCTACTATCTTACCCCCTTCTCTCAATATTTCTTACAACAAATCAAGTCTGACTTATGAACCTTCACAAATATTCTCAATGACTATTTGTTAGAAAATTTATATAACTCTTGATATTTTAAAGAGAAAGAAAGAATGTACCAAACCCTCTAAAGGTATTCAAATCTCTATGTACCCCGTTAATTGGAAATAGTCTACCATTTGAGAATTTAGTTGTAGCCTTTTCCTAGGGTAATGTTGTGAGGGATTTTATGCCTCTACTCAATCTAATGTGACTTTTCCCTTTATTTAGTCCTAAACCACCAATAGAACCCCTAAACAAACCTAAAAAAGTCTCTCTCATGGTTATTAGGTCAAGCTAAGAAGACCCTTCCTAATAAATCCTACCATAAGATGTTCTTTTACTGGTAGAAACCATGTCAACAACAACTATTTCATTTCTCTCATCGAAACACTCATTTGCAAAAGCATGAGGAGAATCGTGGGGAGAGTGGAAACATAAACCTTTACAATGATTTTGCACAAATATCCCTTTCTCCCAATTAATGATGAATGTATGCAAAGATACCCTTCTCCCAATTACTAGAAAACTCACCTTAGCTAAATTGTGACCAAACCACCTCTCAAATCCACCTTAGCTAAATTGTGACCCACCACCATCAAGAACGTGTCCTTAAGGGACCTATTGGCCTCAATGAAGTGGCTGGGATAATTTCCCTCCTTTTTAAATACCTCCCTTGAAAATATTCTAAAGGGAGTTTGGCATTTCTACCCAAAAAAAAACTAACTACATCTTCAACTCTTCTAGCATTGAAGAAAGGTGTACAAGGCTTCAATGAGACTAGACAAGAGTCCCATTTCCTAGAGCCAACCAAAACTTTTATGTCATCAATAGAATGAAGAAGGAACACCAAACAAGATCTTAAGTGGACATAAGGGACAAGAACATAATCTAACAATGATTCTCTTGAATTGGAAATCCAATCCTTTAAAGCTTGAGAATCCCTCTAACAACCCAAAAAATGTCCAACCAAAGTCACACCATCTCCACAATCTCATTTAAATTCATATCCTAAAATTAGGATAATGAAAGACATTCTACTTTGTACACTTCTTACAAACTGTTTTTAAATTAGGGAAACCCTTATTAGAAGAAACTCAATTGGCCTTCTCTTTGATATGAACTTGGCAGCATAGATCCATAAGGATTATTTTGAATTAAGAAACTACAATAACCCAGCTCAGTTAGGATTACTTGATACAAACTCCCCAGCACAAATCATATTGAAGGATTGCAATGTTACAAAAGCAAAACCTTGGAAAACACAAAACATTTACTACATCCCCTCTCTAGAAGATCAAAATGGAAATAAACATGTGTCACCCCTCTGGAAGTAAAAGTGGCAATTGACAAAATCTCTTGAACTACCAACCTCTACAACATCCACCAATCCTACAATAATAGAAATATGTAAATTTGTAGAAAAGATTGATTATACGTAATGAAATTTGACAACACACCGTTGAAATAAACTTAACCCACATTTTTTTTCAAAGCTCAAAATTTTAATCAAAAATAAAATATTGATTAAATAAAAAACTATAAATCTCATATGCACTTGGAAATACCTAAATTTGAACCTTAAGTGTCTTCTGAATAGTGCATTAGAGTTGGATAAGGTGGTCATTGATTTCAATATGATGGCATGTCTAGCATTGTTGAACCCTATGTGTTATTGATGATGACAAACCCTAGAAGTTGGAAACCCCTTGATATTTGATGGCTACATGTTACCCCTTGATATTTTATGGCATGGATGATTGTTGAAGCAAGATGTTCTAAATAAAGAACAAACTTGGAGCCCTAAAGAAGAAGTCCTAGCATATGATGTAACCCTAAAGGCTACCATAGAAAAACATATGATTGTGATGAATAAAATAATGATGATAGTTCACAAATACAATTTTCGTGATGGTAAAATGACCTTAGTTAAAGATGAAATTGGCATAAACTCATAGAGGAAAATTTCCCCTTTCCAACAAGCCCTTATTCACCCTCTAACTCCTCATAGGCTAAAATAAAATGATATTACAAGTTGGAAAATAATAATCTTGGAACCTAGCCAACATGAGCCTAACAAATTACAAACCACTTCTCTCATTACACGAACTACTTCTCTCAGCAACGAAACCAGTTGACCACAATCACCGAGTGCATTTTGACCAACATCAGGGCATCAACTGAACAATAGTCAGGGCAGAAGAATGCCCACACATTGGCCCCAAGCAAAATAACACAGCCTTCAAACGCAGTAAACCCTAACCAACGAGGAAAACACACGAGAAACAAGGTGCTAGTTAATTCCCTGGCTACCACGACAGCCGGGATGATACGTTGGACATGTGTCATACATGTGATTCGATGTGGAGCTGGTCATTTGATGTCGTTCCAAGGAGGGTTTGCAACAACTGGTGTCCCTCCCCCTACTACATTATAAGAATTCTAAAATTTGGCAGTTTAATGGATAAAAAGTTGAAATCTTTACTTGGTTCTCTGAATTTACGTGTAT
This sequence comes from Pinus albicaulis, assembly GCA_034641835.2. Taxonomy (NCBI): domain Eukaryota; kingdom Viridiplantae; phylum Streptophyta; class Pinopsida; order Pinales; family Pinaceae; genus Pinus; species Pinus albicaulis. Next base: position 181,702,739 of record CM076576.1, on the reverse strand, counting down.
GAAAAAATAATTGCATGAAAAGGGAAGAAATTTTTTCAATTTCGAGAAATTTGAGGTGCCAAATGATTGAGATTTAACTTTAATATTTCCTAATGTGGTATCTAAAATTTTCCTTTAAACCCTAGTTTGCAAAACTAGATGCAAAGTTTGCCATTTATGGCATTATTCTCTATATAGACAAAACATTTTCCATTCTAAAGGGTTTAAAATTATGGAAATATGAAATATGATTGTTCAGAAAACTCTTTAAAGCGAAAATTTAGGTACTACACTAGTAAAATTTTGAAATTTGACAATTCAAATAACTGATAAAAGTAGGATTCTTCACTTAGTTTTTTTTTAAAGGTATTTGCAATAAAAATATAGATTGCATACAAATGGAAAACATGTTATTTTTTAGATCTAAATGGATCTAAACAATCTTGAGAAGTCTCATTTTTAGGTTTATTTTTTAAATAAGATGCATGAAATGCAATTTCTGCCATTCTTATTTAGCTGCTAGAAAACATGATATTTTCTTCTAGCAGATTGGGTTTAACATAAGGAATTGTTTTTAATGCGACTTTTTGGAGTTTCTGGTGCTTGAATACAATGGAAAATTTTGAGGTGAAATCTTGATTTGTGTTATTTCAACTGGTTTTTTTACTGTATATATGGATTCAGCACCCTAAAAAAACCTAGGGAACTTTGATTGTGTAGGGTTACTCATCAAGCTAGTGTATTCAAAGAATTTCAACCCGATTTTAGAGAAATCAGACCTTAAAAAATCCACCAGAAAAACGTCCAAAAATTCGCATTAAAGACAACTTATTAACATAATATATAAAATCTACACTATGGGAAATATGAAATTTGATTGTTCAAATAATATTTAATACAAAATTATGGATACCACCTCATGAGAATTTCCAGATTTGAAATGCACTCACTGAGAAAAAGATAAAAACCTTATATTTTTACTTTTAGAACTACAAATATGAATTGTATAATATGGAAAACAATTATTAATGTAGAGAAAAAAAGTATCCCTAAACAGTGTTGAATGATCCCATTCTCTGATGCACCAATTGCAAAATAAGCCATCCTTGTTTAGTAGCCAAAAATTACCCTATTTTGATTTTGCAGATTAGACTAAAGACTAAAGACTTGTAGTGAAAAATGTGAAATTTAGCAGTTTAAAAACTCTTTAAAACATAATTATAACACCACTTCATGGGAATCGTGAAATTTAACAATTCAAATAACTAATAGAAAGTTGAAACGTTAACTATTTTTCTATAAGACACGTGGTCCGAAAAACATGGATTGCATAGAAGGAAACAAAAAAAACTATTATAACAAATTTGTGACCTCAATTAGCCAATGGTCTCCAAGCTTGTGCGGGAGAGTCCCATATTGAGGTTTATTTTTTAAACTTTTTAAAACAATTATTGTTCAATAGCTAGATATCATACCATTATGAATTAGAAGAATATATCATGTGAAATGTCAAATTTAACAATTCAATGGAGGTTTATTTTTGAAACTCTTTTAAACCATTATTGTTCAATAGCTAGATAGCATACCATTATGAATTAGAACATTATGAATTAGAAGAATATATCATGTGAAATATGAAATTTAACAAGTCAATAAACTATTTAAAACATAATTTTAAATACTATATTATCAAAACTTAGAAATTTTATGGTTTGAAAAACCCCAAATACTTGATAAAAAGTTGAAGCTTTAATTTTTGATTGGTAGAAAATGAGCCCTAAACAGTTTTGAACATTATTGTTTTGAGGTTTATTTGAAAATGCAATGCAAGTATGTGTTTAATAAGCCATTTTAGATGCTAAAATAGAATTGTAGATACAATATTATGAGAAATTTGGAATTTGGCAATTAAAAAATTTCTTTAAGAAAGAATTATAGATATATATATTGAGAGTTCTAATATTGGAATTAATTAAGACAAAAGAATATGCAATATTTACCTATTTTGTTGAAGGTAAGTGGATAAAAAATATGGAGTGCATAATTAAGGAGAAATTTTTAATTTTGAGATTGCAATTGGCCTCGAACAAAGTTGGATAATCTTGTTCAAAAAATATTTCATTCTAATTTTACATATTAGGGTACAACAAAGAAATGATTGTGATACAATGAAAACTAGCACCCACAAAAGTCCCAAGCACAAGGTGTCAGCTTTGTGTAACTCTGGAAGACTGCTCATTGTCTCCTTAGTACCTCGTCTTCTCTCTTTTGGTTGGTTTTTTCCAACGTAGGGGGGTTTCCTAAAAAGTAGGATTATCACGACCATGGAGTGATTGTTCAAGTTGGAAATGAGAGTAAGCCTTGATCAAACAAAGTGTTATAGCATAGTGTGTGGACGTGGAAATATACACGAAAATGGTTATTGAAAGGAAAACAAGGGGAGATGAGGGGAACTATTGATTTTTGTGTAGCATCGGGAGGTATTACTACATGGCTAAAGGGTATTCAAGTCGGCCCTAGATAAGTTATGTGAAATTTTACGTTACTAAATCAAATCGGCCTAGGAAGAAGTCATGTTGACCAACCAGTTAAGGGATGTGTCACTTGGGTTGTCACACAACTTCGACATGTATAAATGAGATGATATGGTGTCTCATTTGATCACCAATGAGGAGAAATGATTTATGTCTCTTCATCATCGAGTTTTATCAACATTCTTGAGGTTGCTTGTGAGAAGTCAACATATATTGACCACGAATGTTTGACAGAATTTGACCGCAGGGCATTGACTTAATTTGACCAAAGGTTTGACTGCAGACTGCAGTTGATCCCAAGTTTTTAACTATAGGGCCAAACTTGACTACAGATCAAAGTTTGACTAGAGTTGACCTTTTGATTGGTTTTGACCAATGTTGACCAACTGTTGAATTTGACTAGGTTTGATTGGTATTTCACTTGGATTATTGGCATAGATTTCTAGACAAATTGGATTTGTAAACCTTGTTGAAGAATAATTTCTCTTAAGAAATTTTTTTGGAATTTCTCCCAAGGTTGGGTTTTCCATGGTAAAAATTATTATCTCTATTGTGCATGCCTTTCTTTCTATGATATTTACTTTTTCCATTGCATTTACTGTTGATATTTTCTAAACTATAATTATTCAATGATAGCAATGGCATGAAAGAACTGTTTGAAAATCATTAGGAAGTAATTATCTGGCAGAAATTTTATTTTACTGTACTTGTCATAGAATTTAATGGGAACAAGGAAATGGATTGATGTGAAACTAGTGCCTATTAATCGATTGAGCGAATGCAGTCTTGAAATATTGCGTAACAAAAAAATTAGCTTGTTACGTGATTCACAACTACTTCATACCTTGTTGTTGATGCTTTTCAGGAGCCTTTGATTCAGGGGCTTCTTTATTGTTATTCATTTGGGGGCTTCTTTACTATTCTTGATTTTGGGGCTTCTTTTTTGTTCTTGATTTGGGTGTTTTTTTATTTTCAATTGATTTGGTGGTTTCACTATTCTTTGCAAAGTGTTTTTCGAAGCGGCTGAATTTTGACAAAATCCAAAGCCAGATGTACTTGGAAGTGAAGGGCTCCAACACTGCGAACCAATGCTCGACAATCGATGCTAAGATGGAGAGCTTCATGTTCAAGCTAGGGAAATATAAAATGAAAAAAAATTGTGAAGGTGAAGGGTACAAACATGGGTAAGCCAATGAGATCTCTAATTATGTTTGGAAACTCAAGAGTGGATTCATCCTCCCCTGGATAATCTTTGTCTAGTCAATTTTTTGTCTAGCTCTTTGAATTTGTCCTAAGTTGTATTGACTCGACTGGTCATAGAAACTGTGTGAAAATTGATCCATTTGGTCTTCACAATTTACCCTGCCCAACATGGAAACATAATAAACCAACAATTTCCTTAATACTCAGAGAATTAAAAAGGAATTGTGTAAATTGTGTGGTCATTTAGCTATTCACCTGCATAATTTTCCATCAATTATCTTACTCTGAGCATAACCAAATGTTGGAATGACAATTTTCCATCAACAAGTAAGCAACTAGTGAGGTATAAGGTTGCTCTTTGTAATAGTTTTTTTCTCATTTTTTTCAAATAATATTTATTCTTTTAGAAATAATGATTTTTAAATTTAGTGATCTAGTTTTTTTAGATGATCTTCCCAAATCTTCTATTCCTTTTGTGTACCTTTGTACCTTTAGGGACAATTGCTAGTTATGTTAATTTGAATATGTATCTCTTTAATGAATTATGAATTCTTTAATTCTTTAATTGAATTTGGAATATAAAGTGTGAATAATATGAGAATCCATGTATTCATTATTTTGAAATTTCAACAAGCACTTCAACTATTGGAAATTACTTTATTTTAAGAGTGATTCACTTTATGAGTACATTTAAATCATATTAAAAAATAATTTATGAATACTCTTCTCATTATGAATATTTTACTTACAACATTACCAATGTTAACTATGAGTTCTTATCTACCATTTAGAATGTGAATATAAATATATTTAACTTAAACAATTGAAACTCAACTAATCATAATGGATGATATTATCCTTCAAAATGTGATTGGTTCTTTTAAAAATCATTTTGATCGTACATTTATTTATTTATTTTGAGGACTTTTTTTACTCAAAATCCCTTGATTTGAAAGTCCAAAAATTAGAATAGTAAAAAATCTTTCTTCTTCGACCCTAGATAACACCCCTAGACCTCTCTTTCGCATTCATAAACATGAAGTCCCACCGTTCTAGCAATTTCCAAGGTCTCCTACTATCTTATCCCCTTGTCTCAATATTTCTTACAACAAATCAAGTCTGACTTATGAACCTTCACAAATATTCTCAATGACTATTTGTTAGAAAATTTATATAACTCTTGATATTTTAAAGAGAAAGAAAGAATGTACCAACCCCTCTAAAGGTATTCAAATCTCTATGTACCCCATCAATTGGAAATAGTCTACCATTTGAGAATTTAGTTGTAGCCTTTTCCTAGGGTAATGTTGTGAGGGATTTTATGCCTCTACTCAATCTAATGTGACTTTTCCCTTTATTTAGTCCTAAACCACCAATAGAACCCCTAAACAAACCTAAAAAAGTCTCTCTCATGGTTATTAGGTCAAGCTAAGAAGACCCTTCCTAATAAATCCTACCATAAGATGTTCTTTTACTGGTAGAAACCATGTCAACAACAACTATTTCATTTCTCTCATCGAAACACTCATTTGCAAAAGCATGAGGAGAATTGTGGGGAGAGTGGAAACATAAACCTTTACAATGATTTTGCACAAATATCCCTTTCTCCCAATTAATGATGAATGTCTGCAAAGACACCCTTCTCCCAATTACTAGAAAACTCATGTCCCATATTGAATGATGACCTTGAAAGTAAACCTTTATCTAAGAAGGAAGCAAAGTTTAGAGGAACCAAGTGATTTATGAGCTTACCTCTTACATTTAGTGGGGACTGAATGGAGTGCACTCCACCACTTTCTAAGACTAATAATAGAGGATGTTGTACAAATTTACCAAACTAAGAGACTCTCCTTATTTTCTCTAATGTATTTCCAACTTCAACTAGCTTGGTTACTTTTATGTTATAGAGTCAACACCACCCATAATTACAATCTTAAATTTATCTCCAACAAAAAGGCTCATACCCCCAATTGAATTTACATGTCCCCCTACCATGTGCCTATCCACGAATTACTCTCTCACCAAACCTTCAAAGGAAAACTATACTCAATGAATAAATGACCATACTTGCGGTGTTAGTTACAACAAAAAGGAACACCAAAGTAGGCCAATGTTTTCACAAAGGAATGATTCCACTTTTATAATGATAAAATTTCTACCAAACCACCTCTCAAATCCACCTTAGCTAAATTGTGACCCACCACCATCAAGAACGTGTCCTTAAGGGACCTATTGGCCTCAATGAAGTGGCTGGGATAATTTCCCTCCTTTTTAAATACCTCCCTTGAAAATATTCTAAAGGGAGTTTGGCATTTCTACCCAAAAAAAAACTAACTACATCTTCAACTCTTCTAGCATTGAAGAAAGGTGTACAAGGCTTCAATGAGACTAGACAAGAGTCCCATTTCCTAGAGTCAACCAAAACTTTTATGTCATCAATAGAATGAAGAAGGAAGACCAAACAAGATCTTAAGTGGACATAAGGGACAAGAACATAATCTAACAATAATTCTCTTGAATTGGAAATCCAATCCTTTAAAGCTTGAGAATCCCTCTAACAACCCAAAAAATGTCCAACCAAAGTCACACCATCTCCACAATCTCATTTAAATTCATATCCACCTAGGATTAGGTTAATTAGAGGAACATTCTACTTATGCACTTCTTACAAACCATTTTTAAATTAGGGAAACCCTTATTAGAAACTCCAATTGGCCCTTCTCCACCTGATATGAACTTGACATCTAGATCCATATCTAAGGATTATTTTTTAATTAGGGAAACTTCTATTAGCAACTCAATTAGGATTTCTCCACTTGATACAAACTCCCAACCTAGATTCATATTGAAGGATTGCAATGTTATACAAAGCAAAAACCTTGGAAAACACAAAACATTTACTACATCCCCTCTCTAGAAGATCAAAATGGAAATAAACATGTGTCACCCCTCTGGAAGTAAAAGTGGCAATTGACAAAATCTCTTGAACTACCAACCTCTACAACATCCACCAATCCTACAATAATAAAAATATGTAAATTTGTAGAAAAGATTGATTATACGTAATGAAATTTGACAACACACCGTTGAAATAAACGTAACCCACATTTTTTTTCAAAGCTCAAAATTTTAATCAAAAATAAAATATTGATTAAATAAAAAACTATAAATCTCATATGCACTTGGAAATACCTAAATTTGAACCTTAAGTGTCTTCTCAATAGTGCATTAGAGTTGGATAAGGTGGTCATTGATTTCAATATGATGTCATGTCCAGCATTGTTGAACCCTATGTGTTATTGATGATGACAAACCCTAGAAGTTGGAAACCCCTTAATATTTGATAGCTACATGTTACCCCTTGATATTTTATGGCATGGATGATTGTTGAAGCAAGATGTTCTAAATAAAGAACAAACTTGGAGCCCTAAAGAAGAAGTCCTAGCATATGATGAAACCCTAAAGGCTACCATAGAAAAACATATGATTGTGATGAATAAAATAATGATGATAGTTCACAAATATAATTTTCGTGATGGTAAAATGACCTTAGTTAAAGATGAAATTGGTATAAACTCATAGAGGAAAACTTCCCCTTTCCAACAAGCCCTTATTCACCCTCTAACTCCTCATAGGCTAAAATAAAATGATTTTACAAGTTGGAAAATAATAATTTTGGAACCTAGCCAACATGAGCCTAACTCCTCATAGGCTAAAATAAAATGATTTTACAAGTTGGAAAATAATAATCTTGGAACCTAGCCAACATGAGCCTACTTGTGCAAGTCGGTCTCACCTCCAAGGGACATGTATCTTCATTAAAGGTCAAAAACTTGTAAAATATAAGCTTAAACACCTCATTTCAAGCATCGAACTCGGTGAAGAAACTCAGATAAGATGCATAGAAGCAGAAGGAGGTCGAGGAGGACATAGAATATTGTCTGGGAAAATTCTTTAAGTTTCTGCGATTGTTTTTTTGAAAACGTCCTCCTTCCATTACAGCTTAGACTAGTTTATGTACTCTTAACAGTGGACGAAGTGTAGACCTCGAGTACAGTGACCTTTTGGAGCTCGGACAGGTCTGAGAAAAGTCATCTCTTCTAGCTCGGAGATAGCCCAGAACTGTGAGGATTCAGACCTATAGCAAATAAGGCTTGAAGCCCTGTCACTTAATCTCAAATCTGTGGTAAGCACACCTGTGGAGCTCGGGTCACATAGCCTGGAAGCTCGGATTAATACTCAGGGCTATGGATTTCGGAAACTAAATCTTGGAATTTAAGGCTTGGAGCCCTATCACCTCAGACCTATGACAAATTTGTGAACAAACTTTCGTGAAGCTCGATTTGTTGGCAGTGTCATATGAAGGCTCGAACATGAGGTTAGTCACCGTGGAGAGGGCTCGGTGCAATGATTATAACCTCATATTATTCTTAAACCTTAAGTTACCGTCACATATGGAGCACATTTAAGGCTTGGACACGTGGTGAATTTACTTGTTGAAGGCTCATTGAAGCTCAGATTGTAAATAATTACTTCTGTGGAATTCAGACCCCAAGTTACAGTCTTGTAGAAGCTCAGAAATGTAGACATACCCTATGGACAGTCAACAATAGGCCTCAGACATATACCTGTAGTTCCATTCTAGCTTTGGCTTTGGAGATAGCTCAGAATAGTGGGATTCAGACCTAAGACCTCACCTAAGACTTGGATTGTAGACCTTGTTGAAGGCTCAATGTTCAGACCTGTGGGAAGATTGAAGCTCGGACCTGAAGTTTAATGACCAGTGAAGAGAACAATCACATTTGAAAAAGAACTCGGACCTGAGGTTGGACAATTGCTTGTGGGCAGTGACACTTGGAGTTCAGACTAGCCCAGTGAAGCTAGGTCCTATGATCTTAACATCTGAATGATCTTAAGGCTCGGATTGTCAAAGCTTGTGAAGACTTGGACTACACCTTACACCTGTAGAAGAAGTGCAAACCTCAACCTATTTTATAAAGTACCTTGGAGCAACCAACCTATTGAAGAAATTTGAGGACAGTTTGGGCTACGCTTAATACTTCTTGAAGAGAAGCATTACCAAATCATTGTTGAAGATCCCTTGAATTTTGGTGGGCAGATCTATTTAAGAAGTTTTTGGAGCATAAATGCAAAAAACAAAAACAAAAATGCAAAAACAAAAACAAAGAATTATTATAATAATGTTACTAAATATTTTTATAATAAATTGAATTAATATGTATGCATTTTAATTAAAAATCTGATCAAACATTCGGCGTAGGGATGCATTAACATCCTTACTATTTATTCTGAAAGATTAATAAATTTTTAATAATGTGATGAATCTTAAAAACGCTTTTTAGCCATATAAATCAATATACATCACAAAAATATAAGATGTAAAATAATTATTAAATATTTATTAAATTGAAAATCTAAATAAATTTAAATTAATTGTAAAAGAAGTACGATGGATGATTTATATCTTTCTTTATATTTGAGGTAACATGGACGATTCATGTTTTGAAGTAAACGTGCATAAATTGACCTCTACATCGTTAAAAACATGAGTAATTAGTAAAGATCCAAATATTATTTTCATGATGGATGTTCACAAAAGGCAAAATCATCATGCTCCTTTACAGAATCATGCGCTTGTGAGACAAATGACACTACCAAGAAACTAAAACCGATAGCTAACAATAGATTCCCCAGAGGCGGTACCGATTTCATCCTGAGTGTCTTCTTCTGGGTTTTTATGGCGGTCAGAGATCCCATATGTATGTTCTGAGGTGAGAGATTGAAAAAACTGCTTACCGGAAACAGGAGGCCCTGAGCTAAGCAGCATACTGCATTTTCAGAATAGTTTCCTGCTCCTAAACATTCAGCTCCAGGATGTGTTTGCCGGACTAAATATTAATATGTTCCCAATCTTTTTATATCTGAGACTCAAATGGAATCTCCATTTCTCTGCGACCAGGGACTCCCTGATCAGATTCCTGCGAATGGAAGCGATTTCTTCGAAAATTTTCGCAGAAATTATGGCTTTATGGAGTGGGATCTTGATGGCTTATCAGCTCAATCTTTCTTCTAGCCATCTCAATCTTCCTTCTATGATATTTATGGAGATTCTAAATACACAATAGATGGAATCAGTGGTAATTGTGGGATGCTCTGTCAGTATAGTTTTGGGTGGATCCAACGGATCAAGTATCTCCTCAGGTAGTTTCAGTCTTACACTATTCAGCATATTTATAGAGAAAATAACACTTGTGCTGATTCATTATCCAAAAAAAACTGGTGTCTCCTTTTAGATCCATTCAGATCTCACATTACAGAGGTTCCAGTTTAGTGGATTCACATGTTTTTCCTCTGCCAGTTTAGTGGATTCAGATCTCCTGCTTTTATTTTCTCTGCTTCAATATCTTCCTGCCTTTTATATATTGGAGCTCTTTATTTGTTTTTGGTTCTTAAATCATGGACTCCTGCATGATGTTTTGCCACAGATGACCGACACACTCTGGCCCTCTTTCCTGCACTGGACACCTGACTCTGAGGGCGTTTTCATAAATTGTCTGGTTTCATTCTGGCTTTTTGGCACTGGTTTATTAGAACTGGTTATAAGGCTCGCATGGGTACAAGAAGACAATAATAGCAATGCAGGAGGGCCGATGCTGATAACCGTCCATAAAGGAAAAGGGATAGCCTTACACACTTTCAACCATAAAGGTAAAAGCTAGCCTTACACACTTTCAAGAAATAACTTTAACAGGCACCGACGGAGAAGCTAGCCTTGCACACTTTCAAGAAATACCATTTAAGAGGCCCTGTGGGAATTACCTTTAAGAGGCCTTATGACAGGCATCGACCTCCCAAAAAGTAAAATTGAGAGGTTTCAGGTCCCATGGAAAGTACATGTGGTAAGCCTTATCACAGGCATCGACCTGCCCAGAAAGCTAAAACGGCAGGCTTTTGCTCAAATCTTACACATCCCATGATAAAAGACTATGCTCCTGGATATGGCATGGGATAGAGTACGCTGATGAACAATTAACTCACCCCATGACCCCTTTTCTGGCCTCTTTTTAGGCTCTATTTTGACCCAGATAACGCACATGTTATGGGAAACCCCCTAAATTGCACTTTCCTCGACTCAGAACTTGTGATATCTGAATCGAACCAAATTGCCAAAACTGTAATTTCATCGACTTGAAAAAAAACTCTGAATCGAACAACAGATTAAACAGAGGATTTTTTTCCTCAAGATTCCAGACAAAATCAGTTGACAATCGAGTGATTTGGTTGGTCGATAAACACCTCCGATTTGAACCCTCAGCACTTATTCCTTATACATCTTAATGCATAGTTTTTCCTCCGCTAAGACACTGGCAGTGCCCATTAATGGGTGCGTTTCAGTTGGTAATAAGGCACTTCCTGGAATAACTGAAGCAGGGAACTTGTCCTTTGAAGAATGGGCGCAATAAAATTTAAGTTTATTTCACTGAAGTTAATAAAAATTTAAGTTTATTTCACTGAAGTTAAAGTTAGAGATGCATACTTTCATTATAAATTGGTATAAATTGAGATACAGATTTTTTTTTTTGAACTTTCCACCATTTTAGGGTGTTAGGAGATTTGAACTCTCTCAACATAATCAGAGTGAGCCAGTAGATAGAATTTTTCAGAGTAAAAAAACAATTTGTTGTTGATATATATATATATATATATAGTCAAAAGAGAGTTTTTCAAGGTGCTGAAAATCTGAAAAAATATATATGGTGAAAAACCAATTTTAAACGAACAAAGATTAAGATTTAGCCAAAAATCATATAAAATGCCTTTTTATTCCGTTAGTATAGAAATTGGATGGGAAGAGAAAATAAAGTAGTCTTTTCAATAAAATGAAAGCCACAACATAATTCCACTTACCAAATTAGAGATTTGCTGAATGTTCGTACCCCGCAAAGCGATTAAATTTAGCACTATATCAAATGTTTGAACTAACCGGATTGATTTGATGAGCTTCTTCTCAGATGATTCCACTGGATGAATGTTAAGATAATACTTTGTTCTCAGTGAGTTTGGCTTTCAACCCATTTGCAACAGTTTCCAGATTATTGTCAGAAGTTCCTCCTTCCCAACTTCGATCTTTAGAGCACCTCTGAGTGTCTCGGCTGCCCTTCTCATCTCCTCCCCTTTCATCAATCTCCTTACATTTTCCGCTATTTCTTCCCTGCTAATAACCTTATCAGTATCATCGCCACCCAGTCTCAGCCCAATCTTCCATTCTTTGGCTATGAGCTCGCAGTTGGCATGTTGCTCCACCCCGAGAGGAAATCCCAGAATGGGTAGGCCGGAGGAAATGCTCTCTAAAGTGGAGTTCCACCCGCAGTGGCTCAAAAACCCGCCGATGGATGCATGAGAGAGCACTTTCAGCTGTGAACACCAGGAAACAACCAGTCCTCGCCCTTTTGTTTCCTTCAAAAAACCGTCAGGCAATACAGAGGAGACTTCAGTGGTCTCGTTGTTGGGTTGTCGAAGCACCCAGATGAAACCATAACCGCTCTCCTTTAAACCCATCGCTATTTCCTCTATTTGGTTTATCGACATAGGGACTAGACTGCCGAACGAAACGTATATTACCGACTTTGGGGGCTTATCGTCCAGCCATTTTGTGCAATCCATCTCTACCCGCGAGCTGGTCCCGACAATGGAGTCGAGAGGATCTGAGTTGTCGAGGTAGGCCACAGGGAGCAATGGTCCAACACAGTATACAGGAAATTTCTCCCACATTGCCTCCACTACATGACCTTCTAACCCTTGAAAGGAATTGGCTACAACCCAGTCTGCCTCTCTCACTGTGTGGAAACAGCGAGCAACTACTCTGGGGATTACACCATCTTGACTTAGTGTAAACCATATCGGAAGATCTGCGTGCAGTAAAGGCATGATCACACCTGGAATGTGGTTTACGGATCCCGCCGGATGTTCCCCTGCAAAACACATTGAGACAACAGAGGAAATTATCCCCAAAGCAGGGCTTGAAGATAGACTCTACTGATGCTGAATAAACCCCAAAATTGTTACAGATTGATATTAGAAGCAACAGATTTCAGAGATTTTAAATAACAGTTTCAGTAATTCATTCTTTATTAAAATCCGTCGAGTGATTAGCAGCAGCAGATTTAAGGAAATGATCACCTAAATATGAATGGTGAGAGATGGAAAAGACGGACACACTCTGCGGCCAGAAAGAAACGGACAAGAGGCCGAGCTTCTTGGCAAGAGGCACTGCCCAGCCGAGGAAAGTATCAGCAACAATGCAGGAGACGGGGCACGCACTGGATTGATTGAGATTCTTTATGAGCGCTTCCACATGGGCTTCCATATTATCCAGCGACTGAAAAAATTCCTCGATCTTTTTCCATCTCTCGAACTCGCCGGGCACGCAATCGGGTATATCGAGCAGGCGAATGTTGAGGCCAATATTTTGAGCGTGGGCGAATGCATTTAGTGTAGTGGTGGAATGGGATTTAGTAATGATGTTGTGCCATGATTGTGTGAGCACAAATGTGATGGCGATGCCCTTGGAAGCCAGTTTCTTTGCGAACTGCGTCATGGGGTTGATGTGGCCTTGTCCAGGCATCGGAACCACTATAGCATGAACACCAATTTTGCCTTTCCACTCCATCCTGGTGGGCTTTCGGATCGGTGGTTCAACTGGAGACCTTGCGATCCTTTGTTTCTATTCTTGAAAGAAGGGAAAGTGTTGCAAATCACTTTCAATTTGGTTCAATGTTTTTATAAGATATTAGTATTAAAGGGATGTTAACTTTAAATATTTAAAAAAAATAAGAAATCATCTAAACTAGCTCAGGTTGTTTAGTTTAATACATTCTATATTTTAAAAGTTTTAAAAATCATAAAATAATACATTGCATTATTTTATATAGTAAATATTTTAAATATCATAAAATATAATTAAATTTTAATTTTATTGTTTATTAGTTTTGGATAAATGGTGATCAGATGTTTTGTTAAGTCACTCTTTAATGTGAAGTTATTGGTTTGCTTTGTTAAGTCACTCCTTGATGTGAAGTTACTCATTCAATTTCGCTATCGGATTAAGGTAATATATTGAACATGATGAAGATGTATGTTAAGTCACTCCTTGATGTGAAGTCATTGGTTCTCTCTCTTAAGTCACTCCTTAATGTGAAGTCACTGGTTCAATATAGCCCTCAAACATAATGAAGATGTCTGTTAAGTCACTCAAGTCATTGGTTATCTCTGTTAAGTCACTCTTTAATGTGAAGTCACATAAAACAAGGAACACAAAGCAAAGTAGCAATAATTATTAGATGGAATATGACTTTCGTAATTTTAATTTAATTATCAATAATTATTAGGTGGATGGTAAGGATCTAACCTCATTGGAATATTCTAGAATATTTACGCCGGAGGCGTTTTCTTTGCAGGAGTGGGCTGAGCAAACACTGCTCACTCCAGCGAATAGGAAAAATGTCGTATCGCCCTTCGCGCTAATCAAAGTTTGCCACGTGTGGTCTCCGTAATGGCTCCGGACTAGATGACAATCATAAACGGGTTTCGCCTTTCGAACCGCGGGTTGAAAGAATGGAAACGCTCCAGTCTACGAGCAACAGCAGCAACAACCATTACCCAGGCGGCCATGGAGATTCTGAAAAGGCGCGTGGTGTGGACATGATCATGTCTCCTAAGGCTGCAGCGCCCAAGAAGAAACTTACTATAGTTGCTCTCAGGCTTGCCATTCTGGAGAAAGCCGCCACCGGGCTCGGAACCCTGGCCTTCGCCTGGGCCACAGTCGTTCTCCTTGGAGGTTTCGCGATAGTCTTAGACACACCGGACTTCTACTTCGTGACCATTATATTGTTGATAGAAGGCGCTTGAATCTTTAGCTGTAGCGGCGAGCTTGAGTGGCAACACGAGACGATGCTGTCTGTGGCGACTCTCAGAGACGACGCCAGAAGGATGAGCAACAGGTTCTATAATGACGGCACGTCTATCTTAAGGCTATGTTGCAGATGTTTTCTTGGTAACACAAATCCGAGTTGACGGATTGAAGAAAATGGTCGGTCATCTGCAGAGCGTACTGCAGGTGTCGATGATCATGGAATTTTGAAGAGAACATGGTCGACGTCTAAGGTTAAATTGGTGTCTTATATTGGGTGGCTCTTCATATCCAAAAATGTGAGCAGGTTGCTCTTCTGGCTGCAATTGTTCGCGGCTTCTACATGCGTCGTAATGTCTCTCGTTTGGCTAGCCGGGCAGAACTTCGGCCCTGTTTCGGGCAATGAACATAAGAAAAATCGGAAATTGGCACTCGATATTTTCTACTGCCTGGACCTGGTCGAAGCTCTTTTGTTTCTGCTGGAGAAGGCTTACTCGCAATGGAATATCGTCACAATGAAACTGCTCAACGAGGTGAACGAAGAATACGGTTTTGATGCCTCTGAGCTGCACACCTTGGTTGGTGAGAATAAACCGGAATTGTATTCGGGTGGCGGCCATCGCCGGATCTATGGAGTCCATAGCCTCTTTGTTGTATGATAGCAAGCAGATCGAAATCCATTCCAGATATTTTTCCAAGGCGTGTAATCTGCACAGGCAGTACGGGGATCCATGGTTGAGTGAATACGAATACTCGTTTTTCAGCCTGCTGGGGCTTCGGATACTGAAAAACTTGGCGAAAGACCATGTCAACTGTGCTAAAATCGAAAGCAGCAAAGAACTTCTTCCAAAGATTATAAGCCTCGTAGAGATAAATCCCAACACCCCCAAATCAGAAATCAAGATTGTCAAGCTTGCTGTGAACCTCTTAAGAATGTTGGCAAGCAGTACAGGCTTCACAAGGAAGATTTTAAGGAAGGAGATTTGCGAGATAGTATTTTCCATAAGCAATCTCAGAGACATTCTCCACTATAGAGAAATATCAACAAATGGTCTACAAATTCTGGCCATCGACACGCTGACCAGTCTTGCACTGGACGACGCGGGCAGAGAAAGCATCAGGAGCACTGGCGAAGTTTTGCGTGATCTCTTCTCCATGTTTTTCATGGAGAGAACTGCTACTGAAGGCCAGTACGTTGCGACGATGACGAAGTTGATGAGCAAGGCAGGAGAAGCTCTGGCTCTTCTCTCTCTCGAAAGTAAACACAACTGCCGAAGAATAATCAGCCTTAAGATGCATGGTCGAAGCAAATATGACTCGAATATAATCGTAAAGCTGATGTCTGTGCTGGAAGACGAGATTCAGGGGATAAATGCAGCGAGAATTCTTCGGAATCTGTGTTCATACACTGAAACAGATTACGCGGAATTGCGCAAAGTCACAGCCATTGCAGCTCAGGTAGAGTACTTTTCAAAACGTCAATCCCCAAATTAATTTCCATACAATCCACTAAAGTGTTTTTGTTATACTTTTCAGGTTGTGAAGTTTTCAATGGAGAAACGGGGCACGCATCAGGAAGCAGCCATAGGACTGGCAGCTCAGATCTTCAAGTTTATGACCAAATCAGATTTCGATCACGTTTTCAAAGAATGGAGAGTTGTAACAAATAGATCGTTGGTTTTGGAATTGTTGGAGGTTTTCCGGAGACACCCGCGTCCATCTAAGGAAGTTCCGAGTATTAGGAGATTTAGCATTGAGCTTCTGATTGGTGTGATGCAGATGCACAGAGGTGCAATAGTAATGAGGTCAGAATTGGAGGTGGCTTTGAAGGGAGTGCTGGAGACGACATCGGAGTTGGAGAGTTACAGTACATTCTCGGGCAGTATGGGATTAAGCAGGCACCGCCTTCCCATTCAATCCCTTGTACAGTCTGCCATGGAATTGCTTCGTGATTGATTGATACTACACAGGAATATAAAAATAAAAATGTACCACCGAGATGCGCTGGTTCAGTAGGGAATTACTAGGGGATTCGATTGTAAATACAAATACATTGACAGAGTTATGGAAAATCAAGAATTGCATCAAAATTATGTTGGGTTTTCAAGTATTTTATGAATAATTTGATTGGTATTTTTTAAAAACATTTCAATTTAATAAACCATCAACCATCCTTTAATATATATATATATATATATATATATATATATATATATATAATTTTATTTTAATTATTTTAACATAATAATATTATATAAATTTATTTAATATTATAGTTTGAGTAGACTTATTAGTTAAGCGCTTAAGGGCATGTGTTTTCTTTTAAGAAGTCACCTGTTCGAGATGGTATAGAATATGTATGTTTTTTTCGAGATAGTATAAAATATATATGTTTTTTTAGATTTAAAATCTCTGTTAAAAATAAATCCCTTATCTTATAAACAAAAAATATCATATACCAATTTGATGTCTCACTTGATTTTTTCACCTTTAAACATCTACACATTCCATATCTTTACCTCTAAACATCAAATCTCCATACCTCTAAACATCAAATCTCCATACCTCTACTTCTATTTTCTTTTACATATAAACATCCGGAGACTCCATATAACTTCAACCTCTATTTTTCATGCAAATACATCACAAAAGTTTAGAGTTAAGAATGATTATAATGATTGTTGTATAATTGGAAACACGTCCACTCAACAAAGAAGTTATTGTTATATCGTTCATGAACTATACGCTAAAAAAATCAGCGATGGCGTATATTTACGTCGGAGGCGTTTTCTTTGCGGGAGTGGGCTGAGCAAACATTGCTCACTCCAGCGAATAGGAAAAATGTCGTATCGCCCTTTGCGCTAATCAAAGTTTGCCACATGTGGTCTCCGTTTGTACTAACGTCGTTTACTGCACGCCCACAGAAAATCGGCATGGTAAGTAATGGATAATGTGTCAATGTCGGTCACATCCATACCGTGCAGATTATACCACGCAAGCGTAAAGAACCTGCAAAATAGAATACCCCCCGCCTGCAAAATTCGCATCCAACATCAAATTCCGCAGAGTAACATATTCGTATGAGTAACCAGCAGACAAGTCCATGGCCGTGATGGCGGTCCTGAGCTCCTCGCCATTTAGGTTTCCTTTGAGCTTTGCTCCATTTGAGGACCATAGCTCGATCAAGTACTGATCCTTTGGGAAATTCGCAGAAGCCCGCAGAGTGCCCTCGTGAATCTGTGTACACAGAATCAGTTAGTAATTCGTTCAGGGAAACCTGCAATGTGATACACAAAAAGAAATACAA
The DNA here is from genome assembly GCA_034641835.2 of Pinus albicaulis. Classification (NCBI taxonomy): domain Eukaryota; kingdom Viridiplantae; phylum Streptophyta; class Pinopsida; order Pinales; family Pinaceae; genus Pinus; species Pinus albicaulis. The sequence continues at coordinate 181,684,786 of CM076576.1, read as the reverse complement.
AGATTTCATTTGATCACAAAAAAATTTCTGCCTCCGCTTGCAGGAAACCGGAGAGGTCCGCTGACGAGATAATTTCCCCCTTCCAGATGAATCTCGACGCCTCTGAGATCAGGTAAACCGGACATAGTGTGTCCGTTTGTAGGTACCTGGAAGGCCGCGTTAATGGCAGCTAAGAGGGCCTGGGTGCTATCTGTGGTTTCGTTTGGATCGGCACCATAGTCTGTAACATAGAATAAACGGCCATTCGACGGGACCTGTGCACCCAAAAACAAACCAACAAAACACACTTCAAAAAAAAAAAACTAGTCTCCGTAGTTCGAATTGCAAAAAAACGTGCATCCCCACACTTATTATCGTGGCCACTGAGCGTTCTTCCAACGAGCAATCGAAACTCTCTTCGCCTCCGCTCGACTGAAATATTTGGGAACGTTGCTGACCGTAGAATCTTGCCTCTCCATAGTTGATTGCGAGAGGGATTTCGAGTGAGCACTAGGCTTCCATGATGTCGAAGTCATGTGACAATCGACATTGGATAAAATGCCAAGAAACGCCATTACACCCAAAATGCAAACAGTCCTTATGGCACCCATTACTCCTTTTGCAGGTTGCTTATACTTCCTCTTCTAATTCCAGGCTGCTAGAAACGAAATAAAGATAAAAGCCAACTTATGATACCTTTCAAGGTAAATGTGTATGAGCGCAGGAAGGTGAGGGTTTGGATGGAGAAGTGGAAAATATCTCGGTTTCGAATCCTTTTCTGTCGCTTGCAACTTTGCGTTGCATTATCACACAATTCAAGTTTGGAGTTTGAATTATAAAGACCCGGGTTCAACACTAATGAAAAGAATCTTGAACCATTATCTTGACTTCTGGACATGTCGGTATGCCAATCTTTAAGAGTCATGTCACAGGGCTTCCTTCTATAGCACTAGAAGAGGATTCCTCTGGAATTCTCTTGAAGAGAATTCGTGAACTGGAAGAGAGCCATGAGCACATGCTATGAGAAATATCTCCTAGGGAGTCCTAAAGCAGCCTTATGTGTAGAGATTAGTGTTGGTTTCTCAAAATCGGGCAATTGGTTTTCTTTATATTAACAATAATCCCCAATTTGAATTTGTAGCACTAATATTGGGTATCTTGGTTTATGATGCCTCAAACTTGAGCGACGTTAATCAACACGAGCTTCAGTTTGTGGCAACCAATATCAATTGAATTTCTAGAGGTTTGAGAGGGATCGACAACCATTTCTATTTCCTTTTACTCAAATAGGTCAATGAGCCTCATCAATGCGAGCTCAAGTAATTTTTGCTCAACAAACTATCAAGGTCATTTTTATCTTATTGATAGCACAACATAATTCTTCCTCCTTGCAGTGTTCCCTTGCACCTCTCGGTGTAATTGCTAGTCAATAGTATACACAAATGTGCTCAGATTTATTTTCAAAGTAGTTATGTATTTTTTTACCTTTTTAATTAAATTCATTAATTAAAAGAAAGTCACATAAACAAGTATCATATGGAGTGATGGTTTATTAGGTATAATTGCTAAGTCGTGTCATTGTAACAAAGTCTATTTAGAGATCAAGGATTTAGTTATAGATTTTTTGGGCATGTGGTACTAATAAGCCAACCATGGTATTGTAACAAAACCTATTTAGAAATAAAATATCTCCATGTTGAACCTGTTATATATATAGTTATGTTTTTTTTTTTCTTTACCAATTTAAAATATATGATGAAATAAATGTTTTGATACATATTATATATTAATGTTTATAAGCATTTATCATCCATTTAATTTATATGGCTATGCTAATAATAATATATAATTAAATTAAAATTGTAAAAACCTTATTCCAAAATAATATGTATATTAATATAATTATTAATAATGAAATTAATATTCTAAAAATATTATTTTAAAATAAACCAATAATTTATTTTCTAATTTCAAAAAAACACATAATATAATAACTCAATTTCTAAATATTAAATACTAAATTTAATATTAAAACTTGAAATCAACAACATCTACTTAATTGTTTCCCGACACAAATAATATCAAGAACTAATCACTACTATACAAATTGAGAAATTCTAAAATAGCATTAACCATTTTGAATGGAGTAAAAAAAAAGAGCTCACAACATTCCTTCATTTCTATCTTTATAATGCAAATGAGAAGGATATATATATAGACATTTATAATTACATTTTATATATTTATTAAATAAAGATACATGAGAAGAAAGATATTTTCATGAAATTTTAACCATGGTTGTGGGTTAGGGTTTCCTTGTCTCAAATGTTTAATCTTCTAAGATGGAGGTATCTTCCTAAAAAAATGGAGTATGGCATTGTTTAATATTTGACATTAACATATTTTGGTCGCTTGTTTACATGCGGTTAGTCTCCTTGTTGGTTTGTCTAACAGTTGGAGTTTCCTGTTTATTTGGCATCGACTGACGGTTCAATTCATGGTTCCTACAATTCATATTTTCCCTGAATTGTGTATGGTGTTGGAGGAAATTATGGCCTACAAACATGAGGCCTCCCCGTGTACATGCATTTCCATCAATTTCTTGGGTGAAATAAAAAATATGCCTAATCCTACGGATTTTCAGTCGATTGCTCCAGGTGGTTTTAATACCTCTATTTTTGTGATGGGGAAGGCCCCAGAAAAGGCATTTTTTGTTAGGATAAAATGATGCTTCCAATGATAGACACATTCCCTACTCGAGGGAGGAAACCTTGAAGCCTTCTGTCAAATGTGTTGTCACCCCATAATTTGTAAGATTAGCAAGAAAAAATGACAGAGGACAACATCAAACCACTTTGGAGTCCAGGACCTAGCCTTCCTAGACTCACAGAGGGCTCTCTCTGTTTTTATGATTTAACTTGATGATTATAAGTGCTGATATTAGGATAGTTATAGAAATTGTGGGGGTTGTTGGTTTGATTGATTGTGTGGTTGGAGAGATAGAGTTGTGAGACTTAATCCATTGGGCTATGGAGTCATAAAGGCTGAATAGTGCATAAAATTTTCAAGGGCATTCACAGGGCAAGCTGACTATGTAGACTGGATCTTACTGGCAGTGTGAATATGAAATGGGAGAAAGTAGTGAGTTCAGTAATAGCTAAAGAGAAGTTAAGAATTCTTTAACTAAAATTCAGAGGAAAACATTAAGATAACAAAAACAAACATAATCAAGGTGTTGTCTCGGCAAATTTTAATCTAAATTTTCTGCTTTGCAATCAGAGAAATTGATGCACAACATGAAAGGACAGAGGAAAACATTAACACAGAGGAAATAACATCACCATTGACATAGCTCAAGAATCCTGTGAACGATCTCTTATTATTAATGCCTAGGTCAAACAGTTACAGTGCTCCAATACAATGATCTTCTATGATGTAGAATCTAACAAGGTCCAACCTTCCAACCCCTGATACTTCTAAAGCATGTAGTATTTAACTAAAGACTAAGTTGGTTTCCCTATCTTACTTGGCAACCTTTCATTGATTACAATTTAAGCAGAAAATGGATCCCGAAGAGGCAAAGAATGATGGCTCTGACCTCTGTCCCTGATTTTCAAAAGATCGACGTTGTATAATTAATTCTGGTGCAGGGATAGCCACTTTACATTGATTAGTGACTGTGTCGATGATTTTTTCTGCCTTTTCGGTTTCTGTTGTTATATCTCTACACAAACAACTGACTTGATGTTTTATGTCTATTGTTTAGCCTCGCCCTAATTTTTTGCCCCTTGTCGGGTCCTGCTCGAGTATTTCTGGCGTGTTTAGCCTATTTCTTCATAAATGGCGCACAAACCGCATTCACTTGGACATGGAAGGATGGTGGTTGGCAGACGAGGATGGATGATGAAGGATGTGGCGTGGCGGCAGAGGTTTGGGAGTACGGTGGAATTAGCTTTTTTGAGGGGGCCTCAAGTGGTAAGCGGTAACGGAGAGGGGGTTGCGAAACAACAGAAGGGTGACACGTAGCGGGGATGGTGGTAAGGGATACCACCCATTTCAGAACACCCCCCCCCCCCCCCCATACCCCCCATGGTTAAAGTTCGAAAGCTGTGGGGAGTTGGAAATGAAACAAGGACCGTCAGATGAGGAGGGGGTGAGTGGAGATGAAGGACAGGTGAAGGGCGACGACGTGGCACACTTATTCTACCACTAGTCCTTCATACCATGTTTAACCATTTTTCAAAGCATGATAGCATAAAAACTCATTTACCCAGACCTGAAAATGTTTAGGTTTTATCTTGGAGTTGCATGCATCCGCGATAACATCGCATTTCGCATGTTTTTCAATTTACGATATAAGAAAATTAATTGGCAATGTGATGCGAAGTGGCAGGTGATGTGGAGGAAAGGTGGGACTGACTGCATCGCAAGAGTAAATCATAAGGTTTTGTTATAAGCAGTGGAAGGTAAACACTAAAATATGCGAAGTGCGAAGCGTGTGGAAAAAGGAGGTGACGTGGAGGGAAGGTGGGACCCGACCGCAGCCCGCAGATCACAAACTCTAAATTTTTGTTATAAGCACCGGAGGTTAACTACTAAAACATGCGAAATGCGATTTGCACTGTTAGAGGATGATGTGGCAAGGAGGATGGAGCCCACTGCATTGGCAAAGTTATAAAGCAACGAATGATTTCAGCGGTAAGGTAAAGTTTATAATGTTTCATATGATATGTCAATGTATTTCAAATGACTGTGAAGTGGGGAGCGGAGTTGTCGTGGTGGGGCCAACCGCATCGCAAGTTAAACAAAATACATTTCGGGCGTTTCAAACGATAAGTTAAAAATTGTGCGATGCGATATCGCACATTGGTGATCACAGGTTTTAATGTTTGGCTAAATGGAACAAGTTGTAACTTGCGAAATGCGATGGATGGTGGGGGAAGGGTGACGTGTCAGGGAGAATGGCCCACTTTAATCACCATTGGGAAATAGGGAAAAGAGAAGGTAAAACAATGATATAGCGATGAAAAAGGAAAAGTATAAAGATAAAGTAGAAAGGCGAAGAAAGGTAAATTTTAAGGCGGAAACAAGGTTCACATGCGGTTTCAATAATGTGGTAAGGTATGACAGATCCCACTTCATCGCATCGGCGGAAAAACAAGATTTGGCATAAGTTTTAAGAGGTAATGTTAAAAACCTGCGGGCTGCGAAGTGCGGGCAACAAGTAAGGCTTATTTGTGCGCCACGGGTGAATGGGTCCCACTTGATCGCAAATCGAATGTCGCTGACTTTAACCTTTACCCTTGTGCCCATCCTGAAAAACTTGCGATCTGCGATTGTGATTGAATCTTCGTCGTTGATTGTTGCTTAGATCCAACGGTCCTCACTGCTCCCTTACTGTAGTTTTTCAACCTTGTTTCTTTGGTTGTGCCCATTCATTTCTTAGTTGTTTTTAGAATACTTGCCTCGCATTCATGACTTGACCTGCTTTAGTGTTCATGACTCGACCCGAACGCATGCACGACTTGAACCAATCTCGTTCAAGACTCTTCTCTTGTTTTTTTTCTGCATTAACTTCTTTCTCTATTGCCTTTGTCTTCGTTAATGGTCTCATTTTTCTCCTTGCCTCTTTGCTGCTTTCTTTGATTCTTGCTTTGGAAAATATTTTGAATATTGACATCTATGTAAAGTATGAAAAATTTGCAAATAGAAAATAATCAGTCACCTGGTGATACTGTGAAATACAGGAGTCTAACAGTGCCTCCAGCTGGGGATGGAAGCTCCTTTAGGAGGTGTCTAGAACACCGTATACTAGTGGCCTAATCCATTGGGTTGTTCCCACATCTTGTATCTTGATCTGTCAGGCAACTTAGTGACTGGAAACTAGCTGATTATTCCTCTTGACTTTGATTGATAAACATAGACCACATGCTTGGCCATCCAGCTTATTAGAGTACTGAAATCTGAACTGAAACTACAATTTGAACTTATCCACTGCAATCCATCAAACTGAACATACCGCTGCACCTTGAAAACTTGAATGGTGAAACCAGAACTAAGCTGAATTAAAGTCTAAAACATACTGATCTGGAAATGAAAAGCAATCTAAAATTGAAACTTGAAATATGCTCAGAGTGTTGAGCTTATTTGCACACCTACCTACCCTAACCTGCTGAAATTGTTGCTGTTCTAAATGATACAATAATGCCAATGCAACCAGTCAAGTAGCAGCAGAAACAGATGGACAACTGGACATCTTGTTAGGAAAATCAGCAGTATAACTTGATTATGTGTCCTCATAACCAAATTTGTCATATGTAATGGAAACTGCTGATGTATTTGATACTTATAGAGAATACATGATTGAAAGCTTGATCTAAAAAGAACCTCCATATAATCTGTTATAGGATCAATCAAAGCATGATGTAAAATATTTGCTTCTAGGCCTTCAATGACTAGTTGATTAGTTGTATCCCAAATATTAAACCTTGAAACCTCTTCTTCAGTTTGGTACTTGAAAGCACAATCATCCTCAATATGTAAGTCAAGAGGTAGTACAACTTCCTCTTGCTTAGGGGAAGGAAGATTTTCTAAGAATTCTTTAGGATCTTGGAAATTAGACTGAATTTGAGAATTCAAATGTTCAATACCAGTTTCATATCATTCAACAACTATCTCCAAAAAACATGTTTTAGCTTCAGGACTAAATTTTCTTGATTTCAAAATAAGAAAGACAGCCTATAGGAAATCTTCATCAAGCTAAAATTCTAGTAACTGATTCCTGAATGCATTTAAAACTTCATGAGATAAAAATTCTGCCACAAACCTTGCCATTTTGTTCAGCAGGAACTTTGGTCAACATGTTGTGGAGTCGCCATGAATGCTCAAAAGTTGGGTTCTTTGACTCATGGGGTCGTCAGGTGAATTATGCAACCTTCTTGTGTCTCGTTTGTTGTCCACCATCAACAACCAGATACCAATATTGGAAAATACTCGAATCATACAATATTTTGATTGGGTTTTCTGAGTTCTTATGAAATACTAAGCTTCTTCAATGATTCCCCAGATGCGAAGTCCTTATGAAATATTAAGATTATCCAATAACTCACTCCCCAGTATGGTTGCCATTATGTTTTCACCACGTAATTTGTAAGATTGGCAAGAACAAACGATAGAGGACAACATCAAACTACTTTGGAGTCCAAGACCTAGCCTTCCTAAACTCATAGAGGGCTCTCTATATTTTTATGATTTAACTTGATGATTATAAGTGATGATATTAGGCTAGTTATAGAAATTGTGAGGGTTGTTTGTTTGATTGATTGTGTGTTTCGACAGATAGAGCTATGAGACTTAATCCATTGGGCTATGGAGTCATAAAGGCTGAATTGTGCATCAACTTTTCAAGGGCATTCAAAGGGCAAGCTAACTATGCAGATTGGATCTTATTGGTAGTGTGAATATGAAATGGGAGAAAGTAGTGAGTTCAATAATAGCTAAAGAGAAATTAAGAATTATTTAACTAAACTTCAGAGGAAAACATTAAGATAACAAACACAAACAGAATTAAGGTGCTCTCTCAGCAAATTTTAATCTAAATTTTCTGTTTTGAAATCAGAGAAATTGATGCACAGCATGAAAGGACAGAGGAAAACATTAACAAAGAGGAAATAACATCACCATTAACATAGCTCAAGAATCCTGTGAATGGTCTCTTATTATTGATTCCCAGCTCAAACAGTTAAAGTCTCCAATACAATGATCTTCCATGACGCAAAATCTAACAAGGTCCAACCTTCCAACCCCTGATACTACTAAGGCATGCATTATTTAACTAAATACTAAGTCAGTTTACCTATCTTACTTGGAAACCTTTCATTGATTACAATTTAAGCAGAAAATGGACAAGTGTGGCCATGCAAGGTCTGATCAGAAATCTCTAACAACAACACCGCCTGTAGAATTAATTTTTGTAACTCTTCAAGAATGAAAAACTCAGGTGGCTCTTCGTAAATAAAAAGTAGGCTTGAAGGTGGCTTGTGATGATCCCAAAGAGGCAACGAATGATGGCTCTAACATTTGGCCCTGCTTTTCAAAATATCGGTGTTGGGTAATTAATTCTAGTTTAGGGCTAGCCACTTTACATTGATTAGTGACTATGCCGATGAGTTTTGCCGCCTTTTTTATTTCTGTTGTTATATCTCTTCACAAATTCCCAACTCGATATCTTCTGACTGTCATTCAGCCTCACCCTGATTTTTTTCCCCTTCTCAGGTCCTACTCGAGTCTTTTGGCTGTGTTTAACCTATTTCTTCATAAATGGCACACAGAACGCATTTGCCCAGACATGTAGGGATGGTGGTTGGCGGAAGGGGATGGATGATGGAGGATGTGGCATGGCAACAGTGGTTTGGGAGGACGGTGGAATCAATTTTTTTTGGCGGGGGGGGGGGGTCAAGTGGTAAGCGATAACGGAGATGGGGGTGCGAAATAGCGGAAGGGCGACATGTAGCGGGGATTGTGGTAAGGGATACCACCCATTTAGGATTCCCATGCTTAAAGTTCGAAAGCTGTGAGGAGTGCAAAATGAAACAAGGGTCGTTAGATGAGAAGGGGGTGAGTAGAGATAAAGGACAGGTGGAGGGTGACGACGTGGCACACTTATTCTACCACCAGTCCTTCATGTTGTGTTTAAACCTTTTTCAAAGAAAAACAGCGTAAAAAATCATTTACCCAGACCTGAAAATGCTTAGATTTTATCTTGGAGTCGCCTCGCATCCGCGACAGCATCAGATTTCACAAGTTTTTCAATTTACAATATAAGAAAAGGAATCGGCAATGCGATGCGAAGTGGGAGGTGACGTGGAGGGAAGGTGGGACCGACCGCATCGCAATCACAGATCATAATTTTCTGTTATAAGCAGGGGAAGGTAAACACTAAAATATGTGAAGTGCGAAGAGCGGGGAAAAAGGAGGTGATGTGGAGGGAAGGTGGGACCTGACCGCAGCTCGCAGATCACAAACTTTAAGTTTTTTTATAAGCGCTAGAGGTTAACTACTAAAACATGCGAAATGTGATTTTCATTGTCGAAGGATGATGTGGCAAGGAGGATGCAACCCACTACATTGGCGGAGTTATAAAGCGGCGAATGATTTCAGCGATAAGGTAAAGTTTATGATGTTTCATATGATATGTCAATCTATTTCGATGTATTTCAAATGGTTGTGAAGTGGGGGGCAGAGCTGGAGTGGTGGGGCCAACTGCATCACAAGTTAAAGAAATTACATTTCGAGTGTTTCAAATGGTAAGTTAAAAAATGTGCGATGTGATATCGCACATTGGCGATAAGAGGTTTTAACGTTTGGAAAAATGGAACAAGTTGTAACTTGCGAAATGCGATGGATGGTGGGGGAAGGGTGACGTGTCAGGGAGAATGGCCCCAATTTAATCACCATCAGGAAATAGGGAAAATCAGAGATAAAACAATGATATAGCGGTGAAAAAGGAAAAGTATAAAGATAAAGCAGAAAGGCAGAGAAAGGTAAAGTTGAAGGCAAAAACAAGGTTCGCATGCGGTTTCGATAATGCAGTAAGGTATGACAGGTCCCACTTCATCCCATCGGCAGAAAAACAATATTTTGCATAAGTCTTAAGAGGTAAGGTTAAAAAACTACGGGCTGCGAAGTGTGGGCAACAGGTAAGGACTTATTTCTGCGCCACGGTTGAATGGGTCCCACTTCATCACAAATCGCATGTCGTTGAATTTAACCTTTACCCTTGCACCCATCTTTAAAAGCTTGTGATTTGCGATTGTGATTGAATCTCTGTCATTGATCGTTGCTTAGATCCAATGGTCCTGATTGCTCCCTTACTGTGGTTTTCCGACGTTGTTTCTTTGGTTGCACCCGTTCATTTCTTAGTTGTTCGTATAATACTTGCCTTGCGTTCATGACTCGACCCAAACATGTGCACAACTTGACCAAATCTCGTTCAAGACTCTGCGCTTGTTGTTTTTCTGCCTTAACTAATTTCTCTACTTCCTTTGTCTTCGCTAATGGTCTAATGCTGCTCCTTGCCTCTCTGGTGCTTTCTTTAATTCTTGCTTTGGAAAATATTTTGAATATTGACATCTATGTAAAGTATGAAAATTTTTCAAAGAGAAAATAATCAGTCACCTGGTGATACTTTGAAATACAAGAGTCTAACAGGATGGAGCCTTGGTTCTCTGGTCCTGGTTTGGGCTTCAAGCCTCTCTCGGCTAGTTTCCCTATCACATTTTCTCTTAAACAACTCTCTTCCAGTCGACCCTATTCAGTCGACAAGATTAAAGTTTTCAGATGTTCAAGGTTTAGCAAAGGGTCTTGCTCAGGCGGGAGACCTCCAGTATTCAATTCTTCTCCTTGATATAAATTCTTTTCATTTTCAAAATCATAATGGCTTGGGCTTTGGTATTTTAGATGGTTCACTTGATAATGCTCCTCCTATTTGTTCAGCTTAGCCTCAAGGTTTTCCAGCTAGGTCCTCTAAGGCGAGACTGAGTAAAAACTCTAATTATATCAAGGTCAAACCTGTAAATAAGCCTCATTGTATCATAAAATACAGCCACTCTAAGTTGTCTCTAATATTGGGGCTGAAATCAAGATGAATCAGGTTTCGATGTCGGCCAAAAATACTTTGGTGAGTTAGGGTCCAAGGTCAACATTTTTCTATTTAATCCCTAAGAGAATGGGTTGAGAATAATTTTTCTCTTATGGTCTATGTGCCATTTATTGTTGAATTTTATCAAAAGTATGGATTCACCTAAAGTTTTTAGAAGTGGCAGATTCTCAACTCATTGAATGATGGGTTTGGCATACTCATTCTTCTCCTGTCTTGTTCAAATTTTGGTCGTTGTTGTTTGATGCTCATCGAGAGCATTTAGATATAGTATATTTATGTGTCCATCTTCCTGGTTTACCATTAACATTATGTGCTGATGAATTTTTCTAATACATTGGTAATTCTATTTAATTTTATATTTCCCATGACTCTTCATATATTTTCTCAGGGAAAATTTTCATGGAAAGAATTTTGATCAAGGTAGACCTAAGGAATGGTCTCCTAGCTGAAACTAATCTAACTAGGGAGGAGGGATTTCTTAAGGATCTGGACTTTGAAGGGGTCTCATTTAAGTGTCGTCATTACCATCAATATGTCCATCTTATTAAGCATTGTATTGTTGTTCCTTTAGCGAAGTATGGGGAAGATGATTTGCTATGGGAGGACTCAATTCTACACAGTGGGATGTTGTCATCATGCGGGGAGACAAGTGGTCTTCCTAAGAGGTCTAATGAATTGGCTTTGGTAACAGTTGCGCCCCCCTGGACCTTATGATTGTGGAAAAAGGCCTACAGGACCCCTGAAGCAATATGTTCCAGGTACTCTTCCCCTTTCTTCTTCATGTAAATCTAATATTTTTTGAAAAAATCATGGATTTTCCTTTTTCTTTCTCATCTGTTTCTTCAAATTATTGTTTGCATTCCACCTCCCTCTTCATGTCATCAAGCCTTACATGTATCCCCCTCAAGTTCAATGTTATTTTTCCTAGGTGCTTAGTAATTTTTCCTCTTCAGTCACCTCTCCTTCCAACTATTTCTCTCACTCTTGGAGAGGAGGCTCTTCCACCTACAACCTTCATCCTTTCTCTAATGACACTTCCGAAACGCTTATATCTTAGGTCCTTGTCAGTTCTAGTTTTCCTATTATGATACCAAACGGAGGGGGAGAAGATGAAATTTGACTAAAGCCATGGAACACGCTAGGGTCGGCATGGTTGTTGGTAGACAATATTCTATTTAAGGGGCCCTTAGAGCTATTGTTTCCCCTCAAAGTGTACTCAAATGAAGATTCTTTATTTTAAATTTCAGGGGCTTTCAAATATCCCCAAAATACTTGCACTCAAAAGAATCATTGAGACCGAATTCCCTGAGGTTATTTTCCTTTAAGAAACTCTGGGAGATGGTGCCATTATCTCCCAAAGTTTAGAAGGTCTCCTTTGTGGCTAAATTTTTCTTTGTTTAGACACGTCTGGACGTTTGGGTGGTATTGCGGTAGGCTGGAACATGCATTGTATAAATCATATAAACTCGTGAAGCATTGTCTCGGGTTTATGCACTGAAATATTTTTTGAAGAACTCGGAAGGTCACTATATCTACTCAATGTATATGGTCCTCATCAAATGATCTGAAAATGAATGCTAGTTATTTTTGTGCTAGTTTCATTTCAGATATAAACTTTTCTTTGTTTTATTTTACTTATCCTTCATGGGTTTGTTTATGAGCATGTGATTGTCAAACAGTTTCCTTAAGGAAATTATGAGTTTTTCATAAGCTTAAAAAGCATAATTTTAAGTGACAGAACAAAAGAAATATTAAACACATCAAACACACATAACATAACTTAACACAGAGAATTTTGATAAAAGAGTTCACCTTGTTAGGGTCCTATAAATATAGGATTCATAATTTTGAATTGACTTTTGATAGTCTTGTAAAAATATGTACATACCTTGCTTTCTGCAAGTTGTTTTCCCATATTTAGAAAAAATCAAAAATCAAAAATCAAAAAGAGGGTAAAAAGTCCTAAAAGAAAGATCAAAGGACTTAAAAAATATAGACCCCAAAAGAAAAAAGATAAAAATAAAACATGACGGTGTGCAAGTCCAAATGCCACTACTTTTTACTTTTTGCAAATGATTATGGCAGAGTGTCAATAAATGCCATGATCCATGATGAGTTAAACTATTTAAACTTGACTTGTCATGTTTTTAATTTCCATGTTTTAGATAGTGAATAAAGTTTTGTCAGACAGTTTAATACTGACAAATCAATAGATAAGTAGAGAATAATGAGGAGCTCATCAGTTTAACCTGAGCCCTCGAATGAAATAAGGTAGAATTAGATAGTTTATGTTTTCAAAAGAATAAATGTTTCAAGGTTGCAAGCCTAAATGCACCTGCTAAAAGGAAGAAAAAATGTTAGAATAATTTTGGGTAGTGTTGTAGCCACTACAACACCACCCAAAATTTTGGGTATATTTAAAATTTCGGGTTCCCCCTCTGTTCGCTTAGGCGTTAAAGTCTTCCACCCGACCTGCAATCAACTACATCCCAGCGACCTATCCCCAACCCCTCATGAGTTGTCTCGCCATCATGATCAAATGTCGCTGTTGCAATCACTCCATATGTGGGAAGGATCATCCAGCGTACGCCCGAAAACTCTTGTCGCAGTCGCACCATGTGTAATGAGATTGCCATGCATATGTTTGAACGAGAACCTTGTGTTTATTGACGAGTAAAAGCCCTCCTGCTGTGGGTCATTAAGCATATTGTTTGAATGCTTCTCTTAAGCTTGTTAGTTTCGTGTGTTTTATCTGTGGTTATCATTATTGAAGAGTAATTATGATGTTGTAATATCCCACGCAGGTTGACCCCACGGGTGAAAAAATCCTCAATCATGTCACGACATCAAGGGAAATAAAATTGGGTTCAACGACGAGGTCAAAGCTGCGGAGCAGGGGAGGAGCGGGAGCAAACGATCAGTATTGTTAAAAGGGGGATAGTGTGATACATGTTGATCAGAGAGAACCTTCTATGTCACTGATGCAAAAGATTTCTTCACTAGTGCGCACCAGATGCTTTAAAGCGCCCTATTGGAAATGTCCAGATCTTGCATCATACCATCTCAAAGTCGGTGGGCGCACACAAAGAAGCATGTTTCGCCACTTCGACGAATCTAGCCTGAAGTATAGCCCGGTGAGCATATCCGACTTAGGAGATTTCCCTACGGAATGACAATCTCATTCAAGGCGTGCTCGTGCCAGGCAACAGTGCAAAAGCATACGTGTTTCTGTGGCAAGCCAACGACAAGGTTTCAAACATGTGAGCGCACCCTTTGGAAGCAACATTTATGGATCTTAAGCTGCATAGTGTGGAATTAATTACGCTGCAAGGAGTACAACGTGGAGCAATAAAATGGCCTTACAACCCTAGTCGCCTTTACTCTTCCATATCCATAAAGTTTGTGTATGTGGGACCATATGAGATGGAGAATGTTAGATTGAACCTAAAGGGTCATGTTTAAATGCATACACCTTTTGTAGCTAGGCGCATTGATGCATATGCAAAGAGAGCCTCCAAAACCACCAGATAGAAAGGGTTCATATCAAAAGAGGCATTAATGTGGTTTGAAACATCTTTCAAAACAAGCAGCCTTCGTACTATGAGGTAAAGCAAATATTCAAATTAAAGCTAGGCTCGAAGCACATCGGTTTAAAACCATAAGTTATCTTGGAGCTAAACTCATGATAACACTATAAAGGGCGCAAGGTGATGTTTTATATATTAATGCCAAGCACAAAACCATGTGGGTTTCAAAACATATAAAATGGTGGAGTTTGGACTGATGGTAAAGCAACGTTGAGCAGCTACATTATGGTCGAAACCTATGTATCAAACATGTCAGCCAATGTTACAAGTACTATGGCACAAATAGTTTAATGATGCAGTCTATTCCACGTGGGGCAAGTAAGATAGCGGTCAACTTTACGTTGAAACCCGGCGCAAGGCTATGTGAAGACACGTGCATGGAAATCAAAGGCTCGTTGGCGGTTTTCCAATCGTGGTCAAGGATCTAAGAAGCAAATATACGTATGCTGCGGTCAAACTTTTAGAACCATATGAAAATGCATGACAATAGCACTCAAACATCTCTATGGTGCATTTTTGACTTACGATAAAACGTGTTGAGCAAATACAGAATGGTCAAGGTTTATGTTTAGGACCTGGAGCGGGTGCAAAGGTTCGAAGGTGAACGTGTGGAGCAGATGGATATATATATGTATATCGGTCAAACCTCACCGTTGAAATATGAAACACACTTACATATGGGCGCGAACAGTTTGATGGTGCAGTGTTCAGCCACGTAGGGTAGGTATATATGGCGTTCAACCCGACGTGTGAAACATGGCGCAGAGTGCAGAGACATGCTGCATGGAGCCATAGTTCGATGTTGCAGTTTCAATCCATGGTAAAACAACGATTGCTGATATATAATGGTCGAAGCGTATATTTAAAACAAGGCAGCAAATATTATAAAACACTATGGTGCATGTATGACCATTTGCAGTCATGTTTTAGAAGTGTAAGGCCACGTAAGATGGTGCAACCAAAATACACGCGCACGTTGCAGGGAGTCTAACATCCTATGGCATGCTTCGATTTACGTTAAACGTTTGAGGCAGATGTATATGTACATGCTCAACGGTCCAAAGTCGTGGCATGGAACCAACGTGCAACATTCACATTGCATGGACACAAACGTAAGAGGGATATATATATATATATACGTGGCGGTCGAGTTTTCTTCAACTCAAACATGGGCGGAGTGCATGACATGTTGCATGAGCGTGATAGTAGGTTTTTGACTTATGATAAATATTTAAGAGCAGATACACACAAACAGCAGTCCAACTTTATGATGGAGACACGGTTCGTGAACCATATGAGCACACATTTCAAATTGGTTTAAGCATTTATTGGCGGGTTTTCGACCTACGTTATTAAACGGTCAAAGTTTTAAACTAAAACATGGAATGGATCTACGCCAACACATGCCATGAACGTAGGCATTTCGATGATGGGATTTCAAACTGTGGTAAACGTTGGAGCAAACTTATATATACGGTGGTGCGATATATGGCCAAAAGACTGGCAGAATTGACTATCTATAGCAAGGTTATGACTTTGCTGGGAGAAATTGTGCTCTTTCCATCGTATCCTCTGAAGGCCAGCGCGCAAAAGCTAGCTGTTTCCAGAACGCCCAGCTGTTTCCGACATCTAGAATGAAGTTTCCTCCTCGGCATTAAGATATTTGAGAAAAAGGGGAATGATAGGAAAGACGCGCTGAACAAACTCAACCGAAATTTCATGACTATTGAAAGGGTATTGCCTGCAAGATTTTATTATATATTGTTTTCTTACGCAACGCATTGTTAGTCTGCATTCAAAACCACAAGACTGGTCTCCACCTATGGTAACAACGCTTGAAGAAGATGTATATGGCAGTCACATTTATGATTGAACAGGTCGCAGGGTCGCAGAGATTAGACATTACCCTATGTTGCGACTCAACCAGTTTTGTGACCCAGCGACCCCATCAAGTCGCACGTTTGCTCAAGTCGCAGGGTCGCAAAATGATCTTCCCGTGGAGGGCTGCGACTCAACCAGTTTTGCGACCCAGCGACCCCATCAGGTCGCACATTTTCTCAAGTCGCAGGGTCGCAGAAGGACCTTCCCATGGAAAGTTGCGACCCAAGAAATTCTCCGACCCTGCGACCCCGTCAGAAAACGCAGGTTCATGCATTAAAATCAGCTCCATAATGATCGTCCACGTGTTTGTTCATGCTGAGCTGGGTAGCGTAAATTCCTACTCCCCTCCCCATGCCGCATTACACGGACGCAACTTGCCCAATGCATGCTGCCATGCAGAAGCTAAAAGAATGTATTGCAGAGATGAATGCTGAGAAAAGGATAACGAAAATGCAGTTCGGGTATTGACAACTAGGATTTTGTTTTGTTTGTAAGCTGGTTTACCATGCTGTGTTGGTCAACCAGCAATGGCGAGGTTCACCATTAGGGAATCGATAAAGCTTTATCTAATGGGGAAGAACTTCCACAAGCTGTTGAAGCGAAAGGACAGTGACGCAGGAGAACGAGGGAGGGTGTTGAATGAATTGAGGGCTTTTTTTTTCAATGATCTTCGCACCTTAGATGGGTTGAAACATCAACAACACCGGTTTTGTGGCCCACGAGTGGCATTGTCTTTAACTTTCTTGTTGCAGTTGAAATCATCATGATAAACAAATTGTTACTTGGGAAGGTGGGGTTTAACTTTCCCACATTTCTCACACTAGTCCACTATGGACTAAGTTGGATCTTCATGGCATTCCTCAACGCAACATGTCTTCTGCCTACAGTACCTCCGACCAAATCAACATCGTTTTCGATTGCTCTGGGAATGGTTACGACATTTTCTAATGGTCTTGCTAATGTTAGTTTAAAATTCAACAGATTGTTGTCACTCCAACTATTGTGTTGACTAAGTTTCTGTTCTTGGGAAAGAAAGTTTCCTTCCAAAAGGGCACTTCCATTGGTATCCTTACCACGTAGTCATGAAGCACGTATTCGGCCACTTCGATCTCGACCCCTCGCGATGACAAAGTCTTGACCACACAGGGGTCTAAATTTATTGTGCTTTGCTCTTGAAAATTAATTAAAATGCCTTTAGCGTTATTGTTGTTTCAATCACGGAGATATGTGACCTACGTTATTTCTGCACAAAGAGCCAGAGTTTTCCTCAGCAAACAAGGGGACCTTCTCAAAACAAGTCGTAGAGGTCACCAAGTCGCTAAGTCGCACTCCTTGTCAAAAGCTCGACGACGTGACCTAGCGACCCAACGACTAGGTCGCAAGGTCGCAAAACCTGGATAGGTCGCAGGTCGCAAAACCTGGATAGGTCGCAGGTCGTAGATCCAGGGAGGTCGCAGGTCACACATTCCCCTTGGTCGCGAGGTCGCACATCTGCCAAGGTTGCAAGGTCGCATATTTGTCGAGATCACAGGTCGCATATTCGCTGAGGTTGCAGGTCGCACATTGCCCTGGGTCGCAAGTCACGGAGGTCGCCAGGTCGCAAAGTCGCACCCCTTGGTAAATGATCGACGGCGCGACCCAGCGACCCAGCGACTAGGTCGCAGGTCGCAACAACGGCTCAGGTCGCAGGTCACAGAAAATGCTGGGTCGCAAGGAAGCCCAACCGTCGGGAAGCTGAAAAGTCAGGGACCCCAGAGGGGAAGCTTTGCCCTATAAATACTTCCTTCGGGAACTCGCCTGGGGCTTTTGTTTTTGGAGACTCAAGAGCTACATTGCATTGTATTGAAAGATCATATTATTAGGCATATGAATACGAATACTTGTTAAAACCCCTTTGTCGGATGATGTGTTTTTCTGTGACAGCACTGTGTATATTCCTCGAACAGTTTCAGAACATCCTATGATTAATAAAACTGCATTTTTCAACAACATCATTTATGCATCATATTTATCTATGCTTGTGTTAATGATGTTCAGTTTTATCGCTTTCTAAATGGATGTTAATACCTTTGTCTATTAGCATTTCGTTTTATCTTTCAGGAAGTAAAGGGGAATCTTTCCATTAAGAACTATTTCTTCTGTGGTCAGATACCTTACAAGCATAACCCCAAAGACGTGTCGTTAACTGCATCTCTTCGGGCGTATATGTTTTATTTATTCTCTTGCTACGCATAGTGTTGTGGACATGTTCAATGCATCAATCATGTATTTTGTATCCTATGAATAAGTGTGTGCCTGCAGATTCAATCAGGTTCTTTTGAGACCGGAAGGGAAGGCGTCTTAAGCAGTAGCCGGACCCACACCCCGGACGGGATCCCTACTCCAAACGGTTTAAGGTCTAATTGGGACTTTCTACCGGGGAGATCCCCTACTGTTGGCCGGACAAATTTTCCCATCAACAGATTTGGCACTAGAAGGAGGGCCCGAACCTTTGACCAGATGTTTAACGAAAAAGGAGGGGCCAGATGACAAGCTGAGCCCTTAGAGCCTGCAGTTAATCTCATATCTATAATGGCTCGTTCCCAAATCATTCTCCCGAGATGTTTGTCGGAGTTTTATGAGCCTGGATACTACATCTCCGATGAACTTATGTATCACTTGTCCCAGTTAAAATTTGATGGTGAAAATGGGGTGTCCATAACCCAACACTATTCAGATTTTTGTGACTTTGGTGAGTGTTATGAAATTGAAAATGAAGGTTTCATTTGTTTGCTTCTCTTCCTCACTCTCGAAGGTCGCGCTAAGCAATGGTGCTGCACTTTGCCGGAATCTTCCATCCATTCATTTGAAAAACTCGCCAGTGAATTACAACAAGCTTTTCACATGTATGATTTTCAAAACATTTTACTAAAGATAAATGACATCAGAATGGAACCTCAGGAATATTTAGATGAGTTCTCTATCAGATTCGTTCATTATTGTTTTGAGTTCCCTGAAAAGGATGTCGATTGGAGGTTGTTAAGAGAACAGTTCGCGTATGCGATTCTCGTTTCCCTTGAACCATTTCAGTTAGCAACCCGACCTGAGCCTAGTGTTCCCTATGACAATCCGCAAGTCAACGGTTGTTTTGACTTTGAGTCTTTCACGTACCATGTCGAATCTGAACACCCCAGTGGCTCATTATCTCTTTTGGCTCATGAAACCTACCCCGAGCCCACTCGATGTCTCCCTGGGCTTAGTCCTAAATCTGGTTCACATTCGAATTATGAATCAGATTCACATTCGGATGATGAATCTGGTTCACATTCGGATTATGAATCTGGTTCACCTTCGGATTATGAATCTAGTTCATATCTGGATTACGAATCTGGTTCAGATTCGGATGATGAATATGGTTCACATTCGGACTATGAATCTGGTTCACATACGGATTATGAATCGACTCCTACCCCGCATAAAGTTGATTCCTTGTCAAGGTCTGCCAGATCTTTGTGTCCTTTGAATGCGCGTGTTGAAAAGCCTTGTAGGGTTAACGCCCCTGCGACTCAATCTTTTCGTTCATTGTTCCCTAGTTTGTTTCTTGATCCCACCACACCAGTAAATTTGTCTAGACATTCAGAGTTTTCTTATACTGGTATTGGCGAAAATCATAAGCACGCAGGTGGTGTTTCACAATCACAGCCTAAAATCGATGAATCTTTTAAATCTGATCTGTCTCACTCAAAATCTTTAGACAACCATGGGAGTGATTTCCTATATGGGCAACTTCAATATGTCCCCGTTATCGATCCATCCCAGTTGGTAAACCCCAAAGAGCCTAACTTTCAAGGTACCGAACTTGACCAAACCGATGGTTGCAGCGATCACTCCTTATCTGAAAACATATTCAATCATACCACTGACGACCGTCACTCAAATATCTTTGCTGACCATACAAAGACACCTAAATTCGATGATCCTCTTTGGGAAGATTCAAGTACCCACCAGAAAATCGAAACGCGTCAGCTTCCGCCGAATGATTCTGAAATGACAATTCCCCAGTACCATGCTCCTTCCAACATAAACGCGTCGAATTCACCCCATCCTGGCAAATCTGGAGAATCCGACATTTTGGATTATCAATATGTCAGTGCGCAAACATTCGACCAAATTGATACAAAGACCACTGACATCTTTCCAATCACTACAATTGACGATCACGCCCATTCGCCTGTTTATCTCGCCAAGCAATCGACGTTGGGAAACCCCCCGCTCGAAGGTCTGGATTTTGCTCAAAACGGAAAGGAAATGCAGCCCCCACTAAAAGTGGGTTCGGATCCTCAAATCTTCGACCAAATACAAGAACAACCCCGACCTAGGGTTTTCGGAACTAGGGTTTTTACGCTTGGATGCACATGCATCTATAATTCGCCTGGAACTTGCTTATTGTTTCCATTCCATAAAATTGATGATCCTCACTACCATAATGAGCATGCTAGTTCGTTCGACCAACCCCATCCAGTGAATGTGCTTGCAAATAGGAATTGGCTTACCCATCACCCCTCAGATCCAGGATCGTGCATGAATGATTTTGTGTCATTTATCAATAAGGTTGAGTTTCAAGAACATATTGCTGTGTATCAAGACGAGAGTGGGATTCAACCTGCACCACATATTCTGGCAAGTTCTTTGATAAGTATCTATGATCGTCTTGCCGTTGCACCTGCTCCTCAGGTAAGTTTTGTTGCTACTGCAAGTTTTTGGATACTGGCTCTAATCCTGATCCTTGTTGTCGTTGCAGGATGCAAATTAATGCGGTGGCTGCATTGGAAAACTGATTTTACATAACCTGACCGCATCATTGGTTAAACGAGGGTTTAGGTGTAGGCTAGCTAGGACCTGCAATAAAATTATTTTAGTTTAAAGTTAATTAGGTCTACGTGCCAAATTTTTACTTCATAGTTTAAAAGTGTGTTGTTGTTTTGTTTACGATTAATATTTTAGGCATCATCATGTTACAAGTAGTTTCCTGTCATTTCCTTTTCAGTTACTTGTTGTTGCATGAATAATAACTGCTTGTATTTGCACTTATTGCTGGATTGATCGTTCTCACACATGGCATTACATTACATCCTGAGCCTCGCCTTTTACATTGCGTCGTACTCACTCTTCCTCACATCGTTTCCGTCCTATCGCCTGCCACTGCATTGGCCCTCATTACAACCCTATCACCTTGCAGTCTTGTTTTGCCCCGATTGTTGAAGCAGTAACTCCATTGTTTGCGTGAGGTTGTGGTGGCTATCTCAAGAGGCAGCTCTCTTAGGACAAGTCATTGAAGTCGCATTCTCAACAAGATGCCTATGAGTCTAAAATTATTTAGCCTGGGAGATACGAGCCGGTTGATTGTGGGAGACCTAATGAGTTTGAAATGGCCCATACTCGTAAGTCTAAACTTTGTGCCCAGCATAGTCTTGGACGTTTTAATGATTTGTCTGCACGCTTTGCCTATTGTGGTGAATGGGATGTGAAGGTTCGACACAAGGGCAAACCCAAATCAGGATATCTTTCAGTTTCTGTAACACGAGAAACAACCTCTCTTGCTCGTAAAATAAGTCGGGATCCCTCATCCGCCCATGAAAAATAAGTGCCATGAGCACATGAAAATAAGTGCCACGAGCACGTGAAAATAAGTGTTGTAAGCACATGAAACAAATAAGGGTAAAGGATCGAGAAAGGCTTCCTGCGCAGAGAGGTAATGCAACGACTCCGCCGGGGTACTGACCAGGCTCGCTGGCAGCGGAGCAACGTTTGTGATTTCTTGAAGTGACTCCGCCGGGGTACTGTCCAGGCCTGCTGGCAGCGGAGCAACACCAGAAGCTTACTTCAAAAATCCTGAGAATAACAAACCTAGTGCCTTGCTCTTCACATCATCAACAAGCTACTGGCATCTGTGAGCTTTCTCTTTGATGTGTTTCTGATCGGCGGGACTTAGTTGAGGCACAAGGATTAGGCATACCTGTAAAGGGCCAAAGTAATACAAAGGGTACCCACGAAATTGGTTTAATATTCCCTTGCATCATTATCCAGACTCAAACTATTGTGGTGATATTGATAGAGATTCTGGATTCTACCAGTGGTTCACCATTTGTTGTAGCCGCTACAACACCACCCAAAATTTTGGGTATATTTAAAATTTCGGGTTCCCCCTTTGCTCGCCTAGGCGTTAAAGTCTCTCACCTGACCTGCAGTCAACGACATCCCGTCGACCTATCTCTAACCCCTCACAAGGTGTCTCATCACCATGACTTGATGTTGTCGCTGCAATCACGCCATATGTAGGAAGGATCATCCAGCGTAGGCTCGAACACTCTTGTCACAGTTGCACCATGTGTAATGAGATTGCCATGCATATGTTTGAACAAGAACCCTTTGTGTATTGACGAGTAAAATCCTTCCTGCTATGGGTCATTAAGCATATTGTTTGAATGCTTCTCTTAAGCTTGTTAGTTTCGTGTGTTTTATCTGTGGTTATCATTATTGAAGAGTAATTATGATGTTGTAATATCCCACGCAGGTTAACCCCAAGGGTGAAAAAAACCTCAGTCATGTCACGACATCAAGGGAAATAAATTTGGGCTCAACGACGAGGTCAAAGCTGCGGAGCAGGGGAGGAGCAGAAGCAAACGATCAGTACTATTAAAAGGGGGATAGTGTGATACATGTTGATCAGAGAGAACCTTCTATGTCACTGATGCAAAAGATTTCTTCACTAGTGCGCACCAGATGCTTTAAAGCGCTCTATTATAAATTTCCAGATCTTGCATCATACCATCTCAATGCCGGTAGGCGCACACAAAGAAGCATGTTTCGCCACTTCGATGAATTTAGCCTGAAGTATAGCCCGGTGAGCATAGCCGACTTAGGAGATTTCCCTACGGAACGACAATCTCATTCAAGGCGTACGCGTGCCAGGCAGCAGTGCAAAAGCGTACGTGTTCCTGTGGCAAGCCAACGACAAGGTTTCAAACATGTTAGCGCACCCTTTGGAAGCAACATTTATGGATCTTAAGCTGCATAGTGTGGAATTAATTACGCTGCAAGGAGTACAACGTGGAGCAATAAAATGGCCTTACAACCCTAATCGCCTTTACTCTTTCATATCCATAAATTTTGTGTATGTGGGACCATATGAGATGGAGAATGTCAAATTGAACCTAAAGGGTCATGTTTAAATGCATACACCTTTTGTAGCTAGGCGCATTGATGCATATCAAAAGAGGCGATATGAACCTAGAAAGGGTTCATATCAAAAGAGGCATTAATGTGGTTTGAAACATCTTTCAAAACAAGCAGCCTTCGTATTATGAGGTAAAGTAAATATTCAAATTAAAGCTAGGCTCGAAGCACATCGGTTTAAAACCATAAGTTATCATGGAGCAAAACTCATGATAACACTATAAAGGGCGCAAGGTGATGTTGTATATATTAATGCCAAGCGCAAAAAACCATGTGGGTTTCAAAACATATAAAATGGTGGAGTTTGGACTAATGGTAAAGCAACGTTGAGCAACTACATTATGGTCGAAACCTATGTATCAAACATGGCAGCCAATGTTACAAGTACTATGGCACAAATAGTTTAATGATGCAATCTATTCCACGTGGGGCAAGTAAGATAGCGGTCAACTTTACGTTGAAACCCGGCGCAAGGCTATGTGAAGACACGTTGCATGGAAATCAAAGGCTCGTTGGCGGTTTTCCAATCGTGGTCAAGGATCTGAGAAGAAAATATATGTATGCTGCGGTCAAACTTTCAGAACCATTTGAAAATGCATGACAATAGCGCTCAAACATCTCTATGGTGCGGTTTTGACTTACGTTAAAACGTGTTGAGCAAATACAGAATGGTCAAGGTTTATGTTTAGGACCTGGAGCGGGCGAAAATGTTCGAAGGTGAACGTGTGGAGCAGATGCATATATATAGGTATATTGGTCAAACCTCACCATTGAAATATGCAACACAACTACATATGGGCGCGAACAGTTTGATGGTGCAGTGTTCAGCCACGTAGGGTAGGTATATATGGCGTTCAACTCGACGTGTGAAACATGGCGCAGAGTGCAGGGACATGCTGCATGGAGCCATAGTTCGATGTTGCAGTTTCAATCCATGGTAAAACAATGATTGCTGATATATAATGGTCGAAGCGTATATTTAAAACAAGGCAGCAAATATTATAAAACACTATGGCGCATGTATGACCATTTGTAGTCATGTTTTAGAAGTGTAAGGCCACGTAAGATGGTGCAACCAAAATACACGCGCACGTTGCAGGGAGTCTAACATCCTATGGCATGCTTCGATTTACGTTAAACGTTTGAGGCAGATGTATATGTACATGCTCAACGGTCCAAAGTCGTGGCATGGAACCAACGTGCAACATTCACATTGCATGGACACAAACGTATGAGATATATATATAATGTATACTGAAGTTTTCTTCAACTTAAACATGGGCGGAGCGCATGACACGTTGCATGAGCGTGATAGTAGGTTTTTGACTTATGACAAATATTTAAGAGCACATATACACAAACATCAGTCCAACTTTATGAAGGAGACACGGTTCGTGAACCATATGAGCACACATTTCAAATTGGCTTAAGCATTTATTTGCGGGTTTTCAACCTACGTTAAATGCTTGGAGCAGATATACGTTATGCAGCGGTCAAAGTTTTAAGCTAAAACGTGGAACGGATTTACGCCAACACATGCCATGAACATAGGCATTTCGATGACGGGATTTTAAACTGTGGTAAACGTTGGAGCAAACTTCTATATACGGTGGTGCGATATATGGCCAAAAGATTGGCAGAATTGACTATCTATAGCAAGGTTACGACTTTGCTGGGAGAAATCGTGCTCTTTCCATCGTATCCTCTGAAGGCCAGTGCGCAAAAGCTAGCTGTTTCCAGAACACCCAGCTGTTTCCGACATCTAGAATGAAGTTTCCTCCTCGTCATTAAGATATTCGAGAAAAAGGGGAACGATAGGAAAGACGCGCTGAACAAACTCAACCGAAATTGCATGACTATTGAAAGGGTATTGCCTGCAATATTTTATTATATATTGTTTTCTTACGCAACGCATTGTTAGTCTGCGTTCAAAACCACAAGACTGGTCTCCACCTATGGTAACAACGCTTGAAGAAGATGTATATGGCAGTCACGTTTATGATTGAACAGGTCGCAGGGTCGCAGAGATTAGACATTACCCTGTGTTGCGACTCACCCAGTTTTGCGACCCAGCGACCCCATCAAGTCGCACGTTTGCTCAAGTCACAGGGTCGCAAAATGATCTTCCCGTGGAGGGCTGCGACTCAACTAGTTTTGCGACCCAGCGACCCCATCAGGTCGCACGTTTGCTCAAGTCGCAGGGTCGCAGAAGGACCTTCCCATGGAAAGTTGCGACCCAAGAAATTCTCCGACCCTGCGACCCCGTCAGAAAACACAGGTTCATGCATTAAAATCAACTCCATAATGATCGTCCACGTGTTTGTTCATGCTGAGCTGGGTAGCGTAAATTCCTACTCCCCTCCCCATGCCGCGTTACACGGACGCAACTTGCCCAATGCATGCTGCCATGCAGAAGCTAAAAGAATGTATTGCAGAGATGAATGCTAAGAAAAGGATAACGAAAATGCAGTTCGGGTATTGACAACTAGGATTTTGTTTTGTTTGTAAGCTGGTTTACCATGCTGTGTTGGTCAACCAGTAATGGTGAGGTTCACCATTAGGGAATCGATAAAGCTTTATCTAATGGGGAAGAACTTCCACAAGCTGTTGAAGCGAAAGGACAGTGATGCAGGAGAACGAGGGAGGGTGTTGAATGAATTGAGAGATTTTTTTTTCAATGATCTTCGCACCTCAGATGGGTTGAAACATCAACAACACCAGTTTTGTGGCCCACGAGTGGCATTGTCTTTCAACTTTCTTGTTGCAGTTGAAATCATCATGATAAACAAATTGTTACTTGGGAAGGTGGGGTTTAACTTTCCCACATTTCTCACACTAGTCTACTATGGACTAAGTTGGATCTTCATGGCATTCCTCAATGCAACATGTCTTCTGCCTACAGTACCTCCGGCCAAATCAACATCGTTTTCGATTGCTCTGGGAATGGTTACGACATTTTCTAATGGTCTTGTTAATGTTAGTTTAAAATTCAACAGATTGCTGTCACTCCAACTATTGTGTTGACTGAGTTTCTGTTCTTGGGAAAGAAATTTTCCTTCCAAAAGGGCACTTCCATTGATATCCTTACCACGCAGCCATGAAGCACGTATTCGGCCACTTCGATCTTGACCCCTCGCGATGACAAAGTCTTGACCACACAGGGGTCTAAATTTATTGTGCTTCGCTCTTGCAAATTAATTAAAATGCCTTTAGTGTTATTATTGTTTCAATCACGGAGATATGTGACCTACATTATTTTGTTGCAGGAAGGACCTTTCGGTCTGCACAAAGAGCCAGATTTTTCCTCAGCAAACAAGGGGACCTTCTCAAAACAAGTCGTAGAGGTCACCAAGTCGCTAAGTCGCACTCCCTGTCAAAATCTCGACGGCGCGACCTAGCGACCCAGCGACTAGGTCGCAAGGTCGCAAAACCTGGATAGGCCGCAGGTCGCAGATCCAGGGAGGTCGCAGGTCACACATTCACCTGGGTCGCGAGGTCGCACATCTGCCAAGGTTGCAAGGTCGCATATTTGTCGAGATCACAGGTCGCATATTCGCTGAGGTCGCAGGTCGCACATTGCCCCGGGTCGCAAGTCACGGAGGTCGCCAGGTCGCAAAGTCGCACCCCTTGGTAAATGACCGATGGCGCGACCCAGTGACCCAGCGACTAGGTCGCAGGTTGCAACAACGGCTCAGGTCGCAGTCACAGAAAATGCTGGGTCGCAAGGAAGCCCAACCATCGGGAAGTTGAAAAGTCAGGGACCCTAGAGGGGAAGCTTTGCCCTATAAATACTTCCTTCGGGAACTCGCCTGGGGATTTTCCTTTTGGAGACTCAAGAGCTACATTGCATTGTATTGAAAGATCATATTCCTAGGCATATGAATACGAATACTTGTTAAAACCCCTTTGTCGGATGATGTGTTTTGCTGTGACAGCACTCTGTGTATTCCTCGAACAGTTTCAGAACATCCTATGATTAATGAAACTGCATTTTTCAATAACATCATTTATGCATCATGTTTATCTATGCTTGTGTTAATGATGTTCAGTTTTATCGCTTTCTAAATGGATGTTAATACCTTTGTCTATTATCATTTCGTTTTATCTTTCAGGAAGTAAAAGGGAATCCTGCCATTAAGAACTATTTCTTCTGTGGTCAGATACCTTACAAGCATAACCCCAAAGACATGCCATTAACTGCATCTATTCGGGCGTATATGTTCTATTTATTCTCTTGCTACGCATAGTGTTGTGGACATGTTCAATGCATCAATCATGTATTTTGTATCCTATGAATAAGTGTGTGCCCGCCAGTTCAATCAGGTTCTTTTGAGACCGGAAGGGAAGGCGTCTTAAGCGGTAGCCGGACCCACACCCCGGACGGGATCCCTACTTTAAACGATTTAAGGTCTAATTGGGACTTTCTACCGGGGAGATCCCCTACTATTGGCCGGACAAATTTTCCCATCAACAGGTAGTTAGAAAGAAGTGGGAAAAAACATGTAATATTCATCACCGGGAAAAAATTACTAATTTCCCTTCCCCTGTAAAGTATTCAGTATTCTATACTACCAGTCAAAAAGGCTCAAAGCATTTCTCTGACTTTTGTTGGGACTGTACCCAAGGCTCAATGACTGGATAGTGGAAAATGTTGAGTTCTTATGATAAAATCCCCTTTACCATTATTTATCCCTCATTCACACTTTTTAACTCATTTTCCTAAGTAAGGACTCTTTCTTACTTAATGAAACCTAAAATCCCATATAGTTAACTTCCTTCTTTCATAAAGCATACAAAAACCCTCAAAAAACACTCTATCCTAAGTAAAATAGTGAAATCATGAAATGACAAGCTTTGCCTTATCTTATTCACTTTACTTAGTCATTTAGTGTATTTTTGTGTATTCCATTTCACCTTGTCATATTAACTTCTAACTTACTTTATTTAATTCCCTAAAAATATCTTATCTTATCTATATAAATTCCTTTATTTTAAATATCCCCCAAAACCCACTATTATAAAGATTTTAGACCAAAGATATTATCCACATGTTAAAATGAAAACCCAAATAATGCGCCCTTTGGTCTAAAACTAACCTTAATGAAATATCCCGCCCCCTATGGTTATAGACCCTTCAGTGGTTTAAAACTATATAATAAAATAAACCTCGCGCCCATACATATGTTCAAAACTAAACATATTCCTCTGCACATCACATTTTTATCCTAAGTTTTAAACCAAATAATTTTTTTTTATAAGGTTCTATTGTGACCAGCAACAACCCCCCTTTTATTTAATATTAGTAATAATACTAAATAAATGAGGACCCTTAGTTAAAAATCCAAAAAATCAATTAGGATGTGTTTGCCTTTTCAAATAAAACTTTCTATCATAAACCTATAGAAATCCATTAGAAAGAATATTAAGAAACACTTAAGTTTATGATAGATTATAATAAAATTTCTCTTTAAACAAGATAGTGCATCCATAACAAAATGGTATATATCTTTTATAAAACGGAAAATGCAATTTTGCGCTTTTGCGATAATGCGACCCTAAAAGCCTATACAACAAACGCATTGGTCGTAGATCGCATAGCGCAGAAAACAGAAATGATTAATGAATATCTTTTGCGCTCTTTTCAATTATGCGCTTTTGTGATTTTGCGATATGCGATTTTGCGATATGCGCTTTTGCGCTATTGCGCAATTTCCGCTTTTGCGCTATTTTCATAACTGCGATGACTTCATTTTGCGATATTGCGATATTGCACAGCAAATCGCAGATCGCAATGTCGCAGATTCATGTAGGCGCGCTATCCCAAGGCAATCTTCCCATATGTCAAATCTGTTATGCGCTTTAATGATTAAATTAAATGATTGGATTGATTATTAATGGTAAATGAGATTGTGTTTGGAAGACAAGGGATTTCAGGTGCAAACTAGTTAATAGCAGACATAAACATGTAATATCAAGCCATTAATCATGCTAGGAATAACTATAAGCTAATCAATACATAGAAATCAAACATTCCAGCCATACATAGAGGTATATGACCCTCTAACTTCGGGAAAAGGCTATCAGACTTTGGGAAAACACATGAGACAAACTAACAACTCATAAACTATGCCGGAACGCCTAAACATAGTCTCTAAGTCATTGGGCACTTGGACAAATAAGTTTTCATAGTTTTAGGCAAGGGGCTAGATCGAGACTAGGCCTCCTTGGTTCAACAAAATGATCAACAAATCAGTCAAAGAGAAAGTTTTATGGACAGAACTATGGGCAGCTGATAGGTAGGTAGGGCAAACCATACATCCTACTCAACATACATGGAATTGATGAATAAAACTTAGCAACAACACCTTAGGTTACTAAAGAGCAGCTAAGAATTCTTTAGCATAACTAAGGGAGAAGAAAACATCAAGCTATGAAGATTCAGGGATTTTGAGGTGCCTCCATGGGCATGTCTCAAAATCAGTCTTTACTGATCTATAGCAGCAAGAAAAATGAAATATGAGTGAAAACTAGAAGACAAAACAACATTAAGAAGCACTATACCATTCTACCATGTCAAGGAATCCATCAACAAGCCTTCAACATTCCTCAAAAGCATCCAAGAGGCAATCCAAACATCATAACTCAAGTGTATTCTTCCAAGCTCATATGACCAATGCATTAATTCTTCTCTCAAGTTCAGCCTCTGATTTACAATGAGAAGTATGGGATAAATAGGCTAGAAGGAGGAAAACCTCATGGAGCAACTAGCTATCCCATTGGCCAAGTCAAAATATCTAAATTTGCCCTTGAGGCTTTGCAAAGCCCAAGGCACAAAATATCTAATAAAATATCTAAAAAACTGCTAAAAACGGAAATTATATTGACTTTACATGATTTTCCCATGATAAAAATAGCCTAACGCACATTTGGGAAAAGCAGATTTTTGGAGTTCAAAAATTGCAAAATTACTTCATATTTATGCCTGAAAAAGGTCCTCTGACTTGCTGGATGCAAATGGAAGGCTTCCTGATGTCGAAATGAGGCTCATGATGGCTCGTTGGAAAGCTCTCTATGTCTGCTTTCCAATGCAAGTAGAATCATCTCAATCTGATCTCTGAAAGTCCCTCAAAACTGTACCTGTGTGCAAAAACCCAGAAAATAGCAGGCTGCTGATAGGGCGGGCAGAATGTGCAAAATGAGGCTGTTTTTTGCCAATTTGAGGGGGCGAATGATTTTAAAATGCCCTGAAAATCGCTGGAGAGCTGCTCATGAAATTATGGAATCCATTGGTATCACCCTCCTCCCTTGACGACTCTTCAAACTGAAATGGCGCATTTATGAGTTTTTGGCAAAAACCCCAAAAATGCCAAAAAACAAAAAGTTTTCGAAACAGGCCCAAAATTGGCATGGATGACCCTCAAGGGTCCATGGAGACATGTTCCGAAGCTGAAGCTAAAATATCGAGGGCTGATGTGCGTTTTGCTTCCTTCCGTGCTAGGCGCCTCTCCTTCAATTTCTTCAATTTTTCTTGTGCTCCCTTCAATTTGCGCCGGGCGAATTGGTTTAGCTTCTGAAAGTGAAGTGTTCTCTTTCTCTGTAGCTCGAGATCCCTGTTTGCCTTCTCAAGCTTGGTCTCCAAATGTTGGTTAGCCCTCTCAAGCCAAGCTTCCTTGTTTTCCTCAATTTCCCGCTCAAAGAGGGTAGTGAGAGGAAAAGCTTCGAATTGAGCTTGTTCTTCAGCCTTCTGCTTCTCCAAGGCTCTCCTAAGCCCGATGGTTCTAGGCCTCTTTCGCCTAGGCTGGTCCTCCTCTTCCTCATCATCAAATTCGCCAATAAGCTCTTCAATTCTCACTTGCGCCCTTTCCGCCTTCTTTTTGTACTTGATGGCCCTTGCCTCATGAATGGCTGCATGAAATTTCATTTGTTTGTTCTCAACCTCCAAGAATTGATTGAAATTCCTTGCCCTTTGGAGATCTTCTTGTAAAACCTCAATTTGCCCTTCTTTGTGAATGAGGAGGTTTTCAAGGATACGTGCCTCATTGTCGCTGTCATCGCTTGGGATAGGGATGACAGCTGATTTACCTCTATGCTTGGCGCTTTCTCCAACTGTACTTTTGCCTTTGAAGGCCAATCTAGCGCTCTTTCTCCTTGGTAAGCTAGGAGTTGTTCTTTTGGGCAATTTCCCCTTCTTAGGGACAGTTTTGGTCACCATTGAGGCGGCAGCTTCAGCTTGCTGTCCTTCCTCAACATCCTGTCCAGCTTGTTGCTCAAAAGATGTCTCAATTGCTTGCTCAACCTGCTGCTCTTCAAACTCTGTCCACTGCTGTTCCTTTTCCTGTACTTGCTGCTGTACCTCAACCTCTGTCTGCTGCCTTTCTTCCTGAAATTGATGCTGTTCATCAACCTCCAGCTGCTGCTGTCCAATGATATCCAACCGCTGTTGTCCCTCAAAATCTGGCTGCTGCTCATCAACCTCCTTTTCTCCCTGTGGCTCACTGCCCTCTCCTCCTCCTTGTGTACTTGGCTGCCCAGTGATCATCTTGAGTTTTTTAGGGGTAGGCCTACTAGATAAAGGCACTGGGCGACGGATAGGCTGAGTCGGGGACACATGAGCAGGAGGAACAGTGGCGAAATCGGCATGGCTAATGAAGGACTCCCCTGAAACCCCTTTCTTCTCCAGCTGGTGCAAGAAGATGATTTTGATCAAGGAATGATGAAAGAGAGAAGAGATTTGCCGAGGTGGAGCTTTCTTTTGGACAGCAGCTGCCATCTTCTCTATGCTCTTGGACAAAAAGTATGGAAGGTTTAATTGCTTGCTCCTGGTAAAATGCATCAACAAGCGAACATGATAAGCAAAGATTTGGCTAAACCTCCCTTCACAAGTGAAGGATCTCATTATGGCCTTCATCAGTGGCGCATAACTGTCAAGAAGATAGGAGAAAGGAAAAGTAGCAGTGATGGTCTCCCTATGTTCCGGCTTGATGAAAGGCTTATAGTCCTCCAAATCAAGATGTGCTTGTTTAAACCATTTTTCACCATGATACGGGATCTTGGTAGCTTTGGATATATACCTTGGAGAAATTTTGAAATCAAGATCTGCAAGCTGGAAGTGTTTGTCCTTGAACCTTAAAGCACACAAATGTGTAAGTGGTGAGAAACTCTTGACTTCCTCTATCCTTTGAAAGAAATCAAGACAACCTACCTCATGGAAATTTAAAAGTACTGAGGGATGAGCATTGATGTCTTCTATGGAGATAGGCTCATATCTCTTATGTTGTCCGCCTTTGTGATCTCGCCTTGGAGGCATTCTGATTAAAAAACAGGCTTGAAAGAGTCACACTGCCTTCAATATATGAAGAATGTTTTCCTGGATTGAGACAGGCCACTAAACTGCTTTGACAGTTATGGACCTTGTGTTTCAACAAGGCTTTCCTTGAATAATCTCTCCTGCACTTATTAACCACAATCTTTCAAACTTGGTTACACTTTGACTTTGAATCCTTCTTAACAATGGCACTATGTGTAAGAACTGCTTTGTAGACTTCTTTGGGCACAGTCTTGAACAAATCCCCTTTGTGACCTTTGATTAGAGGCCTGCTTGCACTTATATTTTTGTTTTTTGAAACCAAACTTCGAAATTATAACCCTTCTTTTCAAAGTTTTTACCTTGAATTTTGCCCCTGTTAACAAACTTCTATGGAGACCACACAGTGGGAAAAGAAGAGACTCTGTGGTTAGGTGAAAATAGCCCACTGTGTCAAGAGGAGAACTTTTCGCTTGTGACCCTTGGAGAAGTCAATCACTGCCTTTATAACTCTGCCCTTGCTGTTTACTTGATCATCAGTAAATGCCCAATCATCTACAAATGGTCAATCATCAACCAAAAACCCTGTTTCACCTTTGGAAAACTCTGCCCAACAACTCTCAGAATGACAAGGTAGTGTAGTGACCAGGCATACTTAGTTTAGGTGAAAAAGTAAATGCAACAGTGGTTTCAGGAAACAAACTCTCTGTTTTATGAGTTTAAAAGGTTCACCAAATACCTGTACCTCTGTTTTCAGTATTAACCTCAAACACTAACCATTATGTTTTTCAGAAAAAAGGACCTGTTTCCTCCTTCAGAATTCCTCTGTCAACAAAGCTTCAGATTGATATAGTATAGTGCAGGGAGAAAACAGACTTAGTTTATGGTAGAAATCAACGCAGACAGGGTTTAAGAAAATGTACCCTTGGTTTGTGAGTTTGAGAGATAACAAACAAAATATCTGCACCTCTGTTTTTTACAACTTTGATATTAACTACACCTTTATACCTATGCCTCCAACTTCTACAGCTTCACACCACGGAACACAGGGTTTTTAAACTTGAAATTTTAGATTTTTCGAGCAAAGGGGCAAAGTACCTCGTGAATTTTAAGGTGAAATCCTTTGGATGGAATTTGAAGTGCACCGGAACCTTTCAAAACAGGCGCGGCAACCCTTGGAGCAGAACCCGTCGCGCCGGAGAAAACGCCGGGTGGAGTTGTCGTGCTGTCGGGCGGGCACCTACAGGCTCGTCGCGCCCGCCTACAGGCTCGTCGCGCCCGCGTTGACACCCTGTGTATTTTGGAGCCCAGGCTCATCGCGCCACCTGCCAGGCTCGTCGCGCCACCCTAAAAACTGTGTAGAAGACCTCAAACTGTTTGAAAAGCTATCGTGATGCTTGGGAGCTGCGGCGATTTGCTTTTTTGGATTTCACAAGTGGTTTATTATTCCTCCATTTCATTCTTATGACATGTTCAAAATGTCAAACGGTCACTTTGAATACATATATCTGCCCCTTTTCAAATGATGCAAAACAGTATTTGTATCAAGTTGCCTTTTAAACAATGGCAATCTTCCAGTTCTGCTTTTGCTGTACTGTATATTCGTGCTTAAACTGTCCTTTAGGATGGTGACCATTGTGTCTGCTTCAGGGAATATAAACAATGATAATTAATTAAAAACAAATTCCTTTCTGCCTAATCATAGGATCATATACCAGTTTGCCTTCTTATTTGAAAAGATAAACTTGTAAAATATGAAAACAGGCTTTTTGGCACACAGTCTTTATTCTATTCTGCTCAGCATTTCAAACCCCTTTTGTCAGTAGCAACATTTCATGACTGGACCTATGTTCGCTGCCTCCTCTTGGTGATTTGCTAGTGAAGAATGGCTATTTCATAATGCACTAAAATGTTGGAAAAGTTGCAAACACCTCTTCTCGAAAGGCGCCCCTTTTGAACTTTTGACATACGGTATGTCTTGCTGCCTGGCCCTTTCCTCAAGGAGAAAATCTTCTTTTGATATTAATGGCACACATATGCTCAAAATTGTCTCTTTTATCTATTCCTAGCATTGCATACCTGTCATTTTGCCTTTTATGACTCAACCTTAGTCATTGTTTACTTCTCTAGTTGCATCTTTTCACCTTAGCCTTGTTTGTTTGCTCAGAGGGATTTTCCTTGATTTCTGGATAGGTGCTCATGAAATGTCTTTAACCCTTTTTAAGTCCACTGCTCCTTTGGCACTCAAGGCATAAAGTATGTTCAACTTTTTCTCCTTTCTGCTGGATGAGCTGTTGATAGGTAGCTTCTTTGAAGAGGGAGATCAATACATTAGTATCATAGACAGTAACACCTTCTTTATTTCAACTTCTTTGAGTCTTTTCTCTGCACTTTTGGACTTACCATTTTTCAACAGTCTGCAATGATTTTGGCTCTTTGCTTATGTATGGAGGAAGCTCTTTCATCGGGCAAATGTGGTGGTAAGTAAACCATCTGAACAACACCAATCTTAGCATCTTCATTTGCAAACCTCACTGTGTTTTTGAAGGAAACCTAGCCATAGTGATACTGTTCTAAGGTTGCTGAGATATTTGTCACTTGGCTTGTTCATCTCGTGACCTGGTATATTGACCAGAACTCTTTGTGATCATAAAGGTCAGTGTTTTCTTGAAGAACCAAGAACCTTCTCCTGCCTGTGTAATGGCATTGATTAACATCTGTTCTATTTGATGCTGCACCAAAACGGGCCTCTTATGATTTGGATGTTCACTGATGAAATGGCCTTCTAAAGTTTCAACCATTTACCTGACTTGAAAGTTTCAGATGATCTCTTTTATTAGGCTAAACTTCTTTTCCTTTGAGCTTATCATACTTTCACTACAATCCTGTTATGGTCAGCAATTACATTCATGAAACCTGACGATATTGTTTCATTGTTTCAGACAGGGCAAACCTGGACTTTTGCAACCTTCTGAGTCAACTCTGACCTGCGCCCTCTGCTTATGGATGAAGGAGGCGCCCCAACCCTCTGCTTGTGGGGTCCCAGACATGATAAATTTACAATTTCTTTGAGCAGTGGCGTCACTTTCTGTGATTTTCATCTTGGCTAAGATTCCTAATTGAGCCTTGTTTTGTAGCTTATCCAGAGGCATATATGCCTTATAGCTATTTGTTCCTCTACTTGTAAACTCAAACATTTACTCATGAGATATTTCTCTGACTTGTTTTGAAGAACAGGAAGATCTGATGAAAAACACCACTAAATTGACTAGAATGGGCTTTATGCGATCTTGAGATCTAGGGGTGTGAGTGGCGACAGAACGTTTGTCAACTTCATTTACCAAATTAAGGATCGGTCCTTGGTAAGTCTGTTGCTGAATGGAGAACTTTTTGGCTTTGATGGTGTGGTGAAATGTGTGCTAAAGCACCTAACATAGGGTAGACTTCTGAAACAGATGTGGATTTGCCCTTTAAGGCTGATGGGCAGGTCAATAAGGCTGAAGCTAGATAGGATTGTGATATGAGTTTTTTTGATGTTGCCAGGGGTGGAATGAATAGGTAGGAAGGCGAAAAAAGTTTTGGGAGGGTTTTCTGGATGACATATTGACATAAGGAAATCAGTTTCTAGAAAACTCAGTTGAAGATATAGTCATCACTAACATGTAAAAAATACTGATGGCTAACAGTGGCTCCATTTGGGGAGGGCAGCTCCTCGTCAGGAGGTGTCCAGAATTCAGATTTTTGATTATGAAGACCAGTGCCTTATCCATTGGCGCAACATTTACCCTTCTCTTGATGTTATTTCTAAAAAGTGTCAGCATGTTTAACATCAATGATACTTCTACCTACCCCACTATCTTTCCTAGCATTTTTTCTTCTGTTTGGCGCATTTGAACTAGCAGCCTTTTGAAAATGCATATTTTTCTTTTTGCAAAATGAAACTATCTACTTCTACTCTTATATCTGCCTGGAGTTCAGATTAAGCTGATGAACTCCTTCATTTCTCTACCTAAAACTAGATCGACTGTCAAGATTAAGCAGTTTGACAGGATTTCATTCTCTAATCTAAAACATGAAATTTAAAAATGACCAAATCAGGATTAGGCAGTCTGATTTGTCATGCATTTGCGGCATAAAAGACAAGCTGCACACAAATGTTATTTTGCAACAAAAGGAAACTAGACAAGCGGGGCTAAGATGTACAATGTGTTTTTCATCCCTCACTTCTCTCTTTGGTTATGTTTTAAGCATGTGGAACCAGAATC